>CP136055.1:405441986-406641986 GCA_032464435.1 Aegilops umbellulata
AAGGCAAGCACTGTCTACGCTAGCCTTTTTGTCAAGTCGAGCAGTTGCCCAGGCAGCGTGGGTAAGAGGAGACGCCCATGTCCAATCAACCACCATGCGTCAACCGAGGCCGCAGGCTTTTGGGGCCCACAATGCTCCGTACTTGACCTTTGGCTTCACCTCAAAGCCAAGCCTGAGCGTGCCTTGGGCCAGGGGGCTACTGTCGGTGTTCTGGGAACGGGGGTCCCCAGACTTGCCTGCCCGCGGCCCACGGCGTGGCTAAGCCAGCGGGCCGTACGGACCATCTTCATCGACAAGGCATTTAAGGCCCTTGCGAGGGGCCAAGCCTCGCGGGGCGAATGATGCAAGACTTCCTCTGGAGCGGCCAAGCCAGGCAGGCTCACGAGGAGCGGAGATATCAAGGCAGGGCAAACCTCGCGAGGCTCGCGTGATGTGAGCCATGACGATCGGCACCAGGCGGGCGCTAGGCGGGCACCAGCGCGTGCAGCGTCCTTGTTTCCTCTTTGGTGCTAAGGAGGGAGGCGCAGGCGCGGAGTACTGAGTCATCAGGCAAAGGTTCCCATATCTGTCGGATTTCGGGTTCCGGCAGACCCTTAAGGTTCGAACTCTCGGGTGCGCGCGGAGATTCTGCCCTCTACCTCTCCGTCTCGCAAGGATCTAAACTACCAAAGGAACAACACAAAAGACACAAAGTTTATACTGGTTCGGGCCACCGATGTGGTGTAATACCCTACTCCAGTGTGGTGGGTGGATTGCCTCTTGGGCTGATGACGATGAACAGTACAAGGGAGAACAGCCTCGCGAGGGCGTGTTCTTGCTGGGACGATGAACTGCTAGGGGAGTTCAGCCGCCCTTCTTTCTCTCTCAGTGTGTCTGTGCCTGTTCTGTCCAATTCTGATTGCCTCTACCCTGGGGGTGGCTAGTCCTATTTATAGGCAAAGGCCCTGGGCTTCGTCCCAAATATTGAGCGGGAAGGGCGCCAACAATTGGCCAATTCGAAGGGGAACATACAGTACTCTTATCATGGCTAAAGTTGGTCCTCGCCTGCCAAAGGCCCTGTGGTGATGCCGTTCTGGGCTCCACGATGACCTCCTTCCCGCCATTGGACTGGTCTTGGTCTTGTTGCACCAAAATGGATGCCTTTGCTTGATCCTCTCGCCTGCGCTTGCCCCCTTTGCACTAAAGAGGAAAGGGAGGACACTGCGCGGGCTGGCGCCCGCCTGGCGCCCTTGGTCGTCATGGCTTGCGTCATGGGCACCTCGCGAGGTACCCTGCCTTGATCTCTCCGCCTCCTCGTGAGCCAGCCTGGCGAGGCCGCGCCTGAGGAAGCACCGTGTCGTCGGCCCCGCGAGGCTTAGCCCCTGCGAGGGTCTTGGGTCTTGTGTTGATGAAGTTGGGCCGTGCTGGGCCTCCCTTGAGCCGCGCCGTAGGCCGCAGGCAGGCAAGTCTGGGGACCCCCGTTCCCAGAACGCCGACAGTAGCCCCCGGGCCCAAGGCGCGCCCGGACTTGGCTGTGCCGAGAGCGAAAGGGCAAGGGCAAAGCGCCGCGGGCCCTAACAGCCTGCGGCCTTGGGCGCCGCGTGGTGGTTGATTGGACGTGGGCGTCTCCGCTTACCCACGTCGCCTCGATGATCGCGTGGATTGGACAAGTCCCTGCATGCAAATCGTGTCATGATTACTTGTGATAGTGGAGGCCGACGGTTGGCCTCCGCCGGCTATAAGTACGGCACCGCGCGTGCCCTTCCAGTCCGTCTCTCCTTGCTTTCTCCTTCGCCTTGATTCTTGCTCCTTCTTGACGTGATGGCCCCGATTCGCCGGTTTTTTGCAGCGGAGAAGGGAAAGGCTCTCCAAGAAGAGCCAGACCCGCTCCCGCCAAAGAAGCGACTTGCCCTTCGCAGCCGAGGCGAAGGAGACCACCAGGTGGTGTCAAGGCCTTGGTACGAGCGGCCTCCGCCGGGGTTTCCGCTTCCCTTGTTTTCCCACGCCGAGGGCCTCGGAGGGGGTGACGTTGATCCCTGCGGCCAGCATCGTCGCCATCGGGTCACGAAGGTGTGGGTCATTCCGCCTGGAGTGCATGCCGAGGGCTCCTCCCGTGAGCTCGTGCTCCACGCCGCCATGCCTCCGCGAACTTGGATTCGCTTTCCTCCCTTCTTCGCCTCCGTCTTCCCACAGGGAAGACTCCTGGAGTTGTGGCTGCAGCACGCCGACTGCAGCACCCCCACGACCGAGGCAGAGGTCGCGATGCTTGCCTCGGGTGAGGTCTTCATGACTCGTGGCTGGGGCGAGATCGCTCGGGGTTGCAGAGCAAGGGGCGCCCTCACGATCCACCTGGAGTACGATGGCGCTTCGGTGATGTTCTTCAAGGTCTTCGACGCAGACGGGCGCCGGCTGGAGTGCTGCCCTAGGGGAGGTGGCCGGGACCCTGCCATGGTGAGGGCTGGGCCCGCCGACCGCTCCCTGGGCAGCTCCACAAGCGACGGAAGTGTCAGAGGATCCAGCGATCCCAGCGAGATCTTGGCGACCCCGGAGACGAGCGACGATAGCAACGAGCCCGCGAGCCAGCGCCGCTCCCGGAGCAGGGCTGGCTCGCTCGGCCGCCGCCGACTCTGATCTGGATGGGGTTGGCGCCGGTGCCTGACGGCCCACTGTTGATGATGGCATCGTTTGCAGGGGCATGTGTAGATAACATCCCTTAGGATCCGTTTCCTACAAGGAATCATCCTGCGCCCAATGGGGGCTTGTAAGGTGTCTGTGATCCTTCTTGTTAATATGTGACTTTTGCTATGGAACTGTGGGAGTTGTTAATTCCGTCGTAGCTTAGTCTTCCCTTTCGAACCTTGCGAGGGCTTGGTGCTCTGCGTCGACAGGTCCCAGTTCCAAGGCGGCGTCAGCCGTCGCTGGTATGCTAGGTCGCGATGCCGTGGTCAAGGCCAGGAGGTGAGCGACCCGGGGTCCGGTAAGAGCCCCTGAGTCGCGATGCTCAGGAGGTCCCCTTTGGCGCCCAAGCAGCCGTCGCTCGGTGAGGAAAGGGGGGTGACATCGCTAGTATGGAATTATGTTAGGTGCGGGGGTGACGCTACGGTAGCCGGTGTTTTCGGGCGGCGACTTATCTTGCTAATCGGGGGTTATTCTTGGTGTATCGCCGGGTCTGCGTGGCAGCTGGAGTGGAGTCGCTTGACGAGGTCCCCGCGTGCCCCCCTTCCCCTCACCTTTGCTCCCCTTCGTGCTCTACGTCCTTGGGTCCCGGCCCTTGAGCTGGTCTCAGCCGTCGCTGGTATGCCAGGTCGCGATGCCGTGGACAAGGCAAGAGGGTGAGGGCTGGAGAGCCAGTAAGAGCCCTGAGTCGCGATGCTCAGGTACCCCCCTTTAACGTGCAAGCGGTTCACGCGAACGAGGATGAAGAGAGTTCCACGAGGGCCTCAGCTCGCGCAATTCCCTTAGGGGATCCTGCAAGCTCACCACAGAAGGAGAAAAAGGGGCGCCATGATGGCTATCAGTCAGCCGTTAGTCGCTCTAGCTGGCGCAGGTGAGGTGTACCTGGGCACCCATGAGCCGGCGCGGGACTCACGAGGCCCTACCTCTAGGCGGGTTGCGCCTGGCACTGGGCCGTTTATTGAGATGTGTACCTGCAGATTGGGTTAGATGCCGTCACTCTACGTCCTCGGGTCCCGGCCCTCGAGCTTGTCTCAGCCGTTGCTGGTATGCCAGGTCGCGATGCCGTGGACAAGGCCAGAGGGTGAGGGCTGGAGAGCCGGTAAGAGCCCTGAGTCGCGATGCTCAGGTACCCCCCTTTAATGTGCAAGTGGTCGACATTGGGAAGAAGAGGTGCCGTAAACAGGCGTCAAGTAATCAAGCATGATAGGCGAATGCATAGTTGGAAATAAATGCAAAGAAGATACACGCCACTGGGCCTGGCCCGAGCGGCCTGGGGATGGTGCAGCCCGAGGGGCGCCCCCAACAAAGCAAGCTAACGATCGAAAACTAAAAAAAGGATACATGCCGCAGGGGCGGACCCACGCGGCCTGGGAATGAAGCAGCCCTGGGGGGCATTCCCAGCCGGAAATGAAGCTTGAAAGATGTCACCTGGGGTTGTCGCGGACGAAGTGGTGTTGGTGTAGCAGGCTCGATGGGCTGCGGGAACCGATCCTCATGAGCCCCCAGGCCCAGGGGCCTAAGGAGGCTCCGGAGGCACTGGTGGCTCCTCGCGAATCACCTTCATCTCTGCCCGGACTGCGGAACGCCTGTCTTCCTAAGTCTCCATGATGCCCCTCAAGAGGCGTTGGTATGCAGCAGCCGCGCCCGGCAGGCCATAAGGCATGCGAGCATAGCTGTGGGGGGGACCTCCACAACGCCCCACTTGTGAGGGCCAGAGGCGCTCTGTCGTGGTGACTTGATTGAGCCCAGGTACGTCGATGCAGATGTGCAGCCCACCATCCTTGCCTGGATGGGGGGCCACAGCTGGTAGACGGCGGCAACCTCTCATGATTCTTGATTCTTGTAGTTCTTGAACGGCCTGGTTAACGAACTCCAGCTGGTCTGACTCTCCTTGCCTTGCTCCTTCTGGAGGGAAACGTGCTTCGAAGCACGCCTCCACGTGGTGCCCAAGCGCCTCCCTCGTGACCCCGGCTAGGTCGGTGGCCCTCCAGGTGAGAGCCCCCGAGCCCTGCCTAGGGAGGGCGCCGGGCGTGCTTTCCTATGCGATGGACGAAGGGTCCCCCTGGGCAGACACGGGCCGTGAGGGGCCTGCCTCCTGAGGGGCGGAGCCTGACGATGTCTTCTTCTTCTTGGGGGTGATCTCGGGAAGCCTCCTACTTCCGCGATCTGGATCTTCTAGTGACGCGGCCTGAAAGGCTCGCTCCAGGGAACACACTGCATCCTTTTCTTCACACGGCACTGTGATGACTCCACCACTTCCTGGCATCTTGAGGACGTTGTAGCCATGATGAGTTATGGCCATGAACTTGGACAGCGCCGGGTATCCGAGGATGGCGTTGTATGGCAGGCGGATGTGAGCGATGTCGAAGTCGATGAGCTCGGTGCGGTAGTTCTTGCGGGCCCCGAAGGTGACAGGGAGGCGGACCTGCCCGATCGGGATCGTGGAACCGTCGGTGACTCTGGAGAAAGGCTTGGTTGGCTGAAGCTGGTCATAGGGCACTTGGAGATTGTTGAATGTTTCCACGGATAGGACGTTGAGCCCTGCCCCACCCTCGATGAGGGTCCTGGTGACCAGTACATTGCTGATGACTGGAGAGCAAAGCATCGGGAGGACCCCGGCCGTGGCCGCACACTTCAGCTGATCCGCTGAGCTGAACATGATGGTGCACGCCGACCACCTGAGAGGGCGCGTTGCTTCGAGCCTGGGGAGGACTGCATTCACCTCGCGGGCAAACTGCTTGAAGATGCGTTGGGAGGCTGGGGCTTGAGCTCCGCCCAGGATGCAGGCAATTGCGCGCGGCTCCTGGAAGCCCCAGCCCCCTCATCTTGGTGGCGGTCCTCGCTCCTCCTTGGCTGAGGCGGCAGCGGGGGAAGGCCTGCATTGCCCTACAGGCGATCCTCACGAGGCTGATCCCTCAAATCCCCCTCGCGAGGCAGGTCCCGGCAGCAGTCCTCGCGAGGTTGATCACGCCACCCTTGGCGCGGGCCGCGATCTTCCCATCGTCCTAGGTTTCTTCCTCCTCCTCGATCGTAGCCCCGGTCAGCGCGGTCAGGGCGTCGGCTGATCCTTCCTTCTTGCACGGCGCGGAGCTCTTGGCATTCATTGGTGTTGTGGGTGTGGATGTCGTGGTACAAGCAGTATCGGCTGCCCCTGGAGGATTCGGGCAGATCCTTGCCCCGCTTGATGTCAGGCTCTGCTGCGAGCACGGCAACCCCCTTGCGCTTCACGTCCTTGGCCTTGGGTTTCTTCTCTTCTGGGTCTGCGGCGGGCAGCTCGAGGAGGGAGAGACGCCCCTCCTCAGCCCTGGCGCACTTGGTCACCAAGTTGAACAGCTCTAGGGAGGTGCACAGGTCTTCATGCATCGCCAGCTCCTCCTTCATCTTGACGTCGCGCACGCTGTCGGAGAAGGCTGAGATGATGGCTTCCTCGGACACCTTGGGGATCTTGAGTCGCGCGCTGTTGAAGCGCTGCATGTACTTTTGCAGGGTCTCTCCGGGTTGTTGCTTGATGCGGCACATGTCGCTCACGGCGGGCGGCCGGTCGCGAGTACCTTGGAAGTTGGCGATGAAGTGGGTGCGCATCTGGTCCCAGGAAGAGATCGTGCCTGGGGCCAGGTTAAGGAGCCAGGTACGAGCCCCTTCCTTGAGCGCCATGGGGAACCGGTTCGCCATGACCTTTTCGTCCCCGCTGGCAGCTTCGATGCCCAGCTCATAAAGCTGGAGGAACTCGGCGGGGTCAGTCGTGCCGTCATAGCGAGGAGGCAGGTCTGGCTTGAACTTGCCGGGCCATGCAACGCTGCGCAGCTCGGTGGTGTAAGCGCGGCAGCCGGCCATGGCCACGGGAGGCTTCGTTCGAGGGGGAGCTTGGCCTTGAGGGTCCCCATGCGCTGCAGCCGGAAGCAGCGCAGGGTCTTGATGTGCCAGAGCTGGAGCAGGGTCGCGGCGAGCCGGAGCAGGGAGCGCTCGGGCAGCCTCTTGCGGTCGAGGGACTTCTTGGCAGCTCCGTTCTTGCTGGGCTGGCGCCTGACGGAGCGGGTTCCGCCCAGGGGCCATGCGCCTTGGAGCCATGGCGTCTTCTTGGAGGGGGGCAACTGGTACGCCCCCGGAACTTCATTGCCAGCGCGTGGCGGGGTGCAGCGCAGCGGAGCGGACGGTGCAGGAGAGCCCCCTGCGGCGCGGACGAGCTCGGCGACGCGGTCGAGCCACTCTTTGTAGACGTCGTCGACGGGACGGTAGTGCAGGAGCTCGTTTGCCACGATGAGTGCAGCTCGAGCCTCCAAGGGCGCGCAGAGCGTGTGGGACGAGGAGCCAGCTGGCATGAGCGACGGAGTAGCGGTGCGGCCGTCTCGCCGCACGGATGGGTGCTGAGACGACGCTTGCTGCTCGTTCCCCGCCGGGCCGGTGGCGGCATTGACGGCGGGCGACGGGGAACGACGAGGACGCCCACCGACGGGAGCCATTTGGGCGACGCGGGAGGCGATGGCGGCCCGGCGCTCGGCGCGGGCCCGACGGGCGTCGGACATGGACGCGGCGGTCGGCGGAGAACGAAGCGGTGGAAGACAAATTCTGGCGCACCCCTACCTGGCGCGCCAAATGTCGGATTTCGGGTTCCGGCAGAGCCTTAAGGTTCGAACTCTCGGGTGCGCGCGGAGATTCTGCCCTCTACCTCTCCGTCTCGCAAGGATCTAAACTACCAAAGGAACAACACAAAAGACACAAAGTTTATACTGGTTCGGGCCACCGATGTGGTGTAATACCCTACTCCAGTGTGGTGGGTGGATTGCCTCTTGGGCTGATGATGATGAATAGTACAAGGGAGAACAGCCTCGCGAGGGCGTGTTCTTGCTGGGACGATGAACTGCTAGGGGAGTTCAGCCGCCCTTCTTTCTCTCTCAGTGTGTCTGTGCCTGTTCTGTCCAATTCTGATCACGGGTTCCTCGCCCCAGCCAAGAACAGACCCTCACGAGGCTGTTCTTCCTTGTATTGTTCATTATCAGCCCAAGAGGCAATCCACCACACCACCACACTGGAGTAGGGTATTACACCACATCGGTGGCCTGAACCAGTATAAACTCTTTGTCTCTTGTGTTGTTCTTCTGGTAGCTTAGATCCTTGCGAGGCGGAGGGGTACAGGTAGGTAGGAAGCGTAATCTCCGCGCGCACCCCAAAGTTCGAACCTCAAGGGTCTGCCAGAACCCGAAATCCATCATTTGGCGCACCAGGTAGGGGTGCGCCGGAATTCGTCTTCCACCGCCCATTTCTCCTCCGATCCTCGCGTCCATGTCTGACGCTCGTAGGGCCCGCGCCGAGCGCCGAGCCGCTCTCGCTTCCCTTGTCGCCCAGACGGCCCCTGTCGGCGGGCGTCCCCGCCGTTCCTCGTCGCCTGCCATCAACTCCGCCACCGGCCCTATCGGATCACGGGTTCCGGCAGACCCTTAAGGTTCGAATTCTGGGGTGCGCGCGGAGATCTAGCCCTCTACCTCTCCGTCTCGCAAAGAACTAACTACCAGAAGAACAACACAAGAGACACAGGGTTTATACTGGTTCGGGCCACCGATGCGGTCTAACACCCTACTCCAGTGTGGTGGGTGGATTGCCTCTTGGGCTGATGAGGAAGAACAGTACAAGGAGGAACAGCCTCGCGAGGGTCTGTTATTGGCTAGGGGATGAACTGCTTGGGGGAGTTCGATCGCCCTTCTCTCTCTCTCTCTCTAGATGCCGGATTGGATACTCAATTAGGTCAGGTCAGGTCCGGTCAGGTCCGGTCAGGTCCCTCTACCCTAGTGGTGGCTAGTCCTATTTATAGGCAAAGGCCCTGGACCTCTTCCCAAATATTGAGCGGGAAGGACGCCAACAATTGGCCAATTTGAAGGGGAACATTTGGTACACTTATCCTGACTAAAGTTGGTCTTCACCTGCCAAAGGCCCTGTGGTGACGCCGTCCTGGGCTGCATGGTGACCTCTTTCCCACCGTTGGACTGGTCTTGGTCTCGTTGCACCAAAATGGGTGCCTTTGCTTGATCCTCTCGCCTGCGCTTGCCCCCTTTGCACCAAAGAGGAAAGGGAGACGCCGCGCGGGCTGGCGCCCGCCTGGCACCCTTGGTCGTCATGGCTTGCGTCATGGGCACCTCGTGAGGTACCCCACCTTGATCTCTCCGCCTCCTCGCGAGCCAGTCCTAAGGAGGCCGTGCTTGAGGAAGCGCCATGTCGTCCGCCTCGCGAGGCTTGGCCCCTTGCGAGGGTCTTGAGCCTTGTGCTGATGAAGATGGGCCACGCTGGGCCCCCATTTGAGCCACGCCGCAGGCCGCAGGCAGGCAAGTCTGGGGACCCCCGTTCCCAGAACACCGACAGTAGCCCCCGGGCCCAAGGCGCGCATGGACTTGGCCGTGCCGAGAGGCGAAAGGGCAAGGGCGAAGCGCCGCGGGCCCTAACAGCCTGCGGCCTTGGGCGCCGCGTGGCGGTTGATTGGATGTAGGCGCTTTTGCAACTGCGCAAGTTATTAAAGGCGTGGCATCTGCTCGGGCTTTGTTCTTCTCCTTCGCTGCTCAGATCCCCTTTCTTGCGCTTCTCCTCCCTTCCTCCAAGCTTCCAGATTTGCTCCACCTGCTCGACCCAGGTAGCCATGGCGCCTCGTCGGGCCCCGGCCGAAGCTTGGTTCTCGCCTGCTTTGGACTTGCCCAATGTGTCGGAGGCGAGCCTCGCCCTACTGCACCGGATGGCTGTGGCGCAGGGCATTGACGGGGCGCAGATGTTCAGGGTCGGCTCCGATGCCGCTGAAGGCCAAGGGAGCACCTTCTATCCTTTCTTCGTGAGCTCCATTACAGCGGGCCTGGTGCCTCCTTTCTCTGAGTTCTTCCTTGCCGTCCTCCATCACTACAACTTGCAAGCTTTGCATCTCCACCCCAACTCCGTCCTTCTCCTGGCGATCTTCGCCTACTACTGCGAGGCGCATGTGGGGGTGCAGCCTTTAGTGGCCTTGCTGCGCCACTACTTCTACCTCCGGACCTCCAAAGGTTCCCCTTCTGCGTGCGCGGGCTTCGTCACGTGCGGCAGCTCCACGGCCATCTCGAATCCGGGGTAGAGGATCGAGGGCTTCCGGAGCAAGTGGGTATTGGTTGACGCCGGGCGCGTCCACCCTCGGTTGGCCCTTCCCATGGAGCCGCCCATGAGCTCGGGAGACTGGTGCCGAGCGGAGCTCACGGATCCCTGCGCGAAGTCGATGCTGGCGAAGATGGACGCCGATCTGAAGCCAGCCAACATGGCGACGGCGAAGCTGACTGGGGCGTCGCTGCTGAGGGAGTTCCTGGAGCACCAGCTGGCTCCGCTTCGGCAGTACTCTCCCCCAATGTGGAGGCCTCATCCGAGCCCCGCAGCCGTGGGCGAAGAGGACGTGAGTGCGGTCCTCCAATCCCTGGTCGAGGGCGAGGTAGCAAGGCTGGAGGGCGAACCTTCGCCCCTGTTCCTCCGCCATGATTGGGAGCAAGCGGTGAAGTCCATGCCCGTCTTCAACGGGGACGGGCTCGTGACCGTGGTGGCTCCCGAGGATCTGGTGGATGTGTCTTCCGGCGACTCCAGTGGAGGAGCGGGCGAGGAGGAGCGGGAGGCGAAGCTCAAGAAGTGCCGCAGCCACCTAGGCGCGTTGAAGAAGGAGCTGGAGACGACGAAGGCCGAGCTGGACGCCAAGGCCCGGGTGCTTGCCGAGGATCGCGTGGCCTTCGCGGATATGGAGAGGGATGCCCGTGCTTCACTGAAGACGCTTTACGAGAGTGGCCTGGATAGCCCGCTGGCTGGTGACGGGGACGGCCTCGCCAAACTGCTTCCCTTCTTGGTGAAGGGTCTTGGAGATGTCGCCCTTGGACTTGCCCCCACGGCTGAGGCCGAGGCGCGAGTCCTGTCTTCTACTGCACTGACGCGGGTCTTCGCCCATGTCTACCTTCGCGATCCCAGCGCCGACCTTGACAGCCTGCTGGAGCCGGTGAGTGGCGAGGGCGCCGCTGCCGCCGTCGAGGCCGTGAAGGGGCGCGCAGAGGCGCTGCTAGGGAAGTTCCGGGCCTTAAGCACCAAGCCGAAGCGAGGCGCTGCCAACCCCACTACTCCACAAGGCGAAGCCACTCCACGCGACTCCGCTGCCGACAAGTGGCTCCGCTATCGTTCCTGTCCTTCTTTCGATTTGTTGGGGAACGTAGTAATTTCAAAATTTTCCTACGCACACGCAAGATCATGGTGATGCATAGCAATAAGAGGGGAGAGTGTTGCCTACGTACCCTCGTAGACCGAAGCAGAAGCGTTGACACAACGTAGAGGAAGTAGTCGTACGTCCTCCTGATCCGACCGATCCAAGCACCGTTACTGCGGCGCCTCCGAGTTCTTGACACACGTACAGCTCGATGATGTTCTCCGGGCTCTGATCCAGCAAAGCTCTCGGGGACGAGTTTCGTCAGCACGACGGCGTGGTGATGATCTTGATGAACTACCGACGCAGGGCTTCGCCTAAGCACCGCGACAATATGACCGAGGTGGAATATGGTGGAGGGGGGCACCGCACACGGCTGAGGAACGATCACGAAGATCAACTTGTGTGTCTTGGGGTGCCCCCTGCCCCCGTATATAAAGGAGCAAGGGGGAGGCCGGCCGGACCTATTGGGGCGCGCCAAAGGGAGGGGGGAGTCCTCCTCCTTGTGGGAGTAGGACTCCCCTTTCCTAGTCCAACTAGGAAGAGAGGGGGCAAGGAAAGAGAGGGAGAGGGAGAGGGAAAGGGGGGCCGCGCCCCCCTCCTTGTCCAATTCGGACTCCCATGAGGGGGGGCGCGCGCCACCTCCTGGCTGCTGCCCTCTCTCTCCCCTTGGGCCCAATAAGGCCCATTACTTCCCCGGGGGGTTTCGGTAACCCCTCCGGCACTCCGGTTTTATCCGAAACCACTCGGAACCATTCCGATGTCCGAATATAGTCGTCCAATATATCAATCTTTACGTCTCGACCATTCCGAGACTCCTCGTCATGTCCGTGATCTCATCCGGGATTCCGAACTAACTTCGGTACATCAAAATACATAAACTCATAATAACTGTCACCGTAACCTTAAGCGTGCGGACCCTACAGTTCGAGAACAGTGTAGACATGACTGAGACAAATCTCTGGTCAATAACCAATAGCGGGACCTGGATGCCCATATTGGCTCCTACACATTCTACGAAGATCTTTATTGGTCAGACCGCATAACAACATACGTTGTTCCCTTTGTCATCGGTATGTTACTTGCTCGAGATTCGATCGTCGGTATTCAATACCTAGTTCAATCTCGTTACCGGCAAGTCTCTTTACTCGTTCTGTAATACATCATCTTGCAACTATCTTATTGGTTGCAATGCTTGCAAGGCTTATGTGATGTGCATTACCGAGAAGGCCCTGAGATACCTCTCCGACATTCGGAGTGACAAATCCTAATCTCGAAATACGCCAACCCAACAAATACTTTCGGAGACACCTGTAGAGCTCCTTTATAATCACCCAGTTACGTTGTGACGTTTGGTAGCACACAAAGTGTTCCTACGGTAAACGGGAGTTGCATGATCTCATAGTCAAAGGAACATGTATAAGTCATGGAGAAAGCAATAGCAACATACTAAACGATCGGGTGTTAAGCTAATGGAATGGGTCATGTCAATCAGATCATTCAACTAATGATGTGACCTTGTTAATCAAATGACAACTCCTTTGTCTATGGTTAGGAAACTTAACCATCTTTGATTAACAAGCTAGTCAAGTAGAGGCGTACTAGTGACACTCTGTTTGTCTATGTATCCACACATGTATTATGTTTCCGGTTAATACAATTCTAGCATGAATAATAAACATTTATCATGATATATAAGGAAATAAATAATAACTTTATTATTGCATCTAGGGCATATTTCCTTCAGTCTCCCACTTGCACTAGAGTCAATAATCTAGATTACACAATAATGATTCTAACACCCATGGAGTCTTGGTGCTGATCATGTTTTGCTCGTGGAAGAGGCTTAGTCAACGGGTCTGCTACATTCAGATCCGTATGTATCTTGCAAATCTCTATGTCTCCCACTTGGACCAAATCTCGGATGGAATTGAAGCGTCTCTTGATGTGCTTGGTTCTCTTGTGAAATCTGGATTCCTTTGCCAAGGCAATTGCACCAGTATTGTCACAAAAGATTTTCATTGGAACCGATGCACTAGGTATGACACCTAGATCGGATATGAACTCCTTTATCCAGACTCCTTCATTTGCTGCTTCCGAAGCAGCTATGTACTCCGCTTCACATGTAGATCCCGCCACGACACTTTGTTTAGAACTGCACCAACTGACAGCTCCACCGTTCAATGTAAATACGTATCCGGTTTGCGATTTAGAATCGTCCGGATCAGTGTCAAAGCTTGCATCAACGTAACCGTTTACGACGAGCTCTTTGTCACCTCCATATACGAGAAACATTTCCTTAGTCCTTTTCAGGTACTTCAGGATATTCTTGACCGCTGTCCAGTGATCCACTCCTGGATTACTTTGGTACCTCCCTGCTAAACTTATAGCATGGCACACATCAGGTCTGGTACACAGCATTGCATACATGATAGAGCCTATGGCTGAAGCATAGGGAACATCTTTCATCTTCTCTCTATCTTCTGCAGTGGTCGGGCACTGAGTCTTACTCAACTTCACACCTTGTAACACAGGCAAGAACCCTTTCTTTGCTAGATCCATTTTGAACTTCTTCAAAACTTTGTCAAGGTATGTGCTTTGTGAAAGTCCAATTAAGCGTCTTGACTATCTCTATAGATCTTAATGCCCAATATGTAAGCAGCTTCACCGAGGTCTTTCATTGAAAAACTCTTATTCAAGTATCCCTTTATGCTATCCAGAAATTCCATATCATTTCCAATCAGTAATATGTCATCTACATATAATATCAGAAATGCTACAGAGCTCCCACTCACTTTCTTGTAAATACAGGCTTCTCCAAAAGTCTGTATGAACCCAAATGCTTTGATCACACTGTCAAAGCGTTTATTCCAACTCCAAGATGCTTGCACCAGTCCATAAGTGGATCGCTGGAGCTTGCACACTTTGTTAGCTCCCTTTGGATCGATAAAACCTTCTGGTTGCATCATATACAACTCTTCTTCCAGAAATCCATTCAGGAATGCAGTCTTTACATCCATTTGCCAAATTTCATAATCATAAAATGCGGCAATTGCTAACATGATTCGGACAGACTTAAGCATCGCTACGGGTGAGAAGGTCTCATCGTAGTCAATCCCTTGAACTTGTCGAAAACCTTTCGCGACAAGTCGAGCTTTGTAGACAGTAACATTACCATCAACGTCAGTCTTCTTCTTAAAGATCCACTTATTCTCTATTGCTTGCCGACCCTCGGGCAAGTCAACCAAAGTCCATACTTTGTTGTCATACATGGATCCCATCTCAGATTTCATGGCTTCTAGCCATTTTGCGGAATCTGGGCTCACCATCGCTTCTTCATAGTTCGTAGGTTCGTCATGATCTAGTAGCATGACTTCCAGAACGGGATTGCCGTACTACTCTGGTGCGGATCTTACTCTGGTTGATCTACGAGGTTCTGTAGTAACTTGATCTGAAGTTTCATGATCAATATCATCAGCTTCCTCACTAATTGGTGTAGGTGCTACAGAAACAGATTTCTGTGATGTACTACTTTCCAATAAGGGAGCAGGTACAGTTACCTCATCAAGTTCTACTTTCCTCCCACTCACTTCTTTTGAGAGAAACTCCTTTTCTAGTAAGGCTCCGAATTTAGCAACAAAAGTCTTGCCTTAGGATCTGTGATAGAAGGTGTATCCAACAGTTTCTTTTGGATATCCTATGAAGACACATTTTTCCGATTTGGGTTCGAGCTTATCAGGTTGAAGCTTTTTCACATAAGCATCGCTGCCCCCAACTTTAAGAAACGACAACTTCGGTTTCTTGCTAAACAATAGTTCATAAGGCGTCGTCTCAACGGATTTTGACGGTGTCTTATTTAACGTGAATGCGGCCGTCTCTAAAGCATAACCCCAAAACGATAGCGGTAAATCTGTAAGAGACATCATAGATCGCACCATATCTAGTAAAGTACGATTACGACGTTCGGACACACCATTGCGTTGTGGTGTTCCGGGTGGCGTGAGTTGCGAAACTATTCCGCATTGTTTCAAATGTAGACCGAACTCGTAACTCAAATATTCTCCTCCACGATCAGATCGTAGAAACTTTATTTTCTTGTTACGATGATTTTCAACTTCACTCTGAAATTCTTTGAACTTTTCAAATGTTTCAGACTTGTGTTTCATTAAGTAGACATAACCATATCTGCTTAAATCATCTGTGAAGGTGAGAAAATAACGATACCCGCCACGAGCCTCAACATTCATCGGACCACATACATCTGTATGTATGATCTCCAATAAATCTGTTGCTCTCTCCATAGTACCGGAGAACGGTGTTTTGGTCATCTTGCCCATGAGGCACGATTCGCAAGTGCCAAGTGATTCATAATCAAGTGGCTCCAAAAGTCCATCAGTATGGAGTTTCTTCATGTGTTTTACACCGATATGACCTAAACGGCAGTGCCATAAATAAGTTGCACTATCATTATCAACTCTGCATCTTTTGGCTTCAACACTATGAATATGTGTATCACTACTATCTAGATTCATCAAAAATAGACCACTCTTCAAGGGTGCATGACCATAAAAGATATTACTCATATAAATAGAACAACCATTACTCTCTGATTTAAATGAATAACCGTCTCGCATCAAACAAGATCCAGATATAATGTTCATGCTCAACGCTGGCACCAAATAACAATTATTCAGGTCTAATACTAATCCCGAAGGTAGATGTAGAGGTAGCGTGCCGACTGCGATCACATCGACTTTGGAACCGTTTCCCATGCGCGTCGTCACCTCGTCCTTAACCAATCTTCGCTTAATCCGTAGTCCATGTTTCGAGTTGCAAATATTAGCAATAGAACCAGTATCAAATACCCAGGTGCTACTGCGAGCATTAGTAAGGTACACATCAATAACATGTATATCACATATACCTTTGTTCACCTTGCCATCCTTCTTATCCGCCAAATACTTGGGGCAGTTCCGCTTCCAGTCACCAGTCTGCTTGCAGTAGAAGCACTCAGTTTCAGGCTTAGGTCCAGACTTGGGTTTCTTCTCTTGAGCAGCAACTTGTTTGCTGTTCTTCTTGAAGTTCCCCTTCTTCTTCCCTTTGCCCTTTTTCTTGAAACTAGTGGTCTTATTGACCATCAACACTTGATGCTCCTTCTTGATTTCTACCTCCGCAGCCTTTAGCATGGCGAAGAGCTCGGGCATTGTCTTATCTATCCCTTGCATATTATAGTTCATCACGAAGCCTTTGTAGCTTGGTGGCAGTGATTGGAGAATTCTATCAATGACACAATCATCCGGAAGATTGACTCCCAGTTGATTCAAGTGATTATAATACCCAGACATTCTGAGTATATGCTCACTGACAGACCATTCTCCTCCATCTTGCAGCTATAGAACTTATTGGAGACTTCATATCTCTCAATCCGGGCATTCTGTTGGAATATTAACTTCAACTCCTGGAACATCTCATATGCTCCATGATGTTCAAAACGTCGTTGAAGTCCTGGTTCTAAGCCGTAAAGCATGGCACACTGAACTATCGAGTAGTCATCAGCTTTGCTCTGCCAGACGTTCATAACATCTGGCGTTGCTCCAGCAGCAGGCCTGGCACCCAGCGGTGCTTCTAGGACGTAACTCTTCTGTGCAGCAATGAGGATAATCCTCAAGTTACGGACCCAGTCCGTGTAATTGCTACCATCATCTTTCAACTTTGCTTTCTCAAGGAACGCATTAAAATTCAACGGAACAGCAGCACGAGCCATCTATCTACAATCAACATAAACAAGCAAGATACTATCAGGGACTAAGTTCATGATAAATTTAAGTTCAATTAATCATATTACTTAAGAACTCCCACTTAGATAGACATCTCTCTAATCCTCTAAGTGATCACGTGATCCAAATCAACTAAACCATGTCCGATCATCACGTGAGATGGAGTAGTTTCAATGGTGAACATCACTATGTTGATCATATCTACTATATGATTCACGCTCGACCTTTCGGTCTCCGTGTTCCGAGGCCATATCTGTTATATGCTAGGCTCGTCAAGTTAAACCTGAGTATTCCGCGTGTGCAACTGTTTTGCACCCGTTGTATTTGAACGTACAGCCTATCACACCCGATCATCACGTGGTGTCTCAGCACGAAGAACTTTCGCAACGTTGCATACTCAGGGAGAACACTTTTACTATGATAATTTAATGAGGGATCATCTTATAATGCTACCGTCAATCAAAGCAAGATAAGATGCATAAAAGATAAACATCACATGCAATCAATATAAGCGATATGATATGGCCATCATTATCTTGTGCTTGTGATCTCCATCTCCGAAGCACCGTCATGATCACCATCGTCACCGGCGCGACACCTTGATCTCCATCGTAGCATCGCTGTCGTCTCGCCAATCTTATGCTTCTACGACTATCGCTACCGCTTAGTGATAAAGTAAAGCATTACAGGGCGATTGCATTGCATACAATAAAGCGACAACCATACGGCTCCTGCCGGTTGCCGATAACTCGGTTACAAAACATGATCATCTCATACAATAAAATTTAGCATCATGTCTTGACCATATCACATCACAACATGCCCTGCAAAAACAAGTTAGACGTCCTCTACTTTGTTTGTTGCAAGTTTTACGTGGCTGCTATGGGCTTAAGCAAGAACCAATCTCACCTACGCATCAAAACCACAACGATAGTTTGTCAAATAGACTCCGTTTTAACCTTCTCAAGGACCGGGCGTAGCCATACTCGGTTCAACTAAAGTTGGAGAAACTGACACCCGCCAGCCACCTGTGTGCAAAGCACGGCGGTAGAACCAGTCTCGCGTAAGCGTACGCGTAATGTCGGTCCGGGCCGCTTCATCAAACAATACCTCCCAACCAAAGTATGACATGCTGGTAGGCAGTATGACTTATATCGTCCACAACTCACTTGTGTTCTACTCGTGCATAACATCAAACCATAAAAACCTAGGCTCTAATACCACTGTTGGGGAACGTAGTAATTTCAAAATTTTCCTACGCACACGCAAGATCATGGTGATGCATAGCAACGAGAGGGGAGAGTGTTGTCTATGTACCCTCGTAGACCGAAGCGGAAGCGTTGACACAACGTAGAGGCAGTAGTCGTACGTCCTCCCGATCCGACCGATCCAAGCACCGTTACTCCGGCGCCTCCGAGTTCTTGACACACGTACAGCTCGATGACGCTCTCCGGGCTCCGATCCAGCAAAGCTCTCGGGGACGAGTTTCGTCAGCACGACGGCGTGGTGACGATCTTGATGAACTACCGACGCAGGGCTTCGCCTAAGCACCGCGATAATATGACCGAGGTGGAATATGGTGGAGGGGGGCACCGCACACGGCTGAGGAACGATCACGAAGATCAACTTGTGTGTCTTGGGGTGCCCCCCTGCCCCTGTATATAAAGGAGCAAGGGGGAGGCCGGCCGGCCCTATGGGGGCGCGCCAAAGGGAGGGGGGAGTCCTCCTCCTAGTGGGAGTAGGACTCCCCTTTCTTAGTCCAACTAGGAAGAGAGGGGGGAAGGAAAGAGAGGGAGAGGGAGAGGGAAAGGGGGGCCGCGCCCCCCTCCTTGTCCAATTCGGACTCCCATGAGGGGGGGCGCGCGCCACCTCCTGGCTGCTGCCCTCTCTCTCCCCTTGGGCCCAATAAGGCCCATTACTTCCCCGGGGGGTTCCAGTAACCCCTCCGGCACTCCGGTTTTATCCGAAACCACTCGGAACCATTCCGATGTCCGAATATAGTCGTCCAATATATCAATCTTTACGTATCAACCATTCCGAGACTTCTCGTCATGTCTGTGATCTCATACGGGAATCCGAACTAACTTCGGTACATCAAAATGCATAAACTCATAATAACTGTCATCGTAACCTTAAGCGTGCGGACCCTACGGTTCGAGAACAGTGTAGACATGACTGAGACAAATCTCTGGTCAATAACCAATAGCGGGACCTGGATGCCCATATTGGCTCCTACACATTCTACGAAGATCTTTATCAGTCAGACCGCATAACAACATACGTTGTTCCCTTTGTCATCGGTATGTTACTTGCCCGAGATTCGATCGTCGGTATCCAATACCTAGTTCAATCTCGTTACCGGCAAGTCTCTTTACTCGTTCCGTAATACATCATCTTGCAACTATCTTATTGGTTGCAATTCTTGCAAGGCTTATGTGATGTGCATTACCGAGAAGGCCCTGAGATACCTCTCCGACATTCGGAGTAACAAATCCTAATCTCGAAATACGCCAACCCAACAAATACTTTCGGAGACACCTGTCGAGCTCCTTTATAATCACCCAGTTACGTTGTGACGTTTGGTAGCACACAAAGTGTTCCTACGGTAAACGGGAGTTGCATAATCTCATAGTCAAAGGAACATGTATAAGTCATGGAGAAAGCAATAGCAACATACTAAACGATCGGGTGCTAAGCTAATGGAATGGGTCATGTCAATCAGATCATTCAACTAATGATGTGACCTTGTTAATCAAATGACAACTCCGTTGTCTATGGTTAGGAAACTTAACCATCTTTGATTAACAAGCTAGTCAAGTAGAGGCGTACTAGTGACACTCTGTTTGTCTATGTATCCACACATGTATTATGTTTCCGGTTAATACAATTCTAATGAATAATAAAAATTTATCATGATATATAAGGAAATAAATAATAACTTTATTATTGCCTCTAGGGCATATTTCCTTCACGATTCCTGCACATGCACGACGCCTCGGGGAGGCATTTAAATTTGTGTTTGGTACCAAGGCGACAATATGGGTTGTAATATTTACTTTTAAGTTCCTTGAATTTTATGTTCCCCTTCCCTACTTGCTTATGTTCTATGCCGGCAGAGCCCGGCCACGCGCATGCCTCACCCAGCATCAGCCCCGACCGGAAACCAGGACAGGACCAAAGGAATGACGGGCCACGTGACAAGTTAGGCTCCTGAGTCGCGATGCTCAGGAGTCCCCCTTGGCGCACGAACAACAAGTAGGGAAGCGCGATGTAGGTGCGTTTCCCGTTCTACGTCTGCAGAGCCCGACCCCGCGCGTACCTCACCCAGCATAGCCTTTCGGAACTAAGGAGTGAGGGGCTACGGAGCCAGTTAGGCTCCTGAGTCGCGATGCTCAGGAGTCCCCCTTGACGCGCGAACAACATGAGATGGAATGTAGGCGGGGCTACCGTTCTACGTCTGCAGAGCCCGACCCCACGCGTACCTCACCCAGCATAGCCTTTCGGAACTAAGGAGTGAGGGGCTATGGAGCCAGTTAGGCTCCTGAGTCGCGATGCTCAGGAGTACCCCTTGACGCGTAAACGGCTTTCATACCTTGGCTCCGCTCGGGGAGAGACACGCGATGAAACCAGGCCAGAGGGGCCTGGCTGGGGCGTACGGCTGAGCGTGACCTAGTTGTAGCCCCCGTGCCTAGCCCCCTCGCGCGGCGCTCCTGGGGGGAGGCGTTGCGATGAGGCTGGCCATTGAGCTCTGGGCTCCCTAAGGTTAATGCGGCCCGGAGGCCACCCTCAGTTGTTTATCACCAGCGCGGAGCATAGCCCTTCCGTATGTGTACGGGCATAGCCGCTCCTCGGCAGTGTCGTCAGCCAGCGCGGAGCATGGTGCTTCCACTGGTACGTGGGAGGGGGCTCCCCTCCGGAAGGAGCCCCCGGGGCGTGTACAGCCCTGCCCTGACACGTGGCTGGCACGGTAGAGCTAGGTGAGGTGTATCTGGGCACCCGTGAGCCAGCGCGGGACTCACGAGGCCTTACCTCTAGGCGGGTTGCGCCTGGCACTGGGCCGTATCTTGAGATGTGTTCCTGCAAAATCTGGTTAGATGCCGGCACTCTACGTCCTTGGGTCCCGGCCCTCGAGCTTGTCTCAGCCGTCGCTGGTATGCCAGGTCGCGATGCCGTGGACAAGGCCAGAGGGTGAGGGCTGGAGAACCAGTAAGAGCCCTGAGTCGCGATGCTCAGGCGCCCCCCCTTTAACGTGCAAGTGGTCGACATGAAGAAGAAAAGGTGCCATGGACGGCATCAAGTAATCAAGCATGATGCATAATTGGAGATAAACGCGGAAGGGATACATGCTGCTGGGCCTAGCCCGAGTGGCCTGGGGATGATGCAGCCCGAGGGGCGCCCCCAGCAAAGCAAGCTAGCGACTGAAAAGATAAAAAGGGATACATGCCACAGGGACGGACCCACGCGTCCTGGGAATGTCACAACCCTGGGAGGGCGCTCCCAGCTGGGAATGAAACTTGAAAGATGTCACCTGAAGATGTCGTCGGTGCAGTGGCGTTGGTGCATTAGACTCGGTGGGCTGCAGAAGCCGATCCTCATGAGCCCCCAGGCCCAGGGGCCTCGGGAGGCTCCGGAGGCACTGGTGGCTCCTCATGAGCAGCCTCCATCTCCGCCAGGGCTGTGGAACGCCTGTCTTCTTGCGCCTCCAAGATGCTACTCATGATGCGCTGGTACGCCGCAGCCACGCTCGGCAGGCCATAAGGCATGCGAACATAGCTGTGGGGTGGTCCTCCGCAGTGCCCCACTTGTGAGGGCCAGAGGCGCTCCGCCATGGCGATCTGATTGAGCCCTGGTACGTCGACGCAGACGCGCATCCCACCATCCTCGCCTGGATGGGGAGCCACAGCTGGTGGGCGACGGCAACCTCTCATGATCCTTGACTCCTGTAGTTCTTGAATGGCCTTGCTAACAAACTCCTGCTGGTCTGACCTTCTTTCCCTGGCTTCCTTTCGAGGGAAACGTGCTTCGAAACACGCCTCCACATGGTGCCCAAGCGCCTCCCTCGTGACCTTGGCTAGGTCGGTGACCCTCCAGGTGAGAGCCCCCGAGCCCTGCCTGAGGAGGGCGCCGGGCGCGCTTTCCTGTGCGATTGAAGGAGGATCCCCCTGGGCAGATGCGGGCCTTGAAGGGCCTGCCTCCTGAGGGGCTAAGCCTGACGTTGTCTTCTTCTTCTTGGGGGTGGTCTCAGGAAGCCTCCTGCTTCCACGATCTGGGTCTTCTAGTGACGCGGCCTAAAAGGCTCGCTCCAGGGTACACACGGCATCCTTCTCTTGACATGGCACCGTGATGACGCCGCCGCTTCCTGGCATCTTGAGGACGTTGTAGCCGTGGTGAGTCACGTCCATGAACTTGGCCAGCGCCGGGTATCCGAGGATGGCGTTGTACGGCAGGCGGATGTGGGCGACGTCAAAGTCGATGAGCTCGGTGTGGTAGTTGTCGCGGGCCCCGAAGGTGACTGGGAGGCGGACCTGCCCGATCGGGACTGTGGAACCGTCGATGACTCCGGAGAAGGGCTTGGTTGGCTGAAGCTGGTCATAGGGCACTTGGAGGCTGTTGAATGTTTCCACGGAGAAGACATTGAGCCCTGCCCCTCCGTCGATGAGGGTCCTGGTGACCAGGACGTTGCTGATGACTGGGGAACAAAGCATTGGGAGGACTCCAGCTGTTGCCACGCACTTGAGCTGGTCTACGGAGCTGAACGTGATGGCGCAGGCCGACCACCTGAGGGGACGTGTTGCTTCGAGCTTGTGGAGAACTGCGTTCACTTCGCGAGCAAACTGCTTGAAGATACGTTGAGAGGCTGGGGCCTGAGCTCCGCCCCGGATGCAGGCGATTGCGCGAGGCTCTTGGAAGCCCCCAGCCCCCTCGTCTTGGTGGCGGTCTTCGTTCCTTCTTGGCTGAGGCGGCAACGGCGGCAGGCCTGGGTTGCCATGAGGGCGATCCTCACGAGGCTGGTCCCTCCAGTCCCCCTCGTGAGGCGGGTCACGCAAGCGGTCCTCGCGAGGTTGGTCACGCCAGCCTTGACGTGGGCCACGATCTTCTTAGTGTCCCGGGTTCCTTCCTCCTCCTCGGCCATAGCCCCGGTCAGCACGGTCAGGGCGTCGGCCGACTCTTCCTTCTCGCACGACGCGGAGTTCTTGGCATTCATTGGTGTTGTGGGTGTGGAGGTCGTGGTACACACAGTACCGGCTGCCCCTGGAGGATTCGGGCAGATCCTTGCCCCGCTTGGTGTCCGGCTCTGCCGCGAGCACGGCAGCCCCCTTGCGCTTCACGTCCTTGGCCTTGGGCTTCTTCTCTTCTGGGTCTGCGGCAGACAGCTCGAGGAGGCAGAGGCGTCCCTCCTCAGCTCTGGCGCACTTGGTCGCCAGGTTGAACAGCTCCAGGGAGGTGCAGAGGTCTTCATGCATCGCCAACTCCTCCTTCTTCTTGACGTCGCGCACGCCATCGGAGAAGGCCGAAATGATGGCTTCTTCGGACACCCTGGGGATCTTGAGGCACGCACTGTTGAAGCGCTGGATGTACTTTTGCAGGGTCTCTCCAGGTTGCTGCTTGATGCGGCGCATGTCTCTCACGGCGGGAGGCCGGTCGCGGGTACCTTGGAAGTTGGCGATGAAGTGAGTACGCATCTGGTCCCAGGAGGAGATCGTGCCTGGGGCCAGGTTCAGGAGCCAAGTGCGAGCACCTTCCTTCAGCGCCATGGGGAACCAGTTCGCCATGACCTTTTCATCCCTGCTGGCAGCTTCGATGCCCAGCTCGTAAAGCTGGAGGAACTCTGTGGGATCAGTCGTGCCATCGTAGCGAGGGGGCAGGTCCGGCTTGAACTTGCCGGGCCATGCGACTCCACGCAGCTCGGCGGTGTAGGCGCGGCAGCCAGCGGTGGCCGTGGGAGGTTTAGGTTGAGGGAGAGCTTGGCCTTGCGGGTCCCCTTGCGCTGTAGCTGGGAGCAGCGCGGGGTCTTGACATGCCGGAGCTGGAGCGGTGTCTTGGCGAGCCGGGGCTGGGAGCGCCCGGGCGGCCTCTTGCGGTCGCGGGACTTCTTGGCAGCTCCATTCCTGCTGGGCCGGCACACGACGGAGAGGGTTCCGCCCAGGAGCTGCGCGCCTTGGGGCCATGGCATCTTCTTGGAAAGGAGGCGGCTGGAATGCCCCCGGGGCTTCATTGCCCACGCGGGGCGGAGTACGGCGTAGCGGTGCGGAAGGCGCGGGAGAGCCCCCTGCGGCACGGACGAGCTCGGCGATGCGGTCGAGCCACTCCTCGTAGACGTCGTCGACGGGGCGGTAGCACAGGAGCTCGTTCGCCGCGATGAGCGCAGCTCGAGCCTCCAAGGGCGCGCGAAGCAAGTGCGACGAAGAACCGGCCGGGGTGAGCGACGAAGTGGCGGTGCGGCCATCCCGCCGCACGGATGGGTGCTGAGAGGATGCTTGCTGCTCGTTCCCCGCCGGGCCGGTGGCGGCGTTGACGGCGGGCGACGGGGAACGACGAGGACGCCCACCGACGGGGGCCGTCTGGACGTCGCGGGAAGCGATGGCGGCCCAGCGCTCGGCGCGGGCCCGACGAGCGTCAGACATGGATGCGACGGTGGGAGGAGAGCGGAGCGGTGGAAGACAGATTCCGGCGCACCCCTACCTGGCGCGCCAAATGTCGGATCACGGGTTCCGGCAGACCCTTAAGGTTCGAACTCTGGGGTGCGCGCGGAGATCGTGCCCTCTACCTCTCTGTCTCGCAAAGAACTAACTACCAGAAGAACAACACAAGAGACACAGGGTTTATACTGGTTCGGGCCACCGATGCGGTGTAACACCCTACTCCAGTGTGGTGGGTGGATTGCCTCTTGGGCTGATGAGGAAGAACAGTACAAGGAGGAACAGCCTCGCGAGGGTCTGTTATTGGCTAGGGGATGAACTGCTTGGGGGAGTTCGATCGCCCTTCTCTCTCTCTCTCTCTCTCTCTCTCTCTCTCTCTAGATGCCGGATTGGATACTCAATCAGGTCAGGTCAGGTCCGGTCAGGTCCCTCTACCCTGGGGGTGGCTAGTCCTATTTATAGGCAAAGGCCATGGGCCTCTTCCCAAATATTGAGCGGGAAGGGCACCAACAATTGGCCAATTTGAAGGGGAACATCTGGTACACTTATCCTGACTAACGTTGGTCTTCGCCTGCCAAAGGCCCTGTGGTGACGCCGTCCTGGGTTCCATGGTGACCTCCTTCCCACCGTTGGACTGATCTTGGTGTCGTTGCACCGAAATGGGCGCCTTTGCTTGATCCTCTCGCCTGCGCTTGCCCCCTTTGCACCAAAGAGGAAAGGGAGACGCCGCGCGGGATGGCGCCCGCCTGGCACCCTTGGTCGTCATGGCTTGCGTCATGGGCACCTCATGAGGTACCCCACCTTGATCTCTCCGCCTCCTCGCGAGCCAGTCCTAAGGAGGCCGTACTTGAGGAAGCGCCATGTCGTCCGCCTCGCGAGGCTTGGCCCCTCGCGAGGGTCTTGAGCCTTGTGCTGATGAAGATGGGCCACGCTGGGCCCCCATTTGAGCCATGCCGCAGGCCGCAGGCAGGCAAGTCTGTGGCCCCCATTCCGAGAACACCAACAGGCCCGGTGGGGAACGAGCAGCAAGCGTCGTCTCAGCATCCTTCCGTGCGGCGAGATGGCCGCACCGCTACTCCCTCACTCACCCCAGCTGGTTCTTCGTCCCGCGCTCTCCGTGCGCCCTTGGAGGCTCGAGCTATGCTCATCGTGGCAAACGAGCTCCTGCACTACCGTCCTGTCGACGACATCTATGAAGAATGGCTCGACCGCGTCGCCGAGCTCGCCCGCGCTGCGGGAGGCTCTCCTGCGCCGTTCGTCCCGCTGCACTGCACCCCGCCCCGCGCGGGCGACGAAGCTCCGGGGGCGCCCCAGCCGCCTCTTCACCAAGAAGACGCCCCAGCCGCAAGGCGCGTGGCCCCTGGCTGGAACCCGCTCCGCCAGGCACCAGCGCGGCAAGAGCAGAGCTGCCAAGAAGTCCCTCGCCCGCAAGAAGCCGCCTGGGCGCTCCATGCTCTGGCACGCCGTGGCCACGCTCCTGCTCCCGCACGTCAAGACCCCGCGCTGCTCCCAGCTGCAGCGCGCGGGGACCTGCAAGACCAAGCTCTCCGTCACCCAAGGCCTCCCGTGGCCACGGCGGGCTGCCGCGCCTTCACCACCGAGCTGCGCAGCGTCGCGTGGCCCGGCAAGTTCCTCCAGCTCTATGAGCTGGGCATCGAAGCTGCCAATGGAGATGAGAAGGTCATGGCGAACTGGTTTCCCATGGCGCTCAAGAATGGAGACCGCACCTGGCTCCTGAACCTGGCCCCGGGCATGATCTCCTCCTAGGACGAGATGCGCACCCGCTTCATCGCCAACTTCCAAGGTACTCGCGATCGGCCACCCGCCGTGAGTGACATGCGCCGCATCAAGCAGCAGCCCGGAGAGACCCTGCAAAAGTAAATCCAGCGCTTCAACAACGCACGCCACAAGATTCCCAGGGTGTCCGAGGAGGCCATCATCTCACCCTTCTCTGACGGCGTGCGCGACATCAATATGAAGGAGGAGCTGGTGATGCATGAAGACCTGTGCACTTCCTTGGAGCTGTTCAACTTGGCGACCAAGTGCGCCAGGGCTGAGGAAGGGCGTCTCTCCCTCCTCGAGCTACCTACCGCAGACCCAGAAGAGAAGAAGTCCAAGGCCAAGGACGTGAATCGCAAGGGGGCTGTCGTGCTCGCGGCAGAACCGGACACCAAGCGGGGCAGATATCAGCCCGAGTCTTCCAAGGGCAGTCGCTACTGTGTGTACCACGACCTCCACACCCACAACACCAAGGAATGCCAAGAACTCCGAGCCGTGCGAGAAGGAAGGATCGGTCGTCGCCCCGACCGTGTCGACCGGGGCTACGGTCGAGGAGGAGGAAGGAACGCAGGGCGCTGGGAAGACCGCAGCCCACGCCAAGGGTGGCGCGATCGACCTCGCGAGGACCGCTGGCAAGACCCGCCTCGCAAGGGAGACTGGAGGGATCAGCCTCGCGAGGATCGCCCGCAAGGTAACGCAGGCCTCCCTCCACTGCCGCCGCATCCAAGAAGAAACGAGGACCGCCACCAGGACGAAGAGGCTGGGGGCTTCCAGGAGCCGCGCGTGATCGCCTGCATCCTGGGCGGAGCTCAAGCCCCAGCCTCTCAGCGCATCTTCAAGCAGTTCGCCCGTGAAGTGAATGCAGTCCTCCCCAAGCTCGAAGCCACACGTCCTCTCAGGTGGTCATCATGCACCATCACGTTCAGCTCAGCGGATCACCTCAAATGTGCAGCCACAGCCGGAGTCCTCCCGATGCTTTGTTCCCCAATCATCAGCAACGTGGTGGTCACCAGGACCCTCATTGACGGCGGGGCAGGGCTCAATGTCCTGTCCGTGGAAACATTCAACAATCTCCAAGTGCCCTACAACCATCTTCAGCTGACCAAGCCCTTCTCCGGAGTCACTGACGGCTCCACGGTCCCGATCGGGCAGGTCCGCCTCCCTATCACCTTCGGAGCACGCGACAACTACCGCACCGAGCTCATCGACTTCGACGTCGCTCACATTCGCCTGCCGTACAACGCCATCCTTGGGTACCCGGCGCTGGCCAAGTTCATGGCCGTAACTCACCATGGCTACAACGTCCTCAAGATGCCAGGAAGTGGCGGGGTCATCACGGTGCCCTGTGAAGCGAAGGACGCGGCGTGTTCCCTAGAACGAGCTTTTCAGGCCGCATCATTGGAAGACCCGGATCGTGGAATCAGGAGGCTTGCCAAGACCACCCCCAAGAAGAAGAAGACATCGTCTGCCCCGGTCCCTCAGGAGGCAGGCCCCTCAGGGCCCATGCCTGCCCAGGGGGAACCTCCTTCCATCGCATAGGAAAGCGCGCCCGGCGCCCTCCTCAGGCAGGGCTCGGGGGCTCTCCCCAGGAGGGCCACCGACCTGGCTAAGGTCATGAGGGAGGCGCTTGGGCACCACGTGGAGGCGTGTTTCGAAGCACGTCTCCCTCAAGAAGGAGTAAGGCAAGGGGAGCTAGACCCTCAGGAGTTCGTCAGCAAGGCCGTTCAAGAACTACAGGAGTCAAGAGTCATGAGAGGCGGCCGCCACCTGCCAGCTGTGGCTCCCCATCCAGGCGAGGATGGTGGGCTGCGCGTCTGCATCGACGTACCAGGGCTCAATCGAGTCGCCTCTCTGGAGCGCCTCTGGCCCTCACGAGTGGGCGCTGCGAAGGTCCACCCCACAACTACGTTCGCATGCCTTATGGCCTGCCGAGCGTGGCTGCCATGTACCAGCGCCTCATGAGGGGCATCATAGAAGCTCAAGAGGCCAGGCGTTCCGTAGCCCTGGCAGAGATGCAGATGGTCCGCGTGGAGCCACCAGCGCCTCCGGAGCCTCCCGAGGCCCCAGGGCCTGGGGGCTCGTGAGGATCGGCTTCCGCAGCCCACCGAGTCTGCTGCACCAACACTGCTTCGTCCTCAACATCATCAGGTGACATCTTTCAAGTTTCATTTCCAGTTGGGAGCGCCCCCTGGGCTGCATTATTCCCAGGCCGCGTGGGTCCGTCCCAGCGGCATGTATCCCTTTTATTTCGTGTCGTTAGCTTACTTTGTTGGGGGCGCCCCTCGGGCTGCATCATCCCCAAGTCGCTCGGGCCAGACCCAGCGGCATGTATCCCTTTCGCGTTTACTTCCGGCTATGCATTAAACCCACCATGCTTGATTATTTGATGCCGGTCCACGGCACCTCTTCTTCTCCATGTCGACCACTTGCACGTTAAAGGGGGGGTGCCTGAGCATCGCGACTCAGGGCTCTTACTGGCTCTCCAACCCTCACCCTCTGGCCTTGTCCATGGCATCATGACCTGACATACCAGCGAAGGCTGAGACCAGCTCGAGGGCCGGGACCCGAGGACGTAGAGTGTAGGCATCTAACCCAATTTGCAGGAACATGTCACAAGATAAGGCCCAGTGCCAGGCGCAACCCGCCTAGAGGTAGGGCCCCGTGAGTCCCGCGCTGGCTCACGGGTGCCCAGATACACCTCACCAGGCCCTACCGTGCCAACCACGTGTCAGGGCGGGGCTGTACACGCCCCGGGGGCTCCTCCCTGTGGGGAGCCCCCTCCCATGTACCAGTGGAAGCACCATGCTCCATGCTGGCTGACGACACTGCCGAGGAGCGGCTATGCCCATACACATACGAAAGCGCTATGGTCCGCGCTGGTGATAAACAACTGAGGGTGCCCCCCGGGTCGCATCAACCTCAGGGAGCCCAGAGCTCAGTGTCTAGCATCATCATAACGCCTCCCCCCCGGGAGTGCCACACGAGGGGGCTGGGCACGGGGGCTGCGCCTGGGTCATGCCCAGACGCACGCCACCCAGCCAGGCCCCCCGGGCCTGGTTCGTCGCGCGTCTCTCCCCGAGCGGAGCCAAGGTACGAAGGCCGTTTGAGCGTCAAGGGGGACTCCTGAGCATCGCGACTCAGGAGCCTAACTGGTCCCGTAGCCCCTCACTCATTAGTTCCGAAAGGCTAACGCTGGGTGAGGTATGCGCGGGGCCGGGCTCTGCAGACGTAGAACGGTAGATCCACCCACATCTCACCTCCCTACTTGCTGTTCAAGCACCAAGGGGGACTCCTGAGCATCGCGACTCAGGAGCCTAACTGGTCCTGTAGCCCCTCACTCCTTAGTTCCGAAAGGCTAATGCTGGGTGAGGTACGCGCGGGGCCGGGCTCTGCCGGCGTAGAACATAAGCAAGTAGGAAGGAAAAGCGTAAACTTCAAGGATCGCCTCCCTACTTGCTGTTGTGCGCCAAGGGGGACTCCTGAGCATCGCGACTCAGGAGCCTAACTTGTCCTGTAGCCCCTCACTCCTTTGGTCCCGTCCTGGTTTCTGGTCGGGGCTAATGCTGGGTGAGGTACGCGCGGTGCCGGGCCCTGCCGGCGTAGAACATAAGCATGTAGGAAGGAATAGCATAAATTTCAAAGAATTCAGAAGCAAATATTACAGTCCATACTGTTATCTCGACGCCAAACGCAAGTTTAAACGCCTCCCCGAGGCATGATACATGTGCAGGAATTGCAAACAGGACAGGAGCCACGACGGAATCGCCAGACGACGGTGGAGCAGCGCGGAGTGGCTTCACCTCATGGAGTAGCAGGGTCGGCAGCGCCTAGCTTTGGTTTGGTGCTGAAGGCCCGGAACTTTCCTAGCAGAGCCTCCGCGCGACCCTTCACGGCCTCGACAGCGGCAGCAGCACGCTCGCCGCTCACTGGCTCCAGCAGGCTGTCAAGGTCGACGTTGTGGTCGCGAAGGTGGATGTGGGTGAAGACCCGCGTCAACGCTGTAGAAGATAGGACACGCGCCTCGGCCTCAGCCGTGGGGCCAAGGCCAAGGGCGACATCCTCAAGAGCACGAACCAGGAAGGGAAGCAGCTTGGCGGGGCCGTCCTCGGCGCCAGCTAGCGGGCTCTCCAGGCCGCTGGCGTAGAGCATCTTCAGTGAAGCACGAGCCTTCTCCTCCATGTCTGCGAAGGCCACGCGGTCCTCGGCAAGAACCCGAGCCTTGTCGTCCAGCTCGACCTTCCTCGTCCCCAGCTCCTGCTCCAGCACGCGTAGGCGGTCGTGACATTTCTTGAGCTTGGCCTCCCGGACCTCGACGACCGCCTCGCGAGCCTTCACGCCCTCTTCTTGCTCTTGGCGAAGGCGGGCCTCTTTCACGAGATGGTCCCGCAGGCCTTGCAGCTCGTCCTCCAGCACCATGCAGCGACCATGGACGTCGGCTGCCTCCCCTTGGGCCGCGTCATGAGCAGCCTTCGCCTCAAGGGCGGCTTGCCTCTCCTCATCACAAGCCGTTGAGGCCTGGACCAGCGCCGCCCGAACCGAGGCGTCGGAGCGAATCCATCCTGAAGCCAGCTCCAAGCACCCGGCCACGAAGCGAGGGTCGGCGCCAAGAAGATCCCGCCGGAGCCGGTCCAGCTCGGCAACAACACGATCCAGAACAGCGGGAGGAGTCGGAGAGACAACAGTCGGTGGAGTAGGAGGAGAAGGCGGCGGCACGACCACAGCACCCTGAGGTGGGGCCTGCTGCGCCCCGACGACTGTGGTGGCGGCGGCAGGCAAAGGCACCTCGGGAGTCACTTGGGCCATGGGGGTTGGGCTTGCCCCAGCCAGCTCGGCCAGACCTCGCGAGGACGACCGGGCAGGAGAGGCCCGTGCATCGCGGTCACCTTCCTCCGCAGGCAGAGGCGCTGCCGCGGATGGAACCTCAAGAGCCCCCTTTAGCTTCTTCGTCGCGGGCGCCAGCCTATCCAAGAGACACGGACGTCAAGCCTCAGCAGCAGAACAAGAAACAAAGACAAGAGTCAGGCACTTATGGGTCGTCGCTGGCGAGCTCAAGCTGCCTCCGGCCAAACTTGAAGCCTGAAAGCCGGCTGGAGGGATCAAACTCAGAAGCAGAAGGTGCGTTTACGGATCGCCCCGGGGCCGGGGCGGACCCACGGGGGATCAGCCCGGTCCTGTCCTTCTTCGGGATCGGAGGCGAGCTCCCGCTGCCCGGCACGTCATCATCCTCGTCGTCATCGCTCGGAGAGAGGCGGAGAGCGCGGGGCCTACGCCGGAAGAGGGGGGCCCTCGACTCTCCGTCAATCGCCTCGGAGTCAGGCCCCTTCCCCCGCTCCTCTCCGTTCTCCTCTTCGCTGGAGTCATCGGAGGACACGTCCACTAGTTCCTCAGGAGCCTCCGTGGGCACGGGCCCGTCCCCGTTGAAGACGGGCATGGACTCCACCACCTGCTCCCAGTCGTCGTGGAGGAACAAGGGCGTGGGAGCGCCCTCCAACCTCGCCACATCACCCCCGACCAGAGATTGGAGCACCGCGGCCGGATCCTTGTCGCCCAAGGCCGCGGGGCTCGGATGAGGCCTCCACAACGGAGGTGAGTACTGCCGAAGCGGAGCCAGCTGGTGCTCCAGGAATTCCCTCAGCAGCGACGCGCCGGTCAGCTTCGCCGCCGTCATGCTGGCCGGCTTCAGATCTGCGTCCATCTTCTCCAACACCGGCTTCGCGCGGGGGTCCGTGAGCTCCGCTCGACCCCAATCACCGGAGCTTGTGGGCAGCTCCGTAGGCAAGATCAGCCGAGGTTGAATGCGCCCAGCATCTGCCAAGACCCATTTGCTCCTGAAGCCCTCCATCCTTTTCCCGGGCTTCGAAATGGCAATGGCGCCACCGTACGCGATGAAACTCGCGCACGCGGAAGGAGAACCGCGAGAGACCCGGAGGGAGAAGTAGTGGCGTAGCAAGGCCACTGAGGGCTGCACCCCTACGTGAGCCTCGCAGTAATAGGCAAAGATTGCTAGGAGAAGGACGGAGTTGGGGTGGAGATGCAGAGTCTGTAAGTTGTAATGGCGAAGGACAGAGAAGAAGAACTCGGAGAAGGGAGGCACCAGGCCAGCAGCAATGGAGCTTACGAAGAGCAGATAAAAGGTGCTCGCTCGACCCTCAGGGGTGGTGGAGCCGGCCTTGAACACCTTCGCCCCGTCGATGCCCTGCGCCGCCGCCATCCGGCGCAACCGGGCGAGACTCGCCCCCAACACATTTGGCGACTCCAAGGCAGACGAGTACCAAGCTCCGGCCGGGGACTGACGAGGCGCCATGGCTTCTGGATCACGCGGTCGAAGCAGATCTGGAGATTTGGAGGAAGGAAGGAGCGGCGCAAGAAAGGGGATCTGAGCAGCAACCGGAGAAAGCGAAAAAGCAAAACCAGGGCAGATGCCGCTCCTTTATCAACTCACGCGGTTGGGGAGACGCCCACGTCCAATCAACCGCCACGCGGCGCCCAAGGCCGCAGGCTGTTAGGGCCCGTGGTGCTTCGCCCTTGCCCTTTCGCCTCCCTGCATGGCCAAGTCCGGGCGTGCCTTGGGCCCGGGGGCTACTGTCGGCGTTCTGGGAACGGGGGTCCCCAGACTTGCCTGCTTGCGGCCTGCGGCGTGGCTCAAAGGGGGCCCAACACGGCCCATCTTCTTCGACGCAGACTCAAGACCCTCGCGAGGGGCCAAGCCTCGCGGGGCGGACGACACGGAGCTTCCTCAAGCGCGGCCTCATTAGGCTGGCTTGCGAGGAGGCGGAGAGATCAAGGCGGGGTACCTCACGAGGTGCCCATGACGCAAGCCATGACGACCAAGGGCGCCAGGCGGGCGTCACCCCGCGCAGTGTCCTCCCTGTCCTCTTTGGTGCAAAGGGAGCAAGCGCAGGCGAGAGGACCAAGCAAAGGCACCCATTTCGGTGCAACGAGACCAAGACCAGCTCCGCGACAAGGAGGAAGTCACTGTGGAGCCCAAGCCTGCATCATCACCAGAGCCTTTGGCAGGCGAGGACCAACTTTAGTCAGGATAAGTGTACCAGATGTTCCCCATCAAAATGGCCAATTGTTGGCGCCCTTCCCGCTCAATATTTGGGAGGAGGCCCAGGGCCCTTGCCTATAAATAGGACTAGCCACCCCCGGGGTAGAGGGGGGGGAGAGGCAGCTAGAGATCTGGAAACAGATTGATTGGCAATCAGACAGAGAGAGAGAAGGGCGACTGAACCCCTCTAGCAGTTCATCGCCCTAGCCAAGAACAGACCCTCACGAGGCTGTTCTTCCTTGTATTCATTATCAACCCAAGAGGCAATCCACCACACCACCACACTGGAGTAGGGTATTACACCACATCGGTGGCCCGAACCAGTATAAACTTTGTGTCTCTTGTGTTGTTCTTCTGGTAGCTTAGATCCTTGCGAGGCGGAGGGGTACAGGTAGGTAGGAAGCGTAATCTCCGCACGCACCCTAGAGTTCGAACCTTAAGGGTCTGCCGGAACCCGAAATCCCACAATAAGTGAGGGGGCCCATGTTGGGACGACAACCCACCAGGGCACACCTGAGGGTGATGGCGCGCCCAGGTGGGTTGTGTCCACCTAGTGGACCTCCCTTTGAAGTTATTTGCACCAAAATTTCTTAAATATTCAGGAAAAAGTCGTATTAAATTTTCAGAGCATTCTGAGAATTTATATTTTTGGGTCATTTTTTTGCACGAGAAATTCAAAAAACAGACAAACACATGGCATTTTATTTCATTTAACTAATAAAAACAGAAAACAAAAGGTAGGCACAGAAGGTAGTGCTTATTAAATTCATCAACTTCATACCTCTAAAATATGGTGCATTAATAAGGTTGATCAAGTCTTATTAACAACCACGTTCGATTAGCATGAAACCGAAAAACTTTCGTAAATCACTAAGTTACCTCAACGGGGATATGATGTCCCCAACAATAAGCATTTCATATTTCTTTTTGGCAGTAGGTAGAGGTAGTTGAAAACTTCCAATAGTGATTGTCGGAGATATTTCAATAACGTTAATACCATTCACTTGGAATTGTTTCTTCGGAAAGTGCACTGTATGCGCATTACCATTGATATGAAAAGTGACCTTTCTTTTATTGCAATCAATAACAGCCCATGTAGTATTCAAAAAGGGTCTACCAAGGATAATCGACATGTTGTCGTCCTCGGGCATCTCAAGTATAACAAAGTCAGTCAAGACAGTAACATTAGCAACAACAACGGGCACATCCTCACAAATACCGATAGGTATGGCAGTTGATTTGCCAGCCATTTGCAAAGATATTTCAGTAGGTGTGAGTTTATTCAAGGGTTTTTTATTTTTGTGCCCGTGGTTCCTTAGTTCTACTCATTCATCCCCATGCTCTTAACTTTTGCTCACTTTTCCCCACTCCCTTGCTCAAGACCCTCAAAACTGGTCAGAGCGGACGTTGCCGTCAGGTCAATGGCTTTACCGTTAACTCTGATGAGTGGGGCCGCGTAGGGCGGAGTTCACATTTTGACCATTACATGCTAACCAGTGGGGCCGCGAAACTGACACTCATTGTGACCTGAATCAGATCCAGTCGCTTCCTCGCCACCCCCTCCACCGCCGTCATGCCGCCTCCGCCGCAGTCGTGTCGCCTCTGCCGCAGTCGTGCCGCCTCCGCCGCAGTCGTGCCACCTCCGCCGCATCTACCCTCTCTCCCCATCTAGGATTAGGAAGCGATGTTGGGGGGCACCCGTCCGGCGTATCGACCATGGAGATGATTGGGTCGAATCAGAGGCTGATAATTCATGGATTCCACCTGGGTAAGCATCGTTTTCCTCTCAAATTGATTAGGAGATCCGTAAATTAGGCTGTATTTCACCACCGTTGGCGTGAATCCGTGCAATTTATCTAATTTTTTTTGGCCTAACTGCGCCCTTTATCTTATTTCAATCGAATAGGGTTGATCCTGCACTTGCTTTTCGGCTGGCGGTTAGAATGGAAACTAGCAAGCTGCGTGGAACTAAACCATGTATGATTTCCGGATTTTTCTATCCTAAAGTGGTAGAAACCAACGTTTCGTTCACAGATTTCCCCGAGGCACTCTTTGTGAGTATCCGTGGAGCCCTGCCGATGATGTAGAACTGAGATATCTCGACAGTTCCGAGCAGAGATTGGTCCCATTAACTTGTGATGAGCATCTGGGATTGCTATTTAGTTTGAATGCTGACAGCCGTTTCGGTAAAATCCATATCGCTGTGCTTCAGGCACGCAAACAACGTATCCCGAAGGGTGTTTAGACATCATCTGTCTCTGCTAATAGCGAGTGTCCTCGCACTCCTTGTAGGTCGAGACCAATTAAACCTAGTGGTTCTGAAAGCCACAACATGTCAGCTATCGCTAATTCTGCCACTTCTCTTCTCCCTTCTGCACCTGATGTAGAAGTAGATGCAGAGCTTGACAAGGAAGTGCCTCGACATGATGATGAGGATGAGATTCTATTCCTTGAAATGGTAGATAGAGTCAGTGAAAAGGCAGTGGAAGATGAATATCCAGAGGATCCTAGCAGCCGTGCTAGATTTGATGACACTGATGATGAAGAGAGGGAGGAGAACATCGACTCCTTAGTTTTACAAGAATATGATGGTGAGGACATGCCAACAATTGAGTGGAACAGGGAGAATCCCGACCTTACTCCAGGAACCATATTCGAATCGATGGTGGACTATCGTAATGCAGTGACTACATATTGCATTCTCACTGAAAACTCTTATGAGGTTGATAGGAGTGAGCCAGGAAGATTCACTGTTCATTGCCCTTATAATAGGTGTAGGTGGAGGTTGCATGCATCCACTATGCTAAAGAGCAAATTGGTTAGGGTATTACAACTGAATCTTTTTATCAGATTATTTATCAATTCTATATTCAGATCATGTGTACAGTTTCTTAATTGTATTTGACATCATTTTTATTTTGTTTCAGGTAAAAAGCAACCCACACGGGCACACTTGCCCGCCTGGAGGGGGAGGGGGAGAGGACAAATCTAGGCTTGCAAAGACTAGGTGGGTGGCAGATGCAATCTTGGATTGGGTGAGGGAAACACCAACAATTGGTCCAACGGCACTCCATGGGAAGCTATTTGAGAAGTACCAGATTAATATACAGTACATGACGATTTTCTATGCTAAGGAAAGGGCTCTTGCACTAATGCAGGTTGCTGCTAACGCAACACTACGACCAGAGACCCTTCGACAAAACTGTGTGCGATGCCATAATCGCAAACAGTGGTGTAAAAAACCCATCAAAAAGGTGCAAAATGTTTGCGATGGAGGATGCATCAAACACGGTTCATATTTTAGTTGTGTGTGCGATGCATGGCATACGGTTCAACTCAATTAACTGTTTGCGATGAGGAGGAACAAAAGAAACGGGTAGCCAGATGAAGGTGTGTGTGATATACAGCAGACGGTTCACTCGGATGAACTGTTTGTGATTAGGCAACACAAAAGAAATGGGCAGCCAGATGAAGGTGTGTGCGATATACGGCATGCAGTTCACACAGATGAACTGTTTGCATTTATACAAGAGAACATAAATGGTTTGATATAACAAGATGTGTGTGATACGCGACAAACAGGTATGTAATCAGAAATGTGTGCGAAGACCAATAATAACACCAAGGATTGCTTCTAATAAGATGTATGTGATATGCTCTGTCTACACAACATCTATTGGCCATTGGGGGACGGGCGGTCATCCGGATACGCCATAAGGATGCGAAGAAGCATCTTATCAGCAAGGACTAGTTGTTCCACCAATAGCTCATGTAAGAGAACTCTCAAGTTAAGTGTGCTCAAGCTGGAGTAGCCATTAGATGGGTGACTGGATGGGAAGTTGTGTTGATGTTAAATTAACTGATATGATGGGTCATATCTGTTAAACTAAATGACCGATACGACCCATCCCATGAGTTAATTTAACCTTGAGGTCCTTATTTTTTTAACACATGTTAAACAAGGTCCACCGCATTACTTTTTGACAATGTGCGATACGTGGCATACAGTTGATCCATCCGACCTATTTGTGATGGAATAGGCCGTGTGTGTCGTGGGCAAACGCTTGCTAGTATTCAACCATTTGAGATTTATGAATTCATCACCGATGGGTTCCCTAGTGTGGTCCGTGTTCATCTGATCATCATCTACTTCTTGTGCTAGCTCGATGTTCCTTCTATGCTAAGTTTCCATTAATTGATGGCGTTTTATGAACACGCCACTGTTTTCCTCCATTTCCTCACCTGTTTCCCGCCACCCAGCGATATTGCGCATAAACCTAGGAGGCGCGCGATGCACGAAGGCGACAAGCGCAGTCTATAGCACATCCACCTTTTCCAAGCATGCCAACCCACCAAAGCGTCGCCTCTGCCATCAACCTCGTCGACGAGGAAAACGAGCAGGTGCCACAGCTGGTCGAGGCCGAGGCACCCCCCGGCAACGTGATGGACGACGCCGTGATGCGGGTCATCGCCAAGGTTGAGCAGACCTTTGGTGCATGGCGCTTGAGCGTCGCGGATCAAGATAGGCATGTCAGCATCGACAGGCTGCAGCTCGCCGCACAACATGATCGATGGCGCGCCGTAGAGCAAGCTAGACGCATTCGTGCCGACAGGCTTCGGCACGCCGCACGGCGAGACCGTTGGAGTGCCACAGAGCGAGAGGCGCGGCGCGCCGCACAACAAGAGTGGATCCATCGGTGCTTGCCTGCTGTCGACATGACATTGCAGCTGGGTACATGTCCCGTTAATACCCCCATTCCTCGCCATGAGTGGGCAGAGGCCCTCAGTGTCGTACTTGCACCAGAGGCTGACCGCGCCGTACTTGCACCGGACGCTCACCACGTCGTTCGCATGGGTGCCGCCGTTCACCTTGTTCGCGGCCCGCTGGATGCCAACGTGTTGGTCCGTAGGCTCGACCGCCTCCTTGGCCCAGGTCTCCACATGGGTGCAATAGAGGAACATGGCCGTCGCATCCTCGAGCTGGTGATCCCTGATGAAATAGTCAACTTGGAGCTCGAGATCGCGCTCCAGATGTACCGTGAGCGTGTCGGCTACTTGGACGAACGCCTGCATGAGTTTAGGCAGAGCCAAGAGCTACCGTAGGCAAGGGCTAGCTGCTAGTCATGGTATCATGGACGCGTTTTATTTTGTGGAGTCATTTCGACGTGGATAGGTATGTATTCACATCAATCATAGTATTGCTCTGTTTATTGCTCTGTTTCAATGTGTGTACTCTGTTTTCCATTCTTATATGTTTTGTTTCAATGTGTGTATATACGCTTTCCATTCTGTATATGTGCATGATAACAACTAGATTCAAATTAGTATACAAAAACATATAGAAAATGGAATATATATATATATATATATATATATATATATAATATCATCACATATACGTGATGATACTTAACTACTAGGTACAATGCATACAATTGAAAACGAACAATACTAAAACTAATAATCCATCCTGGGGCCAGTATACCGGCAGCCCCTCGCCAGCAGCTCCCTGGTGCGCGATGTCTTCCTAGTGCGGAGGCAGTACTCCGCCTCCTCCGCCTCGCAGCGCTTGACCTACTGATATGCCTCTTGCGGGCGGACGCGCGTGGACGATCTTGCCATTTTGTTGGGCGCCTACGGAGCTCCTCGTTGGTGGCACGCTGGAGCTTATCGGCCCACCTCCACGCAGCGACGAGGCACCCAACGCCTATGACCTTCCTTGCGAAGTACCCGTCTTTGTGCACCTCCTCGGCATGACGACGCGCCCGCCCCCAAAGCTCCGCTGCCTCCTTCTTCCAAGCGGCATCACGGGCTTCACAGGCCGCCTGGTACCTGGCTTCCTCCTCCGCCATCTCCTTCTTGAACGCCACTTGCCTGGCTTTCTCAGCCGGCGGCAGCGACTTCCACAGACAAAGATTGTACTGGCCTCAAGACCAATCCAAAGTTGGGGGGTCCGGCGCAATCTCGTCAGGCGGCGCGTAGGGGTCCTCTTCGCTGCTAATCGAGTGAGCGTCCTTGGGGGGCGGCGACTCCTCGTTGGCGCATGGGCAGACCGGCAACACCATGGCAGAGATTTGAGAGAGAGAGAGAGAGAGAGAGATGTAGATGAGAATGCAGGCGGGACAGTACACACGCCGGTCGCCGGAATTTACGAGTACTGTAGTTTGAATTACACACGATTCCTGCAGCAAAATTCATGTGTGAACATAATAGCTGACGGTTTCCAATACATAACCGTGTTTGATTAATGATCCCTGCCACTCACCTACCAAACCTCGAGCCTCGAGATAGATTGCCAATCATGTGGTGGCCGGTAGTCTTGCCAGATCTTTACATTTTCTTTTTTAAACACCAGATATTTACATCGTCTGATAATTTTTTAATTGCACACAAGTACACAAAAATATGACTTTTCAAACTGTTATGGTTAGGCGTTGCATGTAGATGTGGTTCAACTTTGAATTACGGTCATTAAATGGCTAGAAATTAACTTAAATATCTTTAAAAGGTCAAATGACCCCTGAAATTTTCCAATTTTTCACACGACAGTTGTATTAGTGCACGTTAAACGTAGAAAAAAAATTGAAGGCCGTAAGAGGAAGCTATCTCCCGTTCGTCATCAAACATGCATTGTTCCCTCTCGGAACCACGAACCTTCTAGTGAGTTGCTCCAGTTTGTGAGGGGTGTGTGTCCAAACTTTCATCAAACAGGCCAATTTTTTTACCACATCATCTTGGTGGCATGACATTAAATCAAGCAAGGTTTCATGTTTTTCTCACCATTTTTTTAATTTTTTGGAATTAAAATGCCATGCACTCCATGCATGTGCCCATGCCATGAAACCAATATGTTTGAAAATTCTTTCTAATTTACTGCACATGGAATTAACTCGTACACAAGTGCACAAATATGATTTTTCAGACCGTTATGGTCAGGCATTGCATGTAGATGTAGTTAAAATTTGAATTACGGTCATTAAATGGCTAGAAAATCACTTGAATGTCTTTTAAAGGTCAAATGACCCCTATAATTTTCCAAAATTTCACATTACAGTTGTAGTAGTGCATGTTAAACGTAGAAAAAACTGAAGGCCGTAAGAGGAAGCTATCTCCTGTTCGTCATCAAACATGCATTGTTCCCTCTCGGAACCACGAGCCTTCGAGTGAGTTGCTCCGGTTTGTGAAGGGTTTCTGTCCAAACTTTCGTTAAACATGCCAATTTTTTTAGCACATCATCTTGGTGGCATGACATTACATCAACCAAGGTTTCATGTGTGTCTGATATTTTTTTATTTTTTTCGAATAAAATTGCCATGTCACTCCATGAATACATATGCATCACTACAAGAAATATGTCAACTTGTGACCACCACTATTGGTCACTGAAAGGTCGCAAATTTCCATTTACGACCTTTTTGTGACCAAAAACAGAAGGTCAAAAGCTGGCGGTCGTAAACTGACTATAGCGACCTTTAACAAAAGGTCGTTGATCCTATGACCTTCTGTTTTGGTCGCTAGCTCTCTCCCCAGGCCATGTCGGATCTGACGTGGCAATCTGACGTGGCAAAATTACGACGAATTGAAAAGGTCGTTGATTAAAATCAGCCCGGTCCAATTCGGTGTTCTACATGGGCCGAGCCCATTAATTCAGCCTTTTAGGATTTTTTTTGCTTGATGTGTTTGGGCCTCTTGTATAATGGGCTTTTACCTTCCACATAGTTTGTTTCCTTTTTGTTTCTATTTTCTATTTGAGTCGAGGCCTGCTTATAATACTTCTGAATAGCATTTCAGCCCAGGTTATTTTGGGCCATGGCATCTTAATAGTACGAGTATATTTGGGCCGTGGCCACTATCAGGTCCAGTAAGAACATTTTTTCTAAAGAATTTAATGTTCAAGTAAAATGTACACAAGACATTACAGGGAAATAGCACATACAATAGCAAATAAATTTTCGTTTCACTCCTACTATAGCTCACTACAACATAGACAGTACATGACACTTCATCCTTCAATTTTTTGCCAGGCACTAGACTAGTACATCTCACTTCAAATAAAAAGTACTGTTCTCAGAAGCAAAATACGCCACCACACGCCATGGTGCGCCATCTTACTCGAACTGGCCTCAAGGAACTAGCAGCGTTGTTTGCTCCTTTGGCCCAGAGCTCCATGCTATAGAGGATGGCTGAAACTCGGATGCGGAGCTCCCTGCACATGACATATTATGTCAATGCTTGCAGCAACAGAAAGAACTCACATACCATAGAACTTGCACAGTAATGTATCAACCACCAAAAACAAACAAGAGGGGCAGGAGTTTATACCTGATCTTCTTGATCCTCTCCTTAAGCAAAAGCATTATCCTTACAATTCTGGAAATGGACCAACACAGTAGTAGTGAAGCTATGCGGGGATCTTTGTAAAGCAGTTATCGGTTCCTGGAGACAACAACAGTCTTTCCTCTCCTGCCCCAGTAGTGACGCAGACGATGATGGTTCCTGGGAAAGAGAGCAAGGTTTGAAGCACTAAGGAAAAATGCTACTGCAACAGTGAAGTTTTAAGGAATCAGCATACATCTATTGGAAACAGAGCATTGATATACAGACTAGCTGGGTCACATGCAAGGTACACTAGAAAGGTATAAATGAATACATTGACAATCATCAATACCAGATTGCAAGACATAACAATTATGTACCTAAGCAAGTCGACAATGGCATAGGGCAGGATATAAAATCTGGATACAAGTAATAGACAAACTAGTTCCAACAGATTGAATGAATTGAACTGCTATATAACCAAGTTAGAGCTAGCAGAAGTTGCAGGTAAATAAACATCCATAGAGCTAGCAGTAGCAAAAGCGAGGCGAGGCTAGCAGTAGCAAACCCTAGATGCATAAAGAACAACTAGGTACGACTCACCCTAGATGCATGCATGCATCAGCATCCATACTTGCAGTGCATTTAGTAAAGAACAAATTACTGTATTTCCCAAAGTGTATAATAGCTTTGTGAAAAAGAGCATTGTATCAGCCATACACTTCTCCCTGGATCAATGTATGCATGCAATTCATCCAGGCCGGGCATGATGCTAATTCCTACTCATGTTGCTAGCACATATACATACATACACACCAAGAACGAATTCACAAGCACATAAATGAATATCCCCTGGATAGCATGGTAATGAACTACACACGGGCAATTTGACAGTAGAGGAGTGAGTGCTATTGTATAGTTAGAAAAATGCTACACACAGAGTGGTACATATATATACAGGTAAGCAATCATATATAGCGATTGGAATTCAGTAAGAGGTGTAGCACAAAAAACAGAGCAAGCAGGCGAGGTTGGTTGGTGAGTCAGACTGGCCCTGCAATCCGACGAACATGACGACGCTGGGCTTGCCCTTCTTGGGGGTGAAGGTCGGCTTCCCTCGATCCACCATGTTGCCTGTAATTCGATCAAGACAGATACAATCAGTATCAGGATCAGAGGTTCAGAACAAGAATAGTGAAGGCATTTATGCTACAAAAACAAGGAGATGATGCAAACTCTAACGAAGCAGGCACAGAGTAACAACAACTCCATTACACATAAGCTGCTGCTACCTGCATATACTAAATGGAACCAGAAGTATGTCGACTACTAGACGGCCATGAATGATGCCCAAGAAAAAAGAATGCACAAACACAAACGACAAAGCCAACAATAACACTAGTATCAAACTTAAAAAATAAACGCTTGACTAGCTAGCTAGTTTCTGAAAAGACAAGGCATTAAGAGGTATCATCATTCTTTTAATAACTTGCATTGCAACATTCATGATCAATAGCTATGCACAAATGGTTTCAAAAAAGTAGCTATGCACAAATGCAAGAAAATCTACACGACCTGCCCGACTCTCTTAAATATTTTCTTAAAGTGATTTCTTTACAGCTGGGTATATATTGCAGTTGACAAGAGAAGATGTATTTGCAGTTACCTGCCACTCTGGAATGTCGAGGTGTTGCCTGACCTTCTCAATGTCAGCCACCGAGTCCCAGGTGGTGTTCTCCTCAAGACAAGCATGGGGAGTGCTCTTCCAGCGCCTCTCTGCAATCAAACAAACGGAAATTAAGCATCGCGGTCTCCTCAGAACACCGGTCTCCAGGTGGTGTTCTCCTCAAAATATGGAACAACATGCACTGCATGAAAACTAGAGTATATGTATTGCCCTCAACAGTGAACAATTATCACAAAGAACAAGATGCCATGAGATGAATGATGGCACTCAAATTATAATCTCACATAGATAAAATTCATTGCCATAGTAAATTAGTAACAGTACATCTTCACTTGGGTATATATAGTAAGTCAAGTTCGTTCTTATAAGCAAGTGTTCACAGGTTACCCTTAACATGCCTGCTTAACTTACACTTAAATGTGACTAGATGGCTGCAAGATAACTTTTGCTTCATATAAAGTAACTAGAATTAGCAAGACATATCAACAGAGACCAAAAATGTTCAGGGTTATGCATGATGGATGTTGAGCACTTCTGTTGCTTATTCAGTTAAAACTGCAGCATCTGTGTACATGAGACAAAAGTTGAAGGCAGGTCGTCGCCGGACTACCATCACCAGCAGCAGCAGCAGGCAGCCACCGCAGCCTTGGAGGAGTTGGCGGCGGGGAGCAGGAGGCAGCAGCAGGAGCACCACCTCCGCCGTGTCCATTATGGAATGTGCAATGTATATACTGTAGTTTGTGTGCAAATGAAGAACATGACATTTGGGAGGTTGATGCAGACTTAATTTTAGCTCCCATAATGCTGACACATGGTAAGGCACACCATGTATGTATACTAAATCATGACAACATATCACGTCAAATGCTAGATGAACTTCAAACCAGAAACAGATACGCACTAGATTATGGGACCATTTCATATGGGGAAATGACGAAGCTATATGGTAGAAAACTAAGTTCAGTTCTTACTGGTTTCTTGCTGCATGAAGAACTCTCGCCATTTCCATTTTCTGAGACCTGTAGCAAGCAATGCATCAGATGCCAATGCTGGTTACTGGACACTGAAATTGTTAAGAGAGTGCATTATTGTAACAAACATGACAAGAGCTAACTTGCCTGGACGGAAACGAGGAAGTAGCAGCCTCGTTGCAGGCCGCGAGGTCCAGCCCAACCACCGCGATGGTCCTCCGTCGTCGCAGCCAGGGCGCCCTCGTCGCCCACCTGACCAGCCTGTGTGCGCGCGCGCTTAGATTCAGAGCCCAACGACAGGAGGAAGACGGGGAAAAGTGAGAGGGAGTACCTGCAGCCGTGCCTTGGCGGAGGGCACCCAGAGGTTGGAGCTGCCGGTGTCGAAGATGACGGTGAACTTCCCGCCGCCGAGCTCCACCTGAAGATCCTCCTCCTCCTCGTCGTCGCACACGCATGCGGCGACAGTGGCGAGGTGGGCCTCCTCGAGCGCTCCCATGGCGGCAAACGGTGTCCTCCACGCGCGCCCACCTAGTGCTGGATCTGGCCGCTGGTGCTGGATCTGGCCGCTGCTGGATCTCGCCATGGCTGTGCGGTGCGGCTATGTTTAGGGCGCGAGCGAGGAGGGTCCGACCACAACCGTGGGAGAGGAGGGGAGGGGAGAGGTCGCCGGTGGCCGGGGTTGGCGGAGAGGATGGAGGTCAGCAGCGGCGGGTTGGGTGGGTGGGCTGGGAATCGAGAGAGACAGAGGAGGAGCGATGCTCTGCTTGCCTCTGGTGGGTTTCTAGCCACTTGATGGGGGAGGCGTGGAGACTCGGGCTCCTCGCCGTCGACGCAGGGGTGGAGGCCGGCCATGGTGCGGGGGCAGGGGCGGCTAGGGTTTTGGCCAAAGGGGACGGCGGCGGCTAAGGGTGCGGGAGAGAAGTGGGGGAGTGGGGGCGTGGGGGTGGTTGTGTTAGGGCTAGGTGGGTGAGAGGGTGAGGGGACGAGGACTACCGTTGGATCCAGGAGCATCCAACGGTGCTTGATGCATGATCCGCGTGAGATGGCTATGGCCCAATCAGAACGCAGCACGCGTGTTTGACGTTATGACCATCTAGTATTGGATGTTATGACCATATAAAATTGGTCGTGGTCAAATAAAAATGAAGTGTAAAATCATGTCAGCATTTTATTTTTTATGTTTTGAGTGTCCAAAATGAATTTTTTTGTGAAGAAGCTATCAAATATTTACACGAGGTGCATCTAGGAATGGCAAACAATGTTGCCTAAGAAAGTTTTCATTTTTTTTGCACTAAAAATTCATTTTTCATTTTCCAAGTGCCCAAAATGGGTTTTTTTGTGAAGGAACTACCAAATAATTGTTGCAAAATTGGACCAAATCAATTTTCTAAAATACTAGGACATATTTAATGCACAATTGACAAAATGGTTGGGTGTAAAAAGGTTTGATCCACCTCTCGTGAAAAAGACAAATTCCTGCCGATTCAGCTGGAAGCGGGTCAAATTTGAACTGTAGCTGCCTCATAGTTTGCTATTTATTTTTTCCAAAAATCATTTCTAGTTAAATAAGGACCTATTTAATCAGAGAAACACCAAAAAATTCCAAGATTCAACCACTAGCTAGGAACGGTCATTCCCGTCGTTTTGACCGCATTTTGAAACGGGCATAAAAAATTCAAAAAAAATTAAAAAATTGGGAAACCTTCGCATTGTGTCATCATATGTGGCCAAGTTCGTAGGAAAAATAACAAACTTGTAATACGTCAATTATTTTAAAAAAGTGTTCTCAGAAACGAGCTATCATGTGTGGAGATCAATGGCTTTCAAGCCAAATGATCAATCTCATGGCCGCATTCATGGCATAGTTTGTTCAAATGGTCTCATATTGTGCACAAGGGTGCATATTGGAATGGCAAACAATGTTGCCTAAGGAAGTGTTCATTTTCGTTGGACGAAAAAACCATTTTCCATTTTTCGAGTGCCCGAAAGGAGTTTTTTTTGTGAAGGAACTACCAAATAATTGTTGGAAAATTGGACCAGATCATTTTTATAAAATAAAGGCCATATTTAATGCACAATTGACAAAATGGTTGGGTGTAATATTTTTTGATCCACCGCTCGTGAAAAAGACAAATTTCCGCCCATTCAGCTGCAAGCGGGGCAAATTTGAACTGCAGCTGCCTCATAGTTTGCTATTTATTTTTTCCAAAAATCATTTATAGGTAAATAAGGACCTATTTAATCAGAGAAACACCAAAAAATTCCAAGATTCAACCACTAGCTAGGAACGGTCATTCCCGCCGTTTTGACCGCATTTTGAAACGGGCATAAAAAATTCAAAAAAAATAAAAAATTGGGAAACCTTCGCATTGTGTCATCATATGTGGCCAAGTTCCTAGGAAAAATAACAAACTTGTAATACGGTAATTATTTTAAAAAAGTGTTCTCAGAAACGAGCTATCATGTGTGGAGATCAATGGCTTTCAAGCCAAATGATCAATCTTATGGCCGCATTCATGGCATAGTTTGTTCAAATGGTCTCATATTGTGCACAAGGGTGCATATTGGAATGGCAAACAATGTTGCCTAAGGAAGTTTTCATTTTCGTTGGACGAAAAAATCATTTTCCATTTTTCGAGTGCCCGAAAGGAGTTTTTTTTTGTGAAGGAACTACCAAATAATTGTTGGAAAATTGGACCAGATCATTTTTATAAAATACTAGGCCATATTTAATGCATAATTGACGAAATGGTTGGGTGTAAAAATTTTTGATCCACCGCTCGTGAAAAAGACAAATTTCCGCCGATTCAGTTGGAAGCGGGGCAAATTTGAACTGCAGCTGCCTCATAGTTTGCTCTTTATTTTTTCCAAAAATCATTTATAGGTAAATAAGGACCTATTTAATCAGAGAAACACAAAAAAAATTCCAAGATTCAACCACTAGCTAGGAACGGTCATTCCCGCCGTTTTGACCGCATTTTGAAACGGGCATAAAAAATTCAAAAAAAACAAAAAAATTGGAAAACCTTCGCATTGTGTCATCATATGTGGCCAAGTTCCTAGGAAAAATAACAAACTTGTAATACGGTAATTATTTTAAAAAAGTGTTCTCAGAAACGAGCTATCATATGTGGAGATCAATGGCTTTCAAGCCAAATGATCAATCTTATGGCCGCATTCATGGCATAGTTTGTTCAAATGGTCTCATATTGTGCACAAGGGTGCATATTGGAATGGCAAACAATGTTGCCTAAGGAAGTTTTCATTTTCGTTGGACGAAAAAATCATTTTCCATTTTTCGAGTGCCCGAAAGGAGTTTTTTTTTGTGAAGGAACTACCAAATAATTGTTGGAAAATTGGACCAGATCATTTTTATAAAATACTAGGCCATATTTAATGCATAATTGACGAAATGGTTGGGTGTAAAAATTTTTGATCCACCGCTCGTGAAAAAGACAAATTTCCGCCGATTCAGTTGGAAGCGGGGCAAATTTGAACTGCAGCTGCCTCATAGTTTGCTCTTTATTTTTTCCAAAAATCATTTATAGGTAAATAAGGACCTATTTAATCAGAGAAACACCAAAAAAATTCCAAGATTCAACCACTAGCTAGGAACGGTCATTCCCGCCGTTTTGACCGCATTTTGAAACGGGCATAAAAAATTCAAAAAAAAACAAAAAAATTGGAAAACCTTCGCATTGTGTCATCATATGTGGCCAAGTTCCTAGGAAAAATAACAAACTTGTAATACGACAAATATTTTAAAAAAGTGTTCTCAGAAACGAGCTATCATGTGTGGAGGTCAATGGCTTTCAAGCCAAATGATCAATCTTATGGCCGCATTCATGGCATAGTTTGTTCAAATGGTCTCATATTGTGCACAAGGGTGCATATTGGAATGGCAAACAATGTTGCCTAAGGAAGTTTTCATTTTCGTTGGACGAAAAAACCATTTTCCATTTTTCGAGTGCCCGAAAGGAGTTTTTTTGTGAAGGAACTACCAAATAATTATTGGAAAATTGGACCAGATCATTTTTATAAAATACTAGGCCATATTTAATGAGCAATTGACAAAATGGTTGGGTGTAAATTGTTTTGATCCACCGCTCGTGAAAAAGACAAATTTCCGCCGATTCAGTTGGAAGCGGGGCAAATTTGAACTACAGTTGCCTCATAGTTTGCTCTTTATTTTAAAAAAAAATCATTTATAGGTAAATAAGTATCTATTTAATCAGAAATACATGGTTTGATGGAGAGACATCGAGGTTTGGACGGTGGCCGAGGGCCCGAACTCTAGAGCGCGTAAGCTCGCATGCCCGCCGCGTGGTCACCGCGTAACCGTGGCGTTGCCATGTGTTCTGGGTGGCCTAGACATGTCTAGTGGGTTGGGAACTCCCCATGTAGGTGCTAGGAAGAAAATTACAACATAAGATTCTCACGAGGAGACCGATCAGTGCTCAAACATGAATTAGCTGCCAAGTGTTTGATTAGCGGTACGAGAAATGTACATGGCTAATGGGCGTGAGTTTTGGCTGAGGATGGTCAGTTACTAAGAAGACCGTCTTCACAAATTTTCAGCTCAAAAGGAGGAGCCTAGCTGGTACTTGCTTTGCAAACCACCACACTGGACATAAATACGAATGTTGAAGCTCAGCTCAAAATAATGAATGGATTGAGCTTGCATTTGGTGGAGGATGGTTATTTGGGCATAGGAAAGCACTGTAGAAAATGGATACTACTTGGACATGCCAAAGTGGTACTTCCTTCACAAACTGTTACTCTGAACAGAATAGGAAAATGAATATTTTTGAATTATTTTTGAACTAGGCAAGGAAGCTTTTTACATATTTGACGAAGATATGACCCAAAGAATTTATGAGATTTTTTCGGGAATTTTGGGAATGACAGAAATATAGGTTGCTTCACAACCTAGGGAAAAAACTGCCACATGGACATGCCACTTAGGCAAAACTGATGAGGTGGCGCCTAGTCATAACAACCCACCACAATTTACAAGGCTATGACCATCTATATTGGTCGTTAACAACTAGAAATAAGGCAGCGGACTAGCGCTATTTGCTTTATGACCTTTTCGTGTGAGGATTTGAAGCCCCCCGAACAGCTTTTGACCAATTGGTCTGAAATGGTCATAAATTTATGACCAATTCTTTAAGGGTCACTGACAGAAGGTCATAAGTTGACATATTTCTTGTAGTGCATATGTGTCCATGTCGCGAGACAAATATGTTTGAAAATTCCTTCTAATTTACTACACATGGAATTAACTCTCACTCAAGTACACAAATATGATTTTCAAACCGTTTTGGTTCGCCATTGCATGTAGATGTAGTTCAAATTTGAATTACGGTCACTAAATGGCTAGAAAATCACTTAAATGTCTTTAAAATATCAAATGACAGCTAGAATTTTCCAAAATTTCACATTACAGTTGTAGTAGTGCATGCTAAACATAGAAAAAAATTAAAGGCCGTAAGAGGAAGCTATCTCCCGTTCGTCATCAAACATGCATTATTCCCTCTCGGAACCACGAGCCTTGTAGGAGGTGATCATATTTGTGAGGGGTGTGTGTCCAAACTTTCGTCAAACATGCCAATTTTTTTACCACATCATCTTGGTGGCATGACATTGCATCAACCCAGGTTTCATGTGTTTATGATATATTTTTTAATTTTTTGGAATTAAAATGCCATGTCACTCCATGCATACATATGCATGTGTCCATGTCGGGAGACAAATATGTTTTAAAATTCCTTCTAACTTAATTCACATGGAACTAACTCGCACACAAGTACACAAATATGATTTTTCAAACCGTTTTGGTTAGCCGTTGCATGTAGATGTAGTTCAAATTTGAATTACGTTCATTAAATGGCTAGAAAATCACTTAAATGTCTTTAAAAGGTCAAATGACCATTAGAATTTTCCAAAATTTCCTATTACAGTTGTAGTAGTGCATGTTAGATGTAGAAAAAATTGAAGGCTGTAAGAGTAAGCTATCTCCCGTTCGTCATCAAACATGCAGTGTTCTTGGAACCATGAGCCTTCTAGTGAGTTGCTCCAGTTTGTAAGGGGTTTGTGTCCAAACTTTCATCAAACATGCCAATTTTTTTACCACATCATCTTGGTGGCATGACATCACATCAACCAAGCTTTCATGTGTTTCTGATTTTTTTTAGTTTTTGGAATTAAAATTCCATGTCACTCCATGCATACATATTCATGTGTCCATGTCATGAGACAAATATGTTTGAAAATTCATTCTAATTTAGTGCACATGGAATTAACTCGCACACAAGTACACAAATATGATTTTTCAAACCGTTTTGGTTAGCCATTGCATGTAGATGTAGTTCAAATTTGAATTACGGTCATTAAATGGCTAGAAAATCAATGAAATGTCTTTAAAAGGTCAAATGACCCCTATAATTTTCCAAAATTTCACATTACAATTGTAGTAGTGCATGTTAGACGTAGAAAAACAATGAAGGCCGCAAGAGAAGCTATCTCCCATTCGTCATCAAACATGCATCGTTCCCTTTCGGAACCACGAGCATTCTAGTGAGTTGCTCCGGTTTGTGAGGGGTGTGTATCCAAACTTTCGTGAAACACGCCAATTCTTTTTACCACATCATCTTGGTGGCATGACATTACATCAACCAAGGTTTCATGTGTTTCTATTTTTTTTATTTTTTTGGAATTAAATGCCATGTCACTCCATGCATACATATGCATGTGTCCATGTCGAGAGACAAAAATGTTTGATTATTCCTTCTAATTTACTACACATGGAATTAACTTGCACACAAGTACACAAATATGTTTTTTCAAACCGTTTTGGTTAGCTGTTGCATGTAGATGTAGTTCAAATTTGAATTACGGTCATTAAATGGCTATAAAATCACTTAAATGTCTTCAAAAGGTCAAATGACCCCTATAATTTTCCAAAATTTCACATTACAGTTGTAGTAGTGCACGTTAGACATAGAAAAAAATTGAGGGCCGTAAGAGGAAGCTATCTCCCGTTCGTCATCATACATGCATTTTTCCCTCACGGAACCACGAGCCTTCTAGTGAGTTGCTCCGGTTTGTGAGGGGTGTGTGTCCAAATTTTCGTCAAACATGCCAAATTTTTTACCACATCATCTTGGCGGCATGACTTACGTCAACCAAGGTTTCATGTGTTTCTGATTTTTTTTGGAACTAAAATGCCATGTCACTCCATGCATACATATGCATGTGTCAATGTGGCGAGACAAATATGTTTGAAAATTCCTTCTAATTTACTGCATATGGAATTAACTCGCGCACAAGTACACAAATTTGATTTTTCAAACTGTTTTGGTTAGCCATTGCATGTAGATGTAGTTCAAATTTTAATTACAGTCATTAAATGGCTAGAAAATCACTTATATGTCTTTAAAAGGTCAAACATCACACACAGTTGTTTTCTATGTACTGTTTGCGATGAAAGTATCTGGGTATATTTAAGTCTCCCTCCTTAAGCTTCGCCGGCTCGTATGCTCCAGTGTCGGCAACCCCCGAATCCACAAATCCCGATCCCCATTCCTGCACCCCCTTCTTGCAAAGATGACACCGTGGAAATGCTTCATGAAGGCCCGTACGATGGCCGCGTCCCCCCTCCCCCGAGCGCTGCCGCCTGCGCCGAGAGCGCGGCCGCCTACACCGAGAGTGCTGCCGCATCCGTATTGAGCACGGCCGCTTCCGCCGAGAGTGCCGCTGCATCCTCATTGAGCACGGCTGCTTCCGCCGAGAGGGCGTCTGCGGCAGCCGACAGGGCAGCTGCAGCAGCCGAGACGGCTGCAGCTGCTCCTGTGATGGTGGCTGCAAACACCGAGAGCGCTCGAGCTGCCATCCGTGCCGCCGATGTCGCCCTGGCCCGGGCGAGGCCATCCACGCCAAGATCGAGGATGCACATGCCAAGATATTCCATGACACCTCGGACTAAAGCATGCAACCCACGTCCGAAAAGGCGGCGGCGGCCATGGAGCACCTTCTTCCTCATGAGTTCGCCGAGCGGGAGCTGGAGATGCAGGAGGCGGAAGAGATCAAGGAGCGCCAGGAGGAGGAGTTGCCTGTGGCCGAGGTCGAGGTAGAGAAGAGTCTATCCGTTGAGGAATCAACGATGGAGTACCAACGCGAGCTCTGGCGCAACCACTACGATGAGTACTACAACCTTGAGGGCGGCGCCGAGGACGAGGAAGACGACGAGGAGGAGGAGGCGGTCGACTTCAACAGGGGGACGCGGAGTCCACCAACGGCGGCATGTCACCAGGACAAGTCATCGTCGTCTCATCTCACACCGGCGATGCATAGGCCAGCGCAGCAGCGGATTTGTTAAAATTATGCGTACTTAGGCTTTGTTTTTAATGCTGGTCTTTTTTTAGAGCAATGTTAGGTCAACTGGCTCTGTTTAATTACTAAAATTGCTCGATTCAGTAAGTGTGGTATGTCTGTTGTACCCTCTTTTGTGTGCTCAAATTAGCAAGCGATGTTAAATTACGCAATGACGTACCCGAGGAAATTTCCACCAAAATTTGAATTATCAAACTCATCCCATGCCCGTAAAGCGGAAGAATCGTTTGCGATGCACACAATCGTTCAAAGTCAATGGTCTGGCGGCACCGCACGCAAAGTTTCCCTCCACATTTCCAAAATTTTGGCCTACCGCTAAAATATCTACTCCCGCCCCCCTTCCCGCCTTCCCCACCCCCTTTTCTCCCCGACCACAAGTCACATTTCCCCTGTTTCCTCCTTCCTTCCTTCCTTGCAAAGCTATAGCCGCTTCCTCGCTCTCGCCGTCTCGCATCCTACCGTCGGGGTCGCCATGGTCTTCTTCAAAGACCTCTCCAACGGTTCCTCCTCCGGCGACGACTCCATCACCACCCAGGTATGCCTCTCTTCTCTCTCTCGGGCTATGGCTTGGAATGAAGGATTTTTACCCGACGGTCGATTTGAGCCATTTTTTCCTCTTGTAGCTCCCTAGGACCATCGGTGGCAGCGAATCAAGCGGGGTGGCTGAAGATCGATCTGCTCGTTGTCACCATCAATCTCCATGCATGAAGCTAGTTGCGTTTGAATCTGTGGACAGTGGGAGGAAGTTTCTGGCATGTGCAGAGAAGGTTAGACCCTATTTCGTTGTTACAAATCATTTGTTAGATGTGATTCTGACACTGTCATGGTCCCAACCCATTCATACCACACCTTCAACCAAATGCATCCTAAGACAGTGTCATAGTTTGTACCTAGTATTTTAAATTGTTGCCATCTCATCAGCGGTGCCATTAGAGAATTATTTGGCACCACTTCAGTAGTTTGTGCAACCAACTTTGGTCCACACATCCGAGTGGCCAAGCAGTAAAATACTAAATCTTTATGGCATGAAGGAACTGGGCATTGGAGCAACTACGTGCTCTGGAGTCCGGTCCTTGATTTTTTTAACTGCATCGGCTCGCGAGTGCAGGGCACCACTGCGGCATGTAGCAACAATTGTCTTTACCCCAGTTTTGGCATACATAGTGGACAACCTAAGTGTTATTAGTTCTGTGTTACTAAACTTGTGCATGTACACACCTGTTAGTATCAATTTGCTGTCATCCAAACAATGTCGCTATTTTGTTGCAGGTATATTTACCTTCCTCATAAAATGTTCAATTTTTTATTTATTGTACATGAGTAAGAACTTGTAGCGTTGTTGTAGTTAATTATAGCTTCTAATGTTCCAAAATTTGTTTGTTGTCTCAGTAGCAATTAATTCATTTACACATTGATCTTTTTGAGAAGATATGTCATAATTAACATGTTTCTTCAGTTTTTCAAAATAAGCATTGGTGATTTTCTATGTTGCTATAAATCCATTTCCCCTACAATTATTATTGATCTACTTTTAAATATTATAGGATGAAGGGAAGTGTTCTTACTTGGAGTGGATTGATCAAGAGTGGCCACAGTCTTTGAAGATGTGCCTAGCGAAGCTCTGGAGCATGTATGAGGAAGAGAACAGATGTAGGCTTAGAGAACCTGTTGTCAACGCTGAAGAATATTTGAAGATGTGAGATAAAAAGTTGAAGGTGGAGAATGGGCTCAGATTTTTTAAATCAGACTTTGCTAAGATGGTGTTGGCAAAGGAGGAGGCACTTTCCCAGTTGGCCCGTGCAAAACAGGTTCTTACTGAACTGAAAGCAGAGGTGGATAAGACGAGCCTGGATGATCTCGTTTAGGGAAATGAATATATTGTTCTTATAAAGTTGAACTAGCTATGTGTTGTATTGTGTTGTTTTCATGTAGCTATCGTACTGTGATGTTATAATATATTTATGTGCCTGATATGAAATTGGCAAACAGCTGTTCGATATGAAATGTGAATTTTACATAATACTGGAATTATTAATGGTAAACTAATAAACCTGCTAAATGTGTCATGGACCTTTGCAAATGGTTCTAGCAGTAAAAGCGCTTGTGATGGATAGCCCAATGCCACACAATTTTCTTCATCAAATCGTGTGTGATGTAGTTGATAAAAGCAAACAGTTAACCAAGGCAGACCGCGTGTGATAGTTACACCTTTCACACACGAGCCAACACATAAAACTGTGTGGGATGTACATACGAACGGAAACGTTTTCCCTGGATTCACTGTGTGGGATGTACATAAGAACGAAAATGTATTCCTTGGATTGACTGTGTGTGATATACATACGTACAGAAATGTTTTTCTAGTATTCACCGTGTGAGATGTACATACCTACGGAAATGTTTTTCTGGGATTCACCATGTGGGATGTACATACCTACGGAAATGTTTTTCTGGGATTCACCATGTGGGATGTACATACCTACGGAAATGTTTTTCTGGGATTCACCATGTGGGATGTACATACCTACAGAAATGATTGGGTTTCGATGCCTCGCCCAATCACACACGGTCCCAGCCTGTGTCCCAGGAGGGCCTACCCCCGACGATTTCTGGGTCATGTGAGAAGGACCCCCCTATCGTACACACTCACTTGGCGACGGTTTCAAATGCCGTCGCAGAAAGGGGTTTAAAACCGTTTGTATAGCATCGACGCGTACCAGTGTTGATAGGATTAATGGTCCATGGAATGAGAGTTTTTAGTTGCTTTACACCTTCAGAGCTGAAGTGGAGACGGCTAGTCCAGGGAGTGTTGTAGAGATTGACAAGCATACAGTTAAGTACAAGTTAAAAGGGAAGGCACTAGAGAAGGAGTGCTTCAGGAGGGCTTTTGTTTGTTTCAAGGCTTGCTGGCAGGCGTTTCTGAATGGTTGTAGGTCCTATTTGGCTGTAGATGCAACTACTTTGAGTGGAAGATGGAGAGGCCAGCTAGCAACAGCTTCTGCAGTTGATGGACACAACTAGCTATTCCCAGTTGCATTTGGTGTGTTGGAGGTAGAGTGTGAGGAGAAATGGGTCTGGTTTCTGCAACAGTTGCGCAATATTATAGGTACTTCCTCAGGTTTAGTTATACACACCAATGCTTGCAAAGGTTCAGAAACTGCAGTAGAAATTGTATTCCCTGGAGTGGAACATAGGGAATGTATGCGACACCTAGCGCAGGATTTTAAAAGAAATTCAAAGCCAAAGTTTATGACGATAATCTATGGCCAGCATCATACACATGCAGCTTGAGGAAGCATGAGCACCATTTGAGAGTGTTGTATGCTCATAATCCTTTGGTGAAGGAGTACATGGATGAACATCATGGAAAGTTGTGGTCAAGAAGCAAATTCAATGAAATATGCAAAGTAGACTATGTGAGCAATAACCTCGCTAAGTATTTCAATTCAAAGTTCAAGTCAGTGAAAGGGCTTTTGTTGTGGCAAGTATTTGATAAGATCAGGCAGATGATCATGGTAAAGATGGCTCTTCGTAAAAGAGTTGCAGAAACACAATATGTTGGCCATCTTATGCTCCCATATTTGATTAAGGCATTGCATGCCAAGGCAAGAGGACTAAGGATGAAATGCATTCGACCGTCGACATACGAGGCTAAGGTGACATACACTGACAGTAAAAATAGGGAATGGAGATATCCGGTGAACCTTGCAACTAAGGAATGCAGTTGTAGGCAATGGCAGATCCGCGGGAAAACGTGCACACATGCCCTACATCTCCTGACTGTTATTGGAGGTGAAGATGGTGAAGTAGATCAGTATTGCTCTGAATATTTCCCTATTTCCAAATTTAGAGTTGCTTATGCTTAAAATGTGCCTGCACTCTTGGCAAAAGACCAATGGAACACAGTAGACCCAGAGTTCAGACTCTGTTCTCCTGTACTGACTAGACCACTAGGAAGACCAAGGAAAAACATGATAAGAGCTGGTGAAGAGGGTCATGTAAAAAAATAGCATAAATGCAAAAGATGTCGTATCCTAGGGCATATTGCTAGGCGTTGTACCAATCCAGTTGATGCATCATTTGGAGAAGAGGAACAATGGGCAACAGCAAATGCAGAGGAGAATGCAGCAAGTTTTGAGGAGAATGCAGTTGCACAGGAGAATGCAGCAAGTTTAGAGAATGAAGCAACTAAAGTAGCATCTTGGTATGTGTGCAATCTTTCCATTTTTTGCATTTGTTCTCTTTTTTATCGATGGCTAAGCTTATTTCTGTTTGACCCAACTCTAGGATAATTAGAGGCACAAGACAGAAAAGACCTAGAGTGGAAGAAACTTCGGTTGAACCATCATCTGATGCGGAATTTGAAACCATGGCTTATGAAGGTTTTGAAGCTATAAGAGAGGAGGAAGTTATTTTGTATAAAGTTCCTTTAAAGATTACTGAACCCACAGATGACCGTCAACTCGTCATCACTTGCTCGATCAGTCAAAGCTCAACAAAACCGCCACCACCAGAAGTGAAGATCATAAGCAACCAGACAAAGCTTTCAAAAGCACAAAATGTCTCAGCCAGGGAAAACAGAAGCAAGATGGTTAACCCATCCCGGAACACAAGGAGCAAGACAAAGATTTTAATTTGAACTTGAATGCAAGTCATAAACTTTGAACTTTAAGATTTGTAATAAGGATTCTGTCGTCAATTCGAGCTACTTTGAAAACTTGTAAGGTGTAATAATTATATTTGTAAACTTTGAATTTGAACTACTGAGGCAAGATTTGAATTTTAGGCAAACTTTGAATTTGAACAAACACTTGAATTCCATTCCCCTGTCGTGTGAGTTGCACAGTTTGGTGAACTATTATAAACGTTAGGTGATCAATCCGATCTCTTTTGCGTGGTAAAACTTGTAGTCATAAGAAATGTGCTCCAAATGAGCTCCCAAGCTAGGATAAACAACCCCATTTGTAATCAAGTTTTTTTGGACCTACTCCAAATGAGCCAAATATTTTTTATTAACACAAATCCAATCTATATAGTGTAAATTCGAAGAATCACTATTTGTTGAATTAATCTTTCTATTTTTACATTTAAAAAAATATACTTTAATAGAAAAATCATTTAAAACACGTTTACCATATGAAAATGGAAAACTAAGTTCAGATCCTTTTATTCACTTTGAAATCAAGCTTTGGTGATTTTTTAAATTTTTTTAAATTGTCAAAATCCGAAGGGAAACCCTACCTCCTCTCCTTGGTCACTATGAAACGTTGTACGTGATAGCTCATATGTGTGAAGGTTTTTTCATGAAAATGTCCATAGAAAGAGTTTATGATTTTTGGTTGGTTTCAACATTGTGCGCAGGTTTTATATTTTTTAATTAACGGTGCTCATTTGACCTCGATCGTGCTATCTAGGTTTTTTTCTCTAAATGTACGTAAACCAAGTTTAGTATTTTTCCTCATTAGTGTGTTCTATAAAACGACGAACGGCAAAGGTTTCATATTTTTTAGATTTTTTTAAAATTAGTTATGCTCAGTCAAAGTCTTTGAAACCCCGTTGACTAGCTCAAAACCCCTCTAAACCCCATGGGGTTTCGCCTAACCCTAGCTCCGAACGTCAGCCATCCGATCATAGCCTACCGCCAAGCGACAGCCCTCAGATGTGGTTTTCTAGAAGGAATTCCGAGGGCAGGCTGCATGCAGGTTCCGCGCCGTTGGATCACATGGACGGCTCCTTATCGTTGGATCATGGGGCGATCCGCGAGAAGCGATCCGCGAGATTTGTTGGTTGTGCCTCCCCTTTCTTCTGGTGCTTATTCTGCAGCGACTAGAGGAGCCACTCCTCCTCTGCTTCTTCTTATCCGGCGATGAGAGGAGCTACTCCTCTGCTTCTTCTTCTCCGGCAACTATGGGCGATATGTCGAGCTCCACTTCACCCTCCCGCCCCTCGTGGACCCAGTATGGTCCACTTCCGATGGAGCGATGTCTTGACTGCCCATGCAGCGCGCCACTGATACGGTTGACTTCGAAGGAGGTCAAGAATGGCAACTATGGGCGCAAGTTCATGAAATGTGAGAGTAAGCCAGAGAGGTAGGTTAGATCTCATGATTTTTCTCTAATTTCTTTTTCGATTTGCTTTTAATTCTTTTTCGATCTAGGATTTAGGGTTCATGTTTTCGTTTCAGATCGTGAAGAAATGCACACATTTTGAATGGCTAGATGACTACGTTAAGCGGATTCAATTCTATGGGGCCCAACCCAAGAGCTCAATCTGCCGTCATCACCAACGCATTTGGTCTCTGAAAGTGCTGCTCTGACAGTTGGGGATGCAGATCTGAAGGGGGAAATAAAGAAGATGAACAAGAACTTGAAGCAGATGATTCAATGGAACAAGAAGGCGAATCTGATAGCTTTAGGATTTTATCCCTTTTATTTTTGTGTAGTTGCTCTAGGATTTTCTTACTTGCTGGTCATCACTCGTTAGAGATGTTATTAGTGTGGTGTCATGTGCTCTAGGATTTGGTTAAATTTGTGGATCATGTGCTCTATGATTTTCTTAAATTTGTGGATCATGTGCTCTATGCTCTGTGTTGCTTAATTTGTGGATCATGTGCTCTATGCTCTGTGTTACTTAATTTGTGGATCATGTTAGTTTTGTCAGTTTTGTACACTTTCAGTTTCTTCACTTTTGTTAGACAATGCCGATAGCAGAGAAAACGTAGTTCTAGGGCCCAAATGGGTCGTCTCATTGCGGTGAGTGTTGAAGGCCCACAAAGATAAAAGAGGCCTAGAAAATAGTGCATGCTCTGGCTCTATTTTTTCCTTGATTGTTGCCATGGTAAATCCTTTTATTGTTGGACTTGCCCATGTCAAATTTATTTGTACATATCGTGGAGTTTTCTTTCTGTATATAGCCTATGGCACAACACTTTGATTTTTTGACATGCGGGTATTATAAACATGTTTTTGTTGCAATAAAAATATGGGTTCCCTAAAAATATTGTATACATGATTTTTTGTTTTAGTTTTTGTTATTAAGAGCATGTCAGACTTAATTATCTAGATCATGATATTCATTTGAAACCACGTCTGAAATAAAGTCTGGTGGCACCATTAGCCACCATATCCATCTAGAGAGCATGTCTAGGGCTCGGCTACGGCACCATACCCATCTACCGATATCTCCCGTAGAAAGCATACATCAATAACATAGAAAGTAGCAACCATAGCATACTTCTTACATAAAACATAGGGTGCCCTAAACCATAGCATAGGCCACAAAGTATTCAAAAATTAGCTCGTTTTTGTTCATACAATATATGGAATAGGGCCACCAACAATTCAAAAAAATAGCTTTTCTACTTCTTATTTTCAACATCAACATGGCTCATTTTGCTAGCTTTTGTTTCCTTTTTGACACTTCAACTAGTCCATAATCCGTGCGTGCGAAAGCTTTACCCTACTCTAAATGAGCCATTTAAACTTGACCTACACAAGTAGACACCATGAATATAACAAGACGAATAGACTACCCTCCAACCAGTTTTACTAGGCTAACCCCAAAACTTGTTGGTTTTCATTGAGCGATACCCTTTCATTGATTGATTTAGTAGAAGGGCTCGCGTAGGGCACCATATCTATCTAGCGATATCTCACATCAAATAAGATAGAAATAGCTAGCAAACATAGATAACCAATGACATATCAAATAAGGGTAGCAAGCATAGCATAGTTCTTAGGGGATAACATGACAGAGATAACAAGTTCACGGTACAACCAAGGACATAATTAAGATGGAAATATATAAAAGATAAAAAACCCTAACATCCTAGGGCAATACAAGCTCATGAGACCGGGCCTTCACCACCATCTTCACTGCGCCTCCTCTTCATTGCTCCTCCTCTCCATGTCGTCCTCGCCGATGTAGTAGGGGAGGCTGTGCATACCGTCGCGGGTGCAGAAGATGCAATTGAAGTTTGTGAAGATGTTGTGGGTTGTGAATGCGATGAATATGCATCCACACCAAAACACCTTGCCGAGGAGGTAGTACACATCAAATCTGTTGGTGAAGGTGACGGTGAGCCCTATCGGCGGAGTCCTGGAGTTTGGACACACTTCCTCCAGTCGGAACATCACCAGCGAGCCCGCACCGAGGAACCACTGGGAAAACTCCCTTCCACCCCTCTAGCGTGAGAATGCCCACATGCAAAGCGTCCTCTCCCTGATGACGCCGGCCAGATACCGTCTCTCCTGCACGGTCGGTGGGAGCTGGAAGGTGGGGCCATTGTACTGCATCCTCGCCTCGCTTACAGAGAGCTCTAGGTTTGGGTGAGGAAGAGAAGGGAGGCACAAAAGGATGTGTGGAGAATAGGTGGAGGGGTGGTGGTTTAAATAGTGAAAGGGGAAGGGAAGGGGAGTGGCATCGACGGAGCTTACATTCAAATGAGCCACGTCGATCGATCGATATGCCATTTTAATTGCCAACAGGTTTAAATTTCCACGTTGAATAGATGCGAGTGGATCGAAAAGTGTGAAACAATGATCTACATCGAGGAGACACGCGTGGGAGATGAGACGAACCAACGGCAGCAACCGTCCTTGCGTCCGTGGCGACTGTCGTGAAAAAGAGGCCGGTCAGCGCATCATGGTGGCGGGCAGCGGCACATGCAGGTAGGCTAGCTACGTGCATGCATAGCAGGCTAGCTAGACATGTCGTGCATGCATAAAAGGCTTCTGGCGTTGCAGCGCGTGCACGGCCCAACAGTCTAACCACGGCCCAACGGGCGAACAACGGCACCGTCCGACCTGACCCCACTCATTAGGTCCAACGGGCGACACAGTCAGCGTGGCCCCACTCGTCAGAGTTAACAGTCAAAGCACTGACCCGATGACATCCACCGTTTGTGACCAGTTTTTAGGGTTTTGGGCAAGGGAGTGGGGAAAAGTGAGCAAAAGTTAAGAGCGTGGGGATGAATGAGTATGGCTAAGGAACCAGGGGCACAAATGTAAAAATCCCTTTATTCAAATCAAGTCTTTTATTAAAGAGAAAGGCATAACACTAACACGAGCTCCTAAATCACATAAAGCAGTTTTCACGTAGTTTCTTTTGATGGAGCAAGGTATAGTGGGGATTCCAGGATCTCCATGTTTTTTAGGTACACCATCTTTAAAAGTATAATTATCAAGCATGGTGGAGATTTCAGCTTCCGGTATTTTTCTCTTATTGGTGATGATGTCTTTCATCTACTTTGCATAAGGAGGCATTTTAGGATATCAGTCAAGCGAGTACGCAAAAAGATTGGCCTAATCATTTCGGCAAAGCGTTCAAATTCTTCATCATCTTTCTTTTTAGTTGACTTATGCCGGGGATTTCTGGCTCCTCGAGCACCTATGGGGATGGAGCCCCTTCTCGGTTCGGCGGGGGGCGGAGGTCGCGCGAAGAGCGGATCGAGGCGAGGCACGCGGGGTTTTTTACCCAGCTTCGGAGCTCTCCGGAGAGATAACACTCCTACTGCTGCTTTGTGGATTGTATTGAATTCTTGCTCGGGAGCACTGAGTGCTACAGTATACTCAAGCAGCTAACGAGACCGAGCGTTCTTCTGTTTTTCCTCTGAGAGATCGCTCTCCGGGGTCCGATGCTCCTCTACGTTGCGCATGGGCCTCCTTTTATATGTTCAAGGGGTCTCCAACAGGTGGCAACGTAGGTAAGGGCAAAAATGGAAAGATGCTGTGGTAGGTACAGCTACCTAAATAGTGTATCGTACCTAACCCTGACGGCAGGGGACAAAGGCATTAAATGCCTATCTACGTTGCCTAGACGGTGCAGAAAAGGGACCGTCAGGGGCGCCACCGTTTGCCACGATGGCGATCTTGTCAGCGCCGCATGCCACAGTGTACCTCTGGCTGCACAGCCTCCCGCTACGTACGCCTGGAAGGGTCCCAGAGCGACACGTAGGTGGGTGTGCTGGAGCGCAGGTACAGAGTGGTTGCTTGCCGCGGTAGTTGCCTTGTCGCGTCCGGAAGCTTGTCGCTCTTCGGGTCCTGCAGGGACGCGTGGCACGTCGCGGCAAGTTCCTTGAGATACCATGGTTGGCCTTCCCGGCAAGCTCCTCCTGCCGGGGTCTTGTGCCCTTGGCTCAAACACTTTGTTCCTGAATGACTTCAAAGGATCCACGGAGGACCTTGGTGGTCACCCGGAAAGCCTTGCCGCGGGACGCTGCGACCGCCCGTGCACAAGTTCGGGATACTAGGGTACCCCTACTCAAGTACACCGACAGGAGCCCCCGGGCCTGGGCCATACACGGTGCCGAGCGCTGTTGGGCCAGGCCCAAAACAGGGCACGGGCACGCGCGGCCTGGGTCACGTCGCACCTTGCTCCGTATCCTTCGCGCCCTCCCCGAACGGCACGCGTCGATTGCGGCGTCGTGGGTGGTTCCTTTATACGGAAAAGCGAAACGCCCTCCTCCTGGCGGTTCGCACCTTCCCCACGAACGGAGGGAGGCGTGGAGGCGTGGTCTTCGAGGCGTCCACTCCCCACGATCACGGGGTGGGGAGAGGTCGCCTCATCTGTCGCCTCAGTTCTGCACGCCTGCCACGCGGCCTCCATGTGCTTGGAGTGGCGACGGTGGAGGCGGGAAGCTGGGTCGTCACGGGTCGAGGCAGCGGGTCGGGCCCAGTTCCCTGCTCCTTCCGTGTCTTGATTGGCCGAGCGGGGCGGCCGAGCCCCCACTCCGCTCCTTTATAAGGAGCGGGAGGGGGGACGGGAAACCGCATTCTTTCATCTCTTCTTCTCTTTAGCTTCTGCTACCCTCTCTCCCCCTCGCCATGGAGAAAGGGAACCCTGGTCCTTCGACGGTGGCGACGAGGGTCACTGCTAGGCAACGCGTCCCTCCTCCCCCCGCACCCGTGGTGGCGGAGCCAGCCGCAAGGGGAAGAGGGAGGGGACGAGGCCGCGGGCGAGGTCGAGGGCGAGGCCGGGGCGGTCGGGGAAGAGGTGGGCGAGGCAGCCCGCCGGCCTCGCCTCCGCCAGCAGATCCTCTCCCCGTGGCGGACCATATCGGGGACGACCCTTGCGAGTTCTTCGTCAGGCTACGTCGGCCGCCTCGTCGTCGCCTTCGTCTCCCGGCTCCATTTGCGAGCGAGATGGAGTTGGATCCGCCCGAGACACTGAGGTTGCACATGAGGGGCTGTGGAATCAGCGGTACGCGAGTCCGCGTTGATTTCCCGGCCCCTAATGTGATGTATCTTGGTCGAGGGTGGAAGACGTTCACCCGCATCCACAGCTTGACAGCGGGGCTCACCCTCCATTTCAAGCTGATGGAGGGCGGTCTCCTCTCCGTCAAGGTCTTTGGGTGCTTCGGGACTCGGGCACGGTGCTACGTGGAGAGCTCCTCCGATAGCGAAGGCTCCTCCTCGGGCGGGAGTGACGAGGAGGACAGCGACGACGAGGGTAGCGGGCGGCGGGATGACGGGTCCGACTAGGTGTCGGGCGCCTCTCCATGTGGCACCGGCGACCCCATCATCCGTGTCGCCGTCTCCTTGAGCTTCTCGGGGTCGTCTCCTTGGGCGGCTGGCGTAGGGAGGCTGCGGAAGAGGAAGAGGGCAGGCGGCAAGGCCGTCAACTCGGAGTACGAGGGCACGACGCCCTCGACAGCATGCTGACGTCCTGCCGCTTCGTCTTCGAGCTCTGCCTCCGGCGCCGCCATCACCATCCAGCCTTTGGACGGCCACCGAGACATTCTCTTGGTGTCTTCTGCCACTCGTAGCTCGTCTAGGCGCCCCTTTTGCCCTTTTCGCCTCCTTGACCTACCTCCTAAAGAGAGGGACAAGAGAGGGATTACGGGCACCTTATCTCTTTTTAATTTGTAAGCCTTTGGGCCTTAGTTGCATTTAAAGCTCGTAATCCCATCATTCATGTTTTTCATTCTCCATGAACTGTACCTGAGTGGAATGCTTTTTTTTATGAAAAGGGGATGCTTGCCGGGTCACTTGTCTCGTGGGTGGAACCCACGCCAAGGAGTGAATCCTTTATATCTTTAAGATAGACACTTTTTTCCCGGCAGCAGGCCCTGCCATCTTCCCACGTCGCTCGACCTTTCTCACGCTTTTGGCGGAGGCAGGGAGGAGGCGGGTTCAGGCTCCTCATTTCGTCCCTTTGCTGCCGCGACTACGACCTAATCTAGCCCCGGGAACGAGCCCTAGGGTCTAGAGTTAAGGGAGCACGGTAGCTTTTAGGAAGAAACGAGGTTTCGCATACCTCAGTCCATAAGAGAATGCATGATAAGGGATGAAAAACTTATCTGAGATTGCAGCCCCCGGCGACTCTGGTTCGCTGTGGGCTAATCCTTGCACTTGCAGCCCCCGGCATTAATGGCTTGCCGGGGTCTTGTAGCCCCCGGCAACATTGGCTTGCCGGGGTTCAGATGTTGGTCCGTCCTTCTTCTCCTTCTCGTCCCCAAGTGGTTTGGTCGGGATATGTGAGCCATGCGAACCAAGGGAAACGAAAGAACGGCAAAGGGACGCACACTCGACCTCTAAGTTAGGGGTTAGCTGCTATCAAGCACTGACAACCCTAACCAAGGACGAGACTCGACTCAGCATGCATGCTAAAACTTAGGGCGCCAGCGCTTCACTTATGCTCAGGGTCTGCGCCTGGCTTTGTACAAAGGATTACATGCAACAACGGCAAGACTTGTACAAAAAGGTGGTTGCCGGACTGGGTCCGACAACCGCGCCTCACGGGTAAAACTTACGAAGATGCTCGATGTTCCAGGAGTTGCTCACCGGAAAGCCATCTTCGGTCTCAAGGCGGACAGCGCCAGGCCTAGTGACTCGTTTCACCCGGTAAGGGCCTTCCCACTTCGGCGTCAACTTTTTGGAACTCTTGGCGGAATGAACGCGCCAAAGAACAAGGTCGCCTTCCTCGAGACTTTTGGCTTTAACTTTGCGGCTATGGTAGCGGCGCAAAGCTTGCTGGTATCGAGCAGCTCGTACAGCAGCCTGAAGACGGTCTTCCTCAAGGAGCAGCGCGTCATCTTGTCGCAGCTGCTCTTGCTCAAGCTCATCATAAGCGAGCACTCGAGGTGACCCGTATACAAGTTCCGTGGGGATAACTGCCTCTGCTCCATAGACTAGAGCGAAAGGTGTCTGGCTAGTGGCTCGATTTGGCGTCGTCCTGATCGACCAAAGAACCACCGGCAGGTCCTCGATCCAGTTTCTTCCGCATTTGTGCAGCCTGTCGAAAGTCCTGGTCTTGAGCCCACGCAGCACTTCAGCATTTGCCCTCTCTGCTTGACCGTTGCTCCTGGGGTGAGCAACAGAAGCGAAGCAGACCTTGGCGCCAAGGTCTTGGACGTACTGCATGAAGGTGCGACTCGTGAATTGTGTACCGTTGTCGGTGATGATCCTGTTAGGGATCCCGAAGCGGCAAACAATCGACCTGAAGAACTTGACTGCTGACTGTGTTGTCACCTTCCTCACTGGTTCCACTTCCGGCCACTTTGTGAACTTGTCGATTGCAACGTACAAGTACTCAAAGCCCCCGACTGCTCGGGGGAAGGGGCCGAGGATGTCGAGCCCCCAGACCGAAAATGGTCAGGATAAAGGGATCGTCTGGAGGGCTTGAGCTGGCTGGTGTATCTGCTTGGAATGGAGCTGGCATGCTTCACACTTGCTTACTTGTGCAGTTACATCCTGGAGGGCTGTCGGCCAAAAGAAGCCTTGCCGGAACGCTTTGCCGGCAAGCGCTCTTGCGCCAATATGGTGACCACAAATGCCTCCATGTATCTCTGCCAACAGCTTCTGACCATCTTCCCGGGGAATACACTTCAATTTCACTCCGTTGAGTCTTCTTCTGTACAGTGCGTTGCCAACAAACTGGTACATACTAGACTGCCGGGCTACTCTTTCCGCTTCTTCTTGCTCTTCGGGAAGTTCTCCTGTCTGGAGGAAACGGACGATCTGCTGCGCCCAGGCTGGAGCTTGCGGCTCGACAACAAGGACCAAAGGCATATCTGCTGCTGCGGGAACATCCGCTTCTACGACGAGAACCTGCGGCTCAGCCGGAGCTTGACGTTCCCCAGCAAGCTCGCCGGAGCAAAACTTGTCGGGAGCGTCTGCTTCAACGAAACAAACCCTGGGGTTTGTCGGAGCAGACTGCTCCTCAGCACTCTTGGCGTTGATCTTGGGGACCTTCTTGGCGGCGGCTTCGGGAAGCTCTGCCGGAAGACAATTACCAGAAATCAACTTCCTCTTCTTGCTCTGTCCAATTGATTGCGTCACGGATGGTTGAGTCAGCTTGAGCACAAAGATCCCTGGTTCCACAGGTAACTTAAGTGCCGCGCAGTTTGACAGGCCGTCAGCGATGTCGTTCTGAGCTCTTGGAACATGTTCCATCTGTAGGCCGACAAAGCGCTCTTCCAGCTTCCTCACTTCATCAACGTCAGCTTCCATCAACGGACTCTGATAATTCTTGTTCACTTGGCGGACGACAAGCTGCGAGTCACCCCTGACAATGAGTTGCTTGATCCCAAGGTTTGCCGCGATCCTGAGACCGGCAAGCAATACTTCATACTCTGCGGTATTGTTTGTTGCTTGCTCCTTGGGAAAGTGCATCTGGACTACGTACTTGAGGTGCTCTCCGGTGGGTGCAACAAGGAGCACGCCAGCACCGGCGCCTTGCAGCGAGAAGGCTCCATCAAAGTACATCAGCCACTCTTTGTTTGCCTCTTCCACGGGGATGCTTGTCTCTGGAATTTCTTCATCTGGTGTTGGCGTCCACTCTGCTATGAACTCTGCCAATGCTCTGCTTTGGATAGTTGAAGTGCTCTCAAACTTGAGGCCAAAGCTTGACAGTTCCAGTGCCCACTCAACGATCCTGCCTGTTGCTTCTGGATTCTGTAGTATCCTCTTCAGCGGAAAGCGAGTGACAACTGTGATCTCATGTGCTTGAAAGTAATGGCGCAGCTTTCTCGAGGCCATGAGAAGGCCGAAAAGCAGTTTCTGCACACCAGAGTACCTTGACCTAGCCCCCTGCAGAAGGGAACTGACAAAGTAAACTGGGCGCTGCACCATTTTCTTCTGATGTATCTCTTCGCACATCTGCGTAGATCCATCCTTGCCGGGACCAGAGCTTGTCGGGGAAGCCCCCTGCTTGTCGCTGGATGTGCTTGCCGCGGTCGCTGGCTCATCATCTGCCTCCCTCTCTGCTACTAACGCAACACTAACCACTTGATTGGTTGCCGCTAGATACAGCAACAACTTCTCTTGTGGCTTAGGTGCGACAAGTATTGGAGTGGAGGACAGGTATCTCTTCAAGTCCTGCAGTGCATCCTCCGCTTCCAGAGTCCATTTCATTGGACCTGCCTTTTTCAAAATTTTGAAAGACGGCAGGGTGCGCTCAGCTGACTTAGAGATAAACCTGCTGAGAGCCGCCACGCAGCCGGCAAGTCTTCGTACATCCTTGACGCGCTTTGGTGCTTCAATATGCTCAATGGCCTTGATCTTGTCGGGATTGGCTTCAATCCCCCGCTGAGACACAAAGAACCCAAGAAGCTTGCCGGAAGGGACTCCAAACACGTACTTCTCAGGGTTGAGCTGGAGGCTGATCTTGCGCAGATTTGCAAAAGTTTCTTCTAGATCTTGAATCAGAGTTGACTTGTCCCTGCTCTTGACCACTATATCATCCATGTAGGCTTCCACATTTCTGTGTATTTGCGGCTCAAAAGCAGTATGGACGACCCTTGCAAATGTTGAACCAGCATTCTTCAAACCGAAAGGCATCCGTACGAAACAGTACGTGCCACATGGACTGATGAACGCGGTTTTCTCTTCATCCTCTTCTGCCATGAAGATCTGATGATATCCTGAGTATGCATCAAGAAATGAAAGCAAGTCACATCCGGCCGTGGAGTCAACAATCTGGTCAATGCGCGGCAAGGGAAATGGGTCTTTTGGACAAGCTTTATTCACATCGGTGAAGTCGATACAAAGCCTCCATTTCCCGTTCGCCTTGCGCACGACCATAGGGTTGGCCAACCACGTGGGATGGAGCACTCCTCTGACGAGGTATGCTGCTTCCAATTTCTTGATCTCTTCTGCAATGAACTCTTGGTGCTCCTCTCGCGATCTATGGCGGCTGCTGCTTCCCGGTAGATCTTGTCGGCGCAGATAAGAGCATCTTTCTTGTCGCCAGGGACAGTGATGACACTTATCGGGCCTGGCATCTTCAGCATGTTGTATGCATAGTGAGAGGCTGCCATGAACTTGGCGAACGCTGGACGGCCGAGAATTCCATTGTAAGGCAACGGAAAATGAGCAACGTCGAAGGTGATTCTCTCAGTCCTGAAGTTTAGCTCACTGCCAAACGTCACCGGCAGCGTGATCTTCCCCTTCGGCTTACTCCTTCCCGGGTTGATTCCTTGGAACGTGCCGGTCTCTTCGAGCTCGCTGTCAGGGACCTGGAGTTTTCGGAGCACAGCGGAGGAGATCAGGTTCAGGGCGGCCCCGCCGTCAACTAGCATCTTAGTGACCTTGAGGTTGCGGACAGTTGGTGAGACCAACATCGGCAAACACCCGACAGCAGTTGTGCGATCAGGGTGGTCCTCAATATCAAAGATGATAGGCATGCTGGACCATTTCAGAAGCTTGCATGACTCAACGGGTGGTTCTGCTGCATTGACTTCTCGCACCCACTGCTTGAGTTGGCGGTGTGAAGTATGCAGAGAAGCACCGCCGTCAACGCACAAAACCTCTGTGGCTTTCTGAAACTCCTGTTCACTGGTCTCGTCATCATCCATATCTTCGTCGTCGTCGTCTTCATCCTTGTCGCGGCCGCGGGGAGGTCTGTCTCCTTGCCTCTGATTGGCCTTGCCGCGGCGTCCTCCCTGTCTGGTGCGCTTCATACCAGATCCTCCAGCACCTGCTTGGGCTTTCTCCTTGTCATGTCGCTCGTACTCGGCCTTTTGCAGCTCGACGAGCTGCTCGACCTTCTTGCAGCTCTGGAGGTCATGGCCCTTGGTGCAGTGGATCTTGCAGTACTGCTTGTTGGTGCCGTCCTGCTTGTCGGCGGCCGCCACAGCCTAGCAGTTGGCGCATGCGGCAACCTCCTTGCCGGAGCCACCATCTTTGGCTTTCTTGGCGCCACCGTCGTCGCCGGACTGCTCAACAACTAGCACGTCCTTGCCTTTCCTCTTCCTATTGTTCCGCCGCCGGTTTCTGTTTGCCGGGGCGGCATCATCGCTGTCAGATCCTCCTGTTCCTGTATTCTCTCCGGGGAGTTTCCTCCCTTCCTCAGCACGTGCACATCTGTCGGCCAAGGCATATAGCTCACTGACGCCTCTGATCTTGCACATCGCCATCTCCTCCCGCATCCTGCGGTTACGCACGTTCTGGTGGAACGCACTGATGACCGCGGCAGGGTGGACGTCTGGGATGTTGCGTTGCACTTGGCTGAATCTCTGGATGTACTTGCACAGGGGCTCCCCTTCTTTCTAGGCAAGCAGGTGAAGATCACTCTCCTGGCCGTGAGGTTTGTGGCTGCCTGTAAAGGCGCCGACAAATTGATGGCATAGGTCTGCTCCGGAAGATATGGAGTTTTCCGGCAAGTGCATGAGCCAGGACCTGACGTTGGGCTTGAGCACCAGCAGGAAGTAGTTGGCAAGGATCTTGTCGTCGCGTCCCCCAGCAGCTTGCACCGCAATGGTGTAGATGCTGAGGAACTCCGGCGGATGCAACTTGCCGTCGTACTTCTCGGGTACGTCGGGCTTGAAGTTCTTAGTGCTGGGCCACTGGACTTGCCGCAGCTCACGGGTGAACGCAGGGCAACCTACCGCGTACGGCAGGTCGTCTAGTTCTCCTGGCGCATGCATGTCGACAGCGGGCCCAGCGCGCTTGTCTGACTGACGCCGCGCTTCTCTTCGGCGCTCGATGCGGGTACGAGCGTCTTCTTGCTGTCGTTCGTGAAGAACTTGGCGTTGATAGCGGCGAGCTCGCGGATCTGATGAAGCAGTGGAGTCGCTGTCGTGGCGGACCCGGTGAGTCGGCGATCTCGGCCTTTGGGGCGGAGAGTGCACGGTGGTTGCACCCCCACCGGTTTTGTCGCCATCGACTCGTACCTGGCTGGCCTGCCGCGGCTGCGATGTGGTCGCCGTCCGTGGAGTGTCGCCGTTGGCGAAGCCGATGAGACTCTGAATGGTGGCCCTCCAGTCGTCGATCTTGTCTGGCGTTGGAGGGAAGTCTAGGAGCAGTTGAGCTCGCGCCAGAGCTTCTGCTGGAGTGGCGGGTAGCGGTGGCGAACGGTGCGAGGAGCGGGATATGCTCGGACTTCCAACGATGTTAGAAGGAGCAGTATTCCGTCCAGGCGACCGTGCCTCGCTCGCGCTAGCACGTTGGTGTGCATGCCAGCTCGATTTGGGTCCAGCGAGCGTATGGTACCGTGAGTACCACGACGCTGTCGGTCCTGCGCCTCTTGAGATGGGCGCGGTGCGTCTACGGATGCCCGGTCGTCGTGGGAGCCGGCTATGCCGCCGACGGGCAGCGCAGTCTTGTCCTTGGACTTGGCGACACCGTGGGCTCCCTCGTCGACGCCCGTTCTTTCGCCGGCGTCTTCCCCACCAGCCATTTGCTCCGGTGGCGGTGGATTTGACGCGGACGGAGCAACCGCTTCCGAAGCCTTCTTCTTCGGCGGCAAGTCGATGAAGATTTAGCTCGCGTGAACTCCGGATCAGGTTCACACAACCTCGACGCCCCCTACCTGGGGCGCCAAAGATGCTGGGGATTTCTGGCTCCTCGAGCACCTATGGGGACGGAGCAACTTCTCGGTTCGGCGGGGGGCGGAGGTCGCGCGAAGAGCGGACCAAGGCGAGGCACGCGGGGTTTTTTTTACCCAGCTTTGGAGCTCTCCAGAGAGATAACACTCCTATTGCTGCTTTGTGGATTGTATTGAATTCTTGCTCGGGAGCGCTGAGTGCTACAGTACACTCAAGCAACTAACGAGACCGAGCGTTCTTCAGTTTTTCCTCTGAGAAATCGCTCTCCGGGGTCTGATGCTCCTCTACGTTGCGCATGGGCCTCCTTTTATATGTTTAAGGGGTCTCCAACAGGTGGCAACGTAGGTAAGGGCAAAAATGGAAAGATGCTGTGGTAGGTACAGCTACCTACACAGTGTATCGTACCTAACCCTGACGACAGGGGACAAAGGCATTAAATGCCTATCTACGTCGCCCAGACGGTGCAGAAAAGGGACCGTCAGGGGCGCCACCGTTCGCCACGATGGCGATCTTGTCAGCGCCGCATGCCACAGTGTACCTCTGGCTGCACAGCCTCCCGCCACGTACGCCTGGAAGGGTCCCAGAGCGACACGTAGGTGGGTGTGCTGGAGCGCAGGTACAGAGTGGTTGCTTGCCGCAGCAAGCTCCTTGCCGCGGTAGTTGCCTTGTCACGTCCGGAAGCTTGTCGCTCTTCGGGTCCTGCCGGGACGCGTGGCGCGTCACGGCAAGTTCCTTGAGATGCCTTGGTTGGCCTTCCCGGCAAGCTCCTCTTGCCGGGGTCTTGTGCCCTTGGCTCAAACACTTTGTTCTTGAATGGCTTCAAAGGATCCACGGAGGACCTTGGTGGTCACCCGGCAAGCCTTGCCGCGGGACGCTGCGACCGCCCGTGCACAAGTTCGGGATACTAGGGTACCCCTACTCTAGTACACCGACAACTTAGGTGGAAATGGCATAGGTTTTTGAACCCATGGTTCTCTTTTCTTACCATGCTTTCTAGCAACAAAGTCCCTTTTATCATTTCTTTTATTCTTGGGTTGTGGGTTATCAAGATCAACTGTTGGTTCTATATCAACGTCATTGTCTGGTTCTTTATTATTTGTTTGAGTGTCTTCATGAACCTCATCATTATCTTTTTCATTGTTAGAAGGTGAGTGTTCATTACCAGATTGAGTTTCAGCATCAGAGGCAGAAACTTAATGTCACATCCCTAGTTCTAGTAATGCCTAGTGCTAGCATCTGGTGTTGCGTCATGCTTACTTTTCATAGAAAGTTGAAATGGGGATGAGAGAACCCCAACACCCCCCTGAAAACAACTAGGGTTTACTAAAATATTTTTCAATGAACCCGAAATGCCCTTCTAAAATGCTCATCATTTTTGTCCTGGGTTAGAACCTCTGACAAAATTGGTTCATAATTTTCTAGGTCATCTTAAGGTCACTGGATTAAATTATATGCTATTTGCATTTGGGCATTTAAATGCTACTAATTATTTTAAATGTCCAAATAATCCTAAACTAAAATGTTCCATGTTGTTTATATCCTAAACAGTGGGCATGAGTAGTTTGGTGATTTTTGAAAGTGCCTAGGTATTTTTAGAAATGCCACAAACTTGCAGAAATAAAATAAAACAGAAATAAAAGAGAGAAAGAGATTTACCCGGCTTACCTGGACGGCCCAGTAGGCAGCCCACCTGGCCGGCCCAGCCTAGCACCGCTGCCACTCATCTCCCACCTCTCGCCAGTAGGACGAGAGTCGTGTGGCCGCCGTTCACGCCCACGCTCCCCGGCCACCTCCTGCTTGCCTCTTCTCCCTGGACGCTCGGGAGACGCCACGCACACCCTGGAACCCTCTTGCTCACTCCTCGTCCCCATCTCCTCCCCTAGCTCTCTCCCCCCACACAACCGAGCACGCTGTTGCCGCCGTTCGCCACCACCGCGCCCAGAGCCACTCTCTCGCCTCGCTGACCCGCCCAGAAGAACCACAGGGTCGTCTTCATCATCTACAAGGAGCCACGCGATGCCGGACGCCCCGCATCGCCGGCTACCTCATCCTCTTCCTACTCTGCCGCCGGAGATCGCCGGCGCCTGTTCATCGTCCATGGTGCTTCCCCGAGCTCGCTAAGACCCTCGTCCGACTCGCCGTGAGCTGCTCTACCGACCCCCTGCCCCCCATGCTCAATGGCTCATCGTAGCCCTTGCTTCCGTCGAGACCGAGGCCTCACCGGCGCCGGACTTGTCGCTGTCGTCGTTTTGGTTCGCCTCCGTCCAAACCGAGCGCGTCACTACACTTAGTGCACTCCCAGGAGCCGAGCACACCCACCAGAACCTCACGCCGTGCTCCGTAGCCTCGTTTCCGTGCACGCTCGCACTCCGGCCGCCACCTGGCTCGACGCCGGCGCCATCTCCGGTCACCCCCGCACACACCGCTTGCTCCACTCGACGTGCGAGTTCACCAGCAGCACTTAGATGCCCTCCGCTGGTCATTTGGTCACCGGAGGAGCAGTTCTGAGCACCTCCGTCGTCTCTGGCGTCGCCGGCGACGAGCCGTGGACCAAGTCCGGCGAGGTTGACTCGTTTGACCTGGGGTTTGACCCCCCAGGGTCACTGGCGTGTGGGCCATGCCCCTGTTTAGTCTAGGTGTTAGATTAGTTAGCGCTAATTAACTTAGTTAATTGGTTGACTCACTGACATGTGGGCCCTAATTAACCTAGATTAGTGCTAACGTAAGACTAACTAACTCTTTTAGTTAGTTGTTACACTGACATGTGGGTCCCTGCCGTCAGGTTTGACCTGGGCTGGCGCCTTTGACCTGCTGACGTCACCCCGACGTCATGCTGACGCAGTTAACCTTTTTTTGGATTTGTTCTTATTCAGGAAATTCCAGAAAATGCCCTAAACTTCTAAAATTCATAGAAAATTATTTGTAACTCCAAATTAAATAAGTGATATATGAAAAATGATCAAAAAATCCAATCTATCCATCTGTACTGGTTTCATGCATGATAAAGAAACTTAACCCTGGTGTTTAGATCAAAACATGGTAATGCATTATATGAGTTCATAACTTGAGTTTGAATTTGAACCCTTGCTTCAAATAAGCTCAAACACTTCTGTTCTAGTTGCATTAGCTCAAATCACAGCATGTTGCCATGTCATGTTCATATTGTGCATTGCATTGATTGAGTTTTCTCTCTATTGCTGGTATTTGTCCCCTCTCAGTAGACGTGGTTTCGACGATGAGATCGATGACACCGATGAAGAGCTATAATATCTTCAGAAGTGCCAGGCAAGCAAAACCCCCTTGTTCATTCCGATACAATCTCACTCTCTCGCTTCAGCTCTCTTTTACCGCATTAGACAACAACGATTCAACTGTTACATGTTGCGGCAGTTGAACCCCTTTCCTCTGCATGACGTGTCATTGCCACAGTAAATAGATGAAACCCACTAGCATGAGTAGGAATTGTTTGAGCACTGATGTGCCTACTCATTCATGCTTGTTGTCATGTCTGCTACTACTTAGAGTTGAGTCGGGTCTGATTCATCGGAATGAATTAGAATGTGGTGAACATGTCCTCCCATTGAGAGCTAAGTGTGTGAACACGATTTGGTAAAGGTAGCGGTGAGAGGCCATGTAGGATTACATGGTGGGTTGTCTCATTGAAACCGTCCTCAGGAACTGAGTTCTGTGTTTGTGATCCATGAACAGCTACTACCACACATTGGGCTCCGGGCACTCCAAGCTCTCTCGACTTATTAATCAACCTGATCTCTGTCCAGGAGTTGCAACTAGTTTCTGGTGTTTGTAGGTTGTGTTAGTAGTCTACCAAGTGGCACCCGGTACAGGTGGGCTTGGGACAGACTAGGCACCGTGTCACGGTGTACCAGGCGTAGATCCATCCATCGAGGTGGGCTTGGGAACCCTGCACACATCGTTTGGGGCCGTGAGCGACACCCCGGCCGGATCTCCTTGCTGATGGAATCCGAATAGGCGATAAACCTGGACGAGAGACTTGTGTGGTTACTCAGGTCGTGGATGACTCCCTCGCCAGGCTTCCGCTTGAAGGTTGCTGAGATACACGACGTGTACATGGTGGTAAGTGGCGAGAGCGTGTGTGAAGAAGTACACCCCTGCAGGGTTAATCATCATCTATTAGAATAGCCGTGTCCGCGGTAAAGGACTTCTGGGTTGCCTATACAGTTCATAGACAAGTGAAAGTGGATACTCTAAAATGCGCAAGATAACATGAGTGCTATGGATGGTGTTCTCGTAGGGAGACGGGAGCGGGCCCATAGTTGTGTATTGATATGGTGAATATGTGGACTCGTGTGCGCCACACCAAAAGAGTTACTTGCAGTCGTAGTTCAGGATAGCCACCGAGTCAAAGCTGGCTTGCTGCAGTTAAACTCCACCCCCCTTTGTTGATACTGATGCATATGTAGCTAGTTTTGATGTTAGTCTTGCTGGGTACATTTGTACTCACGTTTGCTTAATTTATGTTTTTGCAGAGAGACTTCAGTCTCACTAGTAGTTCCGCGTGGACTTCGATGTTTAGCTTATTACCTCAGCTATGATATTATACCCTTGGCAGGGTCATCTAGATTATCAGGCTTCTCAGACTTTTCATTTGTAGTTGTGTGTACTTAGACATGTTCATGCTTCTATTTGATGCTTGTATGCTCTGTCTGTTGGGTCATGAGACCCATGTTTGTAATACTTGGCTCCTCGGAGGCTAATGAATAAATACTCTGAGTCGTAGAGTCTTGTTGTGATGCCATGTTGTACTTGCACATATCGAGCAAATTGTGTGTATGATTTGGAAATGCTTGGTATGTGTGGGATCCGACAACTAGTTGTCTATCCTTGGTAGCCTCTCTTATGGGGGAATGTAGTCTGGTGCTTCCACTGAGCCATGGAAGTCCGCTACAGCCCGGTTTACCGGAGTCCTGCTAGCCCAGTACTACTACTCTGGAACACCTAGACTGGCCGGCATGTGATACACTTCGTTCCTGTGTCTGTCCCTTCGGGGAAATGTCACGCGATGACATCCGGAGTCCTGCTAGCCTGCTACAGCCCGAGTTCCCGGAGTCCTGTTAGCCCAGTTGCTACAGCCCGGATTCACATGCTGCTGATCGACATGCTCGATGTTGTTTCATGTATGCTTGTCCCCATAAGTTAGTGCCACTTTAGGTTCATGACTAGTCATGTCGGCCCAGGTTCTTTGTCATATGGATGCTAGCGACACTATCATATACGTGAGCCAAAAGGCGCAAACGGTCCTGGGCCAGGTAAGGTGGCACCCGTGGAATACCTTGCGTGAGGCCGCAAAGCGATATGATGTGTTACATGCTAGATCGGTGTGACTTAGGATCGGGGTCCTGACACTTAATTATTGTTATCAGGAGGTTTTTTCTACTTCAGGTTCACTAGAGGCATGCAAAGTCCTATCATTTTTCTTCTTCTTTTTCTCTTTAGAAGGACTAGGTGCATCAGTGTTAACTCTTTGAGAGTCTTGTTCAATTCTTTTTGGGTGTCCCTTAGGATAAAGTGACTCCTGAGTCATTCTACCTCCTCTAGTCATTACTCTAACAACATGGTCAATGATATATTATTAATTTCATCATGCAATTCTGTTTGAGATTTAGCAACTTGTTCTAATTGAGTTTGAACCATAGAGGCATGTTTTCCTACACCTCTAACATTATTTGGGATTCTAAATAACAAATCACTCAAGCCAGCAATCATATCAGAGTTGTATTTCAATTGCTTCATAACATGTGCATTGAAGTGATCTTGCTTTCTAATGTAGTTATCAAACTCATAAAGGCATTGACTAGGATGTTTATTCTAAGGAATATCACCTTCATCAAACTTTATTAAAGAATTTACCTCTACCACCTTAGGTGGTGGTGGTGTTTCAAGCCCATGTATTTCTTCGATAGGTGGTAAATTTTTAACATCATCTGCTTTTATACCTTTTTCCTTCATAGATTTCTTTGCCTCTTGCATATGTTCTGGACTAAGATATAAGATACCCTTCTTCTTCGGAGTAGGTTTGCGTCGTGGTTCGGGAAGAGTCCAATCATCATAATTTTTCAATATGTTATTCAGTAAATCTTCGGGTTGTCCAATAGTTCATTCCCTGAAAACACAACCAGCACAACTCTCTAGGAAATCCCTAGAAGCATCCGTTAGTCCATTATAGAAGATATCGAGTATTTCATTTTTCTTAAGAGGATGATCAGGCAAAGCATTAAGCAATTGGAGAAGCCTCCCCCAAGCTTGTGGGAGACTCTCTTCTTCATTTTGCACAAACTTAAATATTTCCTATAAGGCAGTGATGTCTGCTAGACTACGTCGGTATTTCCCCAAAGAGGAAGGGATGATGCAGCACAACGACAGTAGGTATTTCCCTCAGTGATGAGACCAAGGTTATCGAACCAGTAGGAGAATCAAGAAACACTATGTAAACATCACCTGCACACAAATAACAAATACTCGCAACCCGACATGTTAAAGGGGTTGCCAATCCCTTTCGGTTAACGGCGCCAGAAATTGGCAAGCGGACGTGGGAATGTTGTACTAATTTGATAGATAGAACTTGCGGGAACACGAGATAAAATAAATTGCAGCAGGGTATTTTGTATTTTTGGTCTAATAGATCTGAAAATAAAAAGCAAATAAAATAGATCACAAAGGCAAATATAATGAGAAAGAGACTAGGGGGCCATAGATTTCACTAGTGGCTTCTCTCAATAAAAATAGCAAACAGTGGGTAAACGAATTACTATTGGGAAATTGATCGATCTTCAAACAATCTTGACAATATCCAGCAATGATCATTATATAGGCATCATATCCAAGATTAGTAGACCGACTCCTGCCTGCATCTACTACTATTACTCCACACATCGACCGCTATCCCGCATGCATCTAATGTATTAAGTTCTTGAGAAAACGGAGTTATGCAATAAGAACGATGACATGATGTAGACAAGATCTATTTATGTAGAAATAGAGCCCATCTTGTTATCCTTAATAGCAACGATACATACATGTCGGTTCCCCTTCTGTCACTGGGATCAAGCACCATAAGATCGAACCCATCACAAAGCAACTCTTCCCATTGCAAGATAAATAGATCAAGTTGGCCAAACAAAACCCAAATATCGGAGAAGAAATATGAGGCTATAAGGAATCATGCATATAAGAGATCAAATAAGACTCAAATAACTTTCATGGATAAAAAGATAGATCTGATCATAAACTCAAAGTTCTACCGATCCCAACAAACACACCGCAAAAAGAGTTACATCATATGGATCTCTGATAACCAACAAATATAGGGGATCGCAACAGTTTTTGAGGGTAGAATATTCAACCCAAATTTATTGATTCGACACAAGGGGAGCCAAAGAATATTCTCAAGTATTAGCAGCTAAGTTGTCAATTCAACCACACCTGGATAACTTAATATCTGCAGCAAAGTATTTAGTAGCAAAGTAATATGATAGTAGTGGTAACGGTAACAAAAGTAATGGTAGCAAAAGTAATATTTTTGGTGTTTTGTAGTGATTGTAACAGTAGCAACGGAAAAATAAATAAGAGAGGAACAATATGTGAAAAGCTCGTAGGCATTGGATCGGTGATGGAGAATTATGCCGGATGCGGTTCATCATGTAACAATCATAACATAGGGTGACACAGAACTAGCTCAAATTCATCAATGTAATGTAGGCATGTATTCCGAATATAGTCATACGTGCTTATGGAAAAGAACTTGCATGACATCTTTTGTCCTATACTCCCGTGGCAGCGGGGTCCGAATGGAAACTAAGGGATATTAAGGCCTCCTTTTAATAGAGTACCGGAACAAAGCATTAACACATAGTGAATACATGAATCCTCAAACTATGATCATCACCGGGAGTGGTCCCGATTATTGTCACTTCAGGGTTGCCGGATCATAACACATAGTAGGTGACAATAGACTTGCAAGATAGGATCAAGAACTCACATATATTCATGAAAACATAATAGGTTCAGATCTGAAATCATGGCACTCGGGCCCTAGTGACAAGCATTAAGCATAGCAAAGTCATAGGAACATCAGTCTCAGAACATAGTGGATACTAGGGATCAAACCCTAACATAACTAACTCGATTACATGATAGATCTTATCCAACCCATCATCGTCCAGCAGTCCTACGATGGAATTACTCACGCACGGCAGTGAGCATCATGAAATTGGTGATGGAGGATGGTTGAGGATGACGACGACGACGAATCCCCCTCTCCGGAGCCCCGAACGGACTCCAGATCAGCCCTCCCGAGAGGTTTTAGGGCTTGGCGGCGGCTCCGTATCGTAAAACGCGATGATTTCTCTTCCTTGATTTTTTTCTCCCCGAAAGCAAATATATAGAGTTGGAGTTGAGGTCGGAGGAGCTCCAGGGGGCCATGAGGTAGGGGGCGCACCCTAGGGGGGGCGCCCCCCACCCTCGTGGACAGGGTGTGGGCCCCCTGGTCTTCATATTTTGCAAGGATTTTTTATTATTTCCAAATAGACGTTTCGTGGAGTTTCAGGTCATTCCGAGAACTTTTGTTTCTGCACATAAATAACACCATGGAAAATCTGCTGAAAACAGCGTCAGTCCGGGTTAGTTCCATTCAAATCATGCAAGTTAGAGTCCAAAACAAGGGCAAAAGTGTTTGGAAAATTAGATACGACGGAGAAATATCAATCACCAAGAGACCATTGTATTGAGAATCAAACGAGAGAGAGGAAGCCATCTATCTACTAACTACGGACCCTTAAGTCTACAAGGAACTACTCACGCATCATCGGAGAGGCACCAATGGACATGATGAACCCCTCCATGATGGTGTCTAGATTGGATCTGGTGGTTCTGGAACTTGCGATGGCAGGAATTGCTTATCGTGGACTCCCCTAGGGTTTCTGGAATATTGGGGTATTTATAGAGTAAACATGCGGTACGATGGGCACTTGAGGTGGGCACAACCCACCAGGGCGCGCGCCTGGGCCTCCAGGCGTACCCTGGTGGGTTGTGCTCCCCTCAGAGCAACCCCCAGGTGCTTCATCAGCCCACTGGATGTCTTCTTTTCAATAAAATTCCACAAAAAGTTTTGCTGCATTTGGACTCCGTTTGGTATTGATTTCCTGCGATGTAAAAACATGCAAAAAACAACAACTGGCAGTTGGCACTACATCAATAGGTTAGTACCAAAAAATGATATAAAATGATTATAAAACATCCAAGAATGGTAGTATAACAACATGGAACAATAAAAAATTATAGATACGTTGGAGACGTATCAGCATCCCCAAGCTTAATTCCTGCTCATCCTCGAGTAGGCAAATGATAAAAACAGAATTTTTGATGTGGAATGCTGCCTAACATGCCATCTCATATTCTTTTCTTTGTAGCATGGACATTTGGACTTTTATATGGTTCAAAAGCAATAGTCTAGTTTTGACACGAAGACTTAAATACTCAAGCATACCAACAAGCAACCATGTCTTTCAAAATATCAACGCTAAAATAAGTTATCCCTAGCCCATCATGCTCAATCATTGATCCATTCATGAAACACACATGCATATTAGATGCACCAAATGCTGAAGTACGATCATAGTGCCCCCAGGTTGGTGCTTTATAAGAGAAGACGAAGACTCAAATTAAAAATAAAAATTGTATAAAGTAAAAGAAAGGCCCTTCGGAGAGGGAAGTATGGATTTCTAGAGGTGCCAGAGCTCAAAGCGAAAATTTAGAGATGAAAACATTTTGAGAGGCATACTTTTCCCACCAACGAAAACGACTTAGAGCTCCCAACACTTTCCATGCTAGATATATCATAGGCGGTTCCCAAACAAAAAATAAAGTTTATTCCTTTTCCCACCATACTTTCACTTTCCATGGCTAACCGTATCCACGGGTGCCTTCCATACCAACACTTTCTACGGAACTTATTATTTGACAACAAAAAGTATATTCATTTTTCATTTCGGGATTGGGCATCCCTAATACCTTTCCCTTACTCTCGTGCAATGAAAAGTGAATAAACACTCATCGTGAGAATAACACATCTAGCATGGAAAATATTGGCCATCCCTCACCGCCTCGCGAGTGGTATGAGCACACAAAAGCGAAATTTATTTTGAAAATTAGAGATAGCACATATGAATTTTCTTAGAACAGCAAGAGAATACGACATATAGGTAGTTATGGTGGAGTCATGTGGCAAAACTGGTTTTAAGGATTTTGGATGCACAAGTAGTGATCATACTTAGTGCAAAATGAAGGCTAGCAAAAGATTGAGCATAATTCATACCGAATACTGCACCACAAGTAGGATGTAATTTTATTGCACAACTATTGACTTTTGTGCTTGCATAGGTAATCACAAACCTTAACACCAATATTCTTACTAAAGCATAATTACTCATCAACATGACTCACATATCACATCATCATATCTCAAAACTATTACAAGGAATCAAGTTTATTTTGCCCAATGATCTTCATGAAAGTTTTTATTATATCCTTCTTGGATATCTATCATTTTGGAACTAATTTTCATGTGTTGCTTTTGATAAACTCAAACAAATATAAGTGAAGATCATGAGCATAATATTTCTTTCTCTCAAATTAATTTAGGTGAAGCAAGAGAGAATTTCTCAAAAGTTTTACTAACTCTCAAATAAATATAAGTGAAGCAAGATAGCATTTCTTCAAAAATACTAAAGCACACCATGCTCAAAAACATATAAGTGAAGCACTGGAGCAATTCCATAGCTCATAAACTTTTAAGTGAAGCATAGAGAGCAATTCTAACAAGTCATGGCATAATTTTGGCTCTATCAAACAAGTGTGTCCAGCAAGGATTCAAGACCTAAAACAAAAATAAAATCAAGCAAAGACTCATATCATACAAGACGCTCTAGGCAAAACGCATAGTATGTGACGAATAAAAATATAGCTTCGAGTAAAATACCGATGGTCGTTTAGAAGAAAGAGGGGATGCCACTCGGGGCATCCCCAAGCTTAGTTGCTTGCTTCTCTTTGGATAATAGCTTGGGATGACATGGGCATACCCAAGATTATGCTCTTCTTACTCCTTATTCCTTCATCCATCATAACATCACCCAAAACTTGAAAACTTCAATCACACCAAACTCAACAAAACCTTTGTGAGATCCGTTAGTATAAGAAAGCAAATCACTACTATAAGTGCTATTGCAACCCGTTCATATTTTATTCTTGCATTATATCTACTGTATTCCAACTTTTCTATGGCAAAAAACTTTCAAAGAAAACCATAGAATCATCAAAACAAGCACACAATGCAAAGAAAATAGAATCTGTCAAAAACAGAACAATTTGTAGGAATCTAGATAGTTTGAATACTTCTAAAATCCAAAATTCTTAAAAATTAGGACAACCTGAGCAACTTTTATATCAATCTATTGTAAAAAAATCAGAATTTTTTGTCACTTCTGTGATTTTTCAAAATTGTAACTCTCGACACAAAAAATTCTGTTTTTCAGCAAGATCAAACAACTATTACCCAAGAAGATCCTAAAGGCTTTACTTGGCACAAACACTAATTAAAACACAAAAACACAATCATAATAGACTCATAATTGTGCAAACACTCAAGAAAGGAAAGCAAAAGACAAAAATAAATTTTATTCATTGGGATGTCTCCCAACAAGCGCTATTGTTTCACGCCCCTAGCTAGGCATAAAGCAAGGATCTAAGTTTTGTCGTCTTTGTTTCGAGATCCATACGATGCCCTCATGATTGATTCATATGGTGGCCCAATTCTTGTTCTAGGTAAGTGTTCGATACCCTTCCTTAGTTGAAATTTAAACTTAATATTGCCTTGTTTCATATCAATCACGGCACCGATAGTGCGTGAAAATGGTCTACCAAGAATAATTGGACAAGATGGATTACAATCAATATCAAGAACAATAAAATATATGGGCACATAATTCCAATTTGCAAGAATAAGAACATCATTAATTCTTCCCATAGGTTTTCTAATAGTAGAATCCACCAAGTTCAAATTTAGAGAACACTCTTCAATATCGGTAAGACCAAGCACATCACATAAAGATTTCGGAATTGTAAAAACACTAGCTCCCAGGTCACATAAAACAAAACACTCATAATTTTTAATCCTGACTTTGATAGTAGGTTCCCACTCATCATGTAATTTCCTAGGAATTGAAACTTCTAATTCCAACTTTTCTTCTAAAGCTTTCATCATAACATCAACAATATGTTTAGTAAAAGCTTTATTTTGTTCATAAGCATGGGGTGAATTTATCATGGATTGCAACAAAGAAATACAATCAATCAAAGAGCATCTATCATAATTAAATTCTTTGTAATCCAGAAGAGTGGGCACATCACTAGTTAAAGTTTTGACCTCTTCAAACCCACTTTTGTCAATTTTCTCAACAAGATTTTCACCCTCCGAATTATCGGGACGCCTTCTAGCTAAAGTTGACTCTTCTCCACTCCCTTTTTCATCAATCTTAATTTTACTAAACAAGGAATCAATAGAAGAAACACCAATCATTTTAAGATCTTCATCACTTTTATGAAAGCAATCACTAGAAAACGCCTTTTCTAAAAATTCTCTTCTAGCTTTAAGCATGGGGGTTCTTTTCTTACTTTCATCCATAGAAACATAAAGTGATTTGATTGATTCCTCAACCTTAGGCACAAAAATTTTCATCTTGAGATTTTCTACATGATGAGAAATTCCATCAACACTTCTAGACAAATCATCAATCTTGTTCAACTTTTCTTCTATTGTAGTGTTTAAAACTTTTTGAGTGTTGATAAATTCTTTAATATTATTCTCAAGACCAGAGGTGTTCCTATTATTATTATAAGAAGGATTTCCATAGGAATTACCACAATTATTAGAGGAATTACTAGGGAAAGGCCTAGGATTAAAATTACCTCTATAAGCATTGTTATTGAAATTGTTTCGCGAGATAAAATTCACATCTACGGCATCACTATTTTTCTCAATCAAAGTAGACAAAGGCATATCATTGAAATCAGTAGGAGCACTTTTTCTAGCAACCAATTTCATAAGAGCATCAACTTTTTCACTCAAAGAAGAAATTTCTTCAACCGAATTAACCTTTTTAATAGTAGGAGCTCTTTCGGTATCCGTTGTGAATAATTTTCCATGATATTATCAAGCAATTTGGTGGCTTCACCCAAAGTAATTTCCATAAAAGTACCACCTACAAGAAAGAAAATTCAACCTTGCATAATTTTTTTGTATGATCATCCAAAGATTTAACCCATGAGTTGGGCAATTCCTTAGTATCATTTTCATCCTTCCCAAGATTGTGCAACATGATCATGTTCAAGTTGCTTGAAATTCATGATCTGGGTTCTAAGGGAAATAATTTTTGTGGGCGAAAAGTACTTAGTGAAAAAAGCATCTTTGCACTTGTTCCAAGAATCAATACTATTGTGAGGCAAAGAAGAAAACAAAATTTTTGCATGATCTCACAAAGAAAATGGAAATAATTTCATCTTGACAACATCATTGTCCACATCTTTTTTCTTTTGCATATCGCATAATTCCACAAATGTGTTAAGATGGGAGACATCCTCATTAGGAGTACCGGAAAATTGATCTTTCATAAAAAGATTCAGCAAAGCGGTATTAATATCGCAAGATTCCGCACTAGTGGCGTGAGCAATCAGAGTGCCAATAAAACGTTGATGTTGGTATTTGAGAAATCACACAACTTAGTGTTCTCTTGATTCATTGTGACTACGCAACAAGATTGCACTCAACAACAGATCCGGCAAGAAAACGGCGAACGAAAAAGAGGGCGAATAAAACGACAATTTTTTGTGAAGTGGGGGAGAGGAAAATGAGAGGCAAATGGAAAATAATGTAAATTGCAAGGAGATGAGATTTCTAATTAGGAACCTGGTAGATGTTGAGGATGTCTCCCTGACAACGGTGGCACAAATTCCTTTTGATGTCTGCTAGACTACATCGGTATTTCCCCAAAGAGGAAGGGATGATGCAGCACAACGACGGTAAGTATTTCCCTCAGTGACGATGCCATGGTTATCGAACCAGTACGAGAACCATGCAACACTACGTAAACGGTGTGTTAAAGGGGTTGTTAATCCCTTTCGGGTAATGGCGCGAGAAATTGGCAAGCGGACGTGAGAAAGTTGTAATAATTTGATAGATAGATCTCGCGGGAACGTGAGATAAAATAAATTGAAGCAAGGTATTTTTTTGTATTTTTGGTTTAATAGATCTGAAAATAAAAGAAAATAAAATAGGCCGCAAAGGCAAATATAATGAGAAAGAGAACCGAGGGGCGCAGATTTCACTAGTGGCTTCTCACGAGAAAAATAGCAAACGGTGGGAAATTGATAGAACTTCAAATAATCATGACGATATCTAGGCAATGATCATTATATTGGCATCACGTCCAAGATTAGTAGACTGACTCCTGCCTGCATCTGTTACTATTACTCCACACATCGACCGCTTTCTAGCATGCATCTAGTGTACTAAGTTCATGGAAAAATGGAGTAATGCAAATAGGAATGATGACATGATGTAGACAAGACCTATTTATATAGAAATAGACCCCATCTTGTTATCCCTAATAGAAATGATACATACGTGTCAGTTCCCGTTCTATCACTGGGATCAAGCATCGTAAGATTGAACCCATCACAAAGCACCTCTTCCCATTTCAAGATAAATAGATCAAGTTAGCCAAACAAAACCCAAATATCAGATTAGAAATACGAGGCTATAAGCAATCATGCATATAAGAGATCAAATAAGACTCTAATAACTTTCATGGATAAAAACATTGACCTGATCATAAACTCAAAGTTCATCAGATCCCAACAAACACGCGCAAAAAGAGTTACATCATATGGATCTCCAAGAGACCGTTGTATTGAGAATCAAATGAGAGAGAGGAAGCCATCTAGCTACTAACTATACGGACCCGTAGGTCTACAAAGAACTACTCACACATCATCGGAGAGGCACCAATGGACATGATGAACCCCTCCGTGATGGTGTCTAGATTGGATCTGGTGGTTCTGGAACTTGCGGCGGCTAGAATTGATTTTTGTCGACTCCCCTAGGGTTTCTGGAATATTGGGGTATTTATAGAGTAAAGAGGCGGTCCAGGGGGGCACCCAAGGTGGGCACAATCTTCATGTATCGGGGGCTTGTTAATATAGTTGGATCGTATGGTATTTCTACCTCTCTATCTTGTTGTGATGAATTCAGTTTTCCATTTGAGATTTCGTATTTTCGGATTGAATACTTTTATGGATTTGAGAGCACTTGATATATGTCATGCATATGAATACCCGTGGTGACAATGGGGTACTATATTGATCCACTTGATATATGTTTTGGCATTCAACTCGCGGATTCCCGAGGTGACATTGGGGTAATCTATGCAGGTTGATGCACGTTTTCGTCCTTGTTTCTTCGGTAGAAATCTTGGGGCACTCTTTGAGGTTCTTTGTGTTGGATCGAGTATTATAAATCTGAAATTGTTTGATGTGTATCATGTAATTAACTCATGGATACTTGTGGTGACATTGGAGTACCTAGGTGACATTAGTGTTGGTTGATGTGTATCATATGGTGTTATTTTAGTACGAACTCTTGGATGGATTGAACGGAAAAAATAAGTTTGTGTTATTTTAGTACGAACTCTTGAATAGATCGAACGGAAAGAATAACTTTAAGGTGGTTTCGCACCCTGCAAACAATTTATTCTTATGTTCTCCGCTAGATAAGAACATTGGAGTGATTCTTCATCACACGTGGAGGGATGGTTATATGATCTAATTAGATTATCATTGTTGAGAGATTGCACTAGTGAAAGTACGGACCATAGGCCTCATTTTCAAGCATTGCAATACCGTTTGTGCTCCATTTTATCAATTGCTACCTTGTTGTTTTTTATTGTCCCTATTACAAAAATCAATATCTACTATCATCGATACGCTTTTATTACCATTTGTTCGCCGAACTAGCACCTATACAAATTACCTTTGTATTTGGTCTGCTGGGGACACAAGAGACTTTTTGTTATTTGGTTGCAGGGTTGTTTGAGAGAGACCCCTCCCACAAATTGATAAACCTTATGTCATCCACCTGAGGAAAAATTGCTATTGTCCTACAAAACTCTGCGCTTGGAGGCCCAACATGAGTCTACAAGAAAAACTTGTGCACTAGACATCAAGCTCTTTTCTGGCGCCGTTGCCGGGGAGGTGAGTGCTTGAAGGTATATATTTAGATCATGCAGTCGAATCTTTTAGTTTCTTGTTTTTATCACTAGTTTGGTTTATAAAAGAAAACCACAAAAAATAAAATGGATATGAGGTGGTCTCAGGTTGTTCATCTTTATAATGTCTTTCTTGAAAATGATGGAATGGAAGATTGTGCTCAATTGATAGAAGAAGAATTCAATAAAATGTTTGGCATGAATGATGAGCATGATTGCAATGTTGTTAGTATGGATTCTTTGAATATCCAAAATACACATGATGATTGCACTAGTCATAATAAAAATGTTTCTTATAAGCATGTCAATTTTTGTGGAGTGCATAAAGTTTGTGAAGACTTACCTTATAGGGAAGATAGATTTTGTAAGAAGCATAAACATGATAGAACCAATTTTTTTCTCAAATTGATAGATGAATTTTCTACAAAATTATGTTCTCTTTGTCCTATTACTTGTGAACTTTGAAATAAAGTTGGTCACCTTAATTTCCAATGCATGTTTTTTCACAATCAAATCGTGTCCAAATATTGCAATAACTTGATCACCCTAGAACTTTATAATGAACTTTGTTTATTTTCGGGGAAGGAACAGTTGACATATAAAAATAGTTTGTTTGATGTATTCATTCTCACAGATGACATTGAAACTAATCTAAAAAATATCTATATGTTTTGCATGGTAAATTGCAATGAGAATGCTTATATTGCCATGTAGCAATCCGACCTCAGACGATCAAATCTCTGTGCATAAGTGTCATCCCTGGATCGGTAATGCTGACACACACAGTACTCGAAGGATTTATAACAGAGTAGCAATCACACACTTATTACATCGATAGTCTCAAGAGAGAACTTATTACAATAAATATGGCTTAAGGCCATCTAAATAAGATAACATCAGAAGGCTTGGAAGATAAGTGAGAACATCAACTCCAACGGCATAGCTGAGTGCACGACAACGACCTAACGCACCTTACTCTTTGTCTGAAAAGTATGCAACATGATATGTTGCAGCCCGAAACGGGTCGGCACATGGAATATGCTGGCAATGTAACACAGTAGAGCAAAGAACAGAATAATGCTATCATTAGATGCATATATGGCTGGTGGAGGCTCTATGGTTACAATGTTTTGTGAAAAGCCAATTTTTCCCTACATCAAAGGAATATATTTTGCTTAACTATCATGGTAGTTGATAAACATTGAGAATGGTACACCCATCTAAATCCCAATTAAAAGTAATTAACAAACCAACAAATTAATTTAGAGTGATGAGATCAACATGATAATCCAAGAGCCAGATACTCAAGATGTCCATAACCAGGGACACGGCTAACCATGATTAGTTTGTACACTCTGCAGAGGTTTGTGCACTTTTCCCCACAAGACTCGATCTCCTCCGTTGGATTTCTCACACTACATGGTGTTTGATAAACGGATGACCGAGACATAGTCTTTCAGAAACATTAACTCTTTACTCTGGGTGGACAGTTACACCTACTTTCCCATACATCTCCTAGCCCACCATAGAAAGAGGTCATGCAATATACTCAACTATGCTAGAGCCCATAATAGCTTGTGGCTGCACATGGAAGTTTCTAGCATGAATAATCTTATGATTCCTTTGAGCCTGGGTGGCGAACCAAAGGACAACACTGGTATATCCCCAGGTGCCCGCAACCAATCCACCCAGATGTGTGTTTAAGTAGCCACCTTAAGTTAACCGTTAATTAACAATCTCACATCTATCATGGATACACTCAAACCCAATCCACGTCTACAAGCATAGCATGGGAATATAAGCATAACGGAGAAGTAACACCCAAGGGTTTGATAATAAAAGGACAATAGGTTCTACCTCATCAACTACTTCGCAAAACCCACATATTAAGAGATCCTACTCATGCAATGTTTGAGGGTTGTAACTAATGCATAAAAACTGGGTCTGAAAGAGTATGATCAATGTGTTACTTGCCTTGCTGACGATCTGCAAACCCTAAAGACTCGTAGTAGCACGCTTGGCACTATCACAAACAAACAATAGCATACATAAGCACTCAAGCAAATATGCACGGTTAAAACTCAAATAGGAAGATCGAATCTGAAAATCCAACTGAAAAGATTCGATCTGCAAAAAGAATCAATCGAATCCGAGCTACGGAACTGAAACTACGGTCAAAAGAACTTCGAATTCAAATCTGCTTGAAACCAAATTTTAAATTGTCAAAACCTTGTTGAAGTTGATTAAACAGAAAGAGGGGCTCGAGACGAAGATTTTGGCATTGGTTTCACCGGATTTGGACAAACGATTTAGAAATGGCGAGGGTTTGAAGATCAGATGGCTAATCTGCTATAAAAGTAATCGCGGATAGGTCCCTGGCCGAAAATAAAATAAAAACAAAAGACTAACGAATGAACGTTCGCTGTCTAAACCTAACGGCGACAAAGTTCGTTAGAACGAACGAACGGACGAACGTCCGCTAAATAAATAAACCGAATAAAAATCAAACCGATCCAAATAAAAAAAACTGATCTGCGGTTTTGAAGAAAAACTGGGCGGCTTTTACCTAAACCAAAAAAACCGGTGTCGGATCCGGTGGCTCGATTCCGGCGGACGGGCGGCATGGGGCGGCGGCTCCGGCGACTTAGGCGACGGCGGCGCGGCAGCAGGATGCGGCGGCTAGCGGCAGTAGCGGCGCGGCGGCGGCGGTGGCGAGCGGCGCGAGGCGGCGGGGCACGGTGCGGGTCGGGTGCCGAGGCAGTGTGGGGCGGAGGAGCGGGGACTCCGGCCTTTAAAGGCCTGATGGTGGGGTTGGCACGCGGGAGGGGGCGACCGGCGGCGTTGCGGCGTCGGACTCCTTCGGGAATCCATCTCGGGGACGACGGGGACGGCGGCGCGGGAATGGGCCGGCTGGGCTTCGGCCCAGTCGGTCCGGAACCTTTTTTTAAATAGATTCCGCCGAGAAAAATCCTAAATAAATAAAAATAAAAATCAAAAAATGCCAAAACAAATTTTCATCGTCTAAATAAAATATTTAGAACTTAGTGAACATTTTCTTGGCCTAAAAATGCAATTTTGAAAATGCATATGTTTCTAATTCGAATAAAATAGCAATAAAATCCAAATAAAAATATTTATTTGATTTTAACATTTTTCCTCCAATATTTCTTTTATTTTGGACAAGTCATATTATCTCCTCTCATTTATTTTTAATATGAAATATTTTGGGAGAGAAAAATAATTAAAACCAAAATGATCCCCTTTTCAGTATTTGAGAAACTTTCAAATATGAAAAATGGTGAAATCCCCAACTCTCTTCGTAGGTCCTTGAGTTGCTTAGCATTTCTAGGATCCAAAACCAAAATGCAAATAAAATATGATATGCATATGATGACCTATGTATAACATTCCAAATTGAAAATTTTGAATGTTCCATGCCAACTATAGAAAGATGGTAAAACCAATAGAATATAAAAGGAATACTCATGAAAGGGTAAAGATTTCCACTTTCCCTCCTATTGTCTCTCATGATGAAATAGGTGACGAGAAGGAACTACCTATTCAACCAATCTCATCAATAAGAAGTTTGAAAAAATTAATCAAACCCACACATGATGTGGTGAAGAAGAAGAAAAGAAGAAAGAATAGAGGTAAAAAGGTATCTCTCCCAAATAATGTTGCTCCTATTTTTGTTGTGTCGCATGAAAATGAATCAAATATAATTGTGTAAGATGATGCCCTTGATGATGATATTGCTTCTATGTCTTATGGCACAGTGTCCCAAAGCACTATTGATGATGATTTTGTTATGCCTATTACTCGTTGTGATGATTATGATTGGGAAGATAATGATACTTCTTATAATCTTGGAAATCTTTTTGGCACCAACTTGGGAAATTATGATGATAGCAATTGTTATACTGTTGGTGCTATTCATACAATTAATGATGAGAGTGATTATGATTATGATATGCCAAGCCACAAGCTTGGAGATGCTATGTTTGATGAGAATCACATGTTTGAGAATTTATTTGTTGCAATTAATGTTTGTCCCAAGCTTGGGGATGATATTCTTAATTAAGATGATCTTTTTAGCCCCCTACTTCGAATGATCAAATTTGCCATGATGATTGCATGCCTCCTATCTATGATGAGAACAAACTTGCTACTTATGATGATTATTGTGATGATAATTATGTTATAAAAACTAGTGATAATTATTGTCATAATTTTGAATATCATTTTACTTAACAATACTCTTTTAATGTGGGAACAATTTTTAGTATTCGAGTTTCATATGATACTCCCACTATTGTGAATGAGAATAAAATTGCTTACATGAAGAGTGGATCATGAAAAGAATGCTTTATGTGATAGTTATATTGATTAATCTATTCATGATGCTACTGAAAATTATTATGAGAGAGTAACTTATGATTCATGATGCTCTTGTCATGTTTCAATCTTATCTTTTTTGCGAGCATCATTGAACTCATCATGCCTAGCTGAAAGGCATTAAAGAAAAGCGCTTGTTGGGAGACAAGCCAGCACTTTTACCTACTCTTTTTGTGTGTTCACATGATTTTGCTACTTTATTAATCATGTTTTATTGCTTTTGTTTAAATAAAGTGCCAAGTAAAGCCTTTGGGATAGTGTGGATGATATTTGACTTTAATGTGTGCAAAAACAGAAACTTTTGCGCTCAATCAAGGAATTTTTTAAATTCACTGGAACGTGATTTTGATCTGAATTTTTCATAGGTGATAGATATACAAATTATCTACGTTCTACTAATATTTCAGAATTTTTGGAGTAGGATAAGTATGGTTGTTTTCCAGATCATTACAGATTGTTCTGTTTTTGCCACATTCTGTTTTCAATGCATAGTTTACTTGTTTCCTAGTTTCTATGGCTTCTATTGCTCAATATAGATTTTGCAAATGGTAATGTATAGTAGGAATGTGTGAGAACAATTATGAATCTTGTCTTTTACATTACCAAAGTGAATGATTTGCTTTATCATACTAACCTATCTCACAAAGTTCCGTTAAGTTTTGTGTGCTTGAAGTTTTGGGTGAGATATTGATATGATGAGAATAAGGAGTGACAAGACTCTAACCTTGGTAACCTTGGGGATGACCAAGGCACCCCAAGTTAATATTCAAGGAAGATCCAATCAACTAAGCTTGGGGATGCCCCGGAAGGCATCCCCTCTTTGGTCTGAAACATTATCGACAATCTTACTTAGGGCTATATTTTCATTCGTAGCATGATATGAGTTTTTCTTGGAGCGTAATTTTATTTTGTTTTGATTTGCTTTCTACTATCTATAATAACTTTTTGCATCTTTTACTTCAATAAAAATGTCAAGTATAGCCTTTGCCACACTTATTTTGCAAGTATATGAGTTGATGTTTCAAAACAGAAAGTTTATCGCAGTTGCAAAATTTCTCTAGGGAAGTCAGAATGTGAAAAATGTTGAATCTATTTTCACAATAAGCTATGATAAATTTTCTATAGTGTGGTAATTTTTCAGAATTTTTAAGTTGAATAAGTATGGATCATTCTTCATCCTTTACAAACTGTTCTGTTTAGACAGATTACTGTTATGATTGCATATGTTTTCTAGTCTAATGATTCTATTTGAGGATAGGAGTATTAAATATGCAGAGACATTTAGTATGCCATGTTAAATTATAATTTTAGTGATTTTCTATAGCAAAGAATGCTAAGGTTTAGCATTGATTTATACTAACTTATCTCACGAGTTCTTGTTGAGTTTTGTGTGGATGAAGTTTTTGAGATTTAGGAAAACCGTGGTATAAAAGGAATTAAGGAGACACAAAATATAAAGCTTGGGGATGCCCAAGCCATCCCAAGATAAGATTTTAAGAAGTCTCAAGCATGTAAGCTTGGGGATGCCCCGGTTGGCATCCCACCTTTCTTCATCAACAATTATCGGTTAGTATCGGTTGAACCTAAGTTATTGCTTCTTCACATGAGTTGTGCTATTCTTGGAATGTCATTTTATTTTGTTTTCCATGATTTTTTAATAAAATACTTAAATCCGAAAAAATTTAAATAAGACAGAGTCCACAATTAGCTACCTATTTAGTTAACTACTCATTTGATCTTCACTTATATCTTTTTGGAGTAGTTTGTCATTTACTCTCATGCTTCACTTACATTATTTTGAGAGTTGAAATTTTTGAAGAAATACTTATGCTCTCGTGCTTCACTTAAATTTATTTGAGAGCTTGTAGTAGCGATGGTAATATATAAATTTAGTCTCAAAGTGATAGGTATTCAAGAGGGATATAATAAAAACTTTCATGTAGATCATTGGATATGATAAGTATGATTCCTTGCAATAGTTTTGCGATATTTAGATAATAATATGCGAGTCATGTTTGTGAGTAGTTATGCTCTAGTAAGAATATTGGTGTTAAGGTTTGTGATTCCCTATGCAAGCACGAAAGTCAATAGTTATGCAATGAAATTACATCCTACTTGTGGTGCATTATTCGGTGTTAGTTATGCTCAATGCTCGTTTATGAGAATTTTTGTTTCTTGGTTGGTTGCTTATCAATCTATTTGCTATCCTCCATTGGTACTAAGTGGGAATACTACTTGTGCATCCAAAATCCCTAAACCCAGTTTTGCCACATGAGTCCACCATACCTATCTATATGCGGTATTCCCGTGCCGTTCTAAGCAAATTTGTATGTGCCATCTATAATTTTTAAAATAAATTTCCCTTTTGTGTGCTCGTACCGCTCATGAAGCGGTAGGGGGTAGACAATATTTTCCATGCTAGATGTGTTATTCTCAAGATGAGTGTTTATTCACTTGTCATTGCACGAGAGTATGGCAAATGTATTAGGGATGCCCAGTCCCGAAATGAAAAAGAAATATACTTTATGTTGTCAAATAATAAGTTCCTTGGAAAGTGTTGGTATGGACCGTACCCGTGGATACGGCTAGCCGTGTGGAGTGTGAAAGTATGGTGGAAAAAGGAATAAACTTTATTTTCTGTTTGGGAACTGCCTATGATATATCTAGCATGGAAAGTGTTGGGAATTACTCGGTCATTTTCGTTGACGAGAAAAGTATGCCTCCCAAAATATTTTTACCTCTCAATTTAAGCTTTGACCTCTGGCACCTCTACAAGTCCCTACTTCCCTCTGCGAAGGGCCTATCTATTTACTTTATGCAATTTTTACTTTTATTTGAGTCTCCATCTTCTCTTATAAAGCAGCAACTAAGGGGTACTATGGTTGTACTTGAGCATTGGATGTAGTTAATATGCGAGTGTGTTTCATGAATGGATCAATGATTGAGCATGATGGGCTAGGGATAGCTTTCTTAAGTGTTGATATTTTGAAAGACATGGTTGCTTGTTGATATGCTTGAGTATTGATGTCCTCGTGTCAAATTAAGACTATTGCTTTGAATCACTCAAGTCCAAATGTCCATGCTACAAAAGAAAAGAGTTTATGATGAATATGATAGGTAGCATTCCACATCAAAAAATCTGTATTCAATTTAAACTTTATCATGATGAGTATTATGAGAAAGAGTTTTTGTTATGATGCTAGGAAAATTAATTGAAATTATCATTATTAAAACTTGTGCACTTTGCTAGCATTCACACTTCATAAATTATTTCTTTTATCATTTACCTACTCGAGGACGAGCATGAATTAAGCTTGGGGATGCTGATATGTTGATACGTCTCCAATGTATGTACTTTTCCTAATGCTTTTCCTCTTGTTTTGGACTCTAATTTGCATGATTTGAATGAAACTAACCTCGGACTGACGTTGTTTTCAGCAGAACTACCATGTTGTTTTTGTGTAGAAATAAAAGTTCTCAGAATGGAACGAAACTTTTCGAGGATTTTTTTATACAATAAATAAGAATTTCTGGAGCCAAGGTCCACCGGAGGGGGCACCTAGGTGGGCACAACCCACCTGGGGTGCACCCTGGTGGGTTGTCCCCACCTGGTGGCCCCGCAGACCTGGAAACCGGCGCTATAAAATCCTATTTTTCCAAAAAAATAAGGGAGAAAGAATTATCGCGATCCACGAGATGGAGCCGCCGTCACCTCCTGTTCTTCATTGGGAGGCCAGATCTGGAGTCCGTTTGGTTCTCCGGAGAGGGGGGTCTTCGTTCTTCGTCATCACCAACCCTTCTCCATCGGCAATTCCATGATACTCTCCACCGGGAGTGAATAATTCCTTCGTAGACTCACTGGTCGGTGAGGAGTTGGATGAGATTCATCATGTAATCGAGTTAGTTTTGTTAGTTCCTGATCCCTAGTATCCACTATGTTCTAAGATTGATGTTGCTATGCCTTTGCCATGCTTAATGCTTGTCACTTTGGGCCTGGGTGCCATGAATTCAAATCTGAACCGTTTATGTTATCACCATTATATCCATGTTCTAGATCCGATCTTGCAAGTTATAGTCACCTACTATGTGTTATGATCCGGCAACCCCGGAGTGACAATAGTCGGGACCAATCCCGGTGATGACCGTAGTTTGAGGAGTTCATGTATTCACCGCGTGTTAATGCTTTGTTCCGGTTCTCTGTTAAAAGGAGGCCTTAATATCCCTTAGTTTCCAAATGGACCCCGCTGCCATGGGTGGGTAGGACAAAAGATGTCATGCAAGTTCTTTCCATAAGCACGTATGACTATTTTTGGAAGTCATGCCTATATTATATTTATGAACTGGAGCTAGTGCCGTATTGCCCTAGGTTATGACTGTCACATGATGAATACCATCCAACAAATTAACGATCCAATGCCTACGAATTTATCTTATATTGTTTCTGCTAAGTTACTACTGTTGTTCTTACCATTGCACTTGTTACAAAACTACTGCTATCACTGTTACGGTTACTGTTGTCACTATTATCAAAACTATCATATTACTTTGCTATTGATCACGTTGCTGTAGATAATTAATATCCAGGTTTGGTTGAATTAAAAACTCAGATGCTAATACCTTCAAATATTCTTTTTCTCCGTTGTGTCGAATCTATAAATTTGGGTTGAATACTCTACCCTCGAAAACTGTTGCGATCCCTATACTTGTGGGTTATCAAGACCTTTTTCTGGCGCCGTTGCCGGGGAGCATAGCTATATTTGTTGAGTCACTTGGGATTATTATCAATTTATCACTATGAAGAATCTAAAGGATGCTAAGACTAAGATTTATCCCTCTAAGACGAGGGGGGTAAGGAACTGCCATCCAGTTCTACTTTAGATTCGCCTTCTGTTATAAGTAAACTTGCAACACCACCACATGCTATCAATTTTGATATGTCGCAAGTTATGATGATGCTACTGCTGCTATGGATAATGCTTATGATGATGCTAGTACCTTGCTTGATAATGATGATGTGCCACTTGGTGACTTTCTTGATGAACAAATTGCTAGAGTAATACAACATGATGTTGTTGAATCTGATGATGAGCTTGAAACTGAAACTCCTGAAACACCTGCTAGAACTAGCCTTCCTAGATTTGAATTTCCTAAGGTACCGGAAGGTTATGTTATGAATGAGGATACAACTAGAGATATTCTTGCTTGTAGGGATAGAGATGATCTAGAGAAATTATTATGGAAGTATAAAGAAAAATCTCTGAATGCTAGAATGAAATATGATCCTATGTTTGCTACTTCGCTGATCTTTATTGATGATAAGGATTATGAATTCTCTAATGACCCAGAGTTAATTACTTTGGTTGAATCTGATCCTTTCCATGGTTATGAAACTGAAACTGTTATGGCACATCTTACTAAGTTGAATGACATAGCCACCCTTTTTACTCATGATGAGAAGACTCGCTATTACTTTATTCTCAAAATATTTCCGTTCTCATTAAAGGGTGATGCTAAAGCTTGGTACAATACTCTTGCTCCTGGTTGTGTGCGCAGTCCCCAGGATATGATTTATTACTTCTATGAAAAATATTTCCCTGCTCATAAGAAACAAGTTGCCTTGTAGGAATTATTTAACTTTGTGTAAACTAAAGAAGAGAGTCTCCCACAAGCTTGGGGGAGGCTTTACCAATTACTTAATAATTTTCCTATCGCCATCTTAAGAGAAATGAAATACTTGAATCTTCTATAATGGACTAACCGATGCTTCTAGGGACTTCCTAGATAGTTGTGCTGGTTGTGTTTTCACGGAACGAACTATTTGACAAGCTGAAGAATTATTGAATAACATATTGAAAAATTATGATGATCGGACTCTCCCTGAACCACTGGTTAAACCCACTCCAAAGAAGAGGGGTATATTATATCTCATTCCTGAAGATATGCAAGAGGAAAAGAAATCTATGAAGGAAAAATGTATTAAAGCTGAGGATGTCAAAAATTTACCTCCTATTGAATAAATACATGGGCTTAATACACCACCACTGCCTAAGGTGGTAGAGGTAAATTCTCTAATGAAGTTCAATGATAATGACAATCCTCACAATATGCACCCTAGCCAATGCCTTTATGAGTTTGAAAACTATATTAGAATGCAATATCACTTCAATGCAAATGTTATGAAACAATTGAAATACAATTATGATATGATTGCTTGCTTGATTGACTTGTTATTTAGAATCTCAAATGATGTTAGAGGAGTTGGAAAGCATGCTTCAATGGTTCAAACTCAGTTAGAACAAGTTGCTAAATCTCAAAAAGAGTTGCTAGATGAAATGAACAATAATATACATGACTTTGCTGTTAGAGTTGCAACCAGAGGAGGTAAAATGACTCAGAACCACTTTATCCTGAGGGACAACTGAAAAGAATTGAACAAGACTCAAAAAGAAATAACACTAGTGCACCTAGTCCTTCTAGAAAGAAAAAGAAGAAGAAAAATGATAGGACTTTGCATGCTTCTAGTGAACCCGAAATAGAAAAACCTCCTGATAATGATAATGAAACTTCTATCTCTGATGCTAAAACTCGGTCTTGGTAATGAACACTCACCTTCTGATAATGAAAAAGATAATGATGAGGTTCATGAAGATGCTCAACCAAATAATAAAGAACCAGACAATGATGTTGAGATAGAACCACTAGTTGATCTTGATAACCCACCACCTAAGAATAAAAGGTATGATAAAAGTGACTTTGTGGCTAGAAAACACGGTAAAGAAAGAGAACCGTGGGTTCAAAAACCTATGCCTTTTCCACCTAAGTCAACTAAAAAGAAAGATGATGAAGAATTTGAATGCTTTGCTGAAATGCTGAGGCCATTCTTTTTGCGTAGTCGCTTTACTGATATCCTTAAAATGCCTCCTTGTGCAAAATACATGAAAGACATCATCAGTAATAAGAGGAAAATACCGGAAGCTGAAATCTCCACTATGCTTGCTAATTATAATTTAAAGGTTGAGTACCTAAAAAACTTGGAGATCCGGGGATACCAACTATACCTTGCTCTATCAAAAAGAATTATGTGAAAACTGCTTTATGTGATTTAGGAGCTGGTGTTAGTGTTATGCCTTTCTATTTATATAAAAGACTTGATCTGAATAAGCTCACACCTACTGAAATATCTTTGCAAATGGCTGACAAATCAACTGCCATACCTATCGGTATTTGTGAGGATGTGCCCATTGTTGTTGCTAATGTTACTATTTTGACTTGTTATACTTGAGATGCTCGAGGACGATAACATGTTGATTATCCTTGGTAGACCCTTCTTGAATACTGAAGGGGCTATTATTGATTGCAATAAAAGCAAGGTCACTTTTCATATCTATGGTAATGAGCATACGGTGCACTTTCCGAAGAAACAATTCCAAGTGAATGGTATTAATGTTATTGAAAAATCTCCGACAATCACTATTGGAAGTTTTCAAATACCTCTACCTACTCTCAAAAAGAAATATGAAATGCTTATTGTTGGGGACATTCATATCCCCGTTGAGGCAATTTAGTGAATTACGAAAGTTCTTCGGTTTCATGCTAATCGAAAGTGGTTGTTAATAAGACCTGATCAACCTTATTAATGAATCATTTTTGAGAGGTATGAAGTTGATGAATTTATTAAGCACTAACTTCTGTCCCTACCTTTTGTTTTCTGTTTTTATTAGTTAAATAAAATAAAATGCCATGTTTTGTATGTTTTCTGAATTTCTCATGCAATAAAAAATGACCCAAAAAATAACTGTTCTCATAATGCTCTGAAAATTTAATACGATTTTTTTTCTGAATATTTAAGAATTTCTGGTGCAAATAATATGAGAGGGAGGTGCACCAAGTGGGCAGAACCCACCTGGGCGCGCTAGGACCCCCATGTAACGCCCCGGATTCGATGCGCCAGGTGTTTGCCAGTTATTGGCCGTTGTTGCCATGTCATTTGCTTGCGTGTTGCATTTTGCCATGTCATCATGTGCATCTCATTTTGCATACGTGTTCGTCTCATGCATCCAAGCATTTACCCCGTTGTCCGTTTTGCAATCCGGCACTCCTATGTTCCCCAGCGCCCCCTTTTATATCTTTTTGTGTGCATGTTTTAAACACTCTCGGAATGGACCGAGGTTTGCCAAGCGGCCTTTGTACAACACCGGTAGACCGTCTGTCAAGTTTCGTTCCATTTGGAAGTTGTTTGATGCTCCAACGGTTAACCGGGTAACCGTAAAGGCCTTTTTTGTGTGCAGCCCAACACCCCTCCAAAGTGGCCAAATAACCAATCCAAACCCCTCCATCCTCTCGGTCGTTCGATTGCGATCGTGTGGCCGAAAACCGCACCCCATTTGGACTCTCCTAGCTCCCTCTACCTATAAATATGTGACCCCTCCCGGATTTTTCGCGCAGACGAAACCCTAGAAAACTTCCTCTCCGCACCGCCAGACAAAAACCCCGCCGCCCGGACATGTCCACCGCCCTCAGCCACGTCGTCCGGGCCAATCAGCATCCGCCACGTCATCGCCGCCGCCTTTCGCATCCAACCAGCGCGCGCCACCTGTCCTCCCTGCGCCAAACTTCGCCGCGGCCCACGGAGCTCATCGCGGGCCCGCACGGGCCCGGATCGCGTCGCCGCCTGGCCCTCCGCCGCAGCCGCACGAGCGCTTGCTCCTCGCATCTGAACTCGTCGCCCCGGCCTCCGCCGCCGCGACTCCTCCCGTCGGCGACCTCCGGCAGCCGCGCCGGCGAGCTCGTCTTCGGACCTGCATCCCGCCAGGTCACATCACCGCTGCCTCCTCTTCTCCTCCACCCTTTGCCTCGTTCTTCCTCTCACGCATGAGCTCTCTCTCTCCCTCGTACCTCGCAGGAACACCATGGCCGTCCCGATCTACGTGCTCGTGCCGCCCCATGCCGCCCCTTCGCTGGGAATGGGTTGCCCCGCACCCGATCTACCCATTCACGGCCTTCTCATCGCTCGCCGGAGTCCCACGCCTCCATGCCGTCGCCATTGACTTCTGCTGGAGCCGTCCAGTACGAAGAATGGAGCTGGCCCCGTTTTCGCGATGTGTTGGGGATATTGCTATCTGGGGTAAACCGGCCTGCAGGGCCCGGGTTACCTCCGTCAATAGACCCGAGATGTTAAAGCCCAAGGAGAAATAGAAGGGCCCAAGGCCTATAATCGGTTTAAAAGGTTTATGGTGTAAACCGGCCTGGGGCAAACTTGTATTGTAAGTTAGGAATAGAGAGACCGACCCGGGCACGTTTATAAGCCGGAGGTCGGGACTTTGCAGACCGACGGGCGTTACCCGTGTATATAAGGGGACGACCCGACGGCGGTTTGAGACAGAGAACAAGAACTTGAGGTTTAGGTGAAGCTTATCGCTCCCTAAGCCCTCGAAACCCATCAATCCCATCACAACTAGACGTAGGCTTTTACCTTCATCGAAGGGGCCGAACTAGTATAAAAACCGTGTCCTTGTGTCCACTTTTAACCCCTTCAAACTAACCCGTTGCGATGGCTCCACGACTAAGTCCTATCACTAGGACATCTGCCGTGACAAATCCACGACAGTTGGCGCCCACCGTGGGGCTATCGCGAGATGGTTTCAAGTTTTTGGAGGGCCGCTTTGAAGGACTCGAGGGTTACGCTGTGGGACGGATGACCAAGAGCCGCCGTGGAAAACTCTACATCGACAGCACAGGCTGGGGCCCCGACGCCGGCTCGATCGAGTACGGGTACCGGGTCCCCTTTGGCAGCATCCATGTTTTCATCGGCAAGATCGGAAAACCGGGCCCCGAGTTAGGCGTCTGCGCCGACCTCGTCGAGACAGCTCAGTGCACGAGACCGACCCTGGCTAAACCGACCAGGAAGCACGCCTTCGTGGGAGTCATCCACGGGGGAAGCTACGAGGAAGGATCCGAATCTGGTGACGAAACCGCCATCTACTCCGGCGATGAAACGTCGACCGGGGAGACCGAATCTCTTTACCAGCTACAAGATGATCGGATTGGGGGCGGCTCCGATGGCAACAGTATTCCGGACCCCTCTGATCTGCCCTATCGGGTTGGGATCTTCATGGCTGGAACACAGGCGGCGCCACGATCATCAACTGCAGCAGCAGCGATCTCCGGATCGGCAGCGGCAACGGCTGCGCGGGCGGGAGGCCCTACGGGTTCACCAGCCCAAGTTTTGTCAGACCTGTTTGACACACTAGCAGCGCTCATGGCGGAAGCCAACCCGGTGGATCAAGAGGTTCATAATGCTGAGATTGCCAAGGTGAGAGAGCAGATCGCTCAAGCTAAAGCAGAGCTGGCAGCAGAAGAGATCAGGATGACGGTGGAGCACGCCGCTTTGGATGCACAGGCTTACAGGCTCATGATGGACCGGAATGCGTCTCAGGAAGTCTTGAAGAGGAAATCCCGATCTCGATTGCCTGCAGCCCTCGACGCCCGAAATCTCTTCAACACCCCGGGGGTAAACCGTGCAGAGGCGACAGTTGGCGCCCCGGTTCAGCACCGGATTATAAGCCTGCCTCGCCACAACACTGGTACACCACCGGCCGTGCCAACACCGTCAGGTCATTATTCCAACCCGATGGATAACCTCGTCGCGGCGGCAGCTCGGCTGGAAGCCATTCCGATCGAAGGCGATTCACCGCAGGACGTAGAGACACGCCGGGTCAAGGAGCTCCTTAGGACCGCGTTGGCCCAACAAGAAGCATATTCACAAAGCCGTGATCGGATTCACTCCACCCCTCGCCCCAGCAGGAGCCATAGTAGGCGTATGGAGGAGCCGGCTGTTTCAAGCAATGCCAGGCGTGAAGCGCTCCGCGGCAATAACCCGGCAGGCGTCGACAATGCTCAGGAGAGTGTGGATCGCACCCGTGCGCGGGAGGCCGGAATAGCAGCGCAGCATCAGGCTCGTCAGCTTACACCTATCTTCCCAGCGGCTACAGTTGAACCGGGGGTGGTCTCCAGTTCTTTGGGAGTACCGTGCCTTGTTCCCGCTTTACGCAACGTACGCCTGCCCAAAGACTTCAAAGGCCCCCGCAAGGTACCAAACTACACGGCAGATCAGCCTCCGGAGACATGGGTGGAGAGCTATGAAATGGCTATGGAGATGCTGGATGTAGATGACACGGCGTGTGCCAAGTATTTTACTATGATGTTAGAAGGAACGGCCCGGACTTGGCTAAAGAGCTTACCGCCTAATTCAATAAGTTCATGGGCCCAATTGCGCGCCCGGTTTATCAAGAATTTCAAGGACACGTGCAAACAGCCAATGTCGATAGTTGACCTAGCAGCCTGCGTTCAGCAAGAAGGGGAATCGACTACCCATTGGGTACGGCGGGTATCAGAAGTTTTGCACTCGTCAGATCGCATCAACGCAGACACCGCCGTGGTGCTGTTGGAAAGCAACTGTCGGTTTGGCCCTTTGAAGCTAAAGCTGGGCCGGATGAAGCGTGATTGTACAGATATAGGAACGCTCATGACCGCTTTAGTGAAGTATGCGGATTCTGACAGTACCAAGGATCCTGACTCTGGTGATGACAAAGCAGGGAAGGGAAAGAAGAATAGCAACACCAAAGGCCAGCAACATCGGCCGGCAGGTAATGGAGGCGGAGGAAAGCGTAAACCGGACGGGAGCATGGACTTGGTGGCCAGCACAAGTGCACAGGATAAAGGCCAGCGGCGTAAGGGGAAACAGCCAAGTTTCCGCGCACATCCCGGTCCTAATCCGGAGCGTTTGAACTTTTTCTTAAACCAGCCCTGTCCGAAGCACGGAACAAAGGAGGAACCAGCAGCCCATCTTTGGAAGGATTGTTATATCATGAAGGAATTCAAAAGCTCAAACACTTTCCAATATGATCACAGCTCCGGCGGTGGTTCAGGTTCCGGATCAGGATACGGTGGCGGAAATTCCGGTCCAGGGTTCCAGGGTAATCCGGGCGGACAGGACAGCCGAAATAATCAGAGTAATCAAAGTGGTTACGAACAGCAGCAATCAGGTTATCAGAACAACCCGAAACAGTTGAGTGGTGGACAGTATCATGTCTTTACTACAAGCCTGGATAAACGAGATAGAAAGCTTCAGAGGCGGGCAGTCAGTGCTGTCGAACCGGCCACGCCTCACTATCTGTGTTGGTCGGAACAGCCTATCATATGGAGCCGAGAAGATCATCCTCCCAGGGTTTATAATCCGGGTCAGTTAGCACTGGTGGTAGCGCCTCAGGTGGGAGGTTATAAGCTCACCAAGGTGCTCATGGACGGAGGGAGCAGCATTAACATCTTGTATTATGAGACCTTCCGTCGCATGGGACTGGTGGATAAGGACCTCAAACCGACCCATACCGTGTTCCACGGGGTGGTGCCTGGCAAATCGGCGTATCCGGTCGGTAAGATAGCCCTTGAAGTGGTCTTTGGCGACAGTCACGATTCCAGATCAGAGACGCTGACGTTCGAAGTGGTTAAAATCCAAAGTCCGTACCACGCTTTGTTCGGACGGCCAGCCTATGCGAAATTTATGGCACGACCCTGCTACGTGTATCTGCAACTTAAGATGCCGGGTTACAAGGGCACTATAACGGTTCATGGCAGCCGTCGAATCGCTTTGGAATGCGAGGAAGGAGATGCGACTTATGCAGAATCGGTTTGTGCTACGGAGGAGCTAAAGCAGTACAAAGACAGTGTTGATCCGGAGGATATGACTTCATTAAAAAAGCCAACTACGGACCACGATCCGGCCTTGAAGTTCAAGTCAGCGGCCGAAACTAAGCTTGTTGACTTCGTGCCTGGCGATTCATCCAAGCAGTTCAGCATCAGTGCAAATTTGGATCCAAAATAGGAAAGCGCGCTCATCGAGTTCATCCGTGAGAATCGGGACATCTTTGCATGGAAGCCGTCTGACATGCCTGGTGTACCGAGGCAACTCGCTGAGCACACCCTTAATGTGGATCCTAAGTATAAGCCGGTAAAGCAGTTTTTACGGCGGTTTAACGAAGAAAGACGTAAAGCGATTGGTGAGGAAGTGGCCAGGCTCCTGGCAGCTGGTTTTATTATTGAGGTTTTTCATCCCGAATGGCTTGCTAATCCGGTGCTGGTTCTTAAGAAAAACGGCACCTGGCGCATGTGTGTGGACTACACAGACTTGAATAAAGCTTGTCCAGCGGATCCTTTTGCTCTCCCCCGGATTGATCAAATCATCGATGCAACAGCAGGTTGCGAACGTTTGAGTTTTTTGGATGCTTATTCGGGTTATCACCAGATCAAGATGGCAGTTAAGGACCAGGAGAAGACGGCGTTCATTACTCCCTTTGGAGCCTTCTACTATGTGTCTATGCCCTTCGGGCTTAAGAGTGCGCAGGCTACTTATCAACGGTGTGTGCAAAATTGCCTCCACAAGCAGATTGGTCGTAATGTGCATGCTTATGTGGATGATATTGTGGTCAAGTCACGAAAGAAGGAGACCCTGGTTGACGATTTGAAGGAGACTTTCGATAACTTGAGAGTGTACCAAATGATGCTCAACCCGGCGAAATGTGTTTTTGGTGTGCCTGCAGGCAAGTTGTTGGGGTTTTTAGTATCCCATAGAGGAATTGAGGCTAATCCGGAAAAGATCACAGCCATCACCTCCCTGGCCAAACCGAAATGCGTCAATGATGTTCAGCGCATGGCCGGACGGATTGCATCGTTAAGCCGGTTCATCAGTCGCCTCGGTGAAAAGGCGATCCCCTTGTATCAAATGCTCAAGAAAACGGATCAATTTGTCTGGAGTGCGGAGGCGGATAAAGCGTTTGAGGACTTGAAGCGGCAGCTAGTCAATCCGCCAGTTTTGGCAGCCCCTGTAGATAAAGAGCCACTCCTGTTATATGTTGCTGCGAATGCCAGAGCGGTTAGTGTGGCGATGGTGGTAGAACGAAAGGAGGCTGGAAAGGAACATCCGGTTCAGCGACCGGTTTACTATATCAGTGAAGTACTTATCGAGTCCAAACAAAGGTATCCGCATTGGCAGAAGCTGGTATATGGTGTTTTTATGGCAAGCCGGAAGCTGAGGCAATATTTTCAAGGACACCCCATCACGGTGGTCAGTTCTGCTCCTTTGGGTGACATCATACAGAACCGGGAGGCGACCGGTCGGATTGCTAAGTGGGCTATCGAGCTTGGGCCGCACGGTTTAAGATACGTGCCCCGGACGGCTATAAAGTCACAAGCACTTGTCGACTTCATAAACGATTGGACAGAGTTACAAGCGCCTGAGGAGAAGCCAGATAACACCTATTGGACTATTCATTTTGACGGGTCCAGGCAATTGGAAGGCTCGGGGGCTGGAGTCATTTTAACTTCCCCACGAGGAGATAAGTTTTGTTACGTCCTCCGTTTAATGTTCCCCTGTACAAATAATGCGGCTGAGTATGAAGCCTTGCTTCATGGTCTTCGGATGGCTAAAGAGATGAATCTGAGCAGAGTTAGGTGCTTTGGTGATTCGGATCTGGTGGCTCAGTAGGTATCTGGCACCTGGGATTCTAAGGATCCGCTCATGGCTGCATACCGACGTGAAGTAGATATGGTGGCTGGGCATTTCAAAGGCTATCAAGTGGATCATGTGGACCGCAGAAAGAATGAGGCAGCGGACGCTTTAAGCCGCTTGGGCTCTCAGCGTAAACCGGTCCCACCCAATGTTTTCTTGGATGTATTGCATCACCCATCGGTACAGCTGCCCGGTGAGCTGGAGTTGGCTGTTCCTGATCCGGAGGCTCAGTTAGTGGCGGCTCTTCACATCACCCCGGATTGGACGCTCCCTTATCTGGCATATATGAACCGGGGTGAGTTGCCAGAAGATGAAAGCTTGGCTCAACAGATAGTACGACGGTCCAAGTCTATGACCATTTTCAGAGGAGAGTTACATCATCGCAGCGTGTCAGGAGCGCTGCAACGGTGCGTATCCCCTAAGGAGGGGTGCGAGATATTACGAGAAATACATGAAGGGGATTGCGGCCACCACGCCGGTTCAAAATCATTGGTGGCTAAAGCGTTCCGCCACGGTTTCTACTAGTTAACTGCTCATGCTGATGCAGAAGACCTGGTCAGGTTATGTGATGGTTGCCAGAAATTTTCCAGACGAGCACACATACCGGCTCAAGAATTGAGGATGATTCCAATCACTTGGCCGTTTGCGACTTGGGGGCTTGATATGGTTGGGCCTTTTAAGCGTTCCAAAGATAAGAAGACCCACCTACTGGTGGCGGTTGACAAATTTACAAAGTGGGTGGAGGCAGAACCTGTCAGTAAGTGTGATGCTGCCACGGCGGTTCGGTTTATAAAGAAGGTGATCTTCCGGTTTGGCTTTCCACACAGCATCATCACAGATAATGGTACCAATCTATCCAAGGGGGCCATGAAAGAGTTCTGTGCACGGGAGCATATACGGCTTGATGTTTCTTCGGTGGCGCACCCACAGTCTAATGGTCAGGCAGAACGAGCGAACCAAGAGATCTTGAGAGGTATCAAACCCCGGCTTCTGGTCCCTTTGCAAAGGACGCCGGGTTGTTGGGTGGAGGAGCTACCGTCTGTATTATGGAGCATCAACACCACGCCTAACAGATCCACGGGGTTTACGCCGTTTTTTATGGTCTATGGAGCAGAGGCGGTTCTCCCAAGTGATATACGACATGACTCACCTCGCGTGGCAGCATATGTTGAAGCGGACAATAAGCAGGCACGGCAGAACGCTCTTGACTTGTTGGATGAGGAGCGTGACTTGGCAGCTGCCCGTTCAGCGATTTACCAGCAAGATCTTCGCCGTTACCACAGCCGTCGGGTTAGGACCAGAACCTTTCAGGAGGGGGATTTGGTGCTTCGGCTCATCCAGGATCAGTCTGATCAGCATAAATTATCCCCGCCTTGGGAGGGACCTTTTGTGGTCAGCAAGAATCTGAATAATGGGTCATATTACCTGATTGATATTCGAGAGCGCAAGGATTCACGCACATCCGAGGAGGAGACCAGCAGGCCGTGGAACATAGCCCATCTTCGACCTTATTATACATGAGCCTTGGGCTCTATTTATGTACATATCATGACCATGTATATATTATGATTAATACAATAAACCGGAGCCTCGAGTAAAGCGGGGTCTCTGCTGTTCTTCACATCATGTGTGTTTACCCCTGGAGGTCGCTTCACAGAAGTTCAGATTATAGATTCCGGTTTAAAAGCCGGTTCAAGGGAAGATATCTCCTACAAGGCTGTGAAGCTCTTAATATCCGGTTCAATATCCCGGTTCAAGCATGAGGCTTCCTGTTCAAACATAGGTCGTATTCGAACCAAAGAGAACATAGCTATTCAAACATGGGGCTTCCTGTTCAAACATAGGTCGTATTCGAACCAAAGAGAACATAGCTATTCAAACATGGGGCTTCCTGTTCAAACATAGGTCGTATTCGAACCAAAGAGAACATAGCTATTCAAACGCAGGGCTTCCTATTCAAACATAGGTCGTATTCGAACCAAAGAGAACATAGCTAAACCCTACAAAGTCAGTTGGGGACCTAGTCGGCCTGAACCGTAGCTACACCTCCGGGGGGCTTGGTCATGTCTTGACGACGGTAATGCTTTCTGGCTGGCACATTTGCCACTGAATCAGTTGGGGACCTAATCGACTTGAACCGTAGATTACGCCTTATGGGAACTCGGTCATGTCTTGATGATGGTAATGCCTTCTGGTCGGCATTTTAGCCAATGAATCATTTGGGGGCTTGGTCGTGTCCGAACCAACGCAATGCCACTTGATCGGCCCTTGGCCATTGAGTCACTTGGGGGCTTGGTTGACGAACCAATGCAATGCCATTTGACCGGCATATTTGCCACGATTCAGTTAGGAACCTAGTCGACCTAAACCGTAGCTACACCTCTTGGGGGCTCGGTTTTGTCTTGACGATGGTCACGCCTTCTGAACGGTTCATAGTAACCACTATTTGCCTGCGTTTTACTATCGCGTTGCCTTTTCATATTTGGTTTTTGTTTTCGGCCTTTATTGTGGTATTTTTTGTTCTTCGGAACGTCAAGTATTTTTAAACCGATTCAGCTGACATAGCCTGGTCCGTTTTTTAACCCGGAGGCAAGTTGCCCGGTTTGGCAAAGGCGCAGCACGGTTCATAGGGTCGAAAGATCTTGTGTACTCAGTAAAGACAGGAAACAAAGTTGGAAAAAGTCATTGGAAAGGGCATCAGTACCCGTGCGCGAAGGCACATTCGAACGCAGAGGTATTAAACTATCTTATTACAAGGCAGCGTAGTGCCTGAATATATTGTTCGTTGACGGATTAAACGTCACCAATTAAGGTGAACCGGAGCGTTGATTACGCCTGTTCGCCGCCTCGGTTCGAAGGCTGGGGGTCATCTTGCACCGCATCCTCTTGGCTACCCATTGGCTGGAAATCAGCAGTGGTCCAGTCGATTCCCATTAGCGCTTGAAAGACAGCTTCTTCGTGAATCAGCAAAGACGGTTCAATGTCAGGGGCATAGGTATGCTTACGGATTGGAGGAATAAGATTTTCTGTTGCAGGGACCGGGGCAGCTACTCGCTTATTCTGGTTATCATACTGGGCTTGGTAATGCGACAGATCTGCTTCCTCAGCCAATTGACAAGCTAGGGGGCGCACCGCCCGGTTTATCGCCCTCAAATCGTCTTCACCAAAGTCTGAACCGTCTTCCTTCAAGCTGGGATATCCTTGGGCCGCTTCGACAGGATCGAAATCTGGTACCCACGCTTTGGCCCGGATCAAGGCAGTGATGGCTCCAGTTCGAGCAGCTGATCTTTTCAATTCTTCAATCCGGGCTGGAAGCATGGACAGCCTTTTTAATGTATCTTGAATCAGAGACGGCGCAGGGTTGTTATGCGACGCAGTGGTGATAGCTCTTTGTGCTCCGGTGTATAACTGTTCAATCAGAGTATAAGCAGCTTTGAGTTTCATCCGCACATCAGAACCCAGGTGTCCAATACGTGAGCCTGCAGTGTTTTAAGATGGATTACAAACCGGACATAGGAAGTAGCAGACAAGGTACAAATTGGAAGAAGGGCGTCGAAAAGCTTACCAAAGACGGCAGAGGTCATGGAGTGTATCTGTCGCTTCACGGTGGATAATTCATCGACCACCGGTTTAAGAGCAGCTTCGGCATTTTCAGCCCTCTTCGTCAAAAGAGCTCTCTCAGTAGCCCAATCAGCTTGTTCTTTTTTGCGGCTCTCTTTCAGCTGTTCCATAACGGTTAAGGCATGGGCCAATTCGTCCTTCGTTTTTTCAGTTTCAGCCTGTTGGGTTTTTAAGATCTCCTGAAGGTCCGAGACTTGTTTCGCTTTGGTCTTCAGATCCCCCTGCAGCAGGTCGTCAACAGTGTTCAGAAAATATTGCACGGTTTGGAAGTATCAACCACACAAGCAAGTTATGTGCTCGATACTTGGGGGCTAATGCATACTTGATTTTAACGCAAGTTTTCCATTGCAAAAAGTCCCAAGATTAATACAAGTATTTAAACTTGGCACTTGGGGGCTAATGGTTATCTGATGATGTTTTCTGGTTATGACCCATGTTGAAGCCTTGGGTTTTCTAAACCGGACCTTAATTGTTAAAGCAGCCTGATCCGGTTTACCCTCTCGGTTTGGAAATATTGATAAGCTAAGTTGCAATGGAATGAAGCACAAGGGAGTTACCTCAAGTTTCTCCTTCATCATCTTGATCATGCCAGCTTCATAATCCCGACTGGTGTACAGTCGGTTCAGGTACCCAGAATAAAGATCCGGGGCGCTTAAAGCGGCGTAGGTTGAGGAATCAAGGTCCCATTTGCCCTTTATGGCCGAGATTTCGTCCTTGGCAGTATGCTTGGCCAAAGTAGCAGTGTTCCCCGGTTCAGAGCGGCCAATGCCGGTAATCACAACATCATCATCCTTGGAATCGCTGCTCTGCAGTGGCCCTGTCGGTTTATCAACAGTTCCAGAAGGGGGGATGGATTCCTCAACCCGAACAGGACTGGCAGGCGGATCAGTACGGCTGGCAGGTTCGATAGTCCTTTCTTCAGCGCAGGTGTCATCTTGCGGAGATGGATAATTCTGAGTATCTTCACGACCCAGAGTATCAGCACCAGGAGTTTTCTCCGGTTCAGGAGCGGCAGTCCCTTCAGCCGGGTTATCCAGACGAGCCTTCTTGCTCGGTCTAGGTTTAGCCCTGAAAAAAGATCAAAGATTGAAAAAACGGTATAAGATGGATTAAGAGACCCATACAGAGATATGTTGTGATCGGTCCAACGTACCCAATAACTGTCTTCAACGGTGGCAGTTGAGTGGCTGAAGATTCACCGGAAGATGAATGGGAAGTGACCTGATAATCGGAGTCAGATGGATTTAGAGGCTGACGAGTTAAACCTGCTTTAGGAGGAAAGCTAGCGCATAAATCGGAGACCTCTGAGCGGCGTTTCCGAACCGGGCTGTTCGGTAAACCGGCGGAGGTGACTACCTGGCCGCTATGCCGGGTGGTGCGTCGAGCTTCATGTTGCTGGGTCTTCACAAGAAATTTGGGATCCAAGTAAGCAAGAGGGTGAGAAAATTTAATTTTCCGGTTTGCTTGGCGAGGTTTTTTCAAAGGCAAAGGAACGGCATCAGAAGAAAGAATAGTTACCTCTGGGCCTTCAGCATTGCTCGCTTCAGCGTCGTCCTGACAAATATCATCATCAATAAGACGTACAAAAAGTAAGCCAACTGAATCGAGGTCTACCCCAAGGTCGGGATTACCCACATCATCCTCCTCTAAATCGGGGGTAGAGGAAGCAGTGTTCCTTTTCTTTGTAGCGGGCTTCTTCACCCTTGTCTTGGGTCTGATTATCTTTTCTGTTGGTTCCTGAAACTTCTTGCTCCAAAACGGATCATCTCCCTGTTTCGGAAAGGACTGGAAGTTAACAATATATATAAGGAGATCAAAAATTCTATGAACAGAGAGGGGTTACTTACAGCAGGTGGTTTGTTTGTGGCGCAAAATGGAAGCAGGCCGGTTCGAGCGCAAACATGTTCCGGTTCGTTCAGCATCTTTTTCACAGCTTCAGCGACTTCGTCCTCCGTCAGCTGAATGTTGCAGTGCCTCAAAGGATCATCAACCCGACCCGTGTATTGGCACATTAACCCGGAGCGGATGCTAAGGGGCAGGATGCTCCATGAAATCCAGCAACGGGCAAGATCTACCCCCGTTAAACCGTTAGCCATGAAGGCTCTGATCTTGGACAGCTGAGGGGCATACTTACTCCTCTCTTTGGCGGTTAGCCGTGGGGGGAAGGGGTGTGTATTGCTAAGTCTCTCTGGACGGAAGCCGGGCAGTGGATTTTCTTCAGCAGGGGAAGTATCCTTGCAATAGAACCAAGTGCAATTCCATTCTTGCGGATGACTATGCAACTTGGCGTGAGGATAAGTCACCTCCTTCCTCTTTTGGATCGCCATACCACCCAGTTCCATATTAGGGCCGTCGGTAAATTCAGTACGTCGGTTCAAATGGAAAAAGTCCCGGAACAGCTCTACAGTAGGTTCCTCTTGGAAGTACGCCTCGCAAAGCACTTGAAAATGGCAGATATTCGTGACTGAGTTTGGACCAACATCTTGTGGGCGCAACCTAAAATTAGCCAGGACGTCCCGATAAAATTTTGAACCGGGTGGATTAAAACCCCGGGCCAGGTGATCCGCAAACACCACCACTTCTCCCTCCTGCGGGGTAGGAGGACATTCGTCTCCTGGAACCCTCCAATGGATGGTATTTTTGCTACTCAAGGCACCAGTCAGAACTAAGTTGTTTAGTTGGGTCTCAGTGATGCAAGAGGGAACCCAGTTGCATTCGTACACCTGTTTTGCCATGAGGAGATCTACAAGATAAAGGTATTCCGGTTTGAGAACAAGTGTGATTGTAAACCGATGATGCTCTTATATAAAGTCAGGTTATCAACAATGATATCAACCAGCGGTTCATCAAGGGGACTAATGGATGTGTGGATCGGTTTGTTCGCTTTGCTGAGAGTTAAACCGACCAGATCTAACAGTTGTGAAAGCAGAAACAGATCCCGTGCGGATTCTTTCAAAGCAATGGATCTACAGCTAGGGCGAAAAAGAAATAAAAATATGAGGTTTGGCTCACAGCAGAACAGCATGGGTTCGACAAGCAGGGAGATGAGTACAGATTTATAGAGATGAGTACATAGCATCATCATCTGTTGGCAAAAACAATCAGCAGGTATCAAACTGACGATGTCGTCCTAGCATCAAAGCTGCTATGGGGATGAACAAGGAACAGTGGCAGGGTGACGAACCCTAGAACAGATCTAAAAGCAAGAAGAACGGGGGTCTTACTGGGAGCCAAGCGGATGAGGAAGGTCGCCGCGGTGCTCTGGTCCGATCAGGTTGATGCAGCGGCCGGAGTTGAGGCAGCAGCTGACGGCGGCGGCGGAGCTCTGAGGTCTGGGTCGCGAGGAAGATGAAGAAGGGGACGAAAGGGAGGAAAGGAAGATGGCCTTCAAGTCCTATTTATAAGGCGCAGCGCGCGTGTCAGGCGCGCGAATCCAGGGGCCGGAGATTTCGGGAGCCCAGCCGTCGCCCTAACTCTTGCGGGTTAGCAAAAGGAGACGATAATTTCGCACTGACGTCATATCGGTTCACCGCAGTAAAAGGAGACGAAGAAAACGGCGGTTCAACAGTTACTGGAAGACATTTGAAAGACAGAAATTTTTTATTAAGGATTGACATGAACCTGTTCAAATCAATCTGGGGCCTAATGTTGGGGATATTGCTATCTGGGGTAAACCGGCCTGCAGGGCCCGGGTTACCTCCGTCAATAGACCCGAGATGTTAAAGCCCAAGGAGAAATAGAAGGGCCCAAGGCCTATAATCGGTTTAAAAGGTTTATGGTGTAAACCGGCCTGGGGCAAACTTGTATTGTAAGTTAGGAATAGAGAGACCGACCCGGGCACGTTTATAAGCCGGAGGTCGGGACTTTGCAGACCGACGGGCGTTACCCGTGTATATAAGGGGACGACCCGACGGCGGTTTGAGACAGAGAACAAGAACTCGAGGTTTAGGTGAAGCTTATCGCTCCCTAAGCCCTCGAAACCCATCAATCCCATCACAACTAGACGTAGGCTTTTACCTTCATCGAAGGGGCCGAACTAGTATAAAAACCGTGTCCTTGTGTCCACTTTTAACCCCTTCAAACTAACCCGTTGCGATGGCTCCACGACTAAGTCCTATCACTAGGACATCTGCCGTGACAAATCCACGACACGATGGGTAAATTTCACCAAGTCCCCAGTTCCTTACATTCTGGTGCCCTGTTCTACATGCCATATCTCCTAGACTCCGTTTTGCGTGCATGATATATGGAAATATTCATCTGGTTGTGCTCTTCATTTTATTCCATTGTGCCATGTTCATTTGAGTTCATCTTGATGCCCTAATGATCGTTGCAAGTGTGCTATATAATATTAACCGCTGCCTGTTATCAGAACTTGCTCATTTGTCATTTTTGCATCTTTTCGTGTGATTTTCTTTTGATCATGAAGACTACATGTGTTGTGAGTTACAACATGCCATCTTTGCTTTGGTGCAACTATTTCTTCATGATATGACATGTACTGATTGTTTCAAGCTTGTAAATTGGCCTCCGTGATGTTGCTGATTTCAGGGACTTAGAATTTCACAAGTCTGTCTGCTGTTATTTATAATGCCATGTATTATTGTTGCTACAGTGAGATCCATGCCTCTTTTGAGTATGTTTAGTAAGGATGTTTGGGACATATGGTTATCCTCTATGCATCCATGCCCCTGGTTGCATTTTCAGAGTGCTCTAGCATGTCTTAATCTTGCTCTACTTTTTCTATAAAATGTTCCTGGCAGATTGTTTACATGTTATTCAATTTTGCCAAGGTTGTTGTTAGTGTTCCACGCATGCTATGAACTTGCTATTGCCATGATTACCTTCATGAACATGTCTTCTTGCTGATTCTATACTTATATTGTCATGCAATGCTTTGTGTTGAGTGAATCAAGCTCGCAAAGTTGCCTTCATGCTGTTGTTTATGCCATGCTCTGGTTTTCTACTGTCTGAATCTGTAATAAAACTTGTTATGTTTACATGGGTACCATCATATCTTATGATCCTTTTTGGCTCATGGTCAGTAAGGGACTTTTGTTCTATGAAATAAGTATATTCATGCCATGATATGTTCCTGTACCATGTTGTTTGATAGCTCTTGACATTGCAACCTGATGTTATTTCTGCCATGTCCTGTGAATTCTGCTAAGTCTGTGAACCTGTTATTATTTGCAATATTCCCATGTCCTTTTGAGCATGTTCTAGTAGTTTCTGGAGATATCTCAGTGTTCATGTTTTGTTATTCTCTACCTGCGCATCATGTCCATGCCTATTGTTTTCATGTTGTGGTGCTGTAGCATATTTTCATGATGCTTGCAATATGCCTAGTTGCTGTTTTGGACACCTTGTCCTCTAAACTTGTATAGAGTGTATGTGTTGAACCGTTGCTCCGTTTTGAGCGTGCTCTATATGAAACTTGCTTATTTTTACATGTAGTTTCATGTTACCTTTTTGCATCCATGTTTTGAGTGTGTGTGCTTGATGTTTGTATGCATTTTGCATCAATGCCATGTTTACCTTGTTTTGCTCATATCTTCTAGGCCGTAGCTCCGAATCTAATGAACTTTATATGTAAATTGACTAGAATTTCATGTAGATCACCGTGGTGCATCTTAAATTTCTGTTTAACAACTTGAACTTATGGTTTATTCAGATCTGGACCAATTTCTAAATTTGCATATGAGGACTTGCCGGATTTGTCATATGTTGTTTCCGGCCTCATTTAAACTTGCTTGATGTGTTGCTCTTGTATGCATCATCTCTTGCCATGAGTAGCTTCATGTAGCCTTGTCTTGCATCATACTTGGTTGAGCATCATGCCTTGTTCATGTGTGGTGTGTTTACCATGTTGTGTGCTTCTTCTCGATAGTTCCCGTTTCGTTGCGATCGTGAGGATTCGTTCGTCTACGCTTGGTTCGTCTTCGTGGCTTCATCTTCTTCTTGGACTCGTTCTTATTACTTGCGGGATTTCAGGCAAGATGACCGTCACCTTGGATCTCATTACTATCATTGCTATGCTAGTTGCTTCATTCTATTGCTATGCCGCGTTACCTACCACTTGCTTATCAAGCCTCCCAAATTGCCATGAACCTCTAGCCTTTGTCACCCTTCCTAGCAAACCGTTGCTTAGCTATGTTACCGCTTTTGCTCAGCCCCTCTTATAGCGTTGCTAGTTGCAGGTGAAGATGAAGATTGCTCCATGTTGGATTATGTTTATGTTGGGATATCACTATATCTCATATATTATTAATGCATCTATATACTTGGTAAAGGGTGGAAGGCTCGGCCTTATGCCTTGTGTTTTGTTTCACTCTTGCCGCCCTAGTTTCCGTCATATCCGTGTTATGTTCTCGGATTTTCCGTCCCTAACGTGGTTGGGTGATTTATGGGACCCCCTTGACAGTTTGCTTTGAATAAAACTCTTCCAGCAAGTCCCAACATTGGTTTTACCATTTGCCTACCACCTATACCTTTCCCTTGGGAGTAGCTAACCTGAGGGTCATCTTTATTCAGCCCCCCCGGGGCCAATGCTTCTCTAAGTGTTGGTCCGAACTAGAGTCCTTTGCAGCGCCACCTCGGGGAAACTGGAGGTCTGGTTTTAGTTGTACGGTGTGCTCATACGGTGTTGCCCTGAGAACGAGATATGTGCAGCTTCGATCGGGATTGTCGACGCATCGGGCGGTCTTGCTGGTCTTGTTTTACCATTGTCGAAATGTCTTGTAATCGGGATCCCGAGACTGATCGGGTCTTCTTGGGAGAAGGAATATCCTTCGTTGATCGTGAGAGCTTATCATGGGCTAAGTTGGGACACTCCGGCAGGGTTTGAACTTTCGAAAGTCGTGCCCGCGGTTATGTGGCCGATGGGAATTTGTTAATATCCGGTTGTAGTAAACTTGAAGTAAACTCTTCTAAAATACACCAACTGTGTGCGTAACCGTGATGGTCTCTTTTCGGGGTTGTTCGAGAGGAGAACACGGTTTCCGGGTTATGTTTGACGTAAGTAGGAGTTCAGGATCACTTCTTGATCATTACTAGTTGACGACCGCTTGCTTTGCTTCTCTTCTCGCTCTTATTTGCGTAAGTTAGCCACCATACATTGCTTAGTCGCTGCTGCAACCTCACCACTTTACCCCTTCCTTACCCTTTAAGCTTTGCTAGTCTTGATACCCATGGTAATGGGATTGCTGAGTCCTCGTGGCTCACAGATTACTACACCAATAGTTGCAGGTACAGGTTTTGCGATGTTCCTGATGCGAGAGCGATGTTACTTGTTTTGGAGTTCTTCTTCTGCTTCTTCGATCAGGGAATAGGTTCCAGGTCGGCAGCCTGGGCTAGCAGGGTGGATGCCGTTTGAGTTTCCGTTTATGTTTCATCCGTAGTCGTATGTTGATCTTATGTATGATGTATTGTTGTATTCATGTGACATTGTATGTCTTGGTTGTATCCCCATCTATTATGTAATGTTGATGTAATGATATCCACCTTGCAAAAGCATCTTGAAGATGCGCTTCTATCCTTGGTGGGACCTTCGAGTTCCTTTAGGATAGGGTCGCATCTTGGGCGTGACACCCCAGGCGCGCCCTCGTGGGTTGTGGGCCCCATGTGGCCCCCTCACTTATCTCTTCACACCGCATCATCACCTACCTCCAGAAAAAATTCACCATTGCTCTCTCTCTCTCTCTCTCTCTCCCCCCCATGTTCTTGCTCTCAAACCCGTGGATTTCAATCTCTTTGCTCGAAGCTCCATTTCTGAAACTGTTTCAGGGGATTGTTGCTTGGTATGTGCCTCACCATTTGTCCAATTAGTTTTTGTTTTAGTGGTTTATATTTTGAATAATTAGCTACTCTTGGTGCTGATGTAGATGAACTTGCATGTTGAATTCTTAGAGTTTTAAGTAGTTTGAATGCTTGCTATGGCCTCTATGTATCCCTATGAGTAGTTGCTAACAATTTTTTGAAGTTTAGTTGAGAAAAATTTGTGGACTAAATTTTTTAGAAATTTTGTTCATAGGAAAAAGATGAACATCTTTAGGAAGTTTGCTTCTAAGAAGAACTCCAAGGGTGTTATTGGGGAGTCGTCTGACAGTGACCTCCATCCTCGGAGGTTGGCGGAGGTACGGCCGTGCAAATGGCCGCATACCAAGTTCATGGAAGAGGCTGGAATCCTTCCGGAGTTCACACAATATGTTGCTAATGCCGGCCTCACAGAATTCATCGCAGATGAGTGTGAACAGTATCATCTCCTCACAAACATCTTTGTTCAAATTTTTAATTTCCTTTTTAGGTATAATCCTCCTGTGGTGCAGTTTAACTTATATGCTGAAACATGTCAGATACCCTTTACTGAATTTTGTAACATATGCATGATCCCTTATGACGGGAGCTTAGCCAAGCCTAGGCCGGCAGAGTTTGAGGCCTTTTATCATACCTTGACAGTGGAGATGAGAGAGGGGTGTCGTCTATCACTGCCACTGGCTTGCATTTTCCTGTTGTTCATTACTTTGCTCTTTTCATTGCAAAATGCTTGCTTTCTAGAGAGAAGGTGAGTGCACTCAGTTCACCAGACCTTGCTATTTTACATCGTGCACTAGAGGGCGACAACACTTATAGCTTGGGAGCTATTGTGGCTCGTCACCTTCACATTAATAAGTCCAAGGGTAAGATACATGGTGCGATTTTCGCTACTCGTTTGGCGGCTCACTTCAATGTTGAGATACGCCTTCATGATCACCCTCTTACCAAAGTTTACTTAGACCGCGCAACCATGGATCACCACCATTTCACTGATAACAACTCTCCTGACATCCCTATTCCATATAACCTGGTTTTTAGTGTGAGGACTCGTGATATTATTCCATTTCCTGCTCCTGCTTTGTTTGATCCTATTGCCAGGGGCGGATATAGGATTATGCCTGCGGACATCATCGCCTACCGGAACAACCAGGCTGTAGAGGAGGAGGAAGAGCCTTATCAGTGGGATGAGTGGATGACCGCTCCTCAGTACCCCAACTACTATCCAGGCTTCCGATCGATTACTAAGTTAGGCCAAAAGCCTAAGCTTGGGGGAGTACGTGTTTCTCACCAACATTACATTCCTGTTCACACATATCATTCCATTTGTCGGTGTTCACACTTTTTCATTGTATCATCCATGCTTAGATTTATTTCCTTGCTTTCTTCTTGTGTGTTTGAAAAACTTGAGAAAAACAAAAAAATAGTTGTAGTTAGTTTACTTTCTTTGCATGCTTAGTTGTGTTACTAAAAGGAAAACCCAAAAAGATTTCCTTGTTCTTCTTTTGCTTGTTGGGAGCTTTCCCGTGTAAGTAGTTTTTCTCGTTTTTGCTTTTCCCTTTTATTTCCTTGTTCAAGAAAACCAAAAACTCCAAAAATATTTCAGTGTGTTTCTCTGAATTTATTTTCTTTTTATTCGAGTCTTACCGAGGAGAAGACCACGATGAAAATGTTGAGTGGCTCTCATATGAATAATTGTTGATCAAATAAATAGGCCATTTTACCTTGTCTTCTCCTGTTGAATAAAATGTTTCCAGATTCCAGTTTAGTCCACGACACTCTTGCACTATTATTATTTTCACATCGTTCGGTCATGCAAGTGAAAGGCAATAATGATGATATTCGATGAACCGACCGTGGCAGAGAGAAACTGGTATGAACTTGACTTGTTCTGTTTGTGTAAATATGTTTAACCTAGTATCCATGATTCAGCCCATTATGATTAAACAGGTTTGCAATGACAATTAGATATGTAGTTTCTCATGCCATGCATAAGTAGCTGGGAATGGATAATGATTTATCTTGGATATCAACATTGTGTTAAAATGATTGTGATGTAGTATGATGATATGGTATCCTCCTCTGAATGTTCGAGAGGCTTAACTTCGCACATGTTCATGCATGTTGTTGAATCAAAACCAACATAGCCTCTATGATATTTATGTTCATGGTGTTCATATCCTACTCATGCTAGTGTCCAATGTTACTTATGCATAATGCATGTTCATGACCATTGTTGCTCTCTAGCTAGCCGCTTCTCGATCTAATTGCTAGCCTTTGCTTGTACTAAGTGGGAATTCTGCTTGTGCATCAAAAACCTTGAACCCAAAAGTTATTCCAGATGAGTCCACCGTACCTACCTATATGCGGTATTACCCTGCCGTCCTAAGTAAATTTGCATGTGCCACCTCTAAAAACTTCTAATAAATATCTTTTTTGTGTGCCTGGATCGTTCATGGAACGACAGGCGGTGGTCGGTATCTTCCATGCATGCTAAGCGGGTTATTCTCAGGTCGAATGTTTATTCACTTGCCATCACACAAGAAAAGGGCGATAATAGGGATGCCCAGTCCCAAACTGCAAACAGAAAAAGCTTATACAAATAATCAAACCAAAACTCCCAATGGAGTCAAAACCTTTACTTTTATCGCTTGGGAACCGCCACTAGCGTGCTTAGCATGGAAGATATTGATAACTAATAGTCGTGAAGTAAATGAGAAGGGTGCATGTCTGGTTTTAAAACTTTAGCTCTGGCACCTCTGCAAATCACTACTTCCCTGTGCAAAGGGACTATCTATTTACTTTTATGTTGTGTCCTCACCTTCTAAAATAAGCGCCAGAACAACACTGCTGTCATGACTTATGCATTGTGTGTAGCTAACGTTGGGTGCATCATGACTCGATCTTTTCTACCATGAATTACAGTGTTTAGTTGCTGCTTGAACTTTGGAGGTGCTCTACATTTATGTTTTGTGGTCTTAGAAAGGGCTAGCGAGATACCACTATTGTCATATTATATCATGGTTGTTTTGAAAACATGTTGCTAACTGAGATATATTATTATCGCTCGCTAGGTGATTATTTCATTCATATGAGTTAATATAATTTTTAAGAGTTATTGTCGGCATGGTTAGGTATAATGTTGGCTGAAAACCTGGGTGTTGTTTAAGATTATTTATGCAAACAAGAGCAAAAGAGTTCGTAAAATTTTTCCTTTTTCACTTTCAATTTATCAACTGAATTGCCTAAGGCAACCAAAGGTTTAAGCTTGGGGAGTTGATACGTCTCCAACGTATCTACTTTTCCTAACGCTTTTCCTCTTGTTTTGGACTCTAATTTGCATGATTTGAATGAAACTAACCCCGAACTGACGCTGTTTTCAGCAGAACTACCATGGTGTTGTTTTTGTGTAGAAATAAAAGTTCTCGGAATGGAACAAAACTTTGCAAGGATTTTTTATACAATAAATAAGAATTTATGGAGCCAAGGTCCACCAGAGGGGGGCACCTCGGTGGGCACAACCCACCAGGGCACGCGCCCCCTCCTGGCACGCCTAGGTGGGTTGTCCCCACCTGGTGGCCCCGCAGACCCTGAAACCGACGCTATAAAATCCTATTTTTCCAGAAAAATCAGGGAGAAAGAATTATCACGACCCACGAGACGGAGCCGTCATCACCTCCTGTTCTTCATCGCGAGGCCTGATCTGGAGTCCGTTTGGGGCTCCGGAGAGGGCGATCTTCCTTCTTCATCATCACCAACCCTTCTCCATCGCCAATTCCATGATGCTCCCCACCAGGAGTGAGTAATTCCTTCGTAGGCTCGCTGGTCGGTGAGGAGTTGGATAAGATTCATCATGTAATCGAGTTAGTTTTGTTAGGGCCTGATCCATAGTATCCACTATGTTCTGAGATTGATGTTGCTATGACTTTGTTGTGCTTAATGCTTGTCACTTTGGGCCCGGTTGCCATGAATTCAGATCTGAACCGTTTATGTTATCACCATTATATCCATGTTCTAGATCCGATCTTGCAAGTTATAGTCACCTACTACGTGTTATGATCCGGCAACCCCGGAGTGACAATAGTCGGGACCACTCCCGATGATGACGGTAGTTTGAGGTGTTCATGTATTCACCATGTGTTAATGCTTTGTTCCGGTTCTCTATTAAAAGGAGGCCTTATATCCCTTAGTTTCCAATAGGACCCCGCCGCCACGGGAGGGTAGGACAAAAGATGTCATGCAAGTTCTTTCCATAAGCATGTATGACTATTTACGAAATACATGCCTACATAATATTTATGAACTAGAGCTAGTGCCGTATCGCCCTAGGTTATGACTGCCACATCATGAATATCATCCAACAAATTACCGAGCCAATGCCTACGAATTTATCTTATATTGTTTCTGCTAAGTTACTACTATTGTTCTTACCATTGCACTTGTTACAAAACTTCTGCTATCAATGTTACTCTTACTGTTACTGCTGTCACTATTATCAAAACTATCATATTACTTTTCTACTGATCATGTTGCTTCAGATAATTAATCTCCAGGTGTGGTTGAATTGACAACTCAGCTGCTAATACCTTCAAATATTCTTTGGCTCCCCTTGTGTCGAATCTATAAATTTGGGTTGAATACGCTACCCTCGAAAACTGTTGCGATCCCATATACTTGTGGGTTCTCATACGTCTCCAATGTACCTATAATTTATGAAGTATTCATGCCATGTTTCAACAATTTTATATGGTATCGGTATGATTTGCATGGAACTAACCCGGACTGACACGGTTTTCAGCACAACTACCGTGGTGTTGTTTTTTGTGCAGAAATGAAAGTTCTCCAAACGAGTTGAAACTTTTTGATGTTTTTTTTGGAACAAAAGAGACCCTTAAAACTTCATGGAAGGAACAGAAGGTGAAGGAGTAGAGTACAAGACACCGGGGTGCATCAGAGGGCCCAGGCGCGCCCCGATGGGTTGTGCTCACCTCAAGGCCCATCTTCGCGTGAAACCGACGCCAAAAAATCCTATAAATAGAGAAACCATCAGAAATAACCCTAGATCAGAATTTTCACCACCGCAAGCATTAGTAGTCACAAAAAACAAATCTAGACCCTATTCTAGCACCCTGTCGAAGGGGAAATCATCACCGGTGGCCATCTTCATCATCCCATCGGCCACCATGATGAGGAGGGAGTAGTCCACTCTCGGGGTTGAGGATTTGTACTAGTAGCTATGTGTTCAATATCTCTCTCTCATGTTCTTGATGGCATAATCTTGATGTATCGGGATTTTTGTTAATATAGTTGGATCATATGGTGTTTCTCCCTCTCTATCTTGTTGTGATGAATTGAGTTTTCCCTTTGAGATTTCGTTTTATCGGATAGAATACTTTTATGGATTTGAGAGCACTTGAGATATGTCTTGCATATGAATAGCCGTGGTGACAATGGGGTGTTATATTGATCCAATTGATATATGTTTTGGCACTCAACTCGCAGATTCCCGAGGTGACATTGAGGTAATCTATGCATAGGGTTTGACGCACATTTTCGTCCTTGTTTCTCTGGTAGAAATCATGGGGAACTCTTTCAGGTTCTTTGTGTTTGATCGAGTATTATGAATCTGAAATTGTTTGATGCGTATCGTACAATTAACTCATGGATACTTGTGGTGACATTTGAGTATGTAGGTGACATTAGATTTGGTTGATGCGTATCATATGGTGTTTTTTTAGTACGTACTCTTGGATAGATTGTTTGAAAAAATAAGTTTGTGTTATTTTAGGACGAACTCTTGAATAGATCGAACGGAAAGAATAACTTTAAGGTGGTTTCGTACCCTACACAGAATTTCTTCATATGATCTCCGCTAGATAAGAACTTTGGAGTGATTCTTCATCACACGTGGAGGGGTGGTTATATGATCCAATTATATTGGCATTGTTGAGAGATTGCACTAGCGAAAGTACGGACCCTAGGCCCCATTTTCAAGCATTGCAATACTGTTTGTGCTCCATTTAATCAATTGCTACCTTGTTGTTTTTATTGTTCCTATTACAAAAATCAATATCTACTATCATTGCTACGCTTTTATTACCATCTCTTCGCCGAACTAGTGCATCTATACAAACTACCATTGTATTTGGTGTGTTGGGGACACAAGAGACTTTTCGTTATTTGGTTGCATGGTAGTTTGAGAGAGACCATCTTCATCCTACGCCTCCCATGGATTGATAAACCTTAGTTCATCCACTTGAGGCAAAATTGCTGCTGTTCTACAAAACTCTGCGCTTGGAGGCCCAACACGAGTCTACAATAAGCCCTAGGGTTGTGTAGTAGACATCAATAGACACTGGGGACCTGCCGGGGGCCCATAAGCCCTGGGGGCGCGCCCAATGGTGAGACCTCGCTTGTCCTCAATCGAAAGCCTAAATCAATAATCATGTCCACATGTTTAGAGATAGAGGTGTCGATAAAACAAAATACAGACATGAGGGCGTCATGATCATCTTTAGAAAATCAACATATATTGTCATATAATTTCTTATGCTAAAGTAACAGTTCGTTCACAAGGTAAAGTACAAATCTAAAATTTTATTGAAAACGAACAAACTATGATCTGAGTCATTGAAGCAATTGCAATTTATCATAATATCTGAAAGAGTCAGTGTAAGAGCTTTTGTATAGCCAGTCCACATACTTAGCCATCTTTTAGTCTTTTATAATTGCTAACACTCAGGCAATACTTATGAGATCAAAGCCTCAAATGGACACACAGAAAGATAGGGGCTTATAGTTCTGCCTCCCAACCTTTTACCTCAAGGGTAATGTCAACAATAATACTTTATGATAATCTACATCTTAGTGGGTATATATATCTGGATCTTTCTCCAACACATAGTGCTTGCCAAAAAGTAAAGTGTAAAAAGTCAAGGTGAAGATCACCATGACTCTTGTATAAAGGTAGAAGGTAAAAGATAGGCCCTTCACAGAGGGAAGCAGAGGTTGTCATGCTCTTTTATGGTTGGATGCACAAAATCTTAATGCAAAAGAACGTCACTTTATATTGCTGCTTGTGATAAAGAACTTTATTATGCAGTCCGTCGCTTTTATTTCTTCCATATCACAAGTTCGTATAAAGCTTATTTTCTTCACACTAAAAGGTCATACATATTTAGAGAGCATTTTTTATTGCTTGCACCGATGACAACTTACTTGAAGGATCTTACTCAATCCATAGGTAGATATGGTGGACTCTCATGGAAAAACTGGTTTAAGGGATGTTTGGATGCACAAGTAGTATCTCTACTTGGTGCAAAAGATTTGGCTAGCATAGGAGGGAAAGCAAGCTCAACATGTTGGAGTATCCATGACAATATGACTTATATTCGGATATAAGAAAACATAACCCATTATGTTGTATTCCTTGTCCAACATCAACCTTTTAGCACGTAATATTTTAATGAGTGCTTGCAATCACAAAAGATGTCCAAGATAGTATATTTATATGTGAAACATCTCTTTCTTTATTACTTCCTATTAATTGCAACAATGACCAAAACTATGTTTGTCAATTCTCAACAAATTTTATTTGTCATACTCTTTATACGTGAAGTCATCACTCTCCATAAGATCATTATAACCTTTTTATTTATTTTATTATTTTTCTTCTTCTCAAGATCAAAGTAAGAAAGCAAAGCCCTCAACTCAAAAATACTCTTTATTATATAACTCATGGACTCGATTACATAGATAGATCATAAAGCAAAACTCAAAGCTAGATCATGTTGAAAACTTTATTCTGCTAGGTAAGATAAAACCAAAAGGATCAAACTAAGAAAAATTATAATAAAGGTAAAGATGTGATGGTGATACGATACCGGGACCCCCCCCCCCCCAAGCTTGGCAAAATCCAAGGGGAGTGCCCATACCCATGTACTCAAATCTCCATCTTCGGGGGTGGTGATGATGGAGTTGATGATGTGGGGAGTTTGTCCTCCGTCTTCAGCTTACGCTTGAAGACGGAATTTTCCCCCTCAGGTCATTGATCTCCTGCTCAAACCTTAGTATATTTTTTTCATAATTCCTACTTGTTTTGCTGCAGGAGACGAAAAGGAATAAGTTGGACCTTAGGTCTCTTTGCTTTATTAGGGAGACTTGACTTCTTGAATTCCACGTCCATGTCCCTAGGTTGAGGTGTCGGTGGGAATGACACCTATGGGATCACAAGAATCCCTACTACGGTTGCGGGGCGCGGGGTTGTGAAAAGAGCGGATCAAACAGATAGCACACGGTTCCTTTACCCAGGTTTGGGCCGCAAGGATGCGTAAAACCCTACTCCTGCTTTGGTGGATTGTATATCTGTGTTCTTGAGCTAGATATGGGGCGTCGAGATCTCCAAAAAGCCGAATCCTCTTCCTGGTCTCCTAGGGCCTCCTTTTATAGGAAAAGGGGTTGCCACAGTGGCACACAGGAGGTGGAAAGGGTACAGTGACGCGAGGTTATCCCTCGCATTACATGACAAGGTGCATTTAATGCGCCTTGCTTAGGTGTCCTTGCTTTATCGGGGACGGGGGAGAGCCCTGTCTCGTCCGTCACCGCTCCCTCTCGCGTCGACACGCGCCCTGGCCAGCGGTGCCTGCGATGCCATGTAGGCAGGCAGGCAGCTGAGGTGGCGCAGCGGTGGGTCTCCATGGAAATCTGCACGCCGCCACGCAGGTGCCTGCCCAGCTGGTTGGGTCGGCAACTGCATGCGAACGGTGGTAGAGGTGTGACCGGCGTGGGCCTCATGGTGGCCCCACGGGTGTTCATGGCAAGGGCCTTGCCGCGGCCTCGGCAAGGGTCTTGTCGGGGTCCCGGCAAGTGTCTTGCCGTGGAGCCTGCTGTCATCCCCGGCAAGGCTCTTGCCGGGGGCCTCGTGGTCCTCCTTGGCTGGGATCCCGCCAAGGATCATCATCTTCTAAAGTGTGCATCTGATCTTGAATGTCTTCACAAATATCAGCATACCACCACGGGGATGCCTCCCGAATCCTTGCCCCATGGGGGTAGTGGACTCAAGGGTGACCCGCTCCGTAGGTGTGGGGTGAGCTGCCACGGCAAGGGTCTTGCTGGGTTTGCTAAAACCGCCTCCCGGAAAGGATCTTTCTGGGGGGCCTGCTTCATCCCCTTCGCTCTTTGTGGTCTTGGTCTTGGCGTCGTTCTACTTCTCTTGAGCTTCGGCCTTACCTCGGCTCACCTCCCTTGCCTTGCTTAGTGCGGTGGTGTCCGTGGCTCAGACTGCCCATGCACAGTTATAGGGGTACAAAAAGTGTACCCCTCTTTTTGTACACCGACAGGAGCCCCCGGGCCTGGGCCACACATCAGCGCAATCGCATCGCTGGGCTAGGCCAAAAATGGTGCGCGGGCAGGCGGGGCGGTTTTTACCGCGGTAAGTTCCTTCGCGCCCTGCGCCTCCCACGCTTCCCGCGTGTGGCGCGGCGTGGGGAGGCGTGTGTGACGTGGGCGGCATGCGCGGGGTTGCTTCCCGCGGGCATGCATCACATCACAGTTAATGTGAAAGGAGGAGGCCCGCGTTTCCCCCCATAAGAAGGAATAACCGTGGGCGCGCTGCTCACTTCCCCCTCTTCCTTCGTGCCTTTTCCAATCTCAGAGCCGCCGTTCCCTTTCTTCCTTCCCTCGCAAGCTTTCGTCGTCGCCCGCTATCGCTGCTTGGCCACCCCCCTTCCTCAACCCTCTGGACTTCTTGGTCGCCATGGCGCCCAAATCCGCCAAGGGCAAGGGGGTGGTTAAGGGCTCCAGGACCGTGGAGCCACCGGAGAGCGCGCTGTTGGGGGACCGGACACAGTCTGCCTTCTTCTTCCCCTCGATGGTTGATGTTCATGAGCTCCGGGCCTCCTTTAAGCCCCTGTGGGGAGTGAAGACGGGGGGAGAGAATTCGGGACACTCGGCGATGCGCATCATTCCTGCCGCCTGTGCCGATCCTGCCCCAAATCGGTACCCCTTCTTCATTGACTACTTTTCTTGCGGCATATGCCCCCCTTTCTCCGATTGCTTCTGCGACATTATGCACACCTTCGGTTTTTGCCTCTTGGATTTTACTCCGAATGCAGTGGCGTGCATGTCTTTCTTTGCGCATCTCTGCGAGGGCTTCGCCGGGGTGCAGCCCAACACGGCGCTCTTCTGCCATTATTTCTATCCTCGAATCCAGCCGGGAGGTGCCGTCTCTAGTTGCGTCACCTGGATCCCAAGATCCAAAGGGGCGTACCCAGACGGTGCCGTGAAGGAGAGGTGGGACGAGCGGCGTGACCGGTGGTGCTGGATTGAGGACGAAGACCCGCCAGCATTTTGCAAGGTCCGCCGAGTATCGCCGGTCCGCAGCAGCGATTGGGGTGATGTCGACGCCGCCGACGGGAGGCTTACTGTTGCCACCACCAGGATTCTTCAGCTGACCCGGGCTGGGCTCACCCTGGAGATGATCGGGGCGGACTTCATTCGCCGCCGGATCGCCCCGTTGCATAATAAGGGGAGGCCAGCCTGGCTTTTTACGAATCCGGTGGACATTATGTGGCTCCGCCCCGACCTCGACAACAACTTCACGGTGTTGGCGCATGCCCACTTCTGCCAGCGGCTCTTCCAGCTGGATGTGGGTCGCGACGGCGAGGTCGAGCTGACTGGCAAGGCCGCGAGGGCTGTCGTAAAGGCCGGCAAGGCCGTCAAGGGGCCGTTCTTCAAGTTGCCAGCGGGGGTGGTCCCGTTGTGCAATAATTCACGCCATTCCGAGATCATCGCCATGATGCTGGACTGCAATGCGCACGGCCCCGTCCCGAGCTGGAGGGAGCCGACGGACGCAGATGTGCAGCATTTCTTCGATACCTTGATTGAGGTGTACGTCAATGCTGACGCCGAGCGGCGGCTTGTCATGGACACCACCCAGGCGGAGTTGGACTACATCGCCACCAGGGCAAGGGAGGTACATCTCGCCATGGAGGCCGGCAGCGCCGGGGGCGTGGAGGACAAGGCCGCAACGGCTGCGGAGGAGGAGCAGCTCACCCTGTGGGCGGCGGCCGCCGAGGAGGCCGGCAGCGCCGACACCAGAGTTCTGCTTGTTGAGGACGCGGTCGACGAGTCATCAGAGGAGGAGGGCGTGGTGGCGGGCTCGACACCAACCAGGGCAAGAGGGCGAGTCCTGCGACGGTCTGGCTCCGGCGAGCCGGTCCGGCCAGGCAGGGCTACGCGGCCTCAATTGTCCCCGGAGGGGTCCGGGCATCACACGAGGGCCTCGGCAGCGAAGAAGCTGACGAAGGCCGCTGAGAAGAAGAAGGCGGCAGCCCCTTCCTCATCTGGGCGCGCACAAACCCCGCCGCTACCTCCGCCTTCTCCGGCAGGCGTCGACTCGGATGAAGACGTGGAGCTCCCTTTTGATCTCGGGCCTCTCAGCCCGGAGAGGAAAAGGAAACTGGCGGAAGAGGAGGAGATGGATGACGAGTAAGTACTCCGTTCCTTACTGTCATTTCCATTTCCCCGAATTGGGTCGCTCGTCTTGATCCATTTTTGCTTTTGAAGGGAGGCAGATACGTTGGCCCAGAGGGTGAAGAGGGCGAGGACCTCGGCGAGCAGCCAGTCCCCGGCTGGGGCTTCAAAGACACCACTGGTGGTGCTGAGCAGCCCGGACAGTAGCCCCCGGCGCAGCCCCCAGCGTAAGTTCATCACCCTCCTCTTACTCGACATGTGGTTGGCGCTCGACGCTATGATGTTGACCTTGCCGGGTTCGCAGGAGGGGAGCGGCAGCAGGAGGAGCCATAGAGGGCTACTCCCAACACACCACCCCCATCGACTACGCCGCCGCGGGGGGCGTCCCCGGCAAGGGCATCAGGCACGGAGTCCACACCCATGGAGGAAGAGGGGAACCTGGGCGCTGGTGGCTCTGCCACGGCACAAAACGCTGGCGGAGAGGGCACTTCTGCTTCACGGCCTGGCACTGGTGAGTCGCCTGTCCTTCGTCTTTGTTTTTCCCTTATCTTTTCCTTGGCTTCATTGCTCCTGTTGCTGCCTAGGCCCTCCTTCAACAGACATGGACACTGTTGTCGGAGACATTGCTGAGGAGGCCGCGGCGGAGGCCAGCAGGATTGCTGCCAAAGAGGTCACCAAGGGTGCTGATGAGGCCGCTGCCGATGAAGCCGCCAAGGGTGCCGTCGAGGACGCTGCTGCGGGAGCCACCAAGGCGACCGGCGAGGCTCCTGCGGAGGGCGCCAGCGGTGGACTTGCCGGTGAGGCCGGCAAGGCCCCCGCCAAGGAAAAGGTGGTGGGTGACCAGCCTCCCTCCTCCCCAACCTCGGGCCCCGGCAGATACCTGAAGGTTGGCGATGATCTTTTCGTCCACCTCCCAGGGTCGTCAAGCCGAGCGCCCACCGAAGGGGAAGTTTTCGACGGCGAGGTGCTTGCCGCCACCGGGCTCGAGGTTGTCGACGCGCCGGTCCTTGGCGGCGATGGTTCTCCAGAAGAGCAGCTCTTCCGCGCCATGGGGGCCAATTTCCGGAAGCTCCAAGTGCTCTACCGTGCCTGTCTGGACAAAGTCAAGTCCAGGGCGGCAGCGGTGGACAGCGCGGAGGTGGACTTCAAGGCGCGCGTCACCGAGACGCAGGCCTGGTTCCACCAGACTCGCGAGGAGCAAAGGGCCTTTCAAGAGAAATTGGCCGAGCGTGATGTGGAGCTCGCCATGAAGATGGCTGACATCAAGAAGGCCCAGGAGAAGGCAGCGAACTTAGCTGCCGCGGCCGAAGCCGCTCGGAACCAGCATCAAGCCACCTTGGACTCCTAGGAGGAGGACCTCTCCTCGGGTGAGGCGAAGCTTGCCGCAACACTCCGCGGCAAGGATGAGGAGCTTGAGGCCCTTGTCGTGCGATGGACCCATGAGCTAGAGCAGAGGCACAAAGAGGCACTCGATGCCCAAGCTCTAGCCCATGCCGACAAGGTGAAGGAGCTGGAAGCGGAGCGGGACGAGCTGAAGGAGTAGGCCCTCAAGCTGTCTGGCGAGAAGAACACGCTCAACCGCGCCTTGGTAGAGGCGCAAGGAGCAGTCGTCAGCAGGACTGGGGAGCTCTCCAATGCGCAGAACTCCATCATAGACCTCAAGCTGAAGCTGGAGGATCTCGAGAAGATGTTGTCGGAGAGCAGTGCTCGGGAGGAGACCTAGACCAGGAGCCTGGAGGAGCAGAACCAGTTGCGGGCGAACGAGGCTGCCTCCCACCAGGAATACATGGCGGGCGAGAACAGGTGGATCAGCCATCTGGAGGTCGTCGCCGGCAGGGTCGCCTCGCAATTGGCCACCATGGGGATGCCAAACGTGAGGTACGCTCCTGAGCGCAGCGGGACCGTCAACGCCAAGCTGACCCAGTTCTTCGAGGGTGTCCTCGGAGCCTTGGGCTATCTCCACTCCAACAGGACGGCCACACTGGCCGAGGAGGCCCAGCGACTTTGCCAGAGGGTCGTGACCAAGGTCCACACCAAGGTTGCGTACTGGAATCCCGACCTTGACTTCGCGGCCGCGATGAGGAGCTTGCCGGAGGATGCTGACCCCACGGTGCTCAAGGAGCGCATCAAGCCCATCACCGACTGCATCGACGAAATCAAGAGGGTGGAAGGCCGGCACCGGGATTAGGCATCCCTTTCTTCTTCGCCGCTGCGGGTTCCCGACCAAGACAAATTTTATCTTTAGTTAGAACCGCAGCTATGATGTGATGTAATATAACTCTGAAGTATTCTTAATTCTCATGCATGTTATTTCCCCGTTCAATTCCCCTTTGTATGTGTGCCCTACGTCGATCGAGAAGGCTTGCGGGCACGGAAGCCCCAAGCGGCGTCTTGGGGACGGATCCCCATGGCCTGCCGGGTACGCGTGCTACCGGACGAGCCACCTTCCCGTTCCGAACGTGGCCGCTCGAACTGTCGAGCTTGACTCGAGTCAGAATCGAGGGTGTTGTTGATCGCGGAAGGCTACTCTGCCACTCTCGACGCAGCCGCTTGAGCTGTTGAGCAGACTCGAAACAGGGCAAGGGTGTTGCCGATCGTGGTAGAGCCCCCTGGCGTGCAGGTTTTTCATACTAAGCAAACATCTCCGGGGGGAATAACCTCAAATAAGAAAGGTAGCACACAACAAGGGTTCGGTGCAACTTAGCTTCTGTTCGCGATCGCTCGAGCGTCGACCTTCTGGCCTCCTTTCTTCTTCGAGGGTCACGAAGATGAAGGAGTGTCGGGCTAACTGCCAAAGCCGATTCTCACAACTGCGCCCCCTACCTGGCGCGCCAAAGATGTCGGTGGGAACGACATCTATGGGATCACAAGAATCCCTTCTATGGTTGCGGGGCACGGGGTTGTCAAAAGAGAGGATCAAACAGATAGCACACGGTTCCTTTACCCAGGTTCGGGCCGCAAGGATGCGTAAAACCCTACTCCTGCTTTGGTGGATTGTATATCTGTGTTCTTGAGCTAGCTATGGGGCATCGAGAGCTCCAAAAAGCCGTATCCTCTTCCTGGTCGCCTGGGGCCTCCTTTTATAGGAAAAGGGGTCGCCACAGTGGCCCCCGGGAGGTGGAAAGGGTACAGTGATGCGAGGTTATCCCTCGCATTACATGACAAGGTGCATTTAATGCGCCTTGCTTAGGTGTCCTTGCTTTATCGGGGACGAGGGAGAGCCCTGTCTCGTCCGCCGCCGCTCCCTCTCGCGTCGACACGCGCCCTGGCCAGCGGTGCCTGCGATGCCATGTAGGTAGGTAGGCAACTGAGGTGGCACAGCGGTGGGTCTCCACGAAGATCTGCACGCCGCCACGCACATGCCTACCCAGCTGGTTGGGTCGGCAGCTGCATGCGAACGGTGGTAGAGGTGTGACCGGCGTGGGCCTGATGGTGGCCCCACGGGTGTTCATGGAAAGGGCCATGCCGCGGCCCCAGCAAGGGTCTTGCCGGGGTCCCGGCAAGGGTCTTGCCGTGGCGCCTGCTGTCATCCCCGACAAGGCTCTTGCCGGGGGCCTTGTGGTCCTCCTTGGCTGGGATCCCGCCAAGGATCATCATCTTCTAAAGTGTGCATCTGATCTTGAATGTCTTCACAAAGATCAGCATACCACCACGGGGATGCCTCCCGAATCTTTGCCCCATGGGGGTAGTGGAGTCAAGGGTGACCCGCTCCGTAGGTGTGGGGCGAGCTGCCACGGCAAGGGTCTTGCCGGGTTTGCTAAAACCGCCTCTCGGCAAGGATCTTGCCGGGGGGGGCGCTTCATCCCCTTCGCTCTTTGTGGTCTTGGTCTTGGCGTCGTTCTACTTCTCTTGAGCTTCGGCCTTACCTCGGCTCACCTCCCTTGCCTTGCTTAGTGTGGTGCCGTCCGTGGCTCAGACTTCCCGTGCACAGTTATAGGGGTACAAAAAGTGTACCCCTCTTTTTTTACACCGACATGAGGTAGTGGGATTTCATCTTCATCTGGGCTTCTCTCACCTTTTCCTTTCAAATCATGATCTTCTTTCTTCCTCCGTGGTACAACCATAATGCTCCACATCCCCATAAACTTTTGGGTTTGCGATATAACTTGCAACATAGCTCTCTCTCTCTCTACGAATCTTGTGACGACATGTTTTTAGATCTTCCAGGAAAACAACACGAAACAAGAACAGAGGATATTGCCGCGGTATGGTGGTCAAAACCTTCAGGAGATTTTATAATGAATTTATACCGGCCAAAAGGAGTATTCTGCAAGAAAACGGACTCCAGAGGGCACACGAGGTGGCCACAAGCCTGGGAGGCAAGCCCAGGGGGGTAGGGCGCGCCCCCAGGGCTTGTCACCTCCTCATGCACTTTTCGTCCTACTTTTTATTTTCCTAATTTTTTAAATATTCCAAAATGGAGAAAATTTGCTATTGGAAAGCTTTTGGAGTCGGTTTACTTACCGTATCACATACCTATTCCTTTTCGTAATCTAGAACATTCCATAAACATAGAAATCAACCATGAAAACCACAACAATCCTTTCACAAAATTCAAAGCATATAGCATTCATACATCTTTGAAAGGTAGCTGGTGCATTGCACGAACCAAAAGGCATACGTCTATGGAGATCAACATGAGTGCCAAAGAATATAGCAGTAGGAACAACTGGATCAACATTATATGTAATATTCTCTTCTTCAGCTTTAATAGGTTCTACTACTTTTACTTCAATGGGAGTATGATATTTAAACCACTTCTCCTTAGGGAGATTAACATGAGTAGCAAATGATTCACAGAAAGAAGCTACTATCTCAAAATCATTTAGTGCTAAATTCATGAATAGCATCAATATCCATAAAAGATTTAACACAATCAAACTTAAGGTTTATACCTGACTCCTTACCTTCGTCGAGCTCCCAATCTTCATAGTTGTGTTTTATTCTTTCCAAGAGATCCCATTTGAATTCAATAGTCTTCTTCATAAAAGAACCAGTACAAGAAGTATCAAGCATGGATTGATCATTACGAGAAAGCCGAGCATAAAAATTCTAAATAATAACTTTCCTTGAGAGCACATGATTGGGGCATGAATATAACATTTACTTAAGCCTCCCCCAAGCTTGAGCGATACTTTATCCTTCATGAGGCCATAATATAAAATTCCAATCACGATGAACCAGATGCATAGGATTAAACTTCTGGTGAAATTCCAATTTCAATCGGTTATAATTCCAAGTCCCAATACCATCGCATAGCCTATACCATGTCAATGCTTTCTCCTTCAAATATAAAGGGAATACATTCTTCTTGACCTCATCCTCAGGCAAACCTTCAAGCTTAAATAATCCACAAACTTCATCCACATAGCTCCGTTTTGCGGTACGCCACACCCCTCCCGATCAACAGGACCCCTGTTTCGACCATAGGAGGTCGGTTTCCTCCATTTTGCGGTACGCCACACCCCTCCCGATCAACAGGACCCCCGTTTCGACCATAGGAGGTCCATTTCCTCCGTTGGGCGGTATGCCACACCCCTCCCGATCAACAGGACCCCCGTTTCGACCGTAGGAGGTCCGTTTCCTCCGTTGTGCGGTACGCCAGGCCTCGTTTCCATCGCCTCTTCCGTCCAAGCCCTCCCGATGAACACGACCACGCATTCCGTTCCAACCCATGAACACGACGACGACGTTGTTTCTCCGTTCCGACCCAGCCATGTACATGAGCCCTCGCCGTACGTATGCACGAGTAGGCGTTCAAGACCCCGCCCGTATGTACACATACGTGGTCGTATTTTCTTTCTTGCACCCTGGTCGCCTCTACTACGACACGTGTGCGCCTCTACATCCACCAGTATATATGTACGTACACGTTCGCGACAAGAATGACAACACTACGTACGCTTCGACCAAGTGGGTCCCGACTATGAGGCACTTCCTTGCGTGTGAAGGTGTAGCTGGTGGGTCCCAGCAGTCAGGGGGGAAACGTTTTTTTCGGGAAATACGGTGGCCCGTCCGGTGGGTCCCTGCAGTCAGGTGGAGGAATCATTTTTTCCGCGTAATAAGGAGGCACTTCCTTCTTGCCGCCGTGGACCTAGCTGTCAGCCTCTCCACGTACAGTCCACGTCCGATGGAAGTCGTTCCTTGACCATGTTGACCATGCCGCGCCGAGAGCACCAGGGCGGTGGACGACGGCGAGGCCTAGGAAGGGGACGACGGGGAGCCGAGGAAGACGTGGCAGTGGATGCCCACGCGGAGAGGAGTATGAGGGTTCACTCGTTCGGCTGCGGTGTGAGGCTGCTGTCGCCGCAGGGCCTGGCCAGACGTGGGAATAGTAGGGGGCGGTGAGGCCTCCACGGCAGCACAGCCGGCCATGGGAGGCAGGAGCAGGCGGCACGACCGGCGCTGCTTTGGGCGGCTGGAGCAAGAAGACCAAAGGTTGAAGAAGCACTACGTCCGTTGGATGGACATCGTACGGTCACTGCAGCTAGAATCATTTATATTGACTAAGTTGACAAAGCCCTTGGTACGTCAACTTAGTAGGCCCACAGGTCAGCTTCCGAAACGGTGCGCCCCAGATGTCAGGGGGAGGAATCATTTTTTGGGCGGGTGAAGCTAGAATATCCGAGATTGAAGAAGAAGCATGGCATCTGTTGGATGGACATCCAACGGCCACTGCAGCTAGAACCGTGTGTTGACTATAAGTTGACAAAGCCTTGCATACGCGTCAACTCTGTCTTTTTAGGGGACGCGTCAACTTAGTAAGGTCAGAAGTGTGTGGCAGAGAACTTATAGACCATTTGAGATTTGTAAGAATGTGTAGCCCTTTTTTGAATTCTAATGGAATTTACTACAGCCCATTTACAGTTTGTTAAAAGTACAGCCCATTTCAACCAACCGTTCAAAACAGAATTCAATACAATTTCCCACATTTTGATGGGATCCGGAATATTTTTATCCCGAAATTTGTAGTCAGATTAAATAAATTTATATTACATAAAAATCCAATGAAACATTGTGCTCGCAACAATTAATGAAATTAAAATTTTCAATATCCAAAAATAATATTTTATAAAGTAATCACGTGTTTGGTGCATTTTTTATAGTTACAGCCCAGTTTTTATAATTGCATCCCATTTATTATTTCTTAAAGCCCATTTTCTTATTAAGCCTAATGCATCCCTCCTAGGAAATATTTGCAGCCCAGCGGGGCACAGAATAACAACTTGACATTGCTTGGGTATTCCTAAAAAAGTATAGCTGGGCTAGCCATTTTCAGCTTGAAAAAAATTAATATCTGGGCTGGATATCTAGCCTGGGCTAGATGGGCCACAGCCCGCCCAGTTAATACCTGCAGTGATGTTTTCGTTGTTGTTCAGAGGAGAAAAATTAATATCTGGGTTAAACATCGAAAAACTCTGCAGTGCTCACACCTCAAAAACACAAATACTGCTCGAGCTGCTTGGTCCCAGCTGTCGGCCGCTTCTTGTGCAATTCTCTCATTTATTGACTACTACATAGGTAGACAATGGTGTGGGACCATGATGTCAGGAAACCAGGGGGAAGCAAAATAAATTACTCCAGCGAGCGCTTCCACCTCTGCCTTGTTGTCTCCCGTGGAAACCCCTTTCCTCCCTTTTTTTCCTCGGGCAAGGACCAATGCATGCAGCACATCCATGCGGTTATTAGGCAAGAAATAAAAGCGCTTTGCATGCTATGAATTACGATGGCCTGCATGGGTAGCTAATAAGGCATCCTCTTAACTGCTGTGATTAAATGTTGTGTTTAGAAGAGAGAAATATCATTTTTTTCCACCAATCTGCTTGCACCTAGGTCGTGATGCACCTTCTAATACGACTTATTCACCTAGACGGAGGGAGTATAGTTCTATACATATATATATATATATATATATAATAAGGAGGCACTTGCGTACGTGAGGCTATGGACCTGGTGGGTCCCCATTGTTATCCTCTCCAAGTAAAGTCATCTCCTCGCACGCGCGCGCTTTCCGCCCGAAACAGTCAGCGCCGCCCGCCCCGCTTCCCGGTGCAGGCGATTGCTCCGCCTTCAAACGACACAAGTGCCGTCCGTCCGTCCATCTGCCGCCCACATTAATGATACGCGGTTACTGAGGCGGCTACTCCAGCGCCACACGTCCGTCCCTCCGCTCGCCCACCATTGCTATATAAACTGCTGTGCCGGCCATAGCCGCAGTCATCCGCATCCGTTCCCTTTATCCTGTCCACACCACTACTGGCCACCATGGCTTCCTCGCGCTCTAGCGATCTTCGGGACGGGCGGACGACGGACCACAAGGAGATGGCAGCCATTGCTGCCGACCGGCTGGGCGGCAGGCAGCCGGAGGACGACGACGTCCCAATGGAGAACATGGTAGTCGATGATCTGGCGCCAACCCCCTCCTCCGCGCCATCCTCGCCGGTGCATTGCACCATGACCATCGGCCAGGCCCGTGCCCAATATATGGACAGTGTGAGGCAGATGCGTCAGGAGCAGTTCCGGTAGGCGCAGGCCGACGCCGCCTACAACCACCATCTCCTCCAAGAGCACCTGCAGGCAGAGGAGCAGATCGCCACGGAGCGGGCGGAGCAGGAGGCGCTGCTCGACTCATACCGCTCCGCCCGCAAGGGCCGCCTCGAGCGCTGGCGGTACCACATGCGGGTGGCGGAGGCTGCGGCCGCCTACAAAGAGGCTAGCAAAGAGGGTGATGAAGCGGGCGAGGCGCTGTTTGGTGAGACCGAGGACGAGGCAGAGGACAATGCCGGCTCCGACGAGTCCCTGCTCCGCTGGCATCGATGAGGCCCTGCTCCGCCGAGGCCCCGCGGTGCCAACAACGAGGCAGAGGACACCGTCGGCTCCGCCGAGGCCCCGCCCCGCCAACAACGAGGCAGAGGACATCGCCGGCTCAGCCAAAGCCCCACCGTGCCGGCAACGCGGGGGAGGATTTCTACTGCTCCGCTGAGGCGCCACCCGCCGGCAACGAGACCGAGGACATCGCCGGCTCCGCCGAGGCCCCGCCCTGCTGCCAACGAGGCCACGCCACACAGAAAACAAGGAAGAGTAGAACACGGTAGGTCGCCGCCGCTCGGGTCCAAGTAAGGCCACCGCTGCTACCCTCCTGTTGAAGCCAAGCTAGGCAGGTTGACCATTGGTGACCGGTTAGCTTCTTGGCGGCGGTGACGTGGAGTCGGGGAGTTGTGCTGGAGAATAACGCTGCTGATCATTGGGCTCCTAGTTGCCCTAATCGCTATGACAAGCTAGGCCGGTTAATTAATTATACATCCAGCGCACCCCTTTATAGTTGAAATGTAATGAAATCCGGCATGTTTATATGAAATCCGACCGTGTATGAATGAATTTATTTCGATTAGTTCGAATTCCTGTATCACTGGCATTGGATGAACATGCAAAACAACACGTACTAGCATTATTCCCAGGGTGATCACCTCGTTTGCAGCAGTTTCACATGTACTCCCTCCGGTCCTTTCTAGTCTGCATACAAGTTTTGTCTGCAGTCAAAGTATCGCTACTTTGACCAATCTTATACAAAAAAGTATGCACTTACACAATGTGCGAAGTAAAAAGGAACAGAAGGAGTACAAAGAGTTTGAGCAGCTTTTTAGCGTTTCTGTACATTGCAATCAAACACACAGGCCTGGCAATCCATAGAGAACATTCAAAACAATCGATGATTATGCATCTCAGCGACTCACATGTTAGAGGCAATATATACTTCACAACTAAAGAATAAAGAAAAAAATTGATCGACGCTGCTCACAGCAAAGGGCGTCCCATTCGAAAATATCAAACGCATGTCTTGCTAAAATCAGTGAGCAAGATTTGACAAGGTTGTCCCATTCCAAAATATCAAATGCCTGCGATTGTGGAATGGGCAGGCTTTGCCATCAGTTCGGACATTGACTTGGCACCTCGTGCTAAATAAACCAGTTGTTCTTTTTGTGCAGTTCCACCAAAATCAACCAAATTCGCGCGTAGCTTGTATGATTTCAACCTTATATGTTGCAACGCCTTGAACTTATCGACACCTCCTTTCTTGTGGTGGAAATGAATGATTCGATGTATTCATGAACATTTTGTGCAGTTCCCATTGAAATCAAGTTGAGCACCCCTGTTTGCACAAATACAAAAAAGTGATTAGTATAGAGCAAACTGTACTATGAATTGACAGTTTCAACAGGCACATACATGGTCCATGTAGAGCACACTTTTAGAAAAATGGAACTCACCAGAAAGAATCATAGAACAACAGCAAAAAATGGAGATTTTTTCAGTCCTTCTGAGCTGAAGTTAGTTTGGTCTTGTGGGGAGTAATGTAACCATCCTTCAACTACTCCTTCGGATGATAAGATAGACAGGGCTTCTTCATCCTGGCATAATCGGAACTAGTCAGTTCACGTACTCCATATTCTTCTTCAGAGGAAGATGATCCTGTTGTGCAATGACAAGAGGACTACTAAATGCTAGCATCACTGTTTGCTCGAAAAAAGGAAAGGAAATATTAAAAACAACACAGATGAAGCACTTCTCAAGGACAATACCACTTTTTCATGACAGTGTCTAAACAGTAGCACAACACCAATAGAGATGACAAAGCTCAATCATATGGATGAAATTAGTGGGCGAGTACCAACCTTCGTCAGGAGGCTTATTGTGTAGAGCATACAGATGAAGCATTTCTCCGGAACCATCTGTTGCTATCTACGATGGTGGCCAAGCTTACTATATACTCCTCGATTAGTTTAATGTTCCCAACATCTTCTTGTGCAGTTCCACTGAAATATATGGTATCGTCAAAGAAGATCCCTGTTTGCACAAGTAGAGATAATTACATATTACATTAAGAGTAGCATCAAATCAGTGGCAAAACAATTGCTCGTTCCAGCCATAGCAATAAATTAAGATGCAAAACTATATCATTACTTGTGCCATCACAGTTCCAGTGCTTCATTACAGCACTGGGAGTTGATTTTTGTTTTTCTTCCCCTTGTTCTTCCCCTTCATCACTTGGTTCAATAACAAACAAGCTTCGCCTTCAATGTAAGATTTGGCATGTCAATTAGGGAGCACAAGTATAGTATTAAACTAACTTTTCTGATGAAAGTGGCAAAATACAGGCCAGCAGTTGTGAAATATCCTTATCTTACCTCAATTGGATATTACGGTGCACATACAGATTGGAAGTCTTGTCTCCATTTGTGCAATTCACTAAAATCAAGCAACATTACCGTACAAGTAGCACAACATATGAATGCACATTGCAGAATCATGTGAAAGAAGGCTAGTACTGACCTCTCATGATGCGGAATTCAAACAACTCACAAGAAGAAGATCTGAACCAAATCCGCCTTAATGGATAGGAAGTAAGATCTCCTCTTGGGTAGTTCCACTAAGATCAAGCAATCAAGCAACGTTGCTGGTGTGACATTTTGGTTGAACTGCACAAAACACTCTTAAAACAAAAGTGTTTTGTGCAGTGCAACAAAAGGTCACAATGGCAACAAGGTGAAGCAGATAACCATATTTACACAGAGGTGCAAAGGAAACAATTAGTGGTCAATAACGGTGGATGACACAGAAGCCAACAAAAAGAAGCATCTACCTTATCTAAATGGGAAAGAAAGCAAGACAGTAGCATTTCTCAAATGGTGGCATTGATTAATATTAACATAGAGATTATATTAACAATAAAATTCGTTAAACATGTAATTTGCTTTTAACTGTGGCATTGCATCAATTTTGCAGCGGCATTATTAGAGGGTGTTTGTTTACAGGGACATTTTGGTGTAGGGACTAAGAAAATCCGTGTCAGTCCGTGTTGGTCCTAGTTTTGTTATCAGACGCCTTTCCCTATGTGAGCGCATCAAATCTAGTCCTGCTCAAACTCTACAGCCTTGTCCCTTCCTTTCCTTTTTCAACTAGTAGTACTTTCGCCCCTTCCTTTCCTTTTTGAACCACGTCCTAGATTTATGCGATACAACTTTCCCCACTACTTTCCCCCATTCCTTTCCTCTTTGAACCACGTCCTAGATTAATGCTATACAACTTTCCCCCTTCATTTCCTCTTTGAACCACGTCCGATATTCATGCTATATACAACTTTTCCCACTCCTTTCCTCTTTGAACCGCATCCTAGATTCATGGTATACATGCAGCTAGATCAATGCATGTGGAGTAAGTAAATTATACCTTAAGGTTCTTGGGGCGTGGTTCGGCGGGTGACGGGACGACGGCGAAGAAGAAGGGGTCGGAGGCCCTCCCGCGCCGCCGCTGGGTGGAAAGTGAACAGCTGCGCCGGTAGTCCCTCGCCTACGGCGACAACATTAAGCCTCCTTCCCTTCCCGGCGGACGGATCCTGCCGGCTCTTTGAGCAGTAGTGAGGGGAGAGAGAGGCCAACGAAGTCTTGTTTAGATCTGGAGGGGGCGAGGGAGTGTGAAGAGAGCAACTACAAGCGCTGAGGCTCCAGCGTGTGTGTATATATATATATATATATATATATATATATATATATATATATATATATATATATATATATATATAGACACACACACACACACACTGGAGAGAGAGTGTGAAGCGTGCAAACCCTAGAAAACATTTTGACCAGTCAAAGAATCCTCCTGGCACAAATTATGCTCAAGTGTAGTTATCGAACCCGAGACCTCAAGTTTGATGAGCGAACAGGCTAACCAGCTACACAACCCTCCCGTTATGTTCAACGAGAGGGAAATAACCTTTTATACATTCCTGAATCCTTATTATAACATGCACACAAATTTTGGGCACTTGTATTCGACTTAATTCAGTGTGCCACCGCATCTCGTATACTTACTACTCCCTCCGTCTAGGTGTAATAAGTCACATTAGAAGGTGCAACGGGACCAAGGTGCGTGTGTGTGTGTGTGTGTTTAACAGCATGCGTGTGTTAGAGAGAGCGACAGATCGACCTACTCCTACAGAGAGATGTTGTGTAATGTACGATTTTAGCCGCGAGAGTCGGTGCATCCTATCGTTTCTGGGCGTGTCTGGTAGGGACATGCGGACAGCTGCCACGGTCGCTCCTAACCAGCCTGGCCCACCCAAAGCCCCTCCATCACCCGCGCACGCTTCCCGCCCGAAACGGTCAGCGCCGCTCCAAAGAATCGGTGCCGCATTCATGCCCGGGCAGAGCGGACACGACCTCTCACCGGCGCAAGAGTGATGGTTGCTTCGTCCGTCCAACTTACTGATTTGACGGCTCATTGGTCTTTATTACTAAGGTCGTAGGACTGCTGGATGTCCCACGCTTTCGGCGAAAGGAGGTATACCTACTAGATTACAATTTTCTCCATTCTTATATCGGAGGCGTGCAAGAGCAGTGAAAACACGCAGGCTCAGTGATCCGCATGTGGTTCATGGTGAAATCTCTACAAAGACTTATATTTAGGAACGGAGGAAGTACTAGTATAGTATGTACTGTAATTTATCAGCGAGATAAATTTGTACAGTGCTATAAAGCTTCCAGCTTCTGTTACATGTATCTTGTCCAAGGTTGCCCGTTGCAACATTTCATCAAATACAAAGGAGACTAACATGCATGCTGTTGCATCTCAATGATTGACAGATCATAGCAAATATGTACTCCCTTCGTTCCAAAATAAGTTTCTCAACTTTGTGCAAACTTTGGTACAAAGTTGTACTACTATTAAAGTTGACACTTATTTTGGAACAGAGGCAGCTAAACAAAAAAATGATCCATGCAGTCCCTAGCCCTTGAACCGTGAACCCTGACCAGGCTTCAATTTGCTGGCAACGTTCGAGCTTCCTAATAAATGAAGTTTGCAACCTTTGGACCATCGGATCATTTTGTGCAGTTTCACCAAAATCGAGATGCGCATCCCCGTGGCAAAGAAATTGAACAAGCGTGATTAGAATAAGATTACTGGGACTAGTTGATGAGACATAAACTCATCACAAATACAGTACGTAGAAGCCAGTAGAGGTATGTGCGGGGCAAAGAAGTAGAGAAATATCCACAGGGAGTGATGTGGGCAGCTGGAGCAGTGGTGCAAGCCGGATGTAAAGGGAGTTGTACCTGAGGGACGTAGCTCAACCTTGAGGAGGGTGGCGGGAGGCGGCAACTGCCCTCGTCGCGGCAGTGAGCAAGGGACGAAGGCAACCTCACCGGCTTTGTGAGAGCGAATGGTGGGGACCCCTGATCGGGACGTGCCGACAGTGGTTTTTCGCCGTCGGCGACGGCCACCGCATCTACACTAAGCATCCACCCCTTCCCCAAGCGGACGTGATACGCCGGGATGTTAGAGATGTGGCCACAGTCGTTTTGTGCGAGAGACTGTGAAGAGAGCAACCCCAGCAAGCAACCATGTAGGCTGGCCCGTCCTGACTATGTATATAGTGGAGAGGTTTCCTTTTCTCTCCATATGAACCTATCATATTGCGTACGTGCCACTGAAGAAAAAAACTTTATTTATAAATGACGTGGCACCTACTACTCGTTCTCCTATAACCTTGCGCTTGGCATCTCCAAGATATTAACCTTGCGATTGGCTCTTCGCCTCTTCGGGAAGTCGAGCAATAATGGTAGTGCAGTATATATCGTTCTGGCTATATGAGACCGAATGAATTGCTGCACGTCCACTACGTGGGCGAGGGTCGAGGGGCAAGGGAGAGTGCTACATACGGAGAAAAATGAGTGAATCTACACTCTAAAATACGTCTATATACATCAGTGTTTGGAGTATGTACTAGTAGTTCATATTGAAATCTACTAAAGGACATATATATTCCAAACAATATGATAGTATAATCTCTATAACCAAGGTAGTAGGGACGAGGAGTAAACGGAGGGAGTAGTAAAATTTTCTCCTCGGTCTGCAAGCCACCGCGCGCGTGGGCGAGGGAGCAGGCGTAAGGCGTGGTAAGCAAGCTTCACCTCATCCTGCGAGCCACCGCGCCCGTGGGCGGGGGAGACGGCGTACTAAGCAAGCTTCTCCTCGTTCTGCGAGTTGACGGGACACATCAAAAGTACTCCAGTGTATAGAGCCTTGCCTCTAAGGTAGGCCCCACATGGTTTGCCTCTTTTTTTTAATTTAACATAACGCGTCAAGTCGCAATTTGTTTGTTCACCCGTGGTAGACGATCCTCCCTCCACCAAGTGGACAACCAGTACACGTGCTAAATTACCACCTGGGCTGCCTTTTTTGTACAGAAATGAGCTCCACCGTGTACCCGCGCGGGTGTGGTTGGGAAAGAGACGGGAGTACGTGCGCCGTGCATGCACCTCTTCTCTTCGTGCACGTCCCCCACCTACGTGGGGTGTGTGTGAGAGATACAAACCGCGTTTGTGAGTGTTTTTTGTTTTTGGGTGGGGGTGGGGTGGGGGGTTGATTTCGTGAATTATTTGTGGGAATATGTGTCGATGACATCTCAAACAAAATTTTGCATGCAATGTCTGTGAAATGGAGGCCTATCCATATCATACATAGAGGGTCGGGCAATCCACGAGAAGAGAGGGAGGGGTCATAGCTATCGATAGAGTCAAAGAGAGGATCAAGTGGGTGGGTGCGAGATCGATGAAGAGAGCCATCGAAATTGTTTTTGTGTACAAGTCAAAGATATAGGGTGTCGGTGTACTAGAGTAGGGGTACCCTAGTATCCCGAACTTGTGCACGGGCAGTCGCAACGTCCCGCGGCAAGGCTTGTCGGGCGGCCTCCAAGGCCCTCTATGGTTCCTTTTGAGCCATTCAAGAACAAAGTATTTAAGCCAAGGAGACAAGTCCCCGGCAAGAGGAGCTTGCCGGGAAGGCCACTCAAGGCACAAGACCCCGGCAAGAGGAGCTTGCCGGGGAGACCAACCAAGGCATCTCAAGAAACTTGCCGCGACGCGCCACGCGTCCCGGCGGGGTCCGGTGAGCGACAAGCTTCCGGACGCGACAAGACAACGGCTGCGGCAAGGCGCTTTCCGCGGCATGCCACCACTCTGTACCTGCGCTCCAGCACACCCACCTACGTGTCGCTCTGGGACCCTTCCAGGCGTACGTGGCGGGAGGCTGTGCAGCCAGGGGTACACTGTGGCATGCGGCGCTGACAAGATCGCCATCGTGGCGAGCGGTGGCGCCCCTGACGGTCCCTTTTCTGCACCGTCTGGACGACGTAGATAGGCATTTAATGACTTTGTCCCCTGCCGTCAGGGTTAGGTATGATACACTGTGTAGGTAGTTGTACCTACCGCAGCACCTTTCCATTTTCGCCCTTGCCCACGTTGCCACCTATTGGAGACCCCTTGAGCATATAAAAGGAGGCTCATGCACAACGTGAGGGAGAAGAGGATGAACAGAAGAACGCTCGGTCTCGTTAGCTGCTTGAGTGTACTGTAGCACTCAGCGCTCCCGAGCAAGAACTCAATACAAACCACAAAGCAGCAGTAGGAGTATTATCTCTCCGGAGAGCTCCGAAGCTGGGTAAAAACCGCTCATGTGCCCCGCCTCGATCTGCTCTTCGTGCGACCTCCGCCCCCCGCCGAACCGAAAGGGGCTCCGTCCCCATAGGTGCTCGTGGAGCCAGATTTTCCCCGGCATCTTTGGCGCGCTAGGTAGGGGGCGTCGAGGTTGTGTGAACCTGATCCGGCATTCACGCGAGCTAGATCTTCATCGACTTCATCGACATGCCGCCGAAGAAGAAGGCTTCGGAAGCGGCTGCTCCGTCCGCGTCAAATCCACCGCCGCCGGAACAAACGGCCGGTGGGGAAGACGTCGGCGGAAGAACGTGCGTCGGCGAGGGAGCCCACGGTGCCGCCAGGTCCAAGGACAAGACTGCGCTGCCCGTCGGTGGCGTAGCCGGCTCCCACGACGACCGAGCGTCCGTACACGCACCGTGCCCATCTCAGGAGGCGCAGGACCGGCAGCGTCGTGGTACTCACGGTACCATACGCTCGCTGGACCCAGATCGAGCTGGCGGATCTCGGGATGTTCCAGGCCAGCATGCGCGCCAACGTGCTGGCGCGAGCGAGGCACGGTCGCCTAGACGGGATATTGCTCCTTCTAACGCAGTTAGAAGTCCGAGCATATCCCGCTCCTCGCACCGTTCGCCACCGCTACCCGCCACTCCAGCAGAAGCTTTGGCGCGAGCTCAACTGCTCCTAGACTTCCCTCCAACGCGAGACAAGAATGACGACTGGAGGGCCACCATTCAGAGTCTCATCGGCTTCGCCAACGGCGACACTCCACGGCAGGCGACCACATCGCAGCCGCGGCAGGCCAGCCAAGTGCGAGCCGATGGCGACAAAACCGGTGGGGGTGCAACCACCGTGCACTCTCCGCCCCGAAGGCCAAGATCGCCGACTCGCTGGGTCCGCCACGACAGCAACTCCACTGCTTCATCAGATCTGCGAGCTCGCCGCGATCAACGCCAAGTTCTTCATGAACGACAGCAAGAAGACGCTCGTACTCGCATCGAGCGCCGAAGGGAAGCGCGGCGTCAGTCAGACAAGCGCGTTGGGCCCACTGTCGGCATGCATGCGCCAGGGGAACCAGGCGACCTGCCGTACGCGGTAGGTTGCCCTGCGTTCACCCGTGAGCTGTGGCAAGTCCAGTGGCCCAGCACGAAGAACTTCAAGCCCGACGTACCCGAGAAGTACGACGGCAAGTTGCATCCGTCGGAGTTCCTCAGCATCTACACCATTGCGGTGCAAGCTGCTGGGGGCGCGATGGCAAGATCCTTGCCAACTACTTCCCGCTGGTGCTCAAGCCCAACGTCAGGTCCTGGCTCATGCACTTGCCGGAAAACTCCATATCTTCCTGGGCAGACCTATGCCACCAGTTTGTCGGCGCCTTTACAGGCGGCCACAAACCTCATGGCTAGGAGAGCGATCTTCATCTGCTTGCCCAGAAGGAAGGAGAACCCCTGCGCAAGTACATCCAGAGATTCAGCCAAGTGCAACGCAACATCCCAGATGTCCACCCTGCCGCGGTCATCAGTGCGTTCCAGCAGAACGTGCGTAACCGTAGGATGCGGGAGGAGATGGCGATGTGCAAGATCAGAGACGTCAGTGAGCTGTATGCCCTGGCCGACAGATGTGCACATGCTGAGGAAGGGAGGAAACTCCCCGGAGAGAATACAGGAACAGGAGGATCTGACAGCGATGATGCTGCCCCGGCAAACAAAAACCGGCAGCGGAACAACAGGAAGAGGAAAGCCAAAGATGTGCTAGTTGTTGAGCAGTCCGACAACGAAGGTGGCGCCAAGACAGCCAAAACTGGTAGCTCCGGCAAGGAGGTTGCCGCATGCGCCAACTGCCAGGCTGTGGCGGCCGCCGACAAGCAGGACGGCACCAACAAACAGTACTGCAAGATCCACCGCACCAAGGGCCATGACCTCCAGAGCTGCAAGAAGGTCGAGCAGCTTGTCGAGCTGCAAAAGGCCGAATACGAGCGACACGACAAGGAGAAAGCCCAAGGAGGTGCTGGAGGATCCGGTATGAAGCGCACCGGCCGGGGAGGATGCCGCGGCAACGCCAAGCAGCGGCAAGGCGACAGACCTCCCCGCGGCCGCGACAAGGATGAAGATGACGACGACGACGAAGACATGGATGATGCTGAGACCAGCGAGCAGAAGTTCCAGAAAGCCACAGAAGTTTTGTGTGTTGACGGCGGTGCTTCTCTGCATACTTCACACCGCCAACTCAAGCAGTGGGTGCGAGAAGTCAATGCAGCAGAACCACCCGTTGAATCACGCAAGCTTCTGAAATGGTCCAGCACGCCTATCATCTTTGATATTGAGGACCACCCTAATCGCACAACCGCGGTCGGGTGTTTGCCGATGTTGGTCTCACCAACTATCCGCAACCTCAAGGTCACTAAGATGCTAGTTGACGGCGGGGCCGGCTTGAACCTGATCTCCTCCGCTGTGCTTCGGAAACTCCAAGTACCTGACAGCGAGCTCGAAGAGACCGGCACGTTCCAAGGAATCAACCCGGGAAGGAGCAAGCCGAAGGGGAATATCATGCTGCCGGTGACATTTGGCAGCGAGCTGAACTTCAGGACTGAGAGGATCACTTTTGACGTTGCCGATTTTCCATTGCCTTACAATGGAATTCTCGGCCGTCCAGCGCTCGCCAAGTTCATGGCAGCCTCTCACTATGCATACAACATGCTGAAGATGCCAGGCCCGATAAGTGTCATCACTGTCCCTGGCGACAAGAAAGATGCTCTTATCTGTGCCGACAAGATCTACCGGGAAGCAGCAGCCGCAACAGATCGCGAGACACTTGCCGCTGAAGCTCCCGGGGGGAAGAAGCAGACCAAGTCCGGCAAGAGCTCTGATGCCCACTCCGGCAAGCGCACCTCTTCGGAGTGCTGCGCTACCATCGAGGACGCACCATCGAGCTCCACCGGCAAGTATAAGAAGACGATGGCAGCTCCGCCAGCGACCAAGAAGGTGTCCGCCAAGGAGAACGGCACTGGTGGTACCTTCACCATCAGTGCCACTCTCGACCCTAAATAGGAAAGCGCGCTCGTTGTTTTCCTGCGGGCGAATGTCGATGTGTTTGCATGGCAACCGTCTGACATCCCCGGTGTTCCCAGGAAAGTAATTGAGCACCACCTTGCCGTCTGTCCTCATGCGCGGCCCGTCAAGCAGAAAGTCAGGAAGCAAGCAGTGGAGCGCCAAGAATTCATCGCAGAAGAGATCAAGAAGTTGGAGGCAGCAGGCCTCATCAGAGGAGTGCTCCATCCCACGTGGTTGGCCAACCCTGCGGTCGTGCGCAAGGAGAACGGGAAATGGAGGCTTTGTATCGACTTCACCGATGTCAATAAAGCTTGTCCAAAAGACCCATTTCCCTTGCCGCGCATTGACCAGATTATTGACTCCACGGCCGGATGTGACTTGCTTTCATTTCTTGACGCATACTCAGGATATCATCAGATCTTCATGGCAGAAGAGGATGAGGAGAAAACCGCGTTCATCACTCCATGTGGCACATACTGTTTCGTACGGATGCCTTTCGGTTTGAAGAATGCTGGTTCAACATTTGCAAGGGTAGTCCATACTTCTTTTGAGCCACACATACACAGAAATGTGGAAGCCTACATGGATGATATAGTGGTCAAGAGCAGGGACAAAGCAACTCAGATTCAAGATCTATAAGAGACTTTTGCAAATCTGCGCAAGATCGGCCTCAAGCTCAACCCCGAGAAGTGCGTGTTTGGAGTCCCTTCCGGCAAGCTTCTCGGGTTCTTCGTGTCTCAGAGAGGAATTGAAGCCAATCCCGACAAGATCAAGGCCATTGAGCAGATCGAAGCACCGAAGCGCGTCAAGGATGTGCGGAAACTTGCCGGCTGCGTGGCGGCTCTCAGCAGGTTTATCTCCAAGTCTGCTGAGCGTGCCCTGCCATTTTTCAAAATTTTGAAAAAGGCAGGTCCAATGAAATGGACTCCGGAAGCGGAGGCTGCGCTGCAGGACTTGAAGAGATACCTGTCCTCCACTCCAATACTTGTCGCACCTAAGCAACAAGAGAAGTTGCTGCTGTATCTGGCGGCAACCAATCAAGTGGTTAGTGCTGCGTTAGTAGCGGAGAGGGAGGCAGATGATGAGCCAGCAACCGCGGCAAGCACATCCAGCGACAAGCGGGGGGCTTCCCCGACAAGCTCTGGTCCCGACAAAGATGGATCTGCGCAGATGTGCGAAGAGATACAACAGAAGAAAATGGTGCAGCGCCCAGTTTACTTTGTCAGTTCCCTTATGCAGGGGGCTAGGTCAAGGTACTCTGGTGTGCAAAAACTGCTTTTCGGCCTTCTCATGGCCTCGAGAAAGCTGCGCCATTACTTCCAAGCACATGAGATCACAGTTGTCACTCGCTTTCCGCTGAAGAGGATACTGCAGAATCCAGAAGCAACAGGCAGGATTGTTGAGTGGGCACTGGAACTGTCAAGCTTTGGCCTCAAGTTTGAGAGCACTTCAACTATCCAAAGCAGAGCATTGGCAGAATTCATAGCAGAGTGGACGCCAACACCAGATGAAGAAATTCCAGAGACGAGCATCCCCGTCGAGGAAGCAAGCAAAGAGTGGGTGATGTACATTGATGGTGCTTTCTCGCTGCAAGGCGCCGGTGCTGGCGTGCTGCTTGTCGCACCCACCGGAGAGCACCTCAAGTACGTAGTCCAGATGCACTTTCCCAAGGAGCAAGCAACAAACAATACTACAGAGTATGAAGGATTGCTGGCCGGCCTCAGGATCGCGGCAGACCTTGGGATCAAGAAGCTCAACGTCATGGGTGACTCGCAGCTTGTCGTCCGCCAAGTGAACAAGAATTATCAGAGTCCGTTGATGGAAGCTTACGTTGATGAAGTGAGGAAGCTAGAAGAGCGCTTTGTCGGCCTACAGATGGAACATGTTCCAAGAGCTCAGAACGATATCGCTGACGGCCTGTCAAAGTGCGCAGCACTTAAGCTACCTGTGGAACCAGGGATCTTTGTGCTCAAGCTGACTCAACCATCTGTTACGCCATGAACTGGATAGTGCAAGAAGAGGAAGTTGATTTCTGGTAACTATCTTCCGGCAGAGCTTCCCGAAGCCGCCGCCAAGAAGGTCCCCAAGATCAACGCCAAGAGTGCTGAGGAGCAGTCTGCTCCGACAAGCCCCAGGGTTTGTTTCGTTGAAGCAGACGCTCCCGACAAGTTTTGCTCCGGCAAGCTTGCCGGGGAACGTCAAGCTCCGGCTGAGCCACAGGTTCTCGCCGTAGAAGCGGATGTTCCCGCAGCAGCAGATATGCCTTTAGTCCTTGTTGTCGAGCCGCAAGCTCCAGCATGGGCACAGCAGATCGTCCATTTCCTTCAGACAGGAGAACTTCCCGAAGAGCAAGAAGAAGTGGAAAGATTAGCCCGGCAGTCTAGTATGTACCAGTTCGTAGACAACGAACTATACAGAAGAAGACTCAATGGTGTGAAATTGAAGTGTATTCCCCGGGAAGATGGACAGAAGCTGTTGGCAGACATACATGGAGGCATATGTGGTCAGCACATTGGCGCCAGAGCACTTGCCGGCAAAGCATTCCGGCAGGGTTTCTTTTGGCCGACAGCCCTCCAGGATGCAACTGCACAAGTAACCAAGTGTGAAGCGTGCCAGTTCCATTCCAAGCAGATACATCAGCCAGCTCAAGCTCTCCAGACGATCCCTTTATCCTGGCCATTTTCGGTTTGGGGGCTCGACATCCTCAGCCCCTTCCCCCGAGCAGTCGGGGGCTTTGAGTACTTGTACGTCGCAATCGACAAGTTCACAAAGTGGCCGGAAGTGGAACCGGTGAGGAAGGTGACAGCACAGTCAACAGTCAAGTTCTTCAGGTCGATTGTTTGCCGCTTCGGGATCCCTAACAGGATCATCACCGACAACGGTACGCAATTCACGAGTCGCACCTTCATGCAGTACGTCCAAGACCTTGGCGCCAAGGTCTGCTTCGCTTCTGTTGCTCACCCCAGGAGCAACGGTCAAGCGGAGAGGGCAAATACTGAAGTGCTGCATGGACTCAAGACCAGGACTTTCGACAGGCTGCACAAGTGCGGAAGAAACTGGATCGAGGAGCTGCCGGTGGTTCTTTGGTCAATCAGGACGACGCCAAATCGAGCCACTGGCCAGACACCTTTCACTCTAGTCTATGGAGCAGAGGCAGTTATCCCCATGGAACTCGTATACGGGTCACCTCGAGTGCTCGCTTATGATGAGCTTGAGCAAGAGCAGCTGCGACAAGATGACGCGCTGCTCCTTGAGGAAGATCGTCTTCAGGCTGATGTGCGAGCTGCTCGCTACCAGCAAGCTTTGCGCCGCTATCATAGCCGCAAAGTTAACGCCAGAAGTCTCGAGGAAGGCGACCTTGTTCTTCGGCGCGTTCATTCCGCCAAGAATTCCAACAAGTTGACGCCGAAGTGGGAAGGCCCTTATCAGGTGAAACGAGTCACTAGGCCTGGCGCTGTCCGCCTTGAGACCGAAGATGGCATTCCGTTGAGAAACTCCTGGAACATCGAGCATCTTCGTAAGTTTTACCCGTAAGGCGCGGTTGTCGGACCCTGTTCCGGCGACCACCTTTTTGTACAAGTCTTGCCGCTGTTGCATGTAATCCTTTGTACAAAGTCAGGCGCAGACCCTGAGCGAAGATGAAGCGCTGGCGCCCCAAGTTATAGCATGCATGCTGAGTCGAGTCTCGTCCTTGGTTAGGGTTGACAGTGTTTAGTGGTAGCTAACCCCTAACTTAGAGGTCGAGTGTGCGTCCCTTTGCCGTTCTTTCATTTCCCTTGGTTCGCAGGGCTCACATATCCTGATCGAACCACTTGAGGATGAGAAGGAGAAGAAGGACAGACCAACCTCTAGACCCCGGCAAGCCAGTATTGCCGGGGGCTGCAAGACCCCAGCAAGCCAGTGTTGCCGGGGGCTGCGAGTGCAAAGATTAGCCCACGGCAAACCAGAGTTGTCGGGGGCTGCAGTCTCAGATAAGTTTTTCATCCCTTATCATGCATTCTCTTATGGACTGAGGTATGCGAAACCTCGTTTCTTCCTAAAAGCTACCATGCTCCCTTAACTCTAGGCCCTAGGGCTCGTTCCCGGGGCCAGGTTTGGTCGTAGTCGCGGCAGCAAAGGAATGATACGAGGAGCCTGAACCCGCCTCATCCCTGCCTCCGCCAAAAGCGTGAGAAAGGTCGAGCGACGTGGGAAGAAGGCAGGGCCTGCTGCCGGGAAAAGAAGTGTCTATCTTAAAGATATAAAGGATTCGCTCCTTGACGTGGGTTATACCCACAAGACAAGTGACCCAGCAAGCATCCCCTTTTCATAAAAAGAGCATTCCACTCAGGTACAGTTCATAGAGAATGAAAAACATGAATGATGGGATTACAAGTTTTAAATGCAGCTAAGGCCCGAGGGCTTACAAATTAAAAAGAGATAAGGTGCCCGTAATCCCTTTCTTGTCTCTCTCTTCAGGAGATAGGTCAAGGAGGCGAAAAGGGCAAAAGGGGCGCCTAGGCGAGCTACGGGTGGCAGAAGACACCAAGAGAACATCTCGGTGGTCGTCCGAAGGCTGGATGGTGATGGCGACGCCGGAGGCAGGGCTCGAAGACGAAGCGGCGGGACGTCCGCACGCTGTCGAGGGCGTCGTGCCCTCGTACTCCGAGTTGACGGCCTTGCCGCCTGCCCTCTTCCTCTTCCGCAGCCTCCCTACGCCAGCCGCCCAAGGAGACGACCCCGAGAAGCTCGAGGAGCCGGCGACACGGATGATGGGGTCGCCGGTGCCACACAGAGCGGCGCTCGACACCTAGTCAGACCCGTCATCCTACTGCCCGCTACCCTCGTCGTCGTTGTCGCTGTCCTCCTCGTCACTCCCGCCCGAGGAGGAGTCTTCGCTATCAGAGGAGCTCTCCACGCAGCACCTTGCCCGAGTCCCAAAGCACCCGAAGACCTTGACGGAGAGGAGACCGCCCTCCATCAGCTTAAAATGGAGGGTGAGCCCCGCCGTCAAGCTGTGTATACGGGCAAACGTCTTCCACCCTCGACCAAGATACATCACATTAGGGGCCGGGAAATCAACGCGGACTCGCGTACCGCTGATTCCACAGCCCCTCATGTGCAACCTCAGTGTCTCGGGCGGATCCAACTCCATCTCGCTCACAAATGGAGTCGGGAGACGGAGGCGACGACGAGGCGGCCGACGCAGCCTGACGAAGAACTCGCAAGGGCCGTCCCCGATATGGTCCGCCACGGGAAGAGGAACCGCTGGCGGAGGCGAGGCCGGCGAGCTGCCCCATCCACCTCTTCCCCGAGCGCCTCGGCCTCGCCCTCGACCTCGCCTGCGGCCTCGCCCCCTCCCTCTTCCCCTCGTGGCTGGCTCTGCCACCACGGGTGCGGGAGAGGGAGGAACGCGTTGTCTAGCAGCGACCCTCGTCGCCACCGTTGAAGGACCAGGGTTCCCTTTCTCCATGGCGAGTGAGAGAGAGGGGAGCAGAAGCTGAAGGAAAGAGGAGATGAAAGAATGCGGGCTTCCGTCCTCCTCCATCCCGCTCCTTATAAAGGAGCGGGGTGGGGGCTCGGCCGCCCCGCTCAGCCAATCAAGACACGGAAGGAGCAGGGAACTGGGCCCGACCTGCTGCCTCGACCCATGACGGCCCGGTTTCCCGCCTACACCGTTCACCACTCCAAGCGCATGGAGGCCGCGTGGCAGGCGCACAAAGCTGAGGCGACCTCTCCCCACCCCGTGATCGTGGGGAGTGGATGCCTCAAAGACCACGCCTCCACGCCTCCCTCCATTTATGGGGAAGGTACGAACCGCCAGGAGGCGGGCATTTCACCTTTCCGAATAAAGAACCACCCACGACCTCTCCCACGACGCCGCAATCGACGCATGCCGTTCGGGGAGGTCGCGGTGGATGCGGATTAAGATACAGCGTGATCCAGGCCGCGCGTGCCCGTGCCCTGTTTTGGGCCTGGCCCAACAGCGCTCGGCACCGTGTATGGCCCAGGCCCGGGGGCTCCTGTCGGTGTACTAGAGTAGGGGTACCCTAGTATCCCGAACTTGTGCATGGGCAGTCGCAGCGTCCCGCGGCAAGGCTTGTCGGGCGACCTCCAAGGCCCTCTATGGTTCCTTTTGAGCCATTCAAGAACAAAGTATTTAAGCCAAGGAGACAAGTCCCCGGCAAGAGGAGCTTGCCGGGAAGGCCACTCAAGGCACAAGACCCCGGCAAGAGGAGCTTGCCGGGGAGACCAACCAAGGCATCTCAAGAAACTTGCCGCGACGCGCCACGCGTCCCGGTGGGGTCCGGTGAGCGACAAGCTTCCGGATGTGACAAGACAACGGCCGCGGCAAGGCGCTTGCCGCGGCATGCCACCACTCTATACCTGCGCTCCAGCACACCCACCTACGTGTCGCTCTGGGACCCTTCCAGGCGTACGTGGCGGGAGGCTGTGCAGCCAGGGGTACACTGTGGCATGCGGCGCTGACAAGATCGCCATCGTGGCGAGCGGTGGCGCCCCTGACGGTCCCTTTTCTGCATCATCTGGAAGACGTAGATAGGCATTTAATGCCTTTGTCCCCTGCCGTCAGGGTTAGGTATGATACACTGTGTAGGTAGCTGTACCTACCGCAACACCTTTCCATTTTTGCCCTTGCCCACGTTGCCACCTGTTGGAGACCCCTTGAGCATATAAAAGGAGGCCCATGCACAACGTGAGGGAGAAGAGGACGAACAGAAGAACGCTCGGTCTCGTTAGCTGCTTGAGTGTACTGTAGCACTCAGCGCTCCCGAGCAAGAACTCAATACAAACCACAAAGCAGCAGTAGGAGTATTATCTCTCCGGAGAGCTCTGAAGCTGGGTAAAAACCGCTCGTGTGCCCCGCCTCGATCTGCTCTTCGTGCGACCTCCGCCCCCCGCCGAACCGAAAGGGGCTCCGTCCCCATAGGTGCTCGTGGAGCCAGATTTTCCCGGGCATAGGGCGACTAGCCTACCGGAACGTTAGAGGGCACACGTCAAGTTTGTGTGTGGCAGGGAGACATGACTAGAGCGCTCGATGTATCAGTGTGTGTGGGGGGAGGGGGGTGGTGGGAGGGGTAGGCAGAGGCCTAGCTATAGAGGTAGAACGACTCGTATATGTGTTGAGAAGGAGAGACCCAGCTATGTCTTGAGGGAGATAGGTCGACATCCATACATAACTGAAGGACGGGAAATATGATGGGACAGAGAGAGAGAGAGGAGGGAGAGAGGGAGGGAGAGGGAGGGAGAGGGGTAGAGTGCTGGATGGGTGATGGAGTTGCTTCTCGAAGATGGTGGGAGAGGCCTACTAGACAAACTGAGGGTGGAACTGCAATGTTATCAATAAGAGTGGGGATGTGTTTCTGTGTGTGCCTGTGCGTGATAGATCTGTCGGGACGCATCCATAGATGATGAAGGGGAACCATGTGTTTGGTAAGCAAACCTAACTAGATCGGTAGCTCAATTGTTGTTTGTCGGAGGAAGGGAGAGACACAACTAATGAGGTAGATCGATTGACGTGTGGGTAAAAACGAGTTATAAGAACCTAGCTAGCTATATGTATAGCGAGAGATCGGTCGGTGTACGTCCATTTGTTAGAGGCAAATAAGGTCCAGCGAGACGGATAGACAGAGAGAATGGAGCTAGGAGGTGGTGCGAGAGGCCCAACTACTAGCTATATAGGGGAGGAGTGTGTGGTTGTGAGAGCGATGAAAAGAGGGGCGAGAGTTCACACGTGTGTCTGGCTGTATGAGAGACACGAGGCAAGGACACATAAAGGAGGAGATTGAAGGTGTGTTTGTATGTTTGTAGGCAGGCACCGCTGGAGAGGTTTATCGATCGGTGTGTGTCGAAAAGGAGTTGTGGAGACTCTGGGAGAACGACCTAAAGAAAAAAATGAATGTGCCAGGTGGATAGAATGCCGAGGGAGGGGGAGGGCGAGGAGGGCATGTGCATGCACGAGAGAAACTTAGTGGTAGCTACAAAGGTTAGAGGATTGTGTGGGTGTAAGAGACTAACAAAGATCATAATTTGATATGAAAGCGGATTCATATATTTGAATAGGAGATCATAGTGTTTTAAACATTGCATGCATGAATATAGCGGTGATACACGTGCTGTGCACATGTTATACCATAATGTGATAATGCATGGCATTTGCAACTCACAGCTAAATGCCGAACAATCTAAACCATACTATACATCAAACAATCTCACATTTTATTTGAATTTGTGATAACGTGTGGCGTTCGCAGCTTACAACTAAATATCAAACGATCTAAACAATACTATATATCGAACATTCTCACATTTTATTTGAATTTGTGGTAATGTGTGGTGTTTGCAACTCACATCTAAATACTTGTAGGCGTAGGGGGCAGGGCACCATACATAATGTGATAAACACATTATACATATGAGACATGGTTTAGATTATGAAGATCTAGCTAGAGCTAGAAATGTAATGTGATTTGAAATCAAAATAAAGTGGATTCAAAAAATCTAGTTGGAGTTCATATAGGAGTACACATAGTTCATATGTAACTCGAGACTAATCATGTGGTGTGCTGTGAAGATAATACACAAACGATGGTTTAACTTGACAATAATGATGATTGTAGATCTTATTAAAACAGATAAACAAATTCAAATGCTTTGACTTCACAACAATGATCTTATTCAAATAAAGAAGCGAATTCAAATTTAGTTCATATTGAAGCGGTAGTATATACGTTTGGAATGCACTAAAACGTTCATTTGAGTTGTAGGTTGCATGCATTATACACGTAGCAAAATATTTTAATTGAACATAACATGAATTCAAAGTTTTGAGTGACATTTGTAGGGCGCATTGATTTGGGACAATACACGTTAGGCTTGTCCGGAAATTTCAACCCGTGCCTTGTTAGCCCGAAATATTTAAGATATATCTTTGTCTCGTTGTGCTCCGACAACTCCCTCCATGTCAACCCACGCCTTGCTATTCCAAAATTACAACACGCGCGAAAACTCCCACCTCCTGTGAAATCCAGACACGCGAAATGCCCGTGGTACCCCTGAACCGAAAGAACTGCCTTAAATCGGTGGGGGTATTTTCATAACTTACCCCACATTTCGGACAAGCGCGTCTCTAAGTCATGGTTCCCCACTGCCATCCCATCCCACCCATTCGTACACCGAGGCCGCGAAAACCCGCGACGAAACCCCACACCCTGCTCCGTCCGCCACCCAGCCGGAGCCTCTTCCCCGACGATGTCGTCCACAGCAACACCTCGACGTCCCTCATCCACCGTACCGGATGAAGATCCATCGTCGATCTCATCATCCCGTCGGTTCAGCCACCCCGTCCTCCACCTCCAAGGAGCTGCCCTGACGTTCCCCTCGTCTTTTGCGCCACCTCCATTCCTGCACCACCGGAAGAGCATCATCATCACCGTTTCCTCGGATGAAGCTGCGGCCTAATCGGCGCAACCAAAGAGGTTGTACACTAATCGCTGCATTTTCTTCTTGATTCGATCTCACGGTGCTGCCGGCGCTCGGTCCCGAGCCGACACGGCGCGGCTCCATCCACGTGGCGTCGCCGGCCACTTCCTCCACGGCGTCGCTCCCTCGGCGACGACGTCCACATCAGTAGGACTTGTTGCTGCTTTAGCTCTCGCTCGCGCTGCTGCTCTGCTCTTGCTCTCGGTCCCCTGCCTGGTCTGCTCTTGCTCGCGTTGCTGCTCTCGCTCTTGCTCTTGCTTGCAACGCTGCTCCACTTTAGCTACACTTCAGCCGACTGAATCGACTTTTGGGTCAGTCGATTTTAAGGTGGTGGGGGGCTCGCCGGGGTGAAGGAAGAACCAGCCGCAGCGGGGAGGGGGGCTCACCGGAGAGATACCCCACTATCTATCTTAGGGTTCAGGATGGGGGCGGTGGTCGCCGGCGGTGGCGGGGCGTCGGCGGGGCGGTGGCGTGGGGATCGCCAGAGAAAAAGCTCGGCACGGGGTGGCCTAGATGGATGGCCGGGGCGGCGGGGGACCGGCGGTGGGGAGTGTTTTTGGGGCGGGCGGGGCGGCGCACCGCCGGCCGCGGGCGGTGGGGGGCTGTTGTTTGGCCGGCTCAGGGGGGTGGAGGTTGAAGATGAACCGCAGGCCCTTGATTTCGTATCCAACGGCTGCCAAATCGACTGACCAGAGATGAAAAGTCAGTCGACCGACGTGTAGCCTCACCTTGCTAGTGCGTTCAGTTTCGACAGCAAAATTCAGTTTCGACAGCAAACTTCAGTTTCGACAGTTAAGTTTAGTTTCGACACTTAAGTTCAGTTTCAACAGTTAAGTTCAGTTTCGACAGTTAAGTTCAGAGATGAGTGGCTGATGTATTTTACATCTAGCACTTTGTGGTTATGTATTTTACGTCATGTATTGGAGATGCTATTAGAATTCCACTTAGGTTAACGTTGTTCGTTGTCTCTCTTGTCCTGCTTCAGCCTCGGCGTCGTACAACTCACTGGAGCTGCTCCAATGACGAAACCCTCCATCACAGCGGAGCAGTACCTCAGGCTCCATCTCCAGACGCCTAAGATCTTCTTCCCCTCCTCCGACAGCCAAGTCAGCCGGAGCATCCTCACCGGCTAACCCAATCACGTTGAGATCGACATGGCTTCGCCAAAGAGGTTCTACACTTGTTGCATCTCTTTTTTACTCTACATGTTATATATATTGTCCACTGAGCACACAGATTTGTTCCTTTAGTGTCTCCTTGAAAGAAAAAACGTAGGAATTTTAATTTTCACTTGTCCTCCTTTTCAAATTCTTATTCATGAAGCACAAGACCCCGAACAGGATGCTTCTTTGCATCCTGTGATCTTCCAATTGTTGTGAATCAAACACCCAGATTGGCAGAAATCCTGTGTTTTTAAATTCTCTGTTTTGCACATGCATTCGTATCCTATTCCTGTCTATTTCCTATCCCTGCATTGTTGGAATCCTCCAATTCAAACGAGCCCTTACAGAATTACTTCTCTTACAGATAGTTGTCAAAGAAAACCTTGCGTGGTTTGTCCCTCTCCTGCTGTGTCGTTGTCCACCCCAGCTCAGCTGCTCCAACGATAGAAGGGTCCAGCACAGCAGGGATCCGGCCTCCAGACTGTCTTTCGCCGCCTCAGATCTTCTTCCCCACCGCTGGCAGCCATGAAAACTACACTACCATCATCAACCGAGCAGATGACCTCGAGGACTACATGGGTCCGCAAGAGAGGTCTCACTCTTTCGTGTCTGCTTACGTTATGCATCGCTTAATATTACATGCTACTTTTTCATGCTGTTCACCGATTAGAATCTGAGTCAGCTCCAAACTAATGGTCAAACTTGAGTTTTTAAATGGTTGTGGGGTACATATCGGGGCCGCTATCAATAGTATCTATTTACTATCTGGTTAATCTCCGGTGTCTACTATGAGTTTCATGTTGGGTGGGAAACAAACAGTAAAGAAGCCATTATCTGTATTTTTTAACTGAAACCATTATCTGCCTGCTATTATTGGTTTTGGGTCTATCCACAGGTTGCTACCATCACTCTGGATTTCTGCATGCACTCCTTACATAATCTCACTATGTTTTATTCCTATGCATGACAATTATTGTAAACAATGGAACTGAACATGTAGAGCAAAAGAGACGAGCCTTGCGTGGCAATAAAATTTCACGCAGATGTCACTCCATGGTAGGCACAAAGGCAGCCCCCCTCCACGCATTTCGGATTGTAATCGAGAGGAAGATATCTGTTCTGAGGGGGATTCAGAAGGAGAAGACAACTCCTATTTACCCCCTGAGGTCTTCGCTCTAACCTAGCATGCTAATGTTGGTTATATCATGCATATGGTGTCTTGCATTGCTTACTTTATACATCAAATATGTCATCTGCTTAGTTTAGACATCCTTTGTGTGAATGCCATCTGTTTAGTTTATTCATCGTTCATGTGAATTATGCAACGCCATCTTGTTTATCCAGGCATCATATATGTGAATTTTGCAATGCCATCCTGCTTAGCCAGTCATCTATATGTAAATTATATCAGGCCATCCTTTTTTTGTTACATATTACATTTGTCAAAAATGTTATTACATTCAACTGCTCTTCGTGTGCATCAGCCATTTGACACGGCGATGGAAAATTCTGGAGTGAAAACAAGGTCTTCAGAGCAGACTATGCTATCTGACGAAGCGCATATCTCGCTGGTTACGGATAGCTCCTCAGAGGAGGATTCAGAGACAGATGACCAGTCCTATTCCCCCCTGAGGTGTATGCTCTAACTTGGCAGGGTTATGTTGCTCATATCGTGCGTATGGTGTCTCGCATTGCTATGTCATTTGATTAGTTTAGACATGTTTTGTGCGAATGCCACCTGTTCAGTGTCTAATTACCATATATGTGAATTATGCATTGCCATCTTGTTGCAAGACATTATATATGTGAATTATACAATGCTATCTTGTTGCAAAGACATTATATGTGAATTATGCAATGCCATGCTGTTTAGCCAATCATCATGTATGTGAATTATATCATGCTATCATTTTTTTTGTATTGCACGTTCCATTTGTCGACAACGTTTGTATATTCAACTACTCTTCCTGTGCATCAGCCATTTGAAGAGTCGACAGAAGTATCTGGAGTGAAAACAAGGTATTCAGAGCAGACAATGCTACATGCTGAAGCAGACATCTTGCTGGTTACAGAGAGCTCCTCAAAGGAGGATTCAGAGACTGATGACCAGTCCTATTTTCCCCTGAGGTCTATGCTCAAACTTGGCAGGGTTATATTACCCATGGCATGCATGTTGTCTTGCATTGCTTAGTTTTTACATCATATATGGATTGCCATCTGCTTACTTGCTTACTATATAAATCATATATTTGAATTATATCATGCCATCATGTTTACATAGTACATACACATCATCTATCTGAATTATGGCATGGCAACCCATTTAATAAAGACATCATATAGTTATATCATCTCATCCTGTTTAGTGTTTACAGTCATCATATTTTGAATTATGGCATTCTATCCGTGAATGTATGTGAATTATGGCATGCCAACCTATTTAATAAACACATTATATAGTTATGTCATGCCATCCTGTTTACATAGTCTCATATTTTGAACTATGTCTTTCCATCTTTTTTAGTTAGCCATCATAATGTGAAATTGTGTCATGCTATCCTGTTTAGTTAGCCATCATATATTTGAAATTGTGTCATGCTATCCTATTTGGTTAGACAACATAAATATGAATTATTTCATGCCCTCTTTTATTCCCCACTATCCATTGCACCTGTCTATCATACAATGTCTATACTTTCAATTACTTTTCTTGTTTATCAGCCATTTGAATTGGAGAGTGTGATGGCAGTATCTAAGGGAGTAACAACACGGTCTTCAGAAAAGATAGTGCTACCAGTTGATGCAGATAGAACCATAGTTGTACTTGCCCAAGGACCAGATCCACTGCACATAACCCAGACTCTCGCAGATTGTACCCCTACCCAGTTGGACAGAGAACCAACTACACCCCTTCTAACCCCAACCCCGGCAGATAGTAACCCAGTTCCAGTTGACACATCACCGTCTCCACCACAGAGCACCCAAACACGAGCAGTTAGTAAGGGAACTACAGTGCCCAAAGCACGAGGACCACCACTCTGAATCCCAACTCAACACTTAAAGGAGAAGAAGATTTGTTCTCAGGTCAGGTTCTGTAGCTATGGTTCATACTCCTTTGCTCTTGCATGACTGTATTTACTCATACCAACTATTTTCAAATTTGAAGGATGGAATTGAAACTCCAATGGCGCAACAGGTATGTTTTGAACCTGTTTCTTTAACTGGTTTGCTGTTGTAACCTGCTCTATGTTGATTTCAGTTTCAATTGAATAAACAGTTATGTTCTCATGTCATGCACATTACAAGTGTTGTTATTGCTCTATAGTTACCCACACTTATATTCTGTCTATTCTGCTTTGTCTTGAACAAATATTATTTGAACTGTGTCTCTATCTTGATTTGGCAACAAAAACTAGAATGATATAGACCACAAAGTGACCATGGTACATAGATATATGTTTGTTTCATGCTGTTATCATGTCCACTTTACTACTGAACTCATTTACCAAAATGAGTTTCATATACAACATGGTAAACATGTGATGTGTCTGCTTGTTTCTCTTTTAGAATGCGGACAAAATATTGGAGAACAGTACCGCGTTATCCAATGGTAAAGGAAGTAATGCAGATAAGGTTCAAGATAGTGAGACATCCCTGTTGGTCTCCAAGAAAGCTGATAAAAACTATCGTGACGACAGTGATGGAACCCAAAAGTCCTGTCTTGATGTAGTGTTCGAGTTACTAGCCACTACTGCTGGCACAAGCTCTTCAAACTCGCTGCCTGAATCAGTTCGTCTTCTTGAGTCTCAACTTCAAGTTGAAAGACATCGATCAGATGTGCTGCGACAGGAAGCTGAAGAACTGAGGAACTCCCTGCAGAATTCAGATGCATATTTTCTGGTGCAACAGCAAGCGCTGGAGGATTTAAGCGCCAAACAAGAGAAAGTTAATAAGCTTGCTAAGCATCTTGCCAGCATTATGGGTACCCAGGATATTGTTTCTTGAGATTTTCTGAAGTGGTTTCAGTTCTAGATTTGTTTTGCTGCGGCGTTTATTTGGGCTGGTCGCCAACTTTGACAACCAGTGTATATGATATGCTGCTTTGTTCCCTATATTTGCACTGGTGGCGAACTTTGATGCCCAGTGGATGTAATATGTGTAATAGCCGTGATAGCCTAGCGTTAGTTGCTTGCGTATTTATTTCCTTGTTGTCTTGTTTATTTGTTTGCTTGTAGTCATTGCAGTTCTTTTTCCGCGGTTAGCTACTGGCTACAACAACTTATTTTTTTTAAACTAGGCCACAATAACCATGGGCTAATATTTACTGTACTGACACTGGGCCTCCTACTGGCCATAGAAATAGTGGGCCTTCTATGGGCCATAGAAATAATGGGCCTTCTACGGGCCGCAGAAACAATGGGCCTTCTGCGGGCCGTATTATCAATGGGCCTTATACGGGCCGTATAATCGATTGGCCAAACATGGGCCAAACAGACCGCATTATGGCCGTAAATGGGCTAGAGTTGGAATCGTCCGTTCATGGGCCGACCATATCGGGCCATCGTTAATAGGCCGTATTTGATGACGCTATGAAATCGGCCCAACGTATTCACGGACCACAAACGGGCCGACTGTAACCACGGGCTGAATTTGGCCCACAAGAAGAAAATGACAGTAACGGGCCATAAGTAAACGGATGCTGAAAATGAGCCCAAGAATAAATGGGCTCTGAGAAGGCCGAAAGATAACATGGGCTGGAAACGGCCCAACGGAATAACGGGCCGTTAATGGGTATAAAGTGATACACTGTTCATTACGGGCCAGTTTCGCCACGGGCCGTTAATGGGTGTAAAGTGATACACTGTTCATTAAGGGCCAGTTTCACCACGGCCGTTAGTAGGCCAAGAGTTACATAGGGCCTCATATGGGCCGAAAGACGTCATGGGCCATACATGGGCCAGAAGTGAAAACGGGCTGGAATCATATTGGATGGCCCAGATGACGCTACTAGGACTAATTCGGATAGGGCGTAACGGGCCTTGGGTTATATTCGAACATGCCATTAACAGGCTTTCCATGGGCCGGCCCGCCAGCTTTTGACCAAGTCAAACGGGCCGGCCTTTTCATAGGAATGGGCCTCTGTTGGGCCGTGCCACGTGTCGACGTATCATAGGCGCCTATCTGACCCACTGACGAGCTGACACATGTTTTGTCCGGCCAATAAGAATTTTACACATGGAAATTTCTCATTGGTCGGGGCTGTTAACGGGTTATCGGATCCAAAACCCGACCCGATAGCTTAACGGCGTTCCGTTACGGTGGATGCCACGTGTCGGTCACCCTTGATGAAAGCACTTCTGTGATGCGCGATTTATTGTCATGGAAGTGGACACTTCCGTGATGATAATTTTTGTAATGTCATGGAACACTTCTACGACAGCACAGGTATGACTATCTTGATTCTGTCATAAATTTGTCATGGATGTACATGCATGACGAAAAAGCGACCTACTGTGACAAACACGTATCATCACATAAGTGTATTTTTTGTAGTGATAGGTGCAGTAGGTTGAGGGGAAAATTCTTATTCTTCCGGTCGGGGTGAATTTACCCCGAACAAACCCCTCAAATGATGATTTCACATAGTGACAAATGACAGTAAATTTCAGCACGTAATATAATATTTTACTTACCAAATTCCACTCACCAAAGGCGCTTCACTCCCCAGCAACGGCACCAGAAAAGAGTCTTGATGACCAACAAGTATAGGGAATCTATCATAGTCCTTTCAATAAGTAAGAGTGTCGAGCCCAACGAGGAGCAGAAGGAAATGACAAGCAGTTTTCAGAAAGGAATTCTCTACAAGCATTGAAATTATCGATAACAGATAGTTTTATGATACTATAATTCGTAATGGGTAACAAGTAACAAGTGTAACAAAGGTGCAGCAAGGTGGCCTAATCCTTTTTGTAGCAAAGGATAAGCCTGGATGAACTCTTATATAAAGCAAAGTGCTCCCGAAACATGCTGATATGATTACTGTCAAGTTTTATGATAGTTTTATTGTCAAGTTAGTTTTCATCATGATCATATGATAAGATTATTGTCAAGTTAACAAATAGTTTTATGATAAGATTATTGTCAAGTTAGTTTTCATCATGCTCATATGATTCGCGTTCGTTACTTTGATAATTTGATACGTGGGTGGACCGGTGCTTGGGTGATGTCCTTGCTTGGACAAGCCTCCCACTTATAATTAACCCCTCTTGCAAGCATCCACAACTATGAAAGAATAATTAAGATAAATCTAACCATAGCATGAAACATGTGGACCAAATTAGCCCCTTGCAAAGCAACGTATAAACTAGAGTTTAAGTTTCTGTCACTCTAGCAACCCGTCATCTACTTATTACTTCCCAATGCCTTCCCCTAGGCCCAAATCATGGTGAAGTGTCATGTAATCGACGTTCACATAACACCACTAGAGGAAAGACAACATACATCTCATCAAAATATCGAACGAATACCAAATTCACATGATTACTTATAACAAGACTTCTCTCATGTCCTCAAGAACAAACGTAACTACTCACAAAGCATATTCATGTTCAAGATCATAGGGGTATTGAATATCATTAAGGATCTGAACATATGATCTTCCACCAAATAAACCAACTAGCATCAACTACGAGTAATCAACACTACTAGCAACCCATAGGTACCAATCTGAGGTTTTGAGACAAAGATCGGATACAAGAGATGAACTAGGGTTTTGAGAGGAGATGGCGCTAATGAAGATGTTGATGGATATTGACCCCCTCTCAATGAGAGGATCGTTGGTGATGACGATGGCTTCGATTTCCCCCTCATGGAGGGAAGTTTCTCCGGCAGAACAGCTCCGCCGGGGCCCTAGATTGCTTTTTCCCAGGTTCCGCCTCGAGACGGCGACGCTTCGTCCTGAAAGCTTCCTTGTGATTTTTTGAGGTAAAAACCCTTCATATAGCAGAAGATGGACATCGGGGACCTGCCGGGGGGGCACAAGCCCTAGGGGCACGCCCAGGGGGGTAGTGCGCGCCCCTAGGCTTGTGGGCCCCTGGTGGGTCCCCCTCTGGTATTTCTTCACCCAATATTTTTTATATATTCCAAAATAGGTCTCCATAATTTTTCAGGACTTTTGGAGTTGTGCAGAATAGGTCTCTCAGATTTGCTTCTTTCCGGTCCAGAATTCCAGCTGCCGGCATTCTCCCTCTTCATGTAAACCTTCTAAAATAAGAGAGAAAAGGCATAAGTATTGTACCATAATGTGTAATAACAACCCATAATGCAATAAATATTGACATAAAAGCATGATGCAAAATGGATGTATGATGTAGCTATTTGGATGCTTCCATACGGAGTACCAAGTGATCTCATTGATGAGTATGTCAGAATGGGCGACTCCACGTGCCTAGACTCCATGTATAAGTTCTGCAAGGTTCTGGTAGTAGTATTTGGCCCGAAGTACTTGAGAGATCCAACTTCTGTAGATTAAACCCGATTGTTAGCGATCAGTGCCGGTATCGGCTTTCCGGGGATGCTTGGTCGCATAGATTGTATGCACTGGGAGTGAGAACTGCCCTTCAGCTTGGCAGGCGCAGTATAAGGGCCATGTGAAAGCTTGCACCATCATACTTGAGTCCGTGGCTTCACAAGATCTCTGGATTTGGCACTCTTGTTTGGCATGGCTGATAACCCACAAGTATAGTGGATCCCAATAGTTTTCGAGGGTAGAGTATTCAACCCAAATTTATAGATTCGACAAAAGGGGAGCCAAAGAATATTTGCAAGTATTAGCAGTTGAGTTGTCAATTCAACCACTCTTGGAGATTAATTATCTACAGCAATATGATCAGTAGCACAGTAGTATGATAATTTTGATAGTAGCAATAACAGTAAAAGTAATGGTAACAGTGATAGCATTGGTTTTATAGCAGTTCAGAGAGTAGCAATAGCAATAGTAACTTAGAAAGAACAATATGGGAAAAACTCGTAGGCATTGGATCGGTGAATTCGTTGGATGATATTCATCATATAACAGTCATAACCTAGGGCGATATAAAACTAGCTCCAATTCATAAATATAATGTAGACAAGTATTCCGTAAATAGACATATGTGCTTATGGAAAAAACTTGCATGACATCTTTTGTCCTACCCTCCCGTGGTTGCGGAGTCCATAAGGAAACTAAGGGATATTAAGGCCTCCTTTTAATAGAGAACCGGGACAAAGCATTAACACATAGGGAATACATGAACTCCTCAAATTACGGTCATCACTGGAAAGTATCCCGAATATTGTCATTCTAGAGTTTATGGATCATAACACGTAATAGGTAACTATAACTTGCAAGATCGAATCTAGAACATAGATATAATGATGATAACATAAATGGTTTAGATCTGAAATAATGGCACCCGACCCAAAGTGACAAGCATTAAGCATGGCAAAGTCATAGCAACATCAATCTCAGAACATAATGGATAGTAGGGATCAAGCCCTAACAAAACTAACTTGATTACATGATGAATCTCATCCAAGTAACTCACCGACTAGCGAGCCTACGAAGGAATTACTCACTCCCGGTGGGGAGCATCATGGAATTGGCGATGGAGAAGGGTTGGTGACAACAAAGATCAAAGATTCGCCTCTCCGGAGCCCCAAACGGACTCCAGATCCGGCCTCCCGATGAAGAACAGGAGGTGGCGGCGGCTCCTTCTCATGAAATACGATAATTCTTTTTCCCTGATTTTCCCCAAAAATAGGATTTTATAGCGTTGTAGGTAGGGTCAGCGGGGCCACTAGGTAGGCACAACCCACTTGGGCGCGCCAGGAGGGGGGCACGCCCTGGTGGGTTGTGCTCCCCTAGGGACCCCCCTCTAGTGGTTCTTGGCTCCAGTATTTTTCTTTTATTCCATAAAATTTCTCCAAAAAGTTTCGTTCCATTCGAGAACTTTTATTTCTGCATAAAAACAACACCATGGTAGTTCTGCTAAAAATAGCGTCAGTCCAGGTTAGTTTCATTCAAATCATGCAAATTAGAGTCTAAAACAAGAGTAAAAGCATTAGGAAAATTAGATATGACGAAGATGTATCAACTCCCCCAAGCTTAAACCTTTACTTGTCCTCAAGCAATTCAGTTGATAAACTAAAAGTGAAAAAGAAAAACTTTACAACCTCTTTTGCTCTTGTTTTAAATAAGCTTAAGTAGCACCCAAGTTTTTAGCAAAGATTATAAATAACCATGTCGACAATAACTCTTAAAGATTATATAGCCATATCAATGGCATAAGCAACTAGCGAGCAAATAATAAGATATCTCAAAAGACAACACTTTGTCAAAACAATCATGATATAATATGACAACAGTGGTATCTCGCTAGCCCTTGCTGAGACCACAAAACATAAATGCAGAGCACCTCCAAAGTTCAAGCAGCGACTAAACATTGTAATTTGTAGTAGAAAAGATCCAATCATGATGCATCCAACATTAGCTACACACAATGCATGAGGATGACAATAGTGCTCTCAGGTATGGCGCTTATTTGAGAAGGTGATGTGTCAACATAAAAGTAAATAGATAGTCCCTTCGCAGTGGGAAGCAGTGATTTGTAGTGGCGTCAGAGCTCGGATCTTTAAAACGGAGATAAATGTAATTTTGAGAAATGCACCCTTCCTATTTACTTCATGACCATTATTTATCGATATCTTCCATGCTAAACACAATAGTGGCGGTTCCCAAGTGATAAAAGTAAAGGTTTACTCCCCCTCCACCAACAAACACATTCCACGGCTAGCCGAATCCACGGGTACCGTCCATACCAACATCATTCCTGGGGGAGTTTTGTTTAATTTTTTGCAATTTTGAATTCGGGACTGGGAATCCCTATTACCGCCCCTCTCGTGCAAGGACGAGTGAATAAACACTCATCATGAGAATAACCCACTTAGCATGGAAGATATTGAGTACCTCATGTCACTCTATGAATAATCTAGGCACACAAAAACGTATGTTTATTTGATGTTTTTAGAGGTGGCACATGAAAATTTACTTAGAGTGGTAGGGTAATACCGCATATCGGTAGGTATGGTGGACTCGTCTGGAATAAATTGGGTTTTAGGATTTTTATGCACAAGTAGTACTCCCTCTTAGTACAGGCGAAGGCTAGCAAATAGGTTGAGAAGCGGCCAGCTAGAGAGTGAAAATGGTCATGAACATGCATTATGCATAAGTAACATTGTATACTAGCATGAGTAGGATATGAACACCATGAACATAAATATCATAGAGGCTATGTTGGTTTTTATTCAACTACATGCATGAACATGTGCCAAGTCAAGCCACTCAAACATTTAGAGGAGGATACCATATCATCATACTACATCACAATCATTTTAACACAATGATGAAATCCAAGATAAATCATTATTCACACTCCTAGCTACTTAAGCATGGCATGGGAAACTATAATCTCTAATTTTCATTGCAAACATGTTTGATCATAATAGGTTGAATCATGGATACTAGGTTAAACATATTTACAAAAACATAACAAGTTGAGTTTATACTCGTTTCTCTCTGCCACAGCCGGTTCACGAAATATCGTCATTATTGCCTTCCACTTGCACGACCGAATGTTATGAAAATAATAATAGTGCAAGAGTGCCATGGACTAAGCTGGAATCCGAAAACATTTTATTCAAGAGGAGAAGACAAAGCAATTTGACCTCTTTGTTAGGTCAACAATAATGCATATGAGAGCCACTCAACATTTTCATCATGGCCTTCTCCTCGGTATGACTCAATAAAAAGAAAATAATTTCAGAGAAACACACTGATATATTTTTGGAGTTTTTAGTATTTCTAGAAGAAAGCAAATTAAAGAATAAGGAAAACAAAAACGAGAAAAACTATTTACATGGGAAATCTCCCAACAAGCAAAAGAAGAACAAGGAAGGTTTTCTTTTAAATGCTACACTAACTAAGCTAGAAACGAAAACTGAAAAGAAGCAAGAAATATTGTTGGGTTTTCTCGAAGTTTTTCAAACACACAAGAAGAAAGCGAGAAAATAAATCTAGCATGCATGATACAATGAAAAAGTGTGGACACCGACAACTGAAATGAAAGGTGTGAACATGAATGTAATGTCGGTGGAAATATGTGCCCCCCCCCAAGCTTAGGCTTTTTGCCTAGCTTGGTAATCACGACTTGAAGTAGCCATTAGGCCCCACATTGAAGTTCTGGGGAGTAGGAACCTGAGCGTCCCACTCCTGAGGCTCCTCCTCTGCTGCTGCATGGGCATTCCGGTAGGCGATAATGTCATCCGGCATAATCATGTATTTGCCCCAGGCAATAGAATCAAACAAAGTAGGTGCAGGCAACGGAATAATATCACGGGTGTTCTCACTGAAAACCAGGTTGTAGGGAATATCAATAGTAGTGTTCTCGCCATCAATAAACTGATGAGCTGCCATAGCTTGACGATCCAAGTAAACCCTAGGCAAGCGATACTCATGTTGGCGTATCTGAACGTTAAAGTGACTCGCTAAACGAGTGGCATAAATACCAGCATGAATTCTTCCCTTAGTCATGTTAAGGTGCAAGCGACATGCAATGATAGCCTCTAGGCAATAGGTGTTATCGCTGTAAAGTGCACGTCGTAGGACAGCGAAATCGGGGGCACTAAGTGCACCAATCTTCTCTCTAGCAAGTAAACACTTCGCAATAAATAGAGCAAAATAGTGCACAGAAGGAAACTGCAAGCTAGTGGCGGTGATACTCGATACCCCTCTCTCATCTCCCACTGATAAAGTACGATAAAAGTCCTCAAACTCTGTAGGCCTAGGCTCTCATATTTCCCCGTCAGAAGGGATCAAGAATGCATCGCAAAACTTGGGAAGTGGCATCTGACGGGATTCAGTATATAAATTAAACTCACCTCAGGGATATTATTCCTACTAAAAAATGGAAACTTTGCACAAAGGAATTTTTAAGGAGAAGGTATTGTTCACACTCAGCTGTGATGAAGTCGGTGAGCCCGGCATTTCAGCGAATTGTGCAAACTCTTGACGGATTCTGGCTCCATCCATGAAGGGGTTGTGCAGCCATTCGCACGGCCACACCTCCGCCCTTCTCGCAGTATAAAGGTCATTTTCTGATGATTCCCCAATGACTCCCTTGGAGTTCTTCTTGGAAGCAAACTTCCTAAAGAAACTCATCCTATTCCTATAAATAAAACTCTGAAATTTTTAGTCCACAAATTTTTTGTTAACAAAACTTCACAAGATTGATAGCAACTTCTCATAGAGATGCATAGAGGCCATTTAAAGCATTCAAACAACTTAGAACTCTAAGAGTTCAACATGCAAGCTCATCTACAATAGCACCAAGAGTAGCTAATTATTCAAAATATAGTCTACTGAAGCAAAAACTAATTGGACCAATGGAGGAGTCACATACCAAGTAGCAACCCCCCAAAACAGTTCCCGAAACGGAGCTTCAAGCAAAGAGATCGAAATCCGCGGGTTTGAGAGCAAGAACATGAGAGAGAGAGAGCAATGGTTATTTTTTCCTGGAGGTAGGTGATGACATGGGCTAAACAGATAAGTGATGGGGCCCACATGGGGACCACAACCAACAAGGGCACGCCTGGGGCTGCTGGCGCGCCCAGGTGGGTTGTGCCCACCTGGAGGACCCCCCCCCCCCTCTCATGTTATTTCCACTAAAAATTCAGAAATATTCAGAAAAAATCATATTAAATTTTGAGGGCATTCTGAGAACTTTTATTTTAGGGTCATTTTTTTATTTTATTTTTGACTGGAAACTGTGAGGCAACAGCCCCACATCAATTTATTAAAACCCAACCACCAAATAAACAAAGAGGTTCTGGAGAAAGTCTAACTATAGAAGTAGGGGCCTACTTACCTATTGAGCTATTTACAACATATACAAAATATATACATGGATATATACAGCCAATTAGGGCAAAGAATTAACCCAAGCTAACAGCAGGGGGCTAAGACTAGATTTGAATCTGTGAGAGTGCAGAGTAGCATCATGAATAAAATTCCTCTTCCAAGCAGCAAAAGATGGCCTTTCATGCCTGAATATTCTGCCATTTCTGAGTAGCCAAATATTCCAAGCTGCTAGATAAACAATCTCCCTGAAGAAAGGTTTGCCAAAGCTTTTCCTGGCGGCAAATAGGCATTGAGCTGGTGTTAAACCAGCTATCCATTGGATGCTCAAGTAGTTCCATACCCTTGTGCTGAATTGGCATGTGAAGAAGAGATGATTTCTATCTTCATGGGCATGGGCAAAACATAACGGACAGGTGTTATCATCCTGAGGGGATCTCCAGTGCCTTCTCACTAGCATGTCCCTAGTATTGAGTCGATCATTCATTTTTTTATTGCATGGGAAATTCAGAAAACAGACAAAGCATGGCATTTTATTTTATTTAACTAAGAAAAACAGAAAACAAAGGGTAAGAAAAAAAAGTGGTGCTCACAAAATTCAACTTCATACCTCTAAAAAATGATCCATTAATAAGGTTGATCAAGTCTTATTAACAACCACTTTTGATTACATGAAACCGAAGAACTTTCATAAAAGACTAGGTTACCTCAACGGCAATATGCATGTCCCAACAATAAGCATTTCATATTTCTTCTTGGCAGTAGGTAGAGGTAGTTGAAAAATTCCATTAGTGAGTGTCGGAGAATTTTCAATAACATTAATACCATTCACTTGAAATTGTTTCTTCAGAAAGTGCACCGTATGCTCATTACCATTGATATGAAAAGTGACCTTCTTTTATTACAATTAATAACAGTCCCTACAGTATTCAAGAAGGGTCTACCAAGGATAATCGACATGTTGTCGTCCTCGGGCATCTCAAGTATAACAAAGTTAGTTAAATAGTAACATTTGCAACAACAACGGGCACATCCTCACAAACACCGATAGGTATGGCAGCTGATTTGTCAGCCATTTGCAAAGATATTTTAGTTGGTGTGAGTTTACTCAAATCAAGTATTTTATATAAAGAGAAAGGCATAACACTAACACCAACTCCTAAATCACAGAAAGCAGTTCTGACATAAATTCTTTTTATGGAGCAAGGTATAGTTGGTATTCCCGGATCTCCAAATTTTTTAGGTACTCCACCCTTAAAAGAATAATAACAAGCATAGTGGAGATTTCAACTTTCGGTATTTTTCTTTTATTAGTGATGATGTCTTTCATATACTTTGCATAAGGGGCCATATTTAAAATATCAGTCAAGCGGGTGTGCAAAAAGACTGGCCCAAGCATTTCAGCAAAATGCTCAAATTATTCATCATCCTTTTTCTTAGTGGATTTAGGTGGAAAGGGCATGGGTTTTTGGACCCATGGTTCTCTTTCTCTTCCATATTTTCTAGCAACAAAGTCTCCTTTATCATATCTTTTATTTTTAGGTTGTGGGTTATCAAGACCAACAATAGGCTCTATCTCAACATCATTATCTGGTTCTTTATCACTGTCTGGTTCAGTATCTTCATGAACATCATCATTATCTTTTTCATTATCACTAGGTGAATGTTCATTTCCAGATTGAGTTTCACCATCAGAGATAGAAACATCATTATTATCTTCATGAGATTTTTCTATTTCAGGTCCACTAGAAGCATGCAAAGTCCTATCATTTTTATTTTTATTTTTAGATGGACTAGGTGCAATAGTGTTATTTCTTTGAGAGTCTTGATCAATTCTTTTTGGATGTCCCTCAGGATAAAGTGGTCCCTGAGTCATTTTACCTCCTCTAGTTGCTACTCTAACAGCAATGTCATTTATATTATTATTCATTTCATCGAGCAATTCTCTTTGAGATTTAGCAACTTGTTCTAGTTGAGTTTGGACCATACAGGCATGTTTCCCTACACCTCTTACGTCATTTGAGATTCTAAATAACAAGTCACTCAAGCGGGCAATCAGATCAGAGTTATATTTGAATTATTTCATAACATTGGCATTGAAGTGATCTTGTTTCATAATGTAATTATCGAACTCGTATAAGCACTCACTAAGATGTTTATTATAAGGGATATCACTTTCATCAAACTTCAATAAAGAATTTACTTCTACCGCCCGTGGAGGTGGTATATCAAGTCCATATATTTCTTCAATAGGTGGCAAATTCTTAACATCCTCAGCTTTAATACCGTTTTCCTTCATAGATTTCTTCGCCTCTTGCATATCATCAGGACTGAGATATAAGATACCCCTCTTCTTCAGAGTGGGTTTAGGTGGTGGTTCGGGAAGAGTGCAACCATCATAATTCTTCAATATATTATTCAATAATTCCTCAGCTTGCTCAACAGTTTGTTCCCTGAAAACACAACCAGCACAACTATCTAGGAAGTCCCTAGAAGAATCCGTTAGTCCATTATAGAAGATATCAAGTATTTCATTTTTGTTAAGTGGATGATTGATGTCTGCTAGACTATGTCGGTATTTCCCCAAAGAGGAAGGGATGATGCAGCACAACGACGGTAGGTATTTCCATCAGTGATGAGACCAAGGTTATCGAACTAGTAGGAGAACCAAGCAACACTACGTAAATAGCACCTGCACACAAATAACAAATACTCATAACCTGACTTGTTAAAGGGGTTGTCAATCCCTTTCGGGTAATAGCGCCAGAAATTGGCAAGCGGATGTGAGAGAGTTGTAATAATTTGATAGATAGATCTCGCGGGAACGCGAGATAAAATAAATTGCAGCAAGGTATTTTTGTATTTTTGGTTTAATAGATCTGAAATAAAAAGCAAATAAAATAGATCGCAAAGTCAAATGTAATGAGAAAGAGACTCGGGGGCCGTAAATTTTAGTAGTGGCTTCTCTCGAGAAAAATAGCAAACGGTGGGTAAATGAATTATTGTTGGGCAATTGATACAACTTCAAATAATCATGACGATATCTAGTCAATGATCATTATATAGTCATCACGTCCAAGATTAGTAGACCGACTCCTGCCTGCATCTACTACTATTACTCCACACATTGACCGCTATCCAGCATGCATCTAGTGTATTAAGTTCATGGAAAAACGGAGCAATGCACTAAGAACGATGACATGATGCAGACAAGATCTATTTATGTAGAAATAGACCCCATATTGTTATCCTTAATAGCAACGATACATACGTGTCGGATCCCCTTCTGTCACTCGGATCAGGCATTGTAAGATCGAACCCATCACAAAGCACATCTTCCCATTGCAAGAAAAATAGATCAAGTTGGCCAAACAAAACCCAAATATCATAGAAGAAATATGAGGCTATAAGCAATCATGCGTATAATAGATCAAAGAAGACTCAAATAACTTTCATAGATAAAAAGATAGATCTGATCATAAACACAAAGTTCATCTGATCCCAACAAACACACCGCAAAACGAGTTACATCATATGGATCTCCAAGAGACCATTGTATTGAGAATCAAGAGAGAGAGAGAGAGAGACAGAGAGAGAGAGGAAGCCATCTAGCTACTAACTATGGACCCGTAGGTCTACAAAACACTACTCACGCATCATCGGAGAGGCACCAATGGACATGATGAACCCCTCTGTGATGGTGTCTAGATTGGATCTGGTGGTTCTGGAACTTGCGGTAGCTGGAATTGGTTTTTGTCGACTCCCCTAGGGTTTCTAGAATATTGGGGTATCTATAGAGTAAAGAGGCGGTCCGGGGAGCACCTGAGGTGGGCACAACCCACTAGGGTGCGCCTGGGCCTTCAGATGCGCCCTGGTGGGTATGCTCCCCTCAAAGCAGCCCCCAGGTGCTTCTTCGGCCCACTGGATGTCTTCTGGTCCATAAAAAATCCACAAAAATTTTCACTGCGTTTGGACTCCATTAGGTATTGATTTCCTACGATGTAAAAAAACATGCAAAAATCATCAACTTGCACTTGGCACTATGTCAATAGGTTAGTACCAAAAAATGATATAAAATGGCTATAAAATAATTATAAAACATCCAAGAATGATAATATAATAGCATGGAACAACAAAAATTTATATATACATTGGAGACGTATCAGCATCCCCAAGCTTAATTCCTGCTCATCCTCGAGTAGGTAAATGATAAAAATAGAATTTTTCCTGTGGAATGCTGCCTAACATGTCATCTCATATTCTTTTCTTTGTGGCATGGACATTTGGACTTTTATATGATTCAAAGCAATAATCTAGTTTTCACATGAGGACTTAAATACTCAAGCATACCAACAAGCAACCATGTCTTGCAAAATATCAACGCTAAAATAAGTTATCCCTAGCCCATCATGCTCAATCATTGATCCATTTATGAAACACACTCGCATATTAGCTACACCCAATGCTCAAGTATGATCATAGTGCCCCCTAGTTGGTGCTTTATAAGATAAGATTGAGACTCAAATTAAAAATAAAAATTGCATAAAGTAAAAGAAAGGCCCTTCGTACAGGGAAGTAGGGATTTGTAGAGGTGCCAGAGCTCAAAGTGAAAAATTAGAGATAAACATTTTTTGAGAGGCATACTTTTCCCACCAACAAAAATTACTTAGAGCTCCCAACACTTTCCATGCTAGATGTATCATAGGCGGTTCCCAAACAGAAAATAAAGTTGATTCCTTTTTCCACCATACTTTCACTTTCCATGGCTAACCGTATCCACGGGTGCCTTCCATACCAACACTTTCCAAGGAATTTATTATTTGACAACATAAAGTAAATTCATTTTTCATTTCGAGATTGGGCATCCCTAATACCTTTGCCTTACTCTCGTGCTTCATAAAGCACACCATGCTCAAAAAGATATAAGTGAAGCACTAGAGCAATCCCATAGCTCATAAAGATTTAAGTGAAGCATAGAGAGCAATTCTAACAAGTCATGGCATAATTTTGGCTCTCTCAAATAGGTGTGTCCAGCAAGGATTCATGACTTAAAAAAAAGCAGATCAAGCAATGACCCATATCATACAAGATGCTCCAAGCAAAACTCATAGTATGTGACGAATAAAAATATAGCTTCGAGTAAAATATCGATGGTCGTTTAGAAGAAAGAGGGGATGCCATTTGGGGCATCCCCAAGCTTAGTTGCTCGCTCCTATTTGGATAATAGCTTGGGATGCCATGGGTATCCCCAGGCTCTTCTTACTCCTTATTCCTTCATCCATCACAACATCACCCAAAACTTGAAAACTTCAATCACACAAAACTCAACAAAACCTTCGTGAGATCCGTTAGTATAAGAAAGCAAATCACTACTATAAGTACTGTTGCAACCCCTTCATATTTTATTCTTGCATGATATCTACTATATTCCAACTTTTCTATGGCAAAAACTCTTCAAATAAAACCATAGAATCATCAAAACAAGCACACAACGCAAAGAAAACAGAATCTGTCAAAAACAGAACAGTTTGTAGCAATCTGGATAGTTCGAATATTTCTGTAACTCCAAAAATTCTGAACAATTAGGGCAACCTGAGAAATTTGTATATCTAACTACAGTAAAAAATCAGAATTTTTCGTCGCTTTTGTGATTTTTAAAAATTGTAACTCTGGACGCAAAAGTTTCTGTTTTTCGGCAAGATTAAAGCAACTATCACCCAAGAAGATCCTAAAGGCTTTGCTTGGCACAAACAATAATTAAAACACAAAAGACACAATCATAACATTAGCATAATTGTGCAAACACTCAAGAACAGAAAGCAAAAAAAAATTCATTGGGTTGCTTCCCAACAAGCGCTATTGTTTCACGCCCCTAGCTAGGCATAAAGCAAGGATCTAAGTGTTGTCATCTTTGTTTCGAGATCCATAAGATGCCCTCATGATTGATTCATATGGTGGCCTAATTCTTGTTCTAGGGAAGTGTTCCATACCCTTTCTTAGTGAAAATTGAAACTTAATAATACCTTCTTTCATATCAATCACGACACCGATAGTGCATAAAAACGGAATAATTCGACAAGACGGATTACAATCAATATCAAGAACAATAAAATCTATGGGCACATAATTCCTATTTGCAAGAATAAGAACATCATTAATTCTTCCCATAGGCTTTTAAATAGTAGAATCCGCCAAGTGCAAATTTAAATAACACTCTTCACTATCAGTAAGACCAAGCATATCACATAATGATTTCACAATTGTAGAAACACTAGCACCCAAGTCACATAAATCAAAACACTCATAATTTTTAATCTTGACTCTGATAGTAGGTTCCCACTCATCATGTAATTTCCTAGGAATCTTTACCTAATAATAAAGAATGGAGGCTTTCATAGTTCTCCATACATCACATCTTTATATCCGTTGATTTTGTGTTAATCATAGAAATTGATGGATGAGATTTATCTACCTTTTATTTTTATATATAAAAAAACGTTTGACTAGAAAAAGTATTGGTACTATCAAAGATCGAACCCAGAACCTCAACTTTCGGCCCCTTGGGCACAACCAGCTGAGCTAGCCACATATTGGTTATTATTCGGCGTTCTCTTTTCTATATATATATATATATATATATATACATATATATATACATACATACATATATATATATATATATATATCGTGGGTTCGTCCCGCTTAAATCTGTTCGTCCTGTACGTCCCTCGCTTGGGTTGTGCGTGCAGATTGCTGCTTGTGCCACGTGAGTAGGCCTGCTGTGAGGGACTCGAACTGGAGACCTACACTTCACGTGTCAATAACAACAACCAACTAAATCATGGTATGACTTGTGCTGAAACGAAGATGTTACTTATCAATAGTCTCACCCCGCTCCTTTCTATCAGATTCCACCAACTTTTATATGTTTCTAAGTTGTAACTAATAAGCTGCCTAAACCATGAGAATGGGGAGCGCAGGAAGGAAAGGATCCAAACAAAAAATCTTGCAGCCATGAGCTTCAGAAGGAAAGAAAATAGAGCCTTGCATGGCCATGAGCGAGGAAAAAAGGCTTCATGCCCATATAGATGAGAGAGAGGATAATTTGGAGCTTTCATATATATGGCATGAATGAGCCAGCAAGGAAAGATATTATATTAGATGGGAGAGAGAATAAATTAGAGCCTTAATATATGGCATGAATGAGCCAAGGAAGGACATGGGCGTAGTTGGAGCTTTAGTGTATATGGCATGAATGAGCCAGCAAGGAAAGAGATTATATTAGATGGGAGTGAGAATAAATTAGAGCCTTCATATATGGCATGAATGAGCCAAGGAAGGACATGGGCGTAGTTGGAGCTTTAGTATATGTGGCATGAATGAGCCAGCAAGGAAAGCGAATATATTAGATGGTAGAGAGAATAAATTAGATCCTTCATATGGCATGATGAGCCAAGGAAGGAAAGGAAGGATACATGGGTGTAGGATCCAAGCCGTTGACTGAGTCAGAACTTCCTATTCCATATTATGGATATTTTTTTATGGATTCCATAATGTATTACCGAGTGCAAACAAAAAATAAAAGATATAAAATAAACAGATCAATTTGGATGAGATAGACCTAGAAAATATCAAAAACAAATGTGAGTAATAGGGATAGAGTGTGTGCGCTTGTATTTATGGAGGTGAGTGTATGAGCGCCTACGTCTTCACTATATTTCAAAACTAGAAAGATGACGGGTGAGCCATGAGTTTTATCAAATGGATTTAAAAAATAGATGAGATGTTGATTAAGTTTAAACTATATGTAGTCTAAGGTTTAGTCTACCTAAACTACTTCACCACACACTTCTAACCTATATGTCTTTTTATCTTTTGACGACAAGCTTCTAACCTATATCTTTTTATAAGATGCTTCTAACCTACATATATATAAATGCGTCAATCTCTAATTAATTAATCTCATGGTGTGTAGTTGGTTACAACCTGATTCCTCTCTCAAGTAAATGGTGAACATCTTGTTGTTTTAAAATGGAGTGTTACTCTATACAAGAAACATGTGATGTCAAGATGAACAAAAATCTTAACTACATCTCTTCTGTTTACATCATGATTGCAACCATTTCAAAAATGGCGCATCAACAATAATCTCAATAATTGTCAATATGTTATTCTGTTGGCACACACCAAATACATGATTATCAAATACGGAGTATTTTACTTGGCAAATTGAGTTGGACAGGAACATCGTAGAGGATGGGCCCATGATGACGACAACCATGGATGATTAGTACTTGGATGGCTACGAGCTCAATCATGTGGAATGATGGACTACACTATAGTTGATTAGAGAATGCCATGAAGCACAACAAGAGAGGGCCCGTTCACGCCGCTGGCTAATGCACATGTCAACATCAAGGTCCTCAAGCCAACCTTGCCCACGCTAATATGTGCGGCATGTGATTCCTTGTCTCATCATCGAGTTCGTATGACTCATCGTCAATGGATCCATCCTATTTGTCCACACCTGTATCCACATCTTCGTTGACTCATCATGACCTTTGTTCCTCCTTTGCTGGTTCATTGTCGATGTCTCTTGAGGTGAAATTTGTTTTCTATGCCGAGTTCGAGACAATTTCCACCATTTGGGTCGCTAGGGTTGTGTATGGATTTCTTCACCCACTTCAAAGCATACGGTTGCAACGCACGGGCATTTGTGCTAGTTGAAACTTATAATTCCAACTTTTCTTATAAAGCTTTCATCATAGCATCAGCAATATGTTTAGTAAAAGCTTTATTTTCTTCATAAGCTTGGGGTGAATTTATCATGGATTGCAACAAAGAAATGCAATCAATCAAAGAGCAACTATCATAATTAAAGTCTTTGTAATCCAAAAGAGTTGGCACATCACTAGTTAAAGTTTTGACCTCTTCAAACCCACTTTTGTCAATTTTCTCAAGATTTTCACCCTCCGAATTATCAAGACGCCTTCTAACTAAATTTGACTCTTCTTCAGTCCCTTTTTCATCAACCTTAATTTTACTAAACAAGGAACCAATAGAAGAAACACCAATCACTTTAAGATCTTCATCACCTTTGTGAAAGCAATCACTAGAAAACGCCTTTTTGAAAAATTCTCTTCTAGCTCTAAGCATGGCGGTTCCTTTCTTACTTTCATCCATAGAAACATAAAGAGCTTTAATTGATTCCTCAACCTTAGTCAAAAAAATTCATCTTGAGATTTTCTACATCATGATAAATTCTATCAACACTTCTAGACAAATCATCAATCTTGTTCAACTTTTCTTCTATTGCAGTGTTGAAAACTTTTTGAGTGTTGATAAATTCTTTAATATTATTCTCAAGATCAGAGGTGTTCTTATTATTATTATAAGGATTTTGATAGGAATTACCATAATTATTAGAGGAATTACTAGGGAAAGGCCTAGGATTAAAATTACCTCTATAAGCATTGTTATTGAAATTGTTTCGCGAGATAATATTCACATCTACGACATCACTATTTTGCTCAATCAAAGTAGACAAAGGCATATCATTGAAATCAATAGTAGCACTTTTACTAGCAACCAATTTCATAAGACCATCAACTTTTTCACTCAAAGAAGAAATTTCTTCAACCGAATTAACCTTTTTACTAGTAGGAGCTCTTTCGGTATGCCATTGTGAATAATTTGCCATGATATTATCAAGCAATTTGGTGGCTTCACCCAAAGTAGTTTCCATAAAAGTACCACCCGCGGCGGAATCTAAAAGATTACGAGAAACAAAATTCAACCCCATATAAAAATTGTATGATCGTCCAAAGATTTAACCCATAAGTTGGGCAAATCCTTATTAGCATCATTTTCATCCTTTCCCAAGCTTGTGCAACATGCTCATGTTGAAGTTACTTGAAATTCATGATCTGGGTTCTAACGGAAATAATTTTTGCAGGCGGAAAATACTTAGTGATAAAAGCATCTTTGCACTTAATCCAAGAATCGATACTATAGCGAGGCAAAGAAGAAAACAAATTTTTGCATGATCTTGCAAAGAAAACGGAAATAATTTCATCTTCACAACATCATTGTCCATATATTTTTTTTCTTTTGCATATCACACAATTCCACGAATGTGTTAAGATGGGACGCGACATCCTCATTAGGAGTACTGGAAAATTGATCTTTCATAACAAGATTCAGCAAAGCGGTATTAATATCGCAAGATTCCGCACTAGTGGCGGGAGCAATCGGAGTGCCAATAAAATCATTGTTGTTGGTATTTGAGAAATCACACAACTTGGTGTTCTCTTGAGTCATTGTGACTATGCAACAAGATTGCACTCAAAACAGATTCGGCAAGAAAATGGCGAACGAAAAAGAGGGCGAATAAAACAGCAAATTTTTGTGAAGTGGGGGAGAGGGAAACGAGATGCAAATGGCAAATAATGTAAGTTGCAATGAGATGAGATTTGTGATTAGGAACATGGTAGATGTTGATGATGTCTCCCCGGTAACAACACTAGAAATTCCTTTTGATGCCTGCTAGACTACGTCGGTATTTCCACAAAGAGGAAGGGATGATGCAGCACAATGACGGTAGGTATTTCCCTCGGTGATGAGACCAAGGTTATCGAACCCATAGGAGAACCAAACAACACTACGTAGACAGCACCTGCACACAAATAGCAAATACTCGCAACCTGTTGGGGATATAGCTATTTGTGTAAGCCGCCCAGGAGGGGCCGAGTTACGCAAAGAAGACTCATCATGGAGGAAGCCCAAGACCCAGCATGAGGATGGCGGTTCATTGGGTTCAAATCCCACGGGCGGCTTAAGGCCCATAGTGACAAACCGCCATGATGGCATGACTTTTAACATAAGGTAGAAGTAACTAGTCACCGAGCCGGACACTGTTTATGTGCCGGTCGGGACTCTGTAGGCTACAGGGCATCAACCCGTGTATATAAGGGGACGACCCGCCGGCGGCCTAGAGCAAGAAACAACCCATCGAGAGTCGGGCATAGCGTATCTCGCTCCTTGGTCATCGAAACATCAAGAAATACCAACCCAACTAGACGTAGGCCTTACCTTCACCGTAAGGGGCCGAACTAGTATAAACCTCTCATGTCCTTTGTCCCGAATAACCCCTTTAAGCTTCCTAGTTGCGATGGCTCCATGACTAAGTCCTTTCAAGAGGACATCTGTCGTGACAATTCTACTACAATTGGCGCCCACCGTGGGGCCAGCGCATGGTGGATTTGAGTTCCTGAAGGGCAACTTGGAAGGGCTCAAAGGATACGCAGTCGGCCGGATGACCAAGAGTCGTCGCGGCAAGATCTACATCAACGACGAAGGCTGGGGCCCCGACGCCGGCTCAATTGAGTACGGGTACCGGGTCCCCTTTGGCGGAATTCACGCCTTCATCGGACGGATTGGTGAGCCGGGCCCTGGGCCGGACAACTGCACCGAGCTCGTCGAGACGGCTCCGCATGCGAAACCCACCGAAGCTCAACCCGTCGTGAAGCGTGCCTTCGTGGGTTGCATCCACGGAGGTGAATTCTTTGAAGGATCTAAAGATGATGGTGAATCAGCCGTCCTCTCTGACGGTGATTCATCTGCCGGCTCAACAGATTCGATGTATCAAGTTCAAGACGGTGTGCTTGGGGGCTATTCCGATGGCAGCACTATTCCGGACCCCTCTGAGTCGCCAAACTGGGCAGGAATCTTCATAGCTGGTACTCAACCCGGCCAAAACTCTACAGCCTCAGCAGCAATAACGTCCGGGCTAGGAGCCGCCGGGACAGGTGGTCCTGTGCACCCACCGGCTCAGGTACTGATGGATCTTATGGATAAGCTTACGGCCCTGTTAACCGCTACAGTCATCCCTGCAAATCAAGATGAGCATGAGGCAGAGGTAGCACAGGTTCGTGAAGAGATCGCTCGGGCTAAGGAGGCCTTAGCAGCTGAGAATATTAGAATGGCCATGGAGCGGGCGGCTTTGGATGCACGGGCATAGCAACTTCAGGCAGAAGCTTTCCAGCTCACAATGAGTTTAAATGCATCTAACGAGGTAATGAGGAGGAGACATCAGAAAACTCAGTCCCGTTTGCCTCCGAGTTATGATTCTCGGAATCTTTTTGCTACACCCGGGGCCGGCCCAAGTAACCCGCCAGGCGCAAATCAGTTTATGACGTCCGGAGTGGGGGGGGGGCGGTTCAGCCTTAGGTGACGGCACCGCTTCATGGGAATATGCCACCGCCCCGTTATGTGCCAATACCGCCGGGTCACTTCTCCAACCCTATGGAGAACTTAATCGCAGCATCAGCACGATTGGCGGCTCTCCCAGTGGACGGTGATGATCCAACAGCGGTGGAGACCCAGAGGATCAGAGAACTTGTCCAGACAGCTTTGGCTCAGCAAGAGACTTATTCTTATAGTCGGGACAGGATCCATTCAACTCCTCCGCCCTGGTTAGCTCCACCTCGTCCAAACCGGAGCTCGAGTTACAATAGACACATGGAGTCAAAGGCCTTATCAAGCAACGCCCAGCGCCGTAACCAGCCTGGCGGTTATAACCCGGTGCAGGACCGAATACGTCAGGAGGACGAGCGGGCGGCTCAATTGGCGGCTCAGCTGATGGCTCAGGAGGCCCTTTCGGATTACCCAACGACTTCTGTTGAGGCAGGAGTAGCCACCAGAACCGGTGGCGTCCCTTGTTTAGTGTTGGCTCTACACAATGTCCGTTTGCCTAAGGATTTCAAGGGGCCTCGAAAGGTGCCGAATTATACGGCCGACTTACAGCCTGGGGCATGGATCGAAAGTTATGAGATGGCCATGGAACTGTTGGAGGTCAGCGATTCGGCGATGGCTAAGTACTTCACCATGATGTTGGATGGAACAGCCCGGTCTTGGTTAAAAGGCTTGCCGCCCAATTCCATTAGTTCATGGGCCGAGTTAAAAGCCCAGTTCATCCAGAACTTCAAGGATACTTCTAAGCAATCTATGTCAATTGTGGACTTATCAAATTGTAAGCAAGAGGAGGGTGAATCCACAACTCATTAGGTGCGCCGGGTCAAGGAGATTATACATTCGTCTGACAAGATGGATGCCGGCTCTGCAGTCCTCATGTTAGAGAAGAATTGTCGTTTTGAGCCGCTGAGACAGAAGCTGGGGAGCCTCAAGCGTGATTGCGATGATATGGGCACACTGATGGCGGCTTTGGTTAAGTATGCCGATTCTGATAGTACCAAGGATCCCGCGTCTGATGAGGAAAAGACAGGGAAGGGAAAGAAGAACGACAATGGAAAGGGTCAGCAGGATAACCCGATGAATCAAGGAGGCAATAAGCGTAAGGTGGAGGGTAACCCGGAGTTCGTAGCCAACGCCAACGCGCAGGGTAACAACCAGAGACGTAAGGGAAAACCGCCCCCTCGATCTGGCGGGTCAGGTCCATCCCTTGAGCAGCTACTCAATGAGCCCTGCCCTAGACACGGCACCCGGGAACGACCCGCCACTCACTTGTGGAAGGATTGTGCGATTATGAAGGCTTTTAAGAGCTCTAATATGTTTGACGACAATCATGGTCCGGGTAGCGGCTCAGGCGCCGGTGGTTTTCATGGCCCGGGTGGCGGCTCAAACTCCGGCTTTCAGGGGAATCAAGGCGGCTATAGTCAACAGCAGTTTGGTCAAGGAGGGCAGCAGCAGCAGCAATCGGGTTATCATAGCCATCCGAAGCAGTTGAATAGTGGGCAGTATCATGTGTTCACCACTAGCTTGTGCAAACGTGATCAGAAAGTCCATAAGAGGGCTGTGAATTCTGTTGAGCCGGCAGTCCCTCGTTACTTAAGGTGGTCAGAACATCCCATTGTCTGGAGCAGGGAGGATCACCTTCCCCGGGTTGATAATCCGGGTCAACTAGCATTGGTGGTGGCACCGCAAGTCGGCGGATATAAATTCACTAAAGTGCTCATGGACGGAGGCAGCAGCATCAACATCCTCTATTATGAGACCTTTCGGCGCATGGGTTTAACTGACAAAAACTTAAGGACATCCAACACCGTTTTCCACGGAGTGGTGCCTGGTAAGTCGGCGTATCCCATCGGTAAGATTGAGCTGGAGGTGGCCTTTGGAGACGAGCATGATTCTAGGGCTGAGAAGTTGACCTTTGAGGTGGTCAAAATTAAGGGTCCGTATCACGCTTTGTTCGGGCGGCCGGCTTATGCCAAGTTCATGGTGCGGCCGTGTTATGTTTATTTACAGCTCAAAATGCCGGGTTACAAGGGCACCATCACTGTGCATGGGAGTCGAAAGGTGGCCCTGGAGTGCAAAGAAGGTGACGCTGCTTACGCCGAATCTGTCTGCGCAACGGAGGAACTCAAATTTTATCAGGATAATGTTGACCCGGCGGATAGGACTTTGTCGGCGTTCTGGGAACGGGGGTCCCCAGACTTGCCTGCCTGCAGCCTACGGCGTGGCTCGAAGGGGGCCCAGCACGGCCCATCTACATCAACACAAGACCCAAGACCCTCGCGAGGGGCCAAGCCTCACGGGGCGGACGACACGGCGCTTCCTCAGGCGCGGCCTCATCAGGCTGGCTCACGAGGAGGCGGAGAGATCATGGCGGGTACCTCACGAGGTGCCCATGACGCAAGCCATGACGACCAAGGGCGCCAGACGGGCGCCAGCCCGCGCGGTGTTCTCCCTTTCCTCTTTGGTGCAAAGGAGGCAAGCTCAGGTGAGAGGATCAAGCAAAGGCATCCATTTCGGTGCAACGAGACCAAGACCAGTCCAACGGTGGGAAGGAGGTCATCGTGGAGCCCAGAACGGCGTCACCACAGGGCCTTTGGCAGGCGAGGACCAACTTTGGTCAGGATAAGTGTACTGGATGTTCCCCTTCGAATTGGCCAATTGTTGGCGCCCTTCCCGCTCAATATTTGGGAAGAGGCCCAGGGCCTTTGCCTATAAATAGGACTAGCCACCCCCAGGAAAGGGGGTACCCAAAATCCGAGCAAGCAGAGGGCAAGAGAGAGAGAAAGAGAGAGAAGGGCATCTGAACTCCTCCTAATAGTTCATCCCCCTCGCCAAGAACAGACCCTCGCGAGGCTGTTCTTCCTTGTATTATTCATCATCATCAGCCCAAGAGGCAATCCACCCACCACAAACTAGAGTAGGGTATTACACCACAATGGTGGCCCGAACTAGTATAAACCCTGTGTCTTTTGTGTTGTTCTTTCTGTAGTTAGATCTTTGCGAGACGGAGAGGTAGAGGGCATAATCTCCGCGCGCACCCCAGAGTTCGAACCTCAAGAGTCTGCCGGAACTCGAAATCCAACATTTGGCGCGCCAGGTAGGGGTGCGCCGGAATTTGTCTTCCACCGCTTCGTTCTCCTCCGACCGTTGCGTCCATGTCCGACGCCCGTCGAGCCCGCGTCGCCCAGGCGGCCCCCGTCGGTGGGCGTCCTCGTCGTTCCCCGTCGCCCGCCACCAACGCCGCCACCGGCCCGGCGCGGAACGAGCATCAAGCATCATCCCAACATATGCCTGTGCGACAAGGTGACCGCACCGCTACATCAACACCCCCGGTCATCGCGGCCCTCCTGGGCGGCTCGCAGGCGCCGCCCACAAGTCGCCACGTCAAGCCGTTTGTCCGCCGGGTCGGCGCCGTTTCCGCACGGCAGGGGGCTTCCACGGACCAGGTGGCGCGCGAGGTCGGTCTGGCCTTCAGCTCGGAGGACCACCCCGCCAACTTGGCTGGCTCGGGCACGCTCCCCATGTTGTGCACCCCCACCATCTGCCAGGTGGCTGTCACCAGAACCCTCGTCGATGGCGGCACCGGCCTCAGTGTGCTTTCGGTTGAGACCTTCAATCTCCTCTGCATACCCCTGGAGCGGCTGCAACCCAGTCGGTCTTTCTTGGGCGTTGGGGGCGGGTCATCCAGCTCCTTGGGACAGATCCGGCTCCCAGTAACCTTCGGCACCTACGACAACTTCCGCACGGAAATGGTCGACTTCGACATCGCCCCCATCGGCCTTCCTTACAACGCCATCCTCGGCTACCCAGCCCTGGCCTAGTTCATGGCCGCCACGCACCCGGCGTATAACCTCATGAAGATGCCCGGGAGCAGCGGTGTCCTCACCGTGCACGGGGACACCGAGGACGCCCTGCGAGTACTCAAGCTTGCCTTCAAGACGGCGGCCTCAGCACAGCCCGCCGACGCGGGGACCCCCGAGTCCAAGGGGGCTGCACCAGCCAAGAAGAAGCAGTTGTTCACCCAGGACAAGGCAGAAACCAAGCAGATACCTATCGACGAAGACGGGTCCTCCAGTACCACTTTCACCATAGGCGCCAACCTCGAGCCTGAGCAGGAGGAAGCTCTGATCAGGTTCCTGCGCGCAAATAAGAAGGTATTCGCTTGGGAGCCTGATCAGTTGGTAGGGATCCCCCGGAGCGTCATCGAGCATCACCTCAACGTGTGCCCGAACGTGCGCCCCGTGAAGCAGGAAGCCAGACGGCAGTCCGCAGAGAAGCAGGCCTTCATCGTCCAAGAAACCCGCAAGTTAGAGGCCACTGGGGTCATTCGCGAGGTCCGATACCCGGATTGGTTGGCCAACCCTGTCGTTGTTCCCAAGAAGGGGGGAAAGGAACGCATGTGTGTCGACTTCACCAACCACAACAAGGCATGCCCGCAAGATCCGCTCCCGCTCCCCCACATCGATCAGATCGTCGATTCCACCGCGGAGTGCGACCTGCTCTGCTTCCTGGACGCCTTCTCTGGGTATCACCAGATCAAGATGGCGGTAGAAGACGTCGAGAAGACCGCCTTCTTAACCCCATGCGGGGTGTACTGCTATACATGCATGCCATTTGGGCTGCGTAACGCAGGGGCGACCTTTCAGCGGCTGATGCACATCACCTTGGGCCCGCAGCTCGGGAAGAATGTCGAAGCTTACGTTGACGACATTGTGGTGAAATCTCGGGAGGCCAAGACCCTGATACAAGACCTGGAGGAGACCTTCGTGAGCCTCGACGCAGTGAACCTGCGGCTCAACCCAGAGAAGTGTGTGTTCGGAGTCCCCTCAGGCAAGCTCTTGGGCTTTCTCGTGTCCCATCGGGGCATCGAGGCTAACCCGGAGAAGGTCAAGGCGGTCGAGGACATGAGCCCGCCAAAAACCCTCAGAGAAATGCAGAAGCTCACCGGACGCGTGACCGCGCTAGGGCGCTTCATCTCCAAACTGGGGGAGCGAGCACTGCCTTTCTTCCAGCTGATGAAGAGGAAGGGGCCTTTTGAATGGACTGAAGAGGTAGATAAGGCGTTTCAAGATCTCAAGAGGTACCTAACCAGTCCCCCAGTCATGGTGGCTCCGCGTCCTCGAGAGCCCCTGCTGCTCTACCTTGCTGCCACTCCCTACTCTACCAGCGCAGCCCTGGTGGCGGTTAGGGAAGAGCGCCAAATCAGAGCCACATCAGCAGCCCGAGACAAGGCAAGGCAGGAACAAGGAAGGCCCACGGGAGACATAACTATGGCTGAGGAAGATCAGCCGTCGAAGAGTGCACCGGAAGCAGGAGAGGCCACTCACCTGGACGGACGACCTCCCAAGGCCACATCACCTCGTGAAGCGCACTTGCCTCCGGAGGGCGCCGCGAACACTGATGCTCTCAGCCTTGTTGAGCACCCAGTCTACTTTGTCAGCACGGTGTTGCAGGACGCGAGGGCACGGTACCCCATGCCTCAGAAGCTCCTCCTCGCACTACTGGTGGCCTCGCGCAAGCTGCGTCACTACTTCCAAGGGCATCCCATCAAGGTCGTCTCGTCATACCCCTTGGAGAGGGTGCTCAGGAACCCTAACTCAGCCGGACGGGTCGCCGAGTGGAACATAGAGCTGCAGGCATTCCATCTCAAGTTTAGCATGACCAGGGTCATCAAAGGAGCGACGTTAGTGGATTTCGTGGCAGAATGGACGGAGGCACCAAGCCTCGAGAACAAGGATCGGTCCCTCTCCCCAGGGAGTGAGGCGCCGGAAGGCTGGGTCGTGTACTTCGATGGGGCGTTCTCCAGGCACGGCGCTGGGGCAGGTGCGGTGCTGATATCGCCCACTCAGGACAAGCTCTACTACGTCGTACAGCTCTGTTTCCAGCAAGGCGAAAAGGTCTCCAACAACATAGCGGAATATGAGGGTCTGATAGCGGGGTTGAAGGCCGCAGCAGCTCTGGGGGTGAAGCGCCTCACCGTCAAGGGCGGTTCGCAGCTCCTTGTCAACTTCTCCAACAAGGTGTACGAGCCAAGGGATGAGCACATGGAGGCCTATCTAGCGGAGGTCCGCAGGATGGAGAAGCAGTTCTGGGGGTTGGAATTGAGGCATGTGCCCCGTGGCACCAATCAGGAAGCCGATGACATCGCTAGACGGGCGTCCAGGTGGTTGCCTCAGGAGCCTGGCGTCTTTGAAGAACGGCTCTTCAAGCCCTCAGCCCAGCCGTCGTTGTCAAACACTGCTCAGCCTCGGGAGGAACTCCCCCAGCCACCTGCCTCTGGAGCCCCGGCCTACGGCCCTGCCTCAGGGGCACGCCTGCTCCTGACTAAGGAATCTCAGGAGGAATGCTGGATCACGGAACTCCGGAGTTATTTAACACAAGGGGCCCTGCCGGAGCAGGAGGAAAAAGCGGAGCGTGTGGCGCAGCAAGCCACGGCATACTGCATCAGGGACGGAGAGCTCTACCGGAAGCGGCCGAACGACGTATCCCTGCGCTGCATTTCCAGGGAGCAAGGGAAGGAACTGTTGGAGGACATACATGGTGGGGACTGTGGGCATCACTCGTCATCATGGACCCTCGTCGGCAAAGCATTCCGCAGCGGGTTCTATTGGCCCACCGTGCTCAACGACGCTGTCGAGCTGGTGAAGGCTTGTGAGGCCTGCCAATTTCACGCCAAACAGATCCATCAGCCGGCGGGAGACTTGTAGACTATACCCCTTTCATGGCCATTTGCAGTTTGGGGGCTGGACATTCTGGGCCCGTTCCCTCGGGCGCCGGGGGGCTACCGCTACCTCTACGTCGCCATTGACAAATTCACCAAGTGGGCAGAAGTGGAGGCTGTCCGCACCATCCCCGCGGGTTCCGCGGTCAGGTTCATCAGGGGCATCGTGAGCCGGTTCGGGGTGCCGAACCGCATCAACACAGACAACGGTTCGCAGTTCACCAGTAACCTCTTCAAAACATATTGTGCTAACCTTGGAACGCAGATATGCTACGCTTCGGTGGCGCACCCATGAAGCAACGGCCAGGCTGAGCGAGCCAACGTGGAGGTCCTGAGGGGCCTCAAGACAAGGACATTCAAGAATAAGCTGGAGGCCTGCGGCAGAGGTTGGTATGATGAGCTCCAGTCCATGTTGTGGTCCATCCGCACGAGCACAACCAAGCCAACCGGGGAGACCCCGTTCTTCCTGGTCTACGGAGCCGAAGCAGTCCTCCCTCATGAGGTCAGACATCGCTTCGCGCGGGTCCTAGCGTTCGATGAGGCGCAACAGGACGCCATGCGGGGGATGGACCTCGTGCTGGGGGAGGAACACTGCCGAGAAGCCGCGCTGCGAGCAGCGAGGTACCAGCAGGCGCTGCGACGATATCACTGCCGCAGCATCCGCCCCAGGACCCTCGAGGTAGGAGATCTCGTGCTCAGACGGGTTCTCTCCAGGGAAGGGCTACACAAGCTCTCTCCCATGTGGGAGGGCCCGTTCAAGGTTGCTCATGTTTCCAGGCCAGGTTCCGTGCGCTTGGAGACTCAGGAAGGGGAGCCGATCCAGAACGCGTGGAACATCCAACACCTCCGGAGGTTCTACCCCTAAAAGGCCCGGAGCCTGTGAAGAAGGCGAACGCCTGTGAAGATTAACCCTTTCTGGAAAAGACCCGGAGCCTGTGAAGAAGGCAAGTGCCTGTGAAGCTCATTACCCCCAAGAAGAAAGGCCCAGAGCCTGTGAGGAAGGCAAGTGCCTGTGAAGCTCATTACCCCCAAGAAGAAAGGCCCAGAGCCTGTGAGGAAGGCAAGTGCCTGTGAAGCTCGTTAACCCAAGAAGAAAGGCCCGGAGCCTATGAAGAAGGCCAATGCCTGTGAAGCTCGCCGCCCGTGACACTATCACGTAATAATGAGTGGGGCTGTACACGCCCTGGAGTCTCAGGAGCGCCGGCCTCAGGCCCTGGGGCTCCCTCTCACGCCCAGTGGCAGCACTTAGCTCTGCGCTGGTGAGAAGACGTCGAAGACTAGATTAGGTGCCGGACGCGGCCTTTTCATTTGCTTTCCGCAGTTGGTTCGCTTTGTTTGCAGTTGAAGCTTTATTGAAATTATTGCCGTCATTGGTTTATATTTCGTTGATTTTCACTCCCCCGTTTTGATTCCTCTTGCAAAAAGCCTCGCGAGGGGGGGGCAGCCAAACGCCCTCGCGACGGTTCCTGTTCTACTCGTTCTGAGGTTTCACGACCCGGGTCCATTACGGGAGCACCCCTCCAGTCCGTGCCCCTCGGGCACCGCGACACACACACAGGGCCTGGGTCGGTCGCCCCCCACGGCTGGGGCCGGGAACTGTTTACGTGCAGACACACAACTAAAAAGCGCGGAAGCTAAATCAAGGTAGTTGTTAACAGCAATAACCTCCAACACGCCCCCACGGGGCTCCATGCAGCTGTTCTCTTTTACGCAGGAAACAAAAGGAAAAGAAAGGATGAGCCCGGCGCGGCTCGCCTCGCTCCGGCCAGCCGAGGCGACCCGGGATGCCTCCAGGGCTCAGGCGGACTCCCTCTCGCGCTTCACCGGGGCGTGGTGATGGGCGGACGAATCGCCGCCCGCCAAGCAAGCGCGACGGCGTGGGGGCTGGCTGCGGCCACCGCTGGAGGAGTCGCCTGAGGAAGAATTGGTGAAGCTTGGGGAGCATCGAGCGCCGCCATCCGTGCGGGCGCTGTCTCCTCCATCGTCGTCGGGGCGGGGCCCCTGGCCGCGGTCGTCGCCCTCGGGGCAGCATCCAGCGCGGCGACCATCTTCCCCAAACACCCTCACATAGAGGGTGCCGTCGCCGTCGAACTTGAAGTGCAGGGTGCACCGCTGACTCAGGCCGCGCGCGCGGGCAAACGTTTGCCAGCCACGAGTCAGGGCCCCGTTTCCAGAAGGGGAGACCTCAAGCGAAACCCAGGAGGCCCTGCTGCAACAACCATCAGCCTGGAGCCAGAAGTCGCACTGGGCGCTGGCCGGCAGCTCGCCGATGAAGAAGCGGGGGAGCTGGAGCCAGGTGTTGGTCGGGTCCGCCGACCACACGACGAACTCCGGCAGCACCTCCGCCGAGCGAAAGCGCGGCCTGGGGGGCCGCGCAGTCACAACCTGCCTCCCCTCGACAGCCGAGCGCTCACCACCACGCAGGGAACCACCCCTGTGGCCACGGGAAGCCGCAATGGGGACCGCGGGATGCTTGCGGGAACGACCCTGGCCGCGCTTGGCCGGGGGGGAGTCGGGCCCTGCTCGGCTGGCCTTTCCCTTCTCTGCGGCTGAGAACCTCTTCGGAGCCATGAGAGCGGCGAGTGGCCAAGGAGAAGAAGAGGAGAAGCAGGAAGGGGCGGACTGGCGGAGCTCACGCGGCCCCGTACTTATAGCCGGAAAAGACCAACCGCCGAGCACCACGATCATAGGTAATAATGACCCGTATCTATGCATGCAGGGACTAGTCAAGTCACGCAGTTGTCAAGGCGTCGTGGGGAAGCGGAGACGCCCACGTCCAATCAAACCGCCATGCGGCGCCCAAGGCCGTAGGCTGTTAGGGCCCACAGCGCTTCGCCCTTGCCCTTTCGCTCCTCGGCATGGCCAAGTCCATGCGCGCCTTGGGCCCGGGGGCTACTGTCGGCGTTCTGGGAATGGGGGTCCCCAGACTTGCCTGCCTGCGGCCTGCGACGTGGCTCGAAGGGGGCCCAGCACGGCCCATCTTCATCAACACAAGACCCAAGACCCTCGCGAGGGGCCAAGCCTCGCGGGGCGGACGACACGGCGCTTCCTCAGGCGCGGCCTCATCAGGCTGGCTCACGAGGAGGCGGAGAGATCAAGGCGGGTACCTCACGAGGTGCCCATGACGCAAGCCATGACGACCAAGGGCGCCAGACGGGCGCCAGCCCGCGCGGTTTCCTCCCTTTCCTCTTTGGTGCAAAGGAGGCAAGCGCAGGCGAGAGGATCAAGCAAAGGCATCCATTTCGGTGCAACGAGACCAAGACCAGTCCAACGGTGGGAAGGAGGTCATCGTGGAGCCCAGAACGGTGTCACCACAGGGGCTTTGGCAGGCGAGGACCAACTTTGGTCAGGATAAGTGTACTGGATGTTCCCCTTCGAATTGGCCAATTGTTGGCGCCCTTCCCGCTCAATATTTGGGAAGAGGCCCAGGGCCTTTGCCTATAAATAGGACTAGCCACCCCCAGGAAAGGGGGTACCCAGAATCCGAGCAAGCAGAGGGCAAGAGAGAGAGAGAAGGGCGGCTGAACTCCTCCTAACAGTTCATCCCCCTCGCGAAGAACAGACCCTCGCGAGGTTGTTCTTCCTTGTATTATTCATCATCATCAGCCCAAGAGGCAATCCACCCACCACAAACTAGAGTAGGGTATTACACCACGATGGTGGCCCGAACTAGTATAAACCCTGTGTCTTTTGTGTTGTTCTTTCTGTAGTTAGATCTTTGCGAGACAGAGAGGTAGAGGGCATAATCTCCGCGCGTACCCCAGAGTTCGAACCTCAAGGGTCTGCCGGAACCCGAAATCCGACAGACTTCCCTCAAGAAGCCGACCACAGAGCATGACCCGGCGACGAAGTTTAAATCGGCCGCTGAGACCAAGCTTGTTGATTTTACTCCAGGTGATTCATCTAAACAGTTCAGCATCAGTGCCAATTTGGATCCTAAATAGGAAAGCACGCTCATCGAGTTCATCCGTGAGAATCGGGACATCTTTGCATGGAAACCTTCTGACATGCCGGGTGTACCGAGAGGACTCGCTGAGCACAGTCTTAACATTGATCCAAAGTATAAGCCGGTCAGACAGTTTCTTCGGCGATTCAACGAAGAACGACGGAAAGCTATTGGAGAGTAGGTCGCGCGGCTCTTAGCGGCCGGATTCATCGTTGAAGTTTTCCACCCAGAGTGGTTGGCTAACCCGGTGCTCGTACTTAAGAAGAACGGCACCTGGCGGATGTGCGTGGATTACACGGACTTAAATAAGGCTTGTCCGGCTGATCCTTTCGCTCTCCCCCGTATTGATCAAATCATTGATGCTATGGCGGGTTATGCACGTTTGAGCTTTTTGGACGCTTACTCTGGTTATCATCAAATCAAGATGGCAGTTAAGGACCAGGAGAAGACCGCCTTCATCATTCCGTTTGGATCTTTCTGCTATGTGTCTATGCCTTTTGGGCTCATGAGTGCCCAGGCGACTTATCAGCGGTGTGTACAGAACTGTCTCCACAATCAGATTGGGCGCAATGTTCATGCTTATGTGGATGACATAGTGGTGAAATCCAGAGAGAAGGAAACCTTGATATCTGACTTAAAGGAAACCTTTGACAATCTCCGGGTTTATAAAATGATGCTCAACCCAGAGAAGTGTGTATTTGGTGTACCTGCAGGTAAGCTTTTGGGTTTCCTGGTCTCGAACAGGGGCATTGAAGCTAATCCAGAGAAGATCAAGGCAATTACCTCTTTGGCTAAATCGGCGTGCATCAATGATGTTCAGCGACTGGCGGGTCGTGTTGCTGCTTTAAGCCAGTTCATAAGCCGGTTAGGTGAGAAGGCCCTACCACTGTATCAGCTGATGAAGAAAGCAGACACCTTTATCTGGAGTGATGCTGCTAATGCTGCTTTTGAGGATTTAAAGAGACAGTTGTCTGAGCCGCCGGTCCTTGCAGCTCCCATTGATAAAGAGCCTTTACTGTTATATGTGGCTGCTAATTCACGGGCCGTCAGCGTTGCAATCATGGTGGAGCGCAAGGAGGCTGGTAAGGAGCATCCGGTTCAACGACCGGTTTATTACGTCAGTGAGGTGCTCATCGAGTCAAAGCAAAGGTACCCTCATTGGCAGAAGCTTGTTTAAGGGGTGTTCATGGCAAGCCGGAAGCTGAAGCAATACTTCTAAGGTCACCCCATCACTGTGGTCAGTTATGCCCCCTTGGGAGACATCATCCAGAACAGAGAGGCCACAGGACGAGTCGCCAAGTGGGCCATCAAGCTTGGGCCTCATGGTCTGAAGTACGTGCCACGCACGGCCATTAAGTCTCAAGCCTTGGTGGATTTTATCAATGACTGGACAGAGCTATAGGCACCTGAGGAGAAGCCTGATAACACATATTGGACTATTCATTTTGATGGGTCCAGGCAGTTGGAAGGCTCGGGGGCTGGAGTCGTGTTAACTTCCCCTTGAGGTGACAAATTCTGTTATGTGCTCCGGCTTATGTTTCCTTGTACTAACAATGCAGCTGAGTACGAGGCCTTACTCCATGGTCTCCGGATGGCCAAGGAGATGAACTTAAGCCGGGTAAGGTGCTTAGGAGACTCAGATCTTGCGGTTCAACAGGTTACAGGCAAGTGGGACTCCAAAGATCCCCTCATGGCGGCTTACTGTCGTGAAGTTGATGTTGTGGCTGGGTACTTCAAGGGTTATGTGGCGGAACACATTGATCGAAGAAAGAATGAGGCGGCTGATGCATTAAGCCGGCTGGGATCTTAGCGTAAACCGGTACCGCCTAACACCTTTCTTGACATTTTGCATAATCCTTCTATTAAGTTACCTACAGAAGAGGATATAGCAGTGCCAGACCCGGAGGCACAACTGGTAGCGGCTCTTCACATTATCCTGGATTGGACAGTGCCTTATTTGGCTTATATGACCCTAGGGGAGTTACCTGAAGATGAGACCTTGGCCAGACAAATCATCTGGCGGTCTAAATCCATGACAATCGTTAATGGCGAGTTACATAGCTGCAGCGTCACTGGAGCGTTTCAACGTTGTGTGTCACCTGTGCAGGATCAGGAGATACTCCATCAGATTCATGAAGGCGATTGTGGTCATCACGCCGACTCAAAGTCTCTTGTGGCCAAGGCTGTCCGGCATGGGTTTTATTGGTTGACGGCTCATGCTGATGCGGAAGATCTGGTCAGTAAATGTGACAGATGTCAGAAGTTCTCACGACGAGCCCATGTGCCGGCTCAAGAATTAAGGATGATTCCAATTACTTGGACGTTTGCAGTCTGGGGGCTTGATATGGTTGGGCCTTTCAAAAGGTCTAAGGATAAAAAGACGCACCTCTTGGTGGCGGTTGACAAGTTTACAAAGTGGGTTGAGGCGGAGCCAGTCAGTAAGTGTGATGTAGCCACGGCGGTCCAGTTCATGAAGAAGGTGATTTTTCGTTTTGGTTTTCCACATAGCATCATAACTGATAATGGCACTAACCTCTCCAAAGGAGCTATGGAAGAGTTCTGTCAACGAGAGCGTATCCGGCTTGATGTTTCGGTTGTTGCTCACCCTCAGTCCAATGGTCAAGCAGAAAGGATCTTGAAGGGCATCAAGCCCCGGCTCTTGGTCCCCTTACAACGGACGCCGGGTTGTTGGGTGGAGGAGTTACCCTTTGTACTTTGGAGCATCAACACTACACCTAACAGATCTACGGGTTACACACCTTTCTTTATGGTATATGGAGCAGAGGCGGTCCTGCCAAGTGACATCCGTCATGACTCAGCCCGTGTGGCGGCTTATGTTGAGGCGGACAATGAAAAAGCTCGTCAAGATGCACTTGACCTGTTGGACAAAGAGCGAGACTTGGCAATAGCCCGTTCGGCAATTTATCAGCAAGACCTACGCCGCTACCACAGCCGCCGGGTTAGGTCCAGAACCTTTAAAGAAGGTGACTTAGTGCTCCGACTCATCCAGGATCAATCACACATGCACAAGTTATCCCCTCCTTGGGAAGGACCCTTTGTGGTCAGTAAGAATCTGAACAACGGGTCATATTACCTTATCGATGTTCGAGAGCACAAAGACTCACCTAAGTCGGAGGAGGAGACCCGCCGGCCGTGGAATATTGCCCATCTTCGGCCTTACTATTCCTGAGCCACCGGCTCTAATATGTATATATTTATACTATGTATATATTATATAAAGAAATAAAGTAGGACCTCTGTCCTTTTTTCCACCCCAAAAAAGGTTTAAGTGTCTTCTTTATTATGTGGTGGAGATGGCCAAGAGGGAGCGGGTCACATCTGAATCCGGCTTTTCCTTTGGTCCGGCTTATGATCATATCTGAATCTAGCCGTGATCACTTGGGGGCTTCCTGTTCAAACATAGGTTGTATTCAAACCAAAGAGAACATAGCTGTCGATACCCATTTGATCGGCATACTGCCAAACCCACTTGGGGGCTTCTTCATCATATTTGAATCATAGCTGAACCCCTTTGGGTCTGACGTGGATCGTATTCGAATCAGTGTCATTAAACAACTCTTATGGTCACTTGGGGGCTTCCTGTTCAAACATAGGTCGTATTCGAACCAAAGAGAACATAGCTGTCGATACCCACTTGATCGGCATCGCCACAGCCAATGGGGGCTATATGATCATATCCGAATCTTAGCTTAACCCCTTTGGAACGGTTCACTGATCATATTCGAATCAGAGGCCTTTAAATTTTATTTATTACTTGTCATGTTTTGTAAGTGTCAATATTCAACTATCTTGAGACTCTCTTGAAAATGTTATGGAGTGGATTTCGTTCCTCCGGATTAGTATTGGTTGCCTTGGGTTGTTACGAACCAGGTGAACTTCTATATATCAATTTTCAGGAGTTAAGAATACCCTCACGGGTTGGGTTATATGAGCCGGAGAGGTAACTACAAGCATCACAGGTATATCATTATGATTATGTCTACTAAGTTTAATTGTAAGTTGGTTTTCATAATATTGCTTGGTATATACTCCGGGTTATCAATACCTTTATATGACCCCCGTGGCGGTAAGTGGCCAGAGGATTCTTTGTTTGTCCCTTATGCAGGATAAGGCAAGTAACTTCTGTTTAAACATAAAGGAACAAGAAGATCAATAAAAGCTAGAAATATACAGCGATGGCGGCTTAAGAAAGTATCGAGCGCCATAAACATGCGCGAAGGCATGATAAAAACCGAGAGTTTTTTTACCCTATTACAAGACTCCCCGAGTCTGAATAATGAAGCATTGTTTTCACAAAGGCACAAACGTAGGACACCAGATGTCTTTACTCCCATGGTTGGCTTGATGACTCCAGGTTATCCTTCTCCGCCTCTTCGTCTGCTGCTCTGTCCTGGAAGGTCGATGAGGTCCAGTCAATGCCACTCAAGACTTCAAACTTAGCTTCATCATCTATTAAACCGGTTGGATCGACTTCAGGGGCAAAGGTATGCTTACGAATTGGAGGGATCAGGCTGACATCATCATAATGAGGTGTTGGAATCCTCCGGTTCTCGCTGTCATAACCCGGCTGGTACTTGGTAAGATCAGTGTCGTTTCCAATAAGAGTAGCCACAGGGCGTATGTCTTTTACACAGGCGGTGAAGTCCGCCTCATCAAATAAGGTTCCATCTTCCTTCAGACCCGGGTATCCAAGACTGAGGTCGGCCGGGTCTAGCTCTGGAATCTACACCTTGGCCCGGCTCAAGGCAGCTATAGCTCCAGCTCTAGCAGATGCCCGTCTTAGTTCTTGGACCCGCTGAGGCAGCACGGCAAGCCGTTTTAGCACATCTTGCAGGAGATGGAGGACATCATTTCATAAAGACACAACGGCCAAAGCACGTTGTGACACGGTGTACAATTGCTCCACCAGAGTATAGACTGCTTTCAGTTTGACCACCATGTCCTGGGGCCTGTGTTATTAAACAAAGGGTAAGCCGGAGGCAATAATTAGCTTAGTCATCAAAGGAAGGATGGCAATATTTGAGGTTCATGTAAAGTCACTTACCGAAGATTTCTGAGACCATTCGAGATATCTGACGCCTCAAGCCGGACAGCTCGGTGTTTGCTTTTGCAAGGGATGCTTCGGCTGTCTCGGCCCGAATCACCAGAGAGGCCTTCTCATCAACCCAGGTTTTCTTCTCCGATTCAAAGTTCTTCTTCAACTTCTCTTGTTAAGAGATGCTGAATTCAAACTTGGAGTTGGCCTTTTGCATTTCAAGTTCCTGGACTGCCAGGCGGCTCTTCAGGTCTGCAATCTCCTACTCAAATTGACTTATGGTGGTCTGCATTGGTACCGGGTCATAGTCAGGATTATGATACAAATAAGGTTAAGTCCCAAGCACTTCGCAAGCAAAGATACTTGGCACTTGGGGGCTAATGTATACCGAAGCTTTCTAAAAACATAAGCCGGGCCTGGATATTAAGTCCCAAGCACTTTGCAAGCAAAGATACTTAGCACTTGGGGGCTAATGTGTATCGCAAGTTAAAGGTATTGTACTACAGCTGGTTTAAATATTTTTTCTTTCAGCCGGGCAAGCAGCTCTAACAATTTTCTAAGTCTACATCATATTTACTCATAAGCAATAGACTTGGGGGCTGGTACAGTAAGTATGATTGACAGTAAGGAAGTATAAGTCATACCTTAGATTTTTGATGTATTTGCTTCACCATATCAATTTCCAGATCACGACTGCTATGCACCTGATGGATATAGCCCGAGACGATCTCTCCAATACTCAAATGAGTATAGTCAGTGATGTCCATCTTGGCTCTACGGCGCTCTAGCAACTCCTCTTTAGCAGAGCACTTGGCAAGAACAGTGGGCCGGGCCGGCTCAACGAACTGAGTCTTGAGAATTTCCACTTCTGGGTCAATCGTCTTCGCCGGGCTACGTGCTTCCGGGTTAACAGAATCATCAAGAATATCTTCAGTAGGCGGGTCAGAAGTTGGTGCTGGAATATCTTGAGCCGGTTCTTGTGGCGGTTGATGTGTGGAAGAGTCGGGGGCAACGGTGCCCAGTTCTGACTCAGTCACTATAGGGTCTTGGGCCGGCTTATCCTTCTTTGTTTTCTTCCTGGGTTTCACTTGCACACTATGGACAAGGCAGAAAGGTGAGTGCCAAAATATGAGTAAAGATAAAGCATGAGGTAAACAAATTGACATTACCCAGGAGCAGTTTTAAAAGCCGGCATGTTTGACTGCATAGACTGGCTGGAGGAAGGAGAGGTATCCTGATAATTGGAGTCAGATGAATTGAGAGGTTGACGAATTAAACCTGCCAAAGGTGAAGCAGAGCGTAAGTCGGAAATAACCTCGTTCCGACGCTTCCTTGTCACGTCAGGCAAGCCGGAGGAGAGCTCTACGTCCTTGCTGGTCCGGGTCAGCCTCCGGCTTTCAATTTGCTGTTGCTTCAAAATAAAGTTAGGGTCTTGGTAAGCCAAAGGATGTGAAAATCTTACTTTCCGGGTTACTCTTCGGATTTTCTAACGCGGCAGAGGCTCGGAGTCGGAGGAGATTATAGTTACCTCTTCTTCGACGGGTTGGCTGTTTCCTGTGTCTTCCTGAAAGAGAAATCATGTCAGTGAACTGATGATAAAAGAGTCAGAGAAGTTTAAAAGTTACCTCTTCTTCATTGTCATCAAAGTCATCAAGTTGAAGCATCTCTGAGGCGCTTGGTTTCCTTTTCTTGGAAGTGGTAGGCTTTGTGGCCTTTCTATTGGCTTTCTTAGCCGCCCTGGCTTGTTTGGCCGCCTCATGGTCATAAGGAACCTTCCAGAAGCCGTCATTTGCCTGAGAGAAATTGTAAAAGGTTGTAAGTAAAAGAAAAGTATAAACATAGTAAAAGGTAATAACTGAGACTTACTGCAGGGGCCGGGTTCTGCTTGCAGAAGGGCAGTAAGCCGAAGGCGTTACTGGTTACTGTACCCTCCTTTAACAAAGGCTGAGTGGTAGCCTCCACTAAATCATCGGGTAAGTCATCAGGACTATGACGTTGAGGATCATCTTTCTCGCCTGAGTAGTTACACATTAAGCCGGGGCAGCGGCTTAACGGAATTATTCTCCAAGCAACCCAGACTCGGACCAGGTCGATGCCATCTAAGTCGTTCCCCAAAAGGGCTTTGATTTTCTTGATAATGGTCAAACAAAAATGACTTTTTTGCACCCTCTGAGTTGATAAGCATTGTGTGGTGCAAATCCACATGATCTCTTTTGGTCTGCAGCAGTTCTCTTGACAGTTTCAACTATGAGATCCATAACCTTGAACTTCTCTTGTTGATCAATGTGATGCAACATGTTGATAGAGTGGCCTCTTATCATCTTCTCATCTCCTAACTTTGGCATCAAGGTATGCCTCATAATTGTATTGGAGGTAGTAAGACCAGCCAATAGGTAATACACTGATCCAAGCTTGTGAGACTCCTTGTAGTTATTGGGAATTTCAGTGTACATATTAGCCATGGAGTTGTGGTCCATCTTGGGCTTGGCATATACATCAGTGGCATCCTCCTCAGCCCCTGGAACAGCCAACAAAGTAGCCCATTCAAGCACACTGGATTGATATCTGACACCTTCAGTCATCCACACAATTCTTCCATTGGGGTAGAAGTGAGTTGTAGAGTGAAATTGCATGATCATCTCATCACTGCATGCAGTCAGCTTCTTCCCAATGAACTGATAAATGCCAATAGTCCTGAGTCTCATGAACATGGGGGAAATGATCCTCATTCTTGTCGATGAACTTCCAGTGCACCCATCTCATGTGTTTTCTCCCTCATGAGGTCAAAAATTATATATATAATTCCAATCACGATGAACCGGATGCATAGGATAAAACTATTGATGAAATTCCAATTTCAATCGGTTCCAATCCCAAGCTCCAATATCATCACATAGCCTATACCATGTCAATGCCTTTCCCTTCAAAGATAAAGGGAAAACCTTCGTCTTAACTTCATATCTCGGTAGACCTACATGCTTAAATAATCCACAAACTTCATCCACATAGATTAGGTGCATATCAGGATGTAGTATTCCACCTCCTACATAAGGATTAGCTAACAGTTTCTCTATCATACCCGAAGGAATATCCTAATAAATATTTTCAGTAGGTGCAGTAGGTTGAGGAGCAACTCTTTGTGCTTCTGGTCGAGGTGAAGATGCCCTGAACAAACCCCTCGAAGGATTGTTTTCCATAGTAACAAGTGACAGTAAATTTCAGCACGTAATATAAATGTTTCCTTACAAAATTCCACTCACCAAAGGCGCTTCACTCCCCGACAATGGTGCCAGAAAAGAGTCTTGATGTCCCACAAGTATAGGGGATCAATCGTAGTCCTTTCAATAAGTAAGGGTGCCAAACCGAATGAGGAGCAGAAAGAAATGACAAGCGGTTTTCAGCAAGGTATTTTCTGCAAGCATTGAAATTTTTAGTAACAGATAGTTTGATAGGAAGGTAATTTCTAATGAGCAATGAGTAGTAATTGTAATAAAGGTGCAGCAAGGTAGGCTGATCCTTTTTGTAGTAAAGGACAGGCCGGAACGGTCTCTTATAATAAGCAAAGGGTTCTTGAGGACACACGGGAATTTCATCTAGTCACTTTCATCATGTTTGTTTGATTCGCGTTTATTACTTTGATAATTTAATATGTGGGTGGACCGGTGCTTGGGTGTTGTTCTTACTTAAACATGTCTCCCACTTATGATTACCCCCTCTCGCAAGCATCCGCAACTACAAAAGAAGAATTAAGATAAATCTAACCATAATGTGAAACACACGGATCCAAATCAGCCCCTTACAAAATAGCGCATAAACTAGGGTTTAAGGTTTTGTCAGTCTAGCAACCAATCATCTAATAACTACTCCACAATGCCTTCCCTTGGGCCCAAAGATGGTGAAGTGTCATGTAGTCGACGTTCACATGACACCACTAAAGGAAGCAACAACATACACATCATCAAAATATCGAGAAAATACCAAATTCACATGATTACTTATGACAAGACTTCTTCCATGTTCTCAAGAACAAAAGTAACTACTCAAAAATCATATACATGCTCAAGATCAGAGGGGTATTGAATAAAATCAAGGATTTGAACATATGATCTTCCACCAAATAAACCAACAAGCATCAACTACGAGATATAATCAACACTACTAGCAACCCATAGGTACCAATCTGAGGTTTTGAGACAAAGATTGAATACAAGAGATGAACTAGGGTTTGAGATGAGATGGTGCTGGTGAAAATGTTGATGAAGATTGGTCCTCCCACGATGAGAGGATCGTTGGTGATGACGATGGCTTCGATTTCCCCCTCTCGGAGGGTAGTTTCCCTGGCAGAATCTCTTCGCTTGAGGGCAAAGTGCTCCTGCCCAGGTTCCGCCTCGAGACGGCGGCCCCGGAGGCCTGCCAGGGGCACCACAAGCTCGGGGAGCGCGCCCGGGGGGTAGAGTGCGCCCCTAAGGCTTGTGGCTGCCTGGTGGGTCCCCTCTGGTATTTCTTTCGCCAATAATTTTAATATATTCCAAAATAATTCTTCGTCAATTTTCAGCTCATTTGGAGTTGTTCAGAAAAAGTGCCTTCGATATAACCCTTTCCGGTCCAGAATTCCAGCTGCTGGCAATCTCCCTCTTCATGTAAAACTTACAAAATAAGAGAGAAAAGGCATAAGAATTGTATTATAAAGTGAAAAATAACAGTCCACAATGCAATAAATATCAACATAAAAACTGATGCAAAATGGATGTATCAATGGCACGGTCGTGCACCCCAACAAGTTGAGGTGTTTGTGTTTGTTGAGATCTCAACCATGCTTTTTATGCGTCCTTATGCAGATTGCAAATGGTAAATGTTGCTGACTGGCGACCGGTGCACGTGCGTCGCTCGATTCCTAAGGCTAGCCATAGTGGTGGTATCTTAGCCGGTATCATGCACTCTTGCATAGCAAATACGCTGATGTAGTAGAGGATTAAAGAAGAGAGAGAGAGTTAAAGTAACAAAAGTTAATACCGTATCATAATAAATGTTATGCTACTTGTATCATGCATGACAATAAATAAGATCATCTATGATATTACAATATGATACTATGCACCATGAAGATAGTATTATACACTAGTATCAATACGCATCATACTACTATATGATATTCCCCACTATGAGTAGCCTAAACGCGTTCGTCTGCACCACGTAGCGCGGCTGTGGGCCCATGTGCACCGCTTCCTCATTCTCTTCATTTTCTCGACTGCACAACTTATAGTCCACTCATTTCTTCTCCATTTTACCTCACGAAGTCGGAGAAGTGCATGGATGAACCCGGGTACATATGAACCCATTTTGAAAAACACATTTCCAAATGCTAAAAAAATCTGAAAAAGACGGCATGGGTACATATTCATGTTCTATGTGCGTGCATAAAGTTTCATGAAAAAATAACTTTTTTGTGACCTGTGCAAAAAAGACAAAAAATTGTGTCGTGAAACCTATTTAGAAGCACTGAAATTTGTCTTTTTTGTGGAGACAAAACAAAAAGACATTTTTTCACAAAACTTTATGCTGCACACACACATTTGTGAACATGTATGCATGGAATTTTCTTTTGATTTTTTTAAGATTTTAAAATGTACTTTAAATGCATTTTTTGAAAAGTGGGTGCAGATGCCCCTGGGTTCAGATCGTGCCCACTCCACAAAGTCGTCCCTTCAGCTCTCTCTCACTCTCTCTTCTTTAGATCGCCCCGGGTGCCTATGAGTGTGCTCGGTTTCATGGAAAAAATGGTTATTGCTTCGCTCAGCCAGGATATGTGTTTGGTTCCGCTAAAATAAACTTGCTTTTCGTGGGCCGGGTTGCCTCGCTCATCCGGGAAATCCTAGCTCGGAAGCGAGAGCCAATTCAGCTCCCTCAAGAACGCAAAATCGGCGATTTAGCCATGTCTTAATGAAGTAATGTGTTCCATTAAAAAAGTAATATTCATATCAAATAATTAGCTTAAACTAAAACATAACAACAAAGAACTAGCCCAAATATAGCGGGATATTAAATCATCTCAATACAAAGACACTAAATTATCACGGCAAAATCGCAAAGAGCATATAATGTACAGGCTGCATGTAAAATAGACATAAATATTCCCGTAAAAAAGAAGATAGAACATACCTGTTTCTCAATTAATTGGAATCGGCAATGGCAGCTGTTGTCTGGAGCAGCTATGTGCCGCCTGCAGCGGTTCCTATCGCACCTTCGCATGCAGGAAGCCACTGCTGGGGCAGCCCAATCACCGTGCCTGCTGACATCACGCTGATATCACCCCATTTTTTTCCATTTTATCTTCACATTTTCTTATTTTATACTATTGTTTTATTTTAAAATATTATATATATTAAAAAATAATTTACATAAAACTTTCAAAAATGTTAAACATCTATTTGAAAATGTTAAACATGTATAGAAAAATGTTAATCATGTGTATGATTTTTATTTGAAATTAAAGAAATGACACATGTTAACAAGAATCTATGTGACGTTTAACAAGTTTAAACAATGTACAAAATTGTTCACGTAATTCAAAATAATTGTTTCATACATTCAAAAAAAATATGTTACATTTAGAAAATATTCAAGAGTTTCAGAAATGTTTTTTGGACATTTTAAAAAAATTATATACAACATATAAACAAAAAATTCATGCTATGTAGAAAAATGCTTCGTAACATTAAAAAATGTCCGTGACATTTTAAAGAACAATGCCAGTGATTTAGAAAATGTTCCTGATATTTTTTTAAAAAATATAAATATAATGTAAAAAAAAGTTTCTACCATTAAAACAAATGTAAGTGACATTTTTAAGAATATTTTTGGTGATTCAAAAAATGTTCCAGACATTTAGAAAATGTGAATACAATGTAAACCAAATGTTAAAATAGGTTGAAACTGTTAATTTCCAATACAAAAAAATACTTGATATTTCAAAGAGATATTATTGTGTTTCCAAACAATTTCCATGAATAATTAGAAAATATGTACATTGTGTATTTGGAAAATGTTACTGTGTATCCAAAATAAGGTACTTCAAAACACGTAAATCATGTATTTGAAAATTTACAAAGTGTATCAGAAAAAAGTTCACATGTTCTCTAAAAATGTACATTGTATATTGAGGAAAAAGTAGACATGAGCTCAAAAAAGAAAACAGATGAAAATTACAATGAAGCAAAAATCCAGAGAAAGTGAAGAAAATAAGCAAAACCTAAAGTAATGAAGAAAGAAAGAAAAACCAATAAGAAAAATAGAAAACAAAAAAGCACGAAGAACACCATGAAAAACTAATAAAACAAACGAAAATACAACAAGAAAGTGAAAAACGAAAGCAAACCCAAAGAAAATCGGACCAATCGAACATACCGCGCTAAGTGAACAAACTTGCTAGTGTGTTTCCGGTTTCAGGAACCTTCTAGAAGGTTCTTGAACAGTATTTGATTTTTCTCATGTGATTCTTTCTTTTTGTTTTCTTTTTTCCTGTTTCTATTTTCTACTTTTTTCCTTTTTTGGTTTTTCTTTAAAAAAATTATTTTATTTCATTTTAGTTTTCTCTTTCCAAGTTTATTTTCCATTTTTCTTTATGTTTCTTTCTCTTTTTTCTTTTCTTCATTTCTTTCCTGTTTTTCATTTTTCTTTTTCCTGTTTATTTTGTTGCAAAATTTAAATACTGTTTGGAATTTCAAGAAATTTTCTTGTTTCCAAAATTTGTTCCTAATTTGTAAAAATATTCGTGTTTCAAAAAATGTTCTTGTTTTCAAAGTTTTGTTCACCATTTGAAAAAATGTTCTTCTTACAAAAGTTCATGAATTTCAATAAAAATCTTGTTTTCAATATATGTTCACAATTTCAAAAAAATGCTCATGTTTCAAAAAAGATTCAGCAAATTACAAAAAATGGTAAGATTTTCAAAATTTGTTCACAATTTTTAGAAAAGTTGGTGCTTAAAAAATGTAGGCGATTTCAACATTTTGTTCGCAATTTCAAAAAATGATCCCATGTTTCAAATTTTGTTTATATTTTCAAAAATATTATACCACATCAAATTTTGTTTGCATTTATAAAAAACCTTTCATGATTTAAAATTTTTTCTGAATATAAAATGTTCTTGTTTCCAATTTTGGTTCCAAAGTTAAAAACTGTTCGTGATCTTAGAAAGTATTCAGGAACTTCAAAAAATGTTAGCAGTTTTCGTTCCTGTTTTTCGAAATCGGAATTACAAAATGGTTCACTTAAAAAAAGAATATCAAGAAATTGCGGCATTTTCAAAACTGCTCGCAATTCTCAAGAAATGTTTTTAAAATGTTTCGCAAATCTCAGTGCCTGTCATGTGTTCTTATAGGGTTTATGCGCCTTTTTATTTCTAGTGGCCGATGTCTATTTTACTGGCTATCTGCTCATGGTTAGTAGTATGTGTTGTGCGAGGTCTCTGGATCAAATCCTGCCTTTGTCCGTAGTTTTCTTTGTCGCGTGACAGGAAACAACAAGCGGCATGTTGGTTGGCCGGCCCAGGCGGAGGACTGCCTTTGCGAAGCCCCGTCATTCTAACGCAGAATGCGGCAGATAGAAGATCCCCACAAGTGCTCCTAGTCGGTGCCCACTAGCCTGCAGGAATGGGTTGGCCCATTTGCATTGGGTTTCTGAGTCAAACATTTGACCAGTCAACCATTGACTTTTGAAAAATATGTATTTTTAATTCTAAAACAACGAAAAGTAACTATGATTTCAAAAATGTTCACATGCTTCAAAAAAGTGTATGAATTTGGAAAAAGTCCATCAGGTTCGGGAAAAGTTTAAAGAATTTCAAAAAACATCTTCAATTTTGAAACAAAAGTTCACAAATTAAAAAAAGACCGTCAATTTTGAAGAAGTTAATCAAGTTGAAAGGCAATTCATGGATTTGAAAATGACTTTAACAAATTTGAAAATGACTTTAACAAATTTGGAAGAAAAAAATCACTGATTTGAAAATATCCTCAAATTTGAAAAAAAAAACATTGATGTTGGAAAAAAGTTAATCAAATATTTAAGAAAAAGTTCGTGAATATGAAAAATCAATTATTGTAAATTAAAAAATAAAGATATAATTTAAAAAGCAATTAATATAAAATAAAAAGAAAGAAGAAACCAAGCAAGACCGATCCAGGAAAAACAAAAACAGGGAAAAGAAAAAAATCGGCTGTCCGTTGCACCCATTGATTTAGCCGACCAAGGTAAGAGCGCCTTCAGCGCCATTTATCAAAATGCACGTTAACGGACGCTGACGACGCCGAATAGGAGATTTGGCGCCCACTAGCCTACAGGAATGGGCTGACCCATTTGCAGTTAGTCCGTTCATGAACAGTTGACCGATTGGCAGGTTACCAGTCAACCATTATCTTTTGGAAAATATGAATTTTACAACAAAATTCAAAAATTAATCAAGAACTCAAAAATGTTCACGGATTTTGGGAAAAAATGTTCATAATCTTCATAAAAGTTCATTGAAAAAATATCATCGGTTCTGGGAAAAGCTCATCGAACTTGAAAAGTAGTTCATCCATTTTAAAAAAAGTTCATAAAATTTGAGAAAAATTCATCAACTTAAAAAAAGTCCATCGATTTTGAAAAATAGATCACAAATTCAGAAAATATTAGTCGATTTTGAAGTTCACAAATTTGAAAAAAAAACATCGATTTTACAAAGAAGTTGATGAATTTAAAAAATTGTTCATGGATTTTGAAAAAAAAAGTAAATCAAATCTGAAGAAAAAGTTCATGAATTTGAAAAAAGTTCATGCATTTCAAAAAAGAAAAAGGAAATAAATAGTAAAGAAGAAGAAAAGAATACAAAATAAAGAAAAAAGAAAGGAAAAACCAAGCAAGACCGGTCTAGCAAATACCTATGTCGGGAACAAGAAAGAAAAAAAGGCTGCCCATCGATGGGCTGGCCTAGGTAAGAGTGCCCTACTGTGTGAGTTAACAAAATGCACGTTAACAACGCTGAAGGCGCCGAATAGGAAATGCCCTTCGTCGCATGCCTCGATGAGAAAATGAAAGAACGGATTAGTGTTGCGCATAGTGGCAGAGTCCTGGTGAAAGGACATGGATGTCGAATAGAGGGGGGGGTGTGTGAATATGTGCTTTAAAGGAATTACAGTTTAGGCTTGAAAAAATGCGGAATAGAATTAACGTTTAATTTGTCAAGAACAAAACCTAAATTTAGTAGGCTCAACTAGGTGCTCCAACAACTTGTGCTAAGCAAGATAAACAACTATGTGATAGCAAGGTATATAACAGGAATCACCATAGCTATCACAAAGTAAGGGCGGTAAAGGGCTCGGGTAAAAAGTAATCGGGGCACGCGGAGACAATGATGTATCCCAAATTTCATACCCTTATGTATGATAATATCCGTTAGAGCGGTGTGGAGACACAATGCTCTCCGGAATACCACTAGGGCCACTGTATTCTCCTCACGCCCTTGCACAATGCAAAATGGCATGATTCCACTAATGGACCCTTGTGGACGGTCACCGAACACGTACAAATGGCGACCCTTGGGGGTGGTCACCGAACATGTACAAATGACGACCCTTGGGGCCAGTCATCGAACTCGCACAAATGGCAACCGTCAGGGGTGGTCACAGAAACTGTACAAATGACAACCGTTGGGGGCAGTCACTGAACCCGTACAAATTGCTCAAGGCAATTTCCACAACTTAATTGGAGACCATGAAGCTTTACACCACAATGATTGAGCTCCGTGGCACCACCAACTGTTCAGGGCGCCCAAGAACCCAAGAGGCACAAGATCTAGAGTGCCCAAACACCCAAGAGTAATAAGCTTCTCAACTTTCACTTCCAGGTATCACCATGAAGAACTCAAACTGATGCAACTAATGCAATGGCAAGAACACACGAAGTGCTCAAGTACCTCACTCTCAAATCCCACCAAAGCAACAAAAGTGATGGAGGAATATGAGAGAAAGAACAAGGAGAACACAAAATAACTCCAAGATCTAGATCCATAAGGTTCCCCTCACTTAGAGGGGAAAATGATTGGTGGAAATATAGATCTAGATCTCCTCTCTCTTTTTGCTCAAAAAGATGCAAGAATCATGGGAGGAATAGAGAACCAAGCATTTGGAGGTAAACAATGGAGGAGAAAGCTTGCCCAAAACCGTTAGGGGCAATGGGGAAGAAGACCCCTTTTTTAGTGTGTGTGTGTGGGGGGGGGGGGAGGGATTAAAATCCAACTGTTATGTTCTACCTGTGCCTAAGTGGTACTACCGCTAAACACATGGAAATACTACCACGGACTCCCATAGTGGACCAGCAGAAAACTCGCGTCGTACTACTATCGGGGTGGTACTACCGCCTCTAATAAGCGGTACTACCGCGAATTAGCCGGCGGGTAACAAAAACTTCCAGGGTAGTACGTGAGGTACTCTAGCGGAAGTACCGCACAAGTGGTACTGTCTCTAGGAGCGAGCAGTACTACCACGAATCCGGATGGGTAACAAAGAAATCGACGGCAGTGCGCGCGATACTCTAGTGGCAGTACTGCATGCTACTTCTTGAGCTTGCGTTGATTTTTCCCTTGAAGAGGAAAGGGTGATGCAACAAAGTAGAGATAAGTATTTCCCTCAGTTAAGAACCAGGGTATCAATCCAGTAGGAGGCACAAGCAAGTCTCCAATCTATGCACCTGCACAAACTAACAAACACTTGCACATAACACGAAAAGGGGTTATCAATCCCTTTACGGTCTCGAACAATAGTGAGATCTAATAGAGATAGGTATAAAAGATAAATAAAAAGGCAAATTAAGGTAAAATAAATAAAGTGCACCAAGGTATTTTTGGATTTTTTGGTTTATAGATCTAAAAATATATGATGGAAAATAGACCTGGGGGCCATAGGTTTCACTAGAGGCTTCTCTCTTGAAGATAACATACGGTGGGTAAACAAATTACTATCGAGCAATTGATAGAAAAGTGCATAGTTGCTACATCTTGAGCACTGCGTTGGTTTTCCCTTGAAGAGGAAAGGGTGATGCAGTAAAGCAGCGTAAGTATTTCCCTCAGCTTTTGACACCAAGGTATCAATCCAGTAGGAGGCCACGCATGAGTCCCTCGCACCTACACAAACAAATAAATCCTCGCAACCAACACGATAAGGGGTTGTCAATCCCTACATGGTCACTTACGAGAGTGAGATCTGATAGATATGATAGGATAATATTTTTGGTATTTTTGTGATAAAGATGCAAAGTAAAATAAAAGCAAAATAAAAGGCAATGGAAATAGCTTGTTGTTGGAAGATTAATATGATGGAAAATAGACCCGGGGGCCACAGGTTTCACTAGTGGCTTCTCTCATGAGCATAAGTATTACGGTGGGTGAACAAATTACTGTTGAGCAATTGACAAAATTGAGCATAGTTATGAGAATATCTAGTTATGATCATGTATATAGGCATCACGTCCAAGACAAGTAGACCGACTCCTGCCTGCATCTACTAATATTACTCCACACATCGACCGCTATCCAGCATGCATCTAGAGTATTAAGTTCATAAGAACAGAGTAACGCTTTAAGCAAGATGACATGATGTAGAGGGATAAACTCATGCAATATGATATAAACCCCATCTTGTTATCCTTGATGGCAACAATACTATACGTGCCTTGCTGCCCCTACTGTCACTTGGAAAGGACACCGCAAGATTGAACCCAAAGCTAAGCACTTCTCCCATTGCATAAAAGATCAATCTAGTAGGCCAAACCAAACTGATAATTCGAAGAGACTTGCAAAAATAACCAATCATACATAAAAGAATTCAGAGAAGATTCAAATATTGTTCATAGATAAACTTGATCATAAACCCACAATTCATCGGTCTCAACAAACACACTGCAAAAGAAGATTATATCGAATAGATCTCCACGAGAGGGGGAGAACATTGTATTAAGATCCAAAAAGAGAGAAGAAGCCATCTAGCTAATAACTATGGATCCGAAGGTCTGAGGTAAACTACTCACACTTCATCGGAGAGGCTATGGTGCTGATGTAGAAGCCCTCCGTGATCGATGCCCCCTCCGGCGGAGCTCCGGAACAGGCCCCAAGATGGGATCTCACGGGTACAGAAGGTTGCGGCTGTGGAATTAGGTTTTTGGCTCCGTATCTGGTAGTTTGGGGGTACGTAGGTATATATAGGAGGAAGAAGTATGTCGGTGGAGCAACATGGGGCCCACGAGGGTGGAGGGCGCGCCCTAGGGGATTAGGCGTGCCCCCCTACCTCGTGCCCTCCTGGTAGCGTTCTTGACTTAGGGTCCAACTCCTCTGGATCACGTTCGTTCCGAAAATCACGTTCCCGAAGGTTTCATTCCGTTTGGACTCCATTTGATATTCTTTTTCTGCGAAACTCTGAAATAGGCAAAAAACAGCAATTCTAGGCTGGGCCTCCGGTTAATAGGTTAGTCCCAAAAATAATATAAAAGTGTATAATAAAGCCCAATAATGTCCAAAACAGAATATAATATAGCATGGAACAATAAAAAAATATAGATACGTTGGAGACGTATCAATAGTTATGACGATATCTAAGGCAATGATCATGAATATAGGCATCACGGCCGTGTCAAGTAGACCGAAATGACTCTGCATCTACTACTATTACTCCACACATCGACCACTATCCAGCATGCATCTAGAGTCATAATAACGGAGTAACGCCTTAAGTAAGATGACATGATGTAGAGACATAGACTCAAGCAATATGATATAAACCCCATCTTTTTATCCTTTATGGCAACAATACAATACATGCCTCGTTACCCCTTCTGTCACTAGGTGAGGACACCGCAAGATTGAACACAAAACTAAGCACCTCTCCCATTGCAAGAAAAACCAATCTAGTTGGCCAAATCAAACCGATAGTCCGAAGAGAAATACAAAGATATTGTAATCATGAATAAAAGGGTTCAGAGAAGACTCAAAAAATATTCATAGATAAACTGATCATAAATCCACAATTCATCGGGTCTCGACAAATAGACCGCAAAAGAATATTACATCGAATAGATCTCCAAGAACATCGAGGAGAACATTGTATTGAAGATCAAAGAGAGAGAAGAATCCATCTAGCTACTCACACTTCATCGGAAGGGCGACAAGGTTGATGTAGATGCCCTCCGTGATTCAACCCCCCTCCGGCAGGGTGTCGGAAAAGGCCCCAAGATGGGATCTCACGAGAACAGAAGCTTGCAGCGGAAAAGTATTTTGGTGTATGCCTCTGATGGTTTGGGAATATTCGGGAATTTATAGTGCAAAGATTAGGGTTGGAAGACCTCCGAGGGGCCCACAAGCCCTCAGGGCGCGCCTGGCAGGCTTGTGGCCTCCTCGGGAATCTTTTGGCCCCCTCTCCAAGTCCTCTGGATGTCTTCTGGTCCAAGAAAAATCAATGCGAAAATTTTATTTTGTTTGGACTCCATTTGATATTCCTTTTATGTAAAACTCAAAAACAAGGAAAAAAACAGAAACTGGCACTGGGCTCTAGGTTAATAGTTTAGTCCCAAAAACAATATAAAATAGCATATTAATGCATATAAAACATCCAAAACAGATAATATAATAGCATGGAACAATAAAAAATTATAGATACGTTGGAGACGTATCAAGCATCCCCAAGCTTAATTCCTGCTCGTCCTCGAGTAGGTAAATGATAAAAACATAATTTTTTATGTGGAATGCTACCTAACATATTTATCAATGTAATCTTATTTATTGTGGCATGAATATTCAGATCCATAATATTCAAAACAAAAGTTTAGTATTGACAAAAAAACAATAATACCTCAAGCATACTAATAAAGCAATCTTGTCTTCTCAAAATAACATGGCCAAAGAATGTTATCCCTACAAAATCATATAGTCTGGCTATGCTCCATCTTCATCACACAAAGTATTTCATCATGCACAACCCCGATGACAAGCCAAGCAATTGTTTCATACTTTTGGTGTTCTCAAACTTTTTCAACTTTCACGCAATGATCGTGAGCCATGGATATAGCACTGTGGGTGGAATAGAATATGGTGGTTGTGGAGAAGACGAAAAGAAGGAGAAAGTCTCACATCAACTAGGCAAATTAATGGGCTATGGAGATGCCCATCAATTGATATCGATGCAAGTGAGTAGGGATTACCATGCAACGGATGCACTAGATTTATAAGTGTATAAAAGCTCATAAAGAAACTAGGTGGGTGTGCATCCAACTTGCTTGCTCATGAAGACCTAGGGCTTTTTGAGGAAGCCCATCACTGGAATATACAAGCCAAATTCTATAATGAAAAATTCCCACTAGTATATGAAAGTGACAAAATAGGAGACTCTCTATTATGAAGATCATGGTGCTACTTTGAAGCACAAGTGTGGAAAAAGGATAGTAACATTGTCGCTTCTCTCTTTTCTCTGTTTTTTTGTTTGGGCTTCTTTGGCCTCTTTTATTATTTGTAAAGTCCGGAGACTCATCCCAACTTGTGAGGGAATCATAACTTCCATCATCCTTTCCTCACATGGGACAATGCTCTAATAATGGAGATCATCACACTTCTATTTACTTACAACTCAAGAATTACTACTCTGTCGGTGTGGAACGACACCTATGGGACCACAAGAATCCCTACTACGGTTGCCGGGGTGCGGGGTTGCGAGAACAGTGGGGCTAGTAGAAAGCACAAGGATCGTTTACCCAGGTTCAGGCCGCGAGGATGCGTAAAACCCTAGTCCTGCTTTGGTGGGTGTATTTCATAGAGTTCTTGAGCTCTCGAACTAGCTGTGGTCAGTGCGTGGTTCGAAAGAGCCGAATCCTTCTCCAGTATGCCATGGGCCTCCTTTTATAGTTGGAAGGGGCTACCACAGTGGCACTCAGGAGGTGGAAAGTCGTACAGTGCCCTGAGCTTATCGCTCGTATTATAGGACAAGACGCATTTAATGCGTAGCTTAGGTGTAGCCTTGCTTTATTGGGGACGGGGGCAAGTCCCGTCCCGTCCGTCGCCGCACCCCCTCGCTTCGACACGCGCCCTGGCCAGCGATGCATGCAGCGCCATGTAGGCAGGCAGGCAGCTGAGGTGGCGTGGTGGTAGGATCTTCACGAAGATCTGCACGCCGCCATGCAGGCGCCCAGTGAGTTGGCCTGGGAGCTGCATGTTGCCACGCAGGTGCCCGCCCAGCTGGTTGGGCTGGCAGCTGCATGTGAACGGTGGTGGAAGCTTGGTTGGTGCGGGCTTGGCGGTGGCCCTGCTGTCGTCTTTGGCGAGGGCCTTGCCGGGTGGCCCAGCAAGGGTCTTGCCATGGCGCGCTGTCGTCCCCGGCAAGGGCCTTGCCGGGGGTCTGGTGGCCTTCCTAGGAAAGGATCTTGCCGAGGATCGTCGTCTTCTAATCCTCATCTGATCTTGAATATGTCTTCACAAAGATCTGCATGCCACCATGGAGGTGCCTCCCGAGCCCTGGCCCAACATGATGTTGGAGACCGTGGGCTCAAGGGTGGCTCGCTCTGTTGGTGTGGGGCGAGCTGCCCTGGCAAGGGTCTTGCCGGGGGAACCTGCTTCGTCCCTCTGCTCTTTGTGGTCTTGGCCTTGGCGTTGCTCTGGCTGTCTTGGGCTTTGGTCTTACCTTGGCTCACCTCCCCTGTTGTGCTTGGTGTGACCGTGGGCGCGGCTTCGACTGCCCGTGCACAGGTAAAGGGGTACAAAAGCGTGCCCCTCTTTTTGTACACCGACAGGAGCCCCCAGGCCTGGGCCACACATAAGCGCGACACGTTGTTGGGCCAGGCCCAAAACAGTGCGCGGGCAGGCGGGGCGGTTTTTACCGTGGTAAGACTTTTCATGCGTTGCACTTCCCACGACCGCGCGCGCGGCGCGGCGTGGAGGGGTGTGCGTGACGTGGGCGGCATGCGTGGGGCAGTTTCCACACGCATGCGTCATATCGCAGTAAAGAGGCGGCTCGCGCCTTCCCCGTAAAAAGAGGGAGGCGCGGAGGCGCGGCTCATTTACTGAACGGGGCTGAGTTGCGATCTTCAACGCGTCCACTCCCCATGATCATGGGGTGGGGAGAGGTTGCTTCACCTGTCCCCTCAGTTCTGCACGTCCGCCATGCGTCCTTCATGCGCCTGGGGTGGCCAGCGGTGGAGGCGGGAAACCGGGCCGTCGGTGGTTGGGGCAGTGGGTCAGTCCTGATTCCCTGCGCCTCCGGTGGCTGGATTGGCCGAGCGGGGCGGCCAAGCCCCGACCCCGCCCCTTTATAAAGAGGGGGAAGGGGGATGGCGTCCCGCATTCTTCTGTCATCTATCTCCTCTTGCTTCTGCTTCTTCCTTTCCCTTGCCATGGAGAAAGGGAACCCGGGTCCCTCGACGGTGGCGGCGAGGGTCGCCGCTCGACAGCGCGTCCCTCCTCCTCCTGAGCCCATGGTGGTGGAACCGGCCGCGAGGGGAAGGGGGAGGGGGCGAGGCCGTGAGCGAGGTCGAGGCAGAGGTCGTAGTGCTTGGGGAAGAGGGGGACGGGGCGGCACACCGGCTTCGCCCCCGCCAATGGTGCCTTTCCCGATGGAGGGCCATGTCGAAGACCAGCCCCGCGAGTTCTTCATTAGGCTGCACCGTCCTCCACATCGCCGTCTCCGTCTTCCCGCCCCATTTTCTCGGGAGATGGAGCGTGACCGGCCCCAATCCCTCAGATTACACATGAGGGGTTGTGGGAATGGGGCACGCGGGTCGACGTCGACTTCCTAGCTCCTCGGGTCATGTACCTCCGTCGTGGGTGGAAGACGTTCGCTCGCATCCACAGCCTGATGGCGGGGCTCGTCCTTTACTTTAAATTAATGGAGGACGGCCTGCTCTCCATCAAGGTCTTCGGCGACTTCGGGACTCGCCTGAAGTGCTGCATGGAGAGCTCCTCCGATGGAGATTCCGACGATGGAAGATCTTCCTCGAGCGAAAGTGATGAGGAGGACAGCGGGGCAGATGACGAGGACGAGTCCGACTAGGCGTCGGACGCCCCGCGCCTGGGCGGGTGCGGCAGCAGCAGCATCTGCACCTGGCCACTCCTCCGGCAGAGTTCTGCAGGGGGTGGGGCCAGCTCCTTGAACTTCTCGAGGCCGTCTCCTTGGGCGGCTGGCGTCGGGAGGCTGTGGAAGAGGAAGTGGGCGGGCGGCAAGGCCGTCAACTCGGAGTACGCGGGCACCGACGCCTTCATCGCGTATTGCCGGTCCTGACGCCTCGTCTTCTAGCTCCTTTCCCGGCACCGTCATCATCGGCCCACCCGTGGGCGGCCACCGAGGTGTTCTCTTGGTGCTTTCTGCTGCTCGTAGCTCGCCTAGGCACCCCTTTTGCCCTCTCGCCTTCTTGACCTGCCTCCTGAGGAGAGGGACAAGAAAGGGATTACGGGCATCTTATCTCATTTTCAGTTTGTAAGCCTGCGGGCCTTTGTTAAATTTAGAACTTGTAATCCCCTTGCTCATGTTTTTCATTCCGTATGGACTGTACCTGTATGGGATGTTTTTAATGAAAAAGGGATGCTTGTCGGGTTTTTCGTTCGTGGGTAAATCCCGCGACAAGGAGCGAATCCTTGTTATTGTTTAAGATAAACGTTTTTCGCCCGGCAACAGGCCTTGCTGTCCCCCCACTCCACATGACCGCTCTCGCGCTCTTGGCGGAGGCAGGGATGAAGTGGGCTTTAGGCTCCTCGTTCTACCTCCTTGCTGCTGCGGCTACAACCAAATCCGGACCCAGGAAATAATCCTTAGGTATAGGAAAAAAGGGGAGCACGACAGCCTAGAGATAAAAACGAGGTTTCACATGCCCCAGTCCTGTTCCGAAATGCATGACAGAGGATAAAACACTTATCTGGATCTGCAGCCCCTGGAAATCTCATCTTGCCGCGGTTGGATCCTTGTGCTTGTAGCCCCCGACAACTCTGGTTTGCCGGGGTCGGGACGCCCGTCCGTTTTCTTTCTTCCAAGTAGCTCAACAGAAGTGCTCATGTGCCCTGCGAACCAAAAGAGGACAGAAGAGAAACAGATAGACGCACACTCGATCTCTAAGCTAGGGGTTAGTCGTGGCTGAGCACTATCAACCCTAACCAAGGAAGAGACTCGACCTAGCATGCATGCTATGACTTAGGGCGCCAGCGTTTCATTTATTTATGCTCAGGGTCTGCGCCTGGCTTTGTACGAAGGGTTACATGCCTTGCCGTCAAAGCTTGTACAAAAGGTGGCTTGCCGGGAGGCCCGGTAAGCCGCGCCTTATGGGTAAAACTTACGAAGATGCTCGATGTTCCAGGAGTTGCTCACTGGGACGGCATCTTCGGTCTCCAGGCGGACTGTGCCGGGCCTGGTGACTCATATTACCCGAGAAGGGCCTTCCCACTTCGGCGTCAACTTGTTTGCATTCTTGGCCGACTGAACACGCTGAAGAACAAGGTCGCCTTCCTCAAAGCTTCGGGCATGAACCTTGCGGCTATGGTAGCGGCGCAAGGCTTGCTGGTAGCGCGCTGCTCTCACAGCCGCCCGAAGACGATCATCCTCAAGGAGTGTCGCGTCATCTTGGCGCAACTGCTCTTGCTCAAGCTCATCATAAGTGAGCACTCGAGGTGACCCGTATATGAGTTCCGTTGGGAGAACTGCTTCTGCCCCGTAGACCAGGGCAAAAGGTGTCTGGCCGGTGGCTCGATTTGGCGTCGTCCTAATCGACCAAAGAACCGCCGACAATTCATCAATCCAGCGCCTTCCGCTCTTGCGCAGCTTGTCAAAAGTCTTTGTCCTTAGGCCTCGCAACACTTCAGCATTCGCCCTCTCCGCTTGGCCGTTGCTCCGTGGGTGTGCCACAGAAGCAAAACAGACCTTGCTACCGAGGTCTTGAATGTATTGCATGAAGGTTTGGCTTGTGAACTGTGTGCCGTTGTCGGTGATGACTCTGTTTGGCACACCAAAACGGCAGACCAGTCCCTTGAAAAACTTGATAGCTGACTGAGCAGTCACCTTTCTTACCGCTTCCACCTCCGGCCACTTTGTGAACTTGTCGATTACAACGTACAAGTACTCAAAGCCCCCGACAGCGCGGGGGAAAGCGCCCAGTATGTCGAGCCCCCAGACCGAGAATGTCCAGGAGAGAGGAATTGTTTGAAGGGCTTGGGCTGGTTGATGAAGCTTCTTTGAATGGAACTGACATGCTTCACACTTGGTTACTAGTGCCGTCGCATCCTGGAGAGTGGTGGGCCAGAAGAAACCTTGTCGGAACGCCTTCCCGGCGAGGGCCCTCGACCCTATGCGGGAGCCACATATGCCTCCATGTATCTCCGCCAACAGCTCTAGTCCTTCCTCCTGGGGGATGCACTTCAATTTCACACTGTTTGGCCTTCTCCTGTACAGGACGTCATCGACGAACTGGTACAGGGCGTACCAATGGGCTACTTTTTCCGCTTCTTCCTGCTCCTCAGGAAGCTCCCCTGTTTGGAGGAATTGGACGGTATGTTGTGCCCATGCCGGAGCCTGGGGCTCGACAGCAAGGTCCAAAGGCATTTCTTGCGCCGTGGGAGCGGCTGTCTCTACGGCCAGGGTTTGACGCCCTGCCGGAGCCAGTTGCTCTTGGGCAGGCTCAGCGTCCACGGCAGCACCCTTGCCGGCAGCCCCAGGGGGCTCGGTAGGAAAGTACTTGCCGGGACCTGACTTCCTCCGCTTGTTCTGCACAGCTGATGGTTCGACGGATGGTTGAGTTAGCCGGAGCAAAAAGGTACTGGGTTCCACAGGTAGCTTGAATGCGGCATGCTTTGACAGGTAATCGGCGGTGTCATTCTCCGCTCGGGGGATGTGCTCCGCTTGGATACCGTCAAAGCGTTCCTCCTGCTTCCTCACCTTATCTACGTAAGCTTCCATCAATGGGCTCTGATAATCCTTGTTGACCTGTCTGACAACAAGCTGCGAGTCACCCCTGATGATGAGCTTCTTAACCCCAAGGTCTGGTGCGATCCTGAGACCGGCAAGCAATCCCTCGTACTCAGCAGTGTTGTTGGTGGACATCTCCCTGGGGAAGTGCATCTGAATTACGTACTTGAGGTGCTCTCAGGTGGGTGCGACGAGCAGCACACCGGCACTGGCGCCTTGCAGCGAGAAAGCCCCATCAAAGTACATGATCCAGTCGCGGTCTGCTTCCTTGCCGGGGAGAGTGGTCTCCTGGATTTCTTCGTCAGGCGTCGAGGTCCATTCTGCAATGAACTCCACCAAGACTCTGCTCTGAATTGTCGAGGTACTTTCAAAATTTAAACCAAAGCTTGACAACTCCAAGGCCCATTCCACAATCCTTCCAGTTGCATCTGGGTTGTGCAGTATCCGTTGCAATGGGAGGCGGGTAACGACAGTGATCTTGTGCGATGGGAAGTAATGACGCAGCTTCCTCGAGGCATAAGGAGGCCGAAGAGCAATTTCTTCACACCGGAGTACCTCGATCTAGCCCCCTGCAAGAGGGAGCTGACAAAGTAAACCGGGTGCTGCATCATCTTCTTCTTCTTCTGCACCACCTCACTTGACTGCGCGGGCACTGCCCCGGTGGCATCAGACTCCGCCGGGGGCCTTGCCTAGCCGGCACCAGGCCCTGCCGGGGGAATCTTGAGCTTGCCATCCGCTGGTTCCGCTGCCGTCACTGCCTCCTCGTTGACTTCCCTCTGTGCCACTAGCGCGGCGCTGACAACTTGATTCGTCGCCACCAGATACAACAGCAACGGCTCTTGTGGTTTAGGCGCAACCAGTATTGGCATGGAGGAAAGGTATTTCTTCAGATCCTGCAATGCTGCCTCGGCTTCTGGGGTCCATTCCATTGGGCCCGCCTTCTTCAAGATTTTGAAGAAAGGGAAGGCGCGCTCAGCGGACTTGGAGATGAATCGACTCATGGCGGCAACGCAGCCGGTGAGCCGACGCACATCCTTGATCCGCTTGGGCGCCTCAATCTGCTCAATAGCCTTGATCTTGTCTGGGTTTGCCTCGATCCCGCGCTGCGACACAAAGAACCCAAGAAGCTTGCCGAATGGAACGCCAAAGACACACTTCTCAAGGTTTAGTTTGAGGTTGATCTTGCGCAGGTTGGCAAATGTCTCTTCCAGATCTTGCACAAGAGTTGGCCCGTCTTTGGTTTTGACCACTATGTCATCCATGTATGCCTCCATATTTCTATGGAGCTGAGGTTCAAAACCAATTTAGACTGCTCTTGCGAACGTTGAGCCAGCACTCTTCACCCGAAAGGCATTCGTAAAAAGCAATATGTACCACATGGGGTGATGAATGTTGTCTTCTCTTCATCCTCTCTTGTCATGAAGATCTGGTGGTAGCCTGAGTAGGCATCGAGGAATGATAACAGATCACACCCAGCTGTGGAGTCAACAATCTGGTCGATGCATGGCAACGGGAAGGGGTCCTTAGGACAATCCTTATTGATATTTGTGTAATCAATACACAGCCTCCACTTCCCATTCGCCTTGTGCACCACGACCGGATTGGCCAACCACGTCGGGTGGAGCACTCCTCTCACCAAACCTGCCACTTCCAACTTCTTGATCTCCTCTGTGATGAACTCCTGCCTCTCCAGAGCCTGCTTTCTGACCTTCTGCTTGATGGGCCGCGCGTGGGGGCAGACAGCTAGGTGGTGTTCAATCACCTCCCTGGGAACACCGGGATGTCGGATGCTTGCCACGCAAACACGTCGACATTCGCCCGCAGAAAGGTGACGAGTGCTCCTTCCTGTTTGCTGTCAAGGGCGGAGCCTATGGTGAAGGCCCTTCCCGTGCCATCCTCCCTGTCGGGCACCTTCTTGGTCTGCGGTGGCTCGGCTCTGGATCTCTTTCTCTTCTCGGTAGAGCTCTCTGGCACGTCCTCGACGGTAGCACAACACTCCGAGGAGGTGCGCTTGCCGGAGTGGGTGCGAGAGGTCTTGCCAGGCTTCTTCTTCCCTCCTGGGCCTTCAGCGGCAGGAGCAGGTGCCTTGACGGCAGCTGCTGCAACTGCTTCCCGGTAGAGTTGGTCGGCGCAGATCAGTGCGTCCTTCTTGTTGGAGGGGACGGAGATGATGGTCAACGGCCCGGGCATCTTTAGCATGTTGTAGGCATAGTGCGATGCCGCCATGAACTTGGCTAGTGCCGGGTGACCGAGGATCCCGTTGTAGGGCAACGGGATCTCGACCACGTCGAAGACGATCCTCTCCGTCCTGTAGTTCAACTCTCCTCCAAATGTCACGGGCAGTGTGACCTTTCCCTTTGGCTGGCTCCTCCCCGGATTGACCCCTTGAAACATGCACGTTTCCTCGAGGTCTCCATCAGGGATTTGCAACCTTTTGATCACAATAGGCGAGATCAGGTTCGGGTCGGCCCCGTCGTCAACCAACATCTTCTCCACCCTGAGGTTGCGTATCGTTGGTGAGACCAACAATGGCAAACACCCGACCGCGGTTGTGCGGTCAGGGTGGTCCTCGGCGTCAAAGATGAGGGGCGTGCTGGACCACTCCAGCGGCTTCTGAGCGTCGAACGATGGCTCTGCTGCTGTAATCTCACACGCCCATTGCTTGAGCTGGCGGTGAGAGGTATGCAGCGAGGCGCCGCTATCGACGCACATGGCCTCCGTAGCCTTCTGGAACCCTTGCTCACCAGACTCGTCGTCCTCGTCGTGATCATCGTCTTCTTGTTTCTTGTCGCGGCCCCGGGCGGGCATCTCTTGCTGGTTGTCCTTGCCGGGGCGGCCTCCTTGGCCGCCATGCTTCTTGTCGGATCCCTCAACACCATCCTGGTCCTTCTCCTTGTCCCGCCTCTCATACTCGGCCTTTTGCTTCTCAGCAAGAAGCTCGACTTGTCGGCAGTTCTGGAGGTCGTGGATCTTGCAGTATTGCTTGCCGGAGCTCCCTGGCATGTCGGTAGCCGCCAAGGCCCGGCAGGCGGCACACCCGGCAATCTCCTTGTTTGGGGCGCCTGCCTTGACCTTCTTGCCGACACCGGTGTCGTCAGATCCCTCAACAGCAAGCACGGCCTTGCCCTTGCGTTTCCTGTTGCAACGTCGGCCCTTCTTCGTCGGGGTAGCGGCGTCCTCATCGATAGAGTCAGTTTCCGCGCCGGCGTCTTCCCCGGGGTACTTCCTTCCCTCTTCAGCCCGGGCGCACCTATCGGCCAGAACGTAGAGCTCGGCCATATCCTTAACCTTGGTCATTGCTAGCTCCTCGCGCATCTTGCGATTGCGCATGTTCTGGTGGAACGTGCTAATCACAGCGGCGGGATGAACGTCAGGGATGTTGTACTGCACTCGGTTGAATCTCTGGATGTACTTGCGCAGGGTCTCCCCTTCCTTCTAGGGAATGATATGCAGATCACTGGCCTGGCCATGAGCTTGGTGGCCTCCTATGAAGGCGCCAACAAACTCATGGCACAGATCCGACCAAGAAGAAATGGAATCCACCGGCAAGTGCATCAACCAAGACATCACATTGGGCTTGAGCGCCAGCGGGAAATAGTTGGCAAGCACCTTGTCGTCGCGAGCCCCAGCAGCCTGCATCGCGATGGTGTAGATGCTGAGGAACACGGACGGATGGGTCTTGCCGGTGTACTTCTCGCCGACGTCGGTCTTGAACGTGCGGTGGGACGGCCACTGGAACTGTCGCAACTCACGGGTAAAGGCCGGGCAGCCCACCTCGTAAGGTAGGCCGCCAGAGCCCCCCGGTGCCGGGTGGTCCATAGCGGTTCCTGCCCACTTGTCCGACTGGCGGTGCATTTCGCGCCGGCGCTCGACGGTGGTTCGAGCGTCTTCGTGAGCTCGATCCCGAAGGACCTGGCGCTGGTCACGGAGGGTCCGCGGGTCGGACGACGCTATGGATATGTTATCACAAGCGTCGTCACGACGGGCCGATGCCCGCGGCAGTTGGCGAGGAGGAGGAGAGTGCACAGTGGCCGCAACTTCCCCGGTCCTCCCAGCGCCGGCATGTGGTGGCTCGGTGGAGCGCCGACCCGAGGGTCCCGCCGGTCGCGGATCATCTTTGTTGGAGACGGTGACGAGACTTCGGATGGTGGCCCTCCACTCGTCAAGCTTCTCCGCAGCAGGAGGGAAGTCGAGGAGCAGATGCACGCGCGCCAAAGCTTCTGCCAGCATGGGCGGCGGCGACAGCTACGCGGATCGCGGCGCGCTTCGACTTCTAACTACGTTAGAAGGAGCTCCGTTATGACCAAGCTACTGCGTGCCATTTTCGCCAGCGCTTCGGCAGGCGTGCTGAACCCCTTCATCCCGCGGACGACTCACGGGGCTCTTCCCACGGCGGTGCCCAGGGTCACCAAAGCGGTGACACTGCTCGACGCGCACACCATAGGAAGAGCGCACAGTGGTCGCCGGTGTAGGCATCCTGGAGGTTGCTGCGCCGCCCGAAGGTGGCACAACGACACCCCTGGAGGGCCCCGCGCCGCCTGCGGGGGGCCCAGCTCCGTCCTTGGATCTGGCGACGTGTAGCCGGTCGTCTGGTGCGCGAACGACGCCGCTCGCCAGGCTTTGACTACCAGGGCGATGCTGGTGCTCGCGGGCCACGGACCGGGTCCTGTCTGCGGCGGGTCCACTGCCCGCCCGCACCGGCACGGGCCGTTCGGCTCCCAACAAGCCGACCGCCATGGCCGTCTTCTTCTTAGGAGCCATGGCGACGAAGAACTGCTAGGGTAACTACTAGACCGGATTCTCACAATTGCGCCCCCCTACCTGGAGCGCCAAAGATGTCGGTGTGGAACGACACCTATGGGATCACAAGAATCCCTACCACGGTTGCCAGGGCACGGGGTTGCGAGAAGAGCAGGGCTAGTAGACAGCACAAGGATCGTTTACCCAGGTTCGAGCCACGAGGATGCGTAAAAACCTAGTCCTGCTTTGGTGGGTGTATTTCAGAGAGTTCTTGAGCTTTCGAACTAGCTGTGGTCAGTGCGTGGTTCATAAGAGCCGAATCCTTCTCCAGTATGCCATGGGCCTCCTTTTATAGTCGGAAGGGGCTGCCACAGTGGCACACAAGAGGTGGAAAGGCGTACAGTGCCCTGAGCTTATTGCTTGTATTACTGGACAAAGGGGACCCCTTGCTTTATTGGGGACGGGGGCGAGGCCCGTCCCGTCCGTCGTCGCTCCCCCTCGCTTCGACACGCGCCCTAACCAGTGATGAGTGCGGCACCATGTAGGCAGGCAGGCATCTGAGGTGGCGCGGTGGTAGGGTCTTCACGAAGATCTGGATGCCGCCACGCAGGCGCCCGGTGAGTTGGCCTGGGAGCTGCATGTTGCCACGCAGGTGCCCGCCCAGCTGGTTGGGCTGGCAGCTGCATGTGAACGGTGGTGGAAGCTTGGTTGGTGCGGGCTTGGCGGTGGCCCTACTGTCGTCTTTGGCGAGGGCCTTGCCGGGTGGCCCGGCAAGGGTCTTGCCGTGGCGCGCTGTCGTCCCCGGCAAGGGCCTTGCCGGGGGTCTGGTGGCCTTCCTCGGCAAGGATCTTGCTGAGGATTGTCGTATTCTAATCCTCATCTAATCTTGAATATGTCTTCACAAAGATCTGCATTCCACCATGGAGGTGCCTCCCGAGCCCTGGCCTAACATGATGTTGGAGACCGTCGGCTCAAGGGTGGTTCGCTCTGTTGGTGTGGGGCGAGCTGCCCCGGCAAGGGTCTTGCCGGGGCTGCTGAGGCTGCCCTGGCAAGGGTCTTGCCGGGGGAACCTGCTTCGTCCCTCTGCTCTTTGTGGTCTTGGCCTTGGCATTGCTCTGGCTGTCTTGGGCTTCGGTCTTACCTTGGCTCACCTCCCCTGTTCTACTTGGTGCTCCGACTGCCCGTGCACAGGTAAAGGGGTACAAAAGCGTGCCCCTCTTTTTGTACATCGACATACTCGATACTAGAACAAGATATGACTCTTTATGAATGCCTCTAGCGGTGTACCGGGATGTGAAATGATCTAGCGTAGCAAATGACAAAACTGACAAGCCATGAAACATCATGCTAGCTATCTTACGATCATGCAAAGCAATATGACAATGATGGTGAGTGTCATAATAAAATGGAACGGTGGCAGTTGCATGGCAATATATCTCGGAATTGCTATGGAAATGCCATAATAGGTAGGTATGGTCGCTTTTTTGAGGAAGGTATATGGTGGGTTTAATGCACCGACGAAAGTTGTGTGGTACTAGAGAGGCTAGTTATGGTGGAAGGGTGAGAGTGCGTATAATCCATGGACTCAACATTAGTCATAAAGAACTCACATATACTTATTGCAAAAATTTATTAGCCATCAAAACAAAGTACTACACACATGCTCTTAGGGGGTAGATTGGTAGGAAAAGACCATCACTCGTCCCCGACCGCCACTCATAAGGAAGACAATCAATAAATAAATCATGCTCGGACTTCATCATATAACGGTTCACCATACGTGCATGCTACCGGAATCACAAACTTCAACACAAGTATGTCTACCAATCCACAATTACTCACTAGCATGACTCTAATATCACCATCTTTAGATCTCAAAACAAATGCAAGGAATCAAACTTCTCATCTATTCAATGCTCTCTATATGAAAGTTTTTATTATATACCTCTTGGATGCCCATCATATTAGGACTAAATTCATAACCTATGCAGACTACCATGCTATTTAAGACTCTCAAAATAATTTAAGTGAACCATGGGAGTTCAGCAGTTTCTATAAAATAAAGCCACCATTGTGCTCAAAAAGTTATAAGTGAAGCACTAGAGCAAACTACATAGCTCAAAAGATATAAGTGAAGCACATAGTATTCTAATAAATTCACGATTAATGCGTGTCTCTTCAAAAGGTGTGTACAACAAGGATGATTGTGGAAAACTAGAAAGCACAGAATCATATCATACAAGACTCTCCAAGAAAAACACATATCATGTGGTGAATAAAAATATAGCCTCAAGTAAATTTACCGATGGATTGAAGACAAAAGAGGGGATGCCATTCGGGGCACTGATACGTCTCCGTCGTATCTACTTTTCCAAACTCTTTTGCCCTTCTTCTGGACTCTAACTTGCATGATTTGAACGGAACTAACCCGGACTGACGCTGTTTTCAGCAGAATTGCCATGGTGTTATTTTTGTGCAGAATAAAAAGTTCTCAGAATGACCTGAAACTTCACGGAGATAAGTTCTGGAATTAATAAAAAATATTGGTGAAAGAATAAACAAAAGGGGCCCCACACCCTGGTCACAAGGGTGGGGGGCGTGGCACCCGACCTTGTGGGCCCCCTGGACCTCCACTGAACTCAACTCCAACTCCATATATTTTCTTTCAGGGAGCAAAAAATAGAGAGAAGGATTCATCGCGTTTTACGATACACAGCCACTGCCAAGCCCTGTTCTTCCTCGGGAGGGCAGATCTGGAGTCCGTTCGGGGCTCCGGAGAGGGGAATCTGTCGCCATCGTCATCAACAACCATCCTCCATCACCAATTTCATGATGCTCATGGCCGTTCATGAGTAATCCCATCGTAGGCTTGCTGGACCGTGATGGGTTGGATGAGATTCCATGTAATCAAGTTAGTTTTGTTAGGGTTTGATCCCTAGTATCCACTATGTTCTAAGATTAATGTTGCTATGAATTTGCTACACTCAATGCTTGTCATTAGGGTCCGAGTGCCATGATTTCAGATCTGAACCTATTATGTTTTCATGAATATATTTGTGTTCTTGATCCTATCTTGCAAGTTATAGTCACCTACTACGTGTTATGATCCGGCAACCCCGGAGTGACAATAGCAGAGACCACTCCCGGTGATGACCATAGTTTGAGGAGTTCATGTATTCACTAAGTGCTAATGCTTTGGTCCGGTACTCTATTAAAAGGAGGCCTTAATATCCCTTAGTTTCCAATAGGACCCCACTGCCACGGGAGGGCAGGACAAAAGATGTCATGCAAGTTCTTTTCCATAAGCACATATGACTATATTCGGAATACATGCCTACATTATATTGATGAACTAGAGCTAGTTCTGTGCCACCCTATGTTATAACCGTTGCATGATAAATGCCATCTGACATAATTATCCATCATTGATCAATTGCCTACGAGCTTTTCACATATTGATCTTTGCTTCGTTACTTTTTCGTTGCCACTGTTACGATTGCTACAAAAACTACTAGTATCACTTTTGCCACCGTTACTGCTACTTTCATACTACATTGCTACTAAATACTTCTGCTGCAGATATTAAGTCTTTCAGGTGTGGTTGAATTGACAACTCAGCTGCTAATGCTTGAGAATATTCTTTGGCTCCCCTTCTGTCGAATCAATAAATTTGGGTTGAATACTCTACCCTCGAAAACTGCTGCGATCCCCTATACTTGTGGGTTATCAAAACCTTTTTCTGGCGTCATTGCTAGGGAACATAGCTTTGTTCTTTGAGTCACTTGGGATTTATATCTGTTGATCACTATGAGGAATCGGAAAGATCAAAGAACTAAGATTTTTCCCTTAACTACGAGGGGAGGTAAGGAACTGCCATCTAGCTCTGCACTTGATTCTCCTCCTATTTTGAGTAAACTTGCGACACCTACACCTAATATTGATTCTGATATGCCGCATGTTATTGATGATGCCACTTCTGATATGCATGATGCTTATGATGAAACTACTTCTTTGCTTGATAATACTGTGCCACTAGGTGAATTTCTTGATGAATAACTTGCTAGGGTTAGAGAGAATGAAATTACTGAAACTGATGATATTATTGAAACTAAAGATTATGATTCTCCCCCTAGATATGAATTGCCTGTTGTACCTGAGGGTTATGTTATGGATGAAGAAACTGCTAGAGACTTCTTTGCTTTCAATGATAGAGAAGATCTTAATAAATTGTTAGCTAAGCTGAAAGAAAAATCCTTGAATGCTAGAATGAAATATGATCCCGCTTTACTACTTCACCTATCTTTGTTAGTGATAAGGATTATGAATTTTCTGTCGATCCTGAGTTAATTACTTTGGTTGAACCTGATCCTTTTCATGGTTATGAATTTGAAACTGTTGTGGCACATCTCACTAAATTGAATGATATAGCCACTCTATTTGCTCATGAGAAAAAATTCACTATTACTATATTCTCAAATTGTTTATTTTCTCGTTAGAGGGTGATGCTAAATTATGGTTTAATTCTCTTGCTCCTGGTTGTGTGTGTAGTCCCCAGGATATGATTTACTACTTCTATGCGAAATATTTCCCTGCTCATAAGAAACAAGCTGCTTTAAAGGAAATATTTAATTTTGTGCAAATTGAAGAAGAGTGTCTCGCACAAGCTTGGGGGAGGCTTATCCAATTACTTAATGCTTTGCCGGATCATCCTCTCAAGAAAAATGAAATACTTGATATCTTTTATAATGGACTAACCGATGCTTCCAGAGACCACCTAGATAGTTGTGCTGGTTGTGTTTTCAAGGAAAGAACTGTTGAGCAAATTGAATTGCTATTGAATAATATTTTGAGTAATGAAAATTATTGGACACTTCATGAACCAACTCTGAAGCCAACTCCAACGAAAAGGGGTATTCTATTTCTCAGCCCCAAAGATATGCAAGAGGCAAATAAATCTATGAAAGAAAAAGTTATTAAAGTTGAAGATGTTAAAAATTTACCGCCTATTGAAGAAATACATGGTCTTGATAACCCGACACAGCTAGTAGAGGTAAACTCTCTCTGTAGATTTGATGAAGGTTATATTCCTCATTATAAGTCCACTAGTCAATGCTTGGATGAGTTTGATAATTTTATTGTTAAACAAGAGAACTTCAATTCTTATGTTAGTAGACAATTGAAACATAATGCTTACATGCTTGATCACTTGAGTAAATATATGAATAGAACTGTTAATGATCTTAAGCTTATTAGTACACAGGATGTAGACAAGATCTATCTATGTAGAGATAGAACCCATCGTTTTATCCTTAGTAGCAACGATACAGACGTCTCGGTTCCCCTTCTGTCACTGGGATCAAGCACCATAAGATCGGACCCAATACAAAGCACCTCTTCCCATTGCAAGATAAATAGATCAAGTTGGCCAAACAAAACCCAAATATCGGAGAAGAAATACGAGGCTATAAGAGATCATGCATAAAAGAGATCAAAGAAACTCAAATAATTTCATGCATATAAAAAGATATAAATGATGTAAACTCAAAGTTCCCAACACTTTTCATGCTAGATATATCATAGGCGGTTCCCAAATAGAAAAAAAGTTTATTCCTTTTTCAACCACACATTCACTTTCCATGGCTACCCGTATCCACGGTTGCCCTCCATACCAACACTTTCCAAGGAATTTATTATTTGACAACATAAAGTAAATTCATTTTCCATTTCGGGACTGGGCATCCCTAATACCTTTGCCTTTCTCTCGTGCAATGACAAGTGAGTAAACACTCATCCTGAGAATAGCAGATCTAGCATGGAAAATATTAGCCACCCCTCACCGCTCTACGAGCGGAATGAACACACAAAAGAGAAGTTTATTTTGAAAATTAGAGATGGCACATACAAATTTGCTTAGAACGGCAAAAGAATACCGCATATAGGTAGATATAGTGGACTCATGTGGCAAAACTGTTTTAAAGGTTTTTGGATGCACAAGTAGAGATCATACTTAGTGAAAAATAAAGTCTAGCAAAAGATTGAGAAGCGACCAACCAAGAAACGAATAATCTCATAAGCAAGCATTAAGCATAATTAACACCGAATAATGCACCACAAGTAGGATATAATTTCATTGCATAATTATTGACTTTCATGCTTGCATAGGGAATCACAACCTTAACACCAATATTCCTACTAAAGCATAATTACTCATCAACATAACTCACATATCACATCATCATATCTCAAAACGATTACTAAGAATCAAGTTTATTTTGTCCAATGATCTTCATGAAAGTTTTTATTATATCCTTATTGGATATCTATCACTTTGGAACTAATTTTCATATGTTGCTTTTGACAATCTCAAACAAATATAAGTGAAGATCATGAGCATACTTTTTCTTTCTCTCAAATTAATTTAAGTCAAGCAAGAGAGAATTTCTTGAAAATTTTATTAACTCTCAAATAAATCTAAGTGAAGCAAGAGAGAAATTCTAGCAAGTCAAGACATAATTTTAGCTCTCTCAAATAGGTGTGTCCAGCAAGGAATCAAGACTTAAAACACAATATAAAACAAGCAAATCTCATATCATACAAGATGCTCCAAGCAAAACACATAGTATGTGACGAATAAAGATATAACTTCGAGTAAAATACCGATGGTCGTTAGAAGAAAGAGGGGATGCCACTCGGGGCATCCCCAAGCTTAGTTGCTTGTTCATTTTGGATAATAGCTTGGGAAGCCGGGGTATCCCCAAGCTTAGGCTCTTCTTACTCCTTATTCCTTCATCCATCGTAAGATAACCCAAAACTTGAAAACTTCAATCACACAAAACTCAACAAAACCTTCGTGAGATCTGTTAGTGTAAGAAAAATAAATCACTACTATAAGTAATGTATCAAACCAATTCATATTTTATTTTTGCATTATATCTACTAGATTCCAACTTTTCTATGGCAAAAACTCATCAAAGAAAACCATAGAGCCATCAAAATAAGCACACAATGCAAAGAAAACATAATCTATCAAAACAGAACAGTCTGTAGCAATCTGATTTGTTCGAATACTTCTGGAACTCCAAAAATTCTGAAAATTAGGATGATCTGGGTAATTTGTATTAATCTACTGCAAAAAATTGGTATTTTATCATGCTCTGGTTAAAAATAAGAATTGTTTCGTGAGCGCAAAAGTTTCTGTTTTCAGCAAGATCAAACAACTATCACCCAAGAAGATCCTAAAGGCTTTACTTGGCACAAACACTAATTAAAACACAAAAAACACAATCATAACAGAAGCATAATTGTGTAAACATTCAAGAACAGAAAGCAAAAAGAAAAAATAAATTTTATTCATTGGGTTGCCTCCCAACAAGCGCTATAGTTTTACGCCCTTAGTTAGGCATAAAGCAATTATATAAGTTTTGCCATCCTTCTTCTTAACTTTCTTAGACGTGTTTTCATCATGGCGTTTTGTAAACACAACATACATATTATCGATAGAAACCTTAGTGTTCCTAAGTTGGTGTTCATCATAACCTTTTTGATTCCCCGCAACAATCCAAGAGTAATGTTCATTAACATTATTGAAAACCTGTTGGATTATATCTAAAACAGGGACTTCCTTTTTAAGATTCTCATCAAAGATTTTGTTATCCCCAAGAAAATGTCTTAAAGCATAGTCACTATTGTAAAGAATGTCATCTATCATAGGTTTTTCACAATTCATACCATAAAAATCAAAGATTTCCCTAGCTTCCCGTATTATGTAATCAAATTCATTCATAAGGATAAGGGTGGCCAACTTTTTAGCCCTAGGATTATTTATAATGGGAAGATCAAAAAACAATCTTTGCTAAGTAGGATGGGTACGAATAAATTTACTTTCAAGTTTCAGAACTAGTGCTGAAATAGCACCTGCATAAGATCTAGTAGCTTTAAGTATAGGAGCATCATCAAGACTTAGATTCCCAACACAATTGAAAAATTCTTGGATACACTCTTTTCCCATAACATTCCCTTGTCCCAAGATAAAAGTTTTAGCATCCAGATTGCCCGTACGTCCAATCTTAGGAGTTAGGCCATCATTTTTTGGTGCCATACCGAAATCACTCACGATTGCAAGCAAAGGATAGATCTGACAAGAAAACGGCGAACGGAAAAAGAGGTGTGAATAAAATGGCAAATTTTTGAAAAGTGGGGGAGAGTAAAACGAGAGGCATATGGCAAATAATGTAAACTGAGAGGAGATGAGATTTGTGATTAGGAACCTGGTATATGTTGAAGATCCTCCCCGGCAACGGTGCCAGAAATTCCATTTGATGTTGGCTAGGACTACGTCGGTATTTCCCCAAAGAGGAAGGGATGATGCAGCACAGCGATGGTAGGTATTTCCCTCAGTGATGAAACCAAGGTTATCGAACCAGTAGGAGAACCAAACAACACAACATAAACAACCCCTGCACACAAATAACAACAACTCACAACCCGACGTGTTAAACGGGTTGTCAAGCCCTTTCGGGTAACGGCGCCAGAAATTGGTAAATAAATAGATCGCAAACAAAATAAATAGATCGCAAACAAAATAAATTGCAGCAAAGTATTTTTTGTATTTTTGGTTTAATAGATCTGAAAATAAATACAAAGGAAAAGTAGATCGCAAAGGCAAATATATGAGAAAGAGACCCGGGGGCCGTAGGTTTCACTAGTGGCTTCTCTTGAGAAAAATAGCAAACGATGGGTGAACAAATTACTGTTTGGCAATTTATATAACTTCAAATAATCATGACGATATCCAGACAATGATAATTATATAGGCATCACGTCCAATATTAGTAGACCGACTCATGCCTGCATCTACTGCTATTACTCCACACATCGACCGCTATCCAGCATGCATCTAGTGTATTAAGTTCATGGAAAAAATGGAGTAATGCAATAAGAATGATGACATGATGTAGACAAGATCTATCTATGTAGAGATAGAGCCCATCGTTTTATCCTTAGTAGAAACGATACATACGTGTCGGTTCCCCTTCTGTCACTGGGATCAAGCACCGTAAGATCGAGCCCACTACAAAGCACCTCTTCCCATTGCAAGATAAATAGATCAAGTTGGCCAAACAAAACCCAAATATCGGAGAAGAAACATGAGGCTATAATAGATCATGCATAAAAGTGATCAAAGAAACTCAAATACTTTCATGGATATAAAAAGATATAACTGATCATAAACTCAAAGTTCATAAGATCCCAACAAACACACCTCAAAAAGAGTTACATCATATGGATCTCCAAGAGACCATTGTATTGAGAATTCAGCGAGAGAGAGGAAGACATCTAGCTACTAACTACGGACCTGATGGTCTACAAAGAACTACTCACGCATCATCGGAGAGGCACCAATGCAGGTGGTGAACCCCATCTGAGATGGTGTCTATATTTGATCTGGTGGTTCTGGACTCTATAGCGGCTGGATCAATATTTTGTCCACTCCCCTAGGGTTTTGGGAATATTGGGGTATTTATAGAGCAAAGAGGCGGTCCAGGGGGCACCCGAGGTGGGCACAACCCACCAGGGCGTGCCTAGGCCTCCTGGTGGGCGCTGGTGGGTTGTGCTCTCCTTAGAGCACCCCCCCCAGGCGCAGCCATGGCCCATTAGGTGTCTTCCGGTCCAAAAACATTCTCCGTGAAGTTTCGTTGCATTTGGACTCCATTTGGTATTGATTTCCTGCGATGTAAAAAACATGTAGAACATCAACTAGCATTTGGCACTATGTCAATAGGTTAGTACCAAAAAATGATATAAAATGACTATAAAACATCCAAGATTGATAATCTAACAGCATGGAATAATAAAAAATTATAGATACGTTGGACACGTATCATAGACACACCTGAGAATCCCAATGATATTTCTAATTCTGATGCTGAGACACAATCTGGTGATGAACATGAACCTAGTGATAATGTTAATGATGATGTTCATGTTGATGCTCAACCTAGTAATGATAATGATGTAGAGATTAAACCTGCTGTTGATCTTGATAACCCACAATCAAAGAATCAACGCTATGATAAGAGAGACTTTATTGCTAGGAAACATGGTAAAGAAAGAGAACCATGGGTTCAGAAACCCATGCCCTTTCCTCCTAATCCATCCAAGAAAAAGGATGAAGAGGATTTTGAGCGCTTTGCTGAAATGATTAGACCTACCTTTTTGTGTAGGCATTCAATTGATATGCTTAAATTTCCTCCTTATGTAAGTATATGAAAGATACTGTTACTAATAAAAGAAAGATACCGGAAGCTGAAATTTCCACCATGCTTGGTATACTTTTAAGGGTGGAATACCAAAGAAACTTGGAGAACCAGGAGTACCAACTATACCATGTTTCGTTAAAAGAAACTATGTTAAAACTCTTTTATGTGATCTTGGAGCCGGTGTTAGTGTTATGCCTTTCTCTTTGTATCGTAGACTTGAATTGAATAAGTTGACACCTACTGAAATCTCTTTGCAAATGACTGATAAATCAACTGCTATACCCATCGGTATTTGTGAGGATGCGCCTGTTGTGCTTGCAAACGTTACTATCTTCACGAACTTTGTTATTCCTAATATTCCCGAGGACGACAATATGTTGATGATCCTTGGTAGACCCTTCTTGAATACTGCAGGGGCTGTTATTGATTGCAACAAAGGCAATGTCACCTTTCATGTTAATGGTAATGAGCACACGATACACTTTCCAAAGAAACAACCTCAAGTTCAAAGTATTAATTCTATTGGAAAAATTTCAACTATTACGATTGGAGGTTTTGAATTCCCTCTTCCTACTGCCAAAAAGAAATATGATATTCTTATTGTTGGGGACGTGCATATCCCCGTTGAGGTAACCTAGTGTTATTCTAAAATCCTCCGGTTTCATGTCATTCGGAAGAAGTTTGTTAATAAGACTTGATCAACATTGTTAATGGATTCCTTTTGATGAGCATGAGATGGATGAATTTAGAAACCACAACTCTTTGTACCCACTTTTAACTTTTTGTTATTTAAATTAAATAAAGCAAAAATAGTATTTTTTTTGTCTGTTTTTTGAATTATCCGTGCAATAAAAAATGTCCCGAAAATAAAAGTTCTCCAAATGCCCTGAAAATTCAGTATGAATTTTATATACAATATTTTAGAATTTCTCGCACTGAACACACACTAGGGGGCCTCACCAGCTGGCCACAAGAGTGGAGGGCGCTCCCACCCCCCGGTGCGTGCCCCCTGACCTTGTGGGCCTCACGTGGCCGCCTCCACTCATTCCAGCACCCATCCACTCCTTCTTCTTCTACAAAAAAATCACTCCATAGCTCAAACTCGTGTTCTTGCTCATCTTGCTGCCATTTTCGATCTCCTTACTCAAATCTCCATTCACAAAACTACTTTGGGGGATTGTTCTTCTGTATGTGACTCCTCCAATTGTCCAATTAGTTTTTGTTCTAGTGTTTTATTCATTAATTTTTTTGTTGCTATGGTGACCATGTTCTTGAGCTTGCATGTGAAATTTATACGGTTCAAAGTGTTTTTGATGCATGATATATCCTCTAGGAACTTGTAGGAGTAGTTGCTATCAATTTTTTTGAGTTTTATTCACTTTTATTTTGAGTGACTAAAAATTTCAGAAATTTTTCAAAGGAAGAAAAATGTCCAGAAAAATGTATCAAGGTGGTTCTTCAAGGAAGTAAGGACCAAGGCCCGCGATTCGTGAGCAGGACCTTGAACCGCCAAGGGAAGCTCAAGTGAAGCCTTGTGAATGGCCATCGAATGAATTTATGGATCGTGCAGGTTTCAAGGATGAATTCTATGTGTACTTCTTATCAGACAAGTGCTTACAGTATTATTATCTCACCGATTCCTTTGTGTAGAGGTTTGAGTTTTCATCCAAGCATAATACTCATACGGTCTTGTTTGATCTTTGTGATGAATCTTATACTATGGACCTAGAAGATTTTTGTGATGCTTGCAAAATCCCACAATGGGGTAGTCTTAGTGAGCCTCATCAATCTGAATATAATGTTTTCCTTGCTAGCATCACTGTTGGAGAAACTAGAAATATCACACAAGCAACCGTAGGAAGCATTCACTTTCCTGCCATACATTATTTTCCTCTCTTTATCGATAGGTGTATTAATGGTAAACATGAGCATGGCCACATTTGCGTTCCAGATCTTAGTGTCCTCAAGTGTGCGGTGTTAGGTGATAAACGATATAATCTGGAGGCTATTATTCCTAGGAGGCTACACCATAATGGTAAAGATGGAGATTTATTTGGCGGGATTTATGCAACTCGTTTAGGTGTACCCATAAGGGGGTATGATGTTGAGTTGCCACCTGCTTTTCTAGACTATGAGGCTATGGTAGGATATCAGTTTCCTAAGAGGAACGAACAGATCCTCCAGTACCGACTAATCTTTGATAGACGGCATGCCGTCCTTGTTACTCTTCCTGCTCCTGCTTTCTTTAACTTTCAGGCAAATGGGCAATATTTTATAACTAGAGAGGAAGCACACGAGTATGAGAGAATAGCAGAGGCTGCTCGCCTCCATGCTACAGCCCTTCAGGCAGTAGCTGATGCATCTCAGTACAACCCCAACTACAACTTTGTATATCCACCAGGCCAGCCGTGGACTTAGACCAACTTAGGCCAAAAGCCTAAGCTTGGGGGAGTATGTATTTCTCACCGAAATTATATTCATGTTCACACACTCATTCTAAGTTGTCGGTGCTCATACTATTTCATTGTACTATCCATGTTAGTTTATTTCTTTTTTTTTGCTTTCTTCTTCTGCGTTTGAAAAACCTTAAGAAAAACCAAAAAATTAGCTGTAGCTAGTTTACTTTCTATGCATGCTTAATTGTAGTATTAAAAGAAAACCCAAAAAGATTTCCTATTCTTCTTTTGCTTGTTGGGAGCTTTCCCATTTAAATAGTTTTTCTTGTTCTTGTTCTTCTTTCTTCAGAAAAAACAAAAACTCCAAAAATATTTCAGTGTGTTTCTTTGAAATTCTTTTCTTTTCTTTGGGGTCGAGAGGAGAAGACCATGATAAAAATGTTGAGTGGATCTCATATGCATTATTGTTGATCTAACAAAGAGCCCATATTACCTTGTCTTCTCCTTTGAATAAATGCTTGCAGATTCCAGCTTAGTCCAATACACGTGCACTATTATTATTAGTTCACACCGTTCGGTCGTGCAAGTGAAAGGCAATAATGATGATATTTGATGAATTGATGAAATGAGGAAAAGTTGGTATGAATTTGACCTATCTTGTTTTTGTGAATATGATTAGTTCATTGCTCCTGATTCAGCCTATTATGAATGAAACATGTTTGTAATGACAATTAGAGACTATAGTTACTCATGCCATGCTTAATTAGCTAGGAGTTTATAATGGTTTACCTTGCGTGCCAACATGCAATTAAAATGGTTGTGATGAAGTATGATAGGATGGTATGCTCCTTTGAATGATTCGATTGGCTTGACTTGGCACATGCTCACGCATGTACGTAGTTGAAACAAAATCAACATAGCCTCTACGACATTTATGTTCATGATGATTTATATCCTACTCATGCTTGCACTCAATGTTGGTTAATCTCAATGCATGTTTATGACTATTGTCGCTCTCTAGTTGGTCGCTCCCCAGTCTTTTCCTAGCCTTCACTTGTACTAAGCGGGATTACTGCATGTGCATCCACTTCCATAAACCCCAAAGTTGTTCCATATGAGTCCACCATACCTTCCTATATGCGGTATTTACCTGCCGTTCCAAGTAAATTTGCAAGTGCCAAACTCTAAACCTTCGAATGATAATCTATTTTGTATGCTAGAATCGCTCTTGTACCAACTAGGGCTGTCAATATCTTCCATGCTAGGTGGGTTATTCTCACGATGAGTGGACTCCGCTCATCATTCACGAGAAAATGGCTAGTAACCGGGATGCCCAGTCCCATGCTCAATTCAAATAAAAATAATTGCAAACAAAAGTCCTCCAGGACTGTTGTTAGTTGAACGATACCCGTTGTTTTGGACCAGCAGTGGAGTGTGCTTGTTGGTGGTGGGGGAGTATAAACTTTACCATTCTGTTTGGGAACCGCCTATAATGTACGTAGCACGGAAGATACTGAGATCTCTTGGTTGTTATGTTGAGAATGAAAGTATACCGCTCAAAATATTATTTATCTCTATTTCAAAACTCGAGCTCTGGCACCTCTGCAAATCCCTGCTTCCCTCTGCGAAGGACCTATCTATTTACTTTTATTGTTGAGTCATCATCCTCTTATAAAAAGCACCAGTTACAGAGCACCATCGTCATTTGTATGCATTGTTATTAATTTATATTGAGTATGACTGGATCTCTTTTACCATGAATTACAATGTCTAGTCAGTCCTTGATCTTTAGGGGTACTCTGCATTTATGTTTTGCGGTCTTACAAAGGGCTAGCGAGATACCATCTTGTTGTATCATATCATAATTGTTTTGAGAAAGCGTTGTCATCCGAGTTTATTATTATTGCTCGCTAGTTGATTATGCCATTGATATGAGCAAACGTGAGACCTAAAAGTTATTATGAATATGGTTCATTCATAATCTATGCTGAAAACTTGAATGCTGGCTTTACATATTTGCAACAACAAGATCAAATAGAGTATGTAAAAGGTTTTCTTTATCACTTTCAATTTGTCAACTGAATTGCTTGAGGACAAGCAATGGGTTAAGTTTGGGGGAGTTGATACGTCACCGCTGTATCTACTTTTCCAAACTCTTTTGCCCTTGTTTTGGACTCTAACTTCAATGATTTGAATGGAACTAACCCGGACTGACGCTGTTTTCAGCAGAATTGCCATGGTGTTATTTTTGTGCAGAATAAAAAGTTCTCGAAATGACCTGAAACTTCACGGAGATAAGTTTTGGAATTAATTAAAAAATATTGGTGAAAGAATCAACAGAAGGGGGCCCACACCCTGGTCTCTAGGGTGGGGGGCGCGCCACCCGACCTTGTGGGCCCCCTGGACCTCCACCGACCTCAACTCCGACTCCATATATTCTCTTTCAGGGAGAAAAAAATTTAGAGAGAAGTATTCATCGTGTTTCACGATACGGAGCCCCCGCCAAGCCCTGTTCTTCCTCAGGAGGGCAGATCTGGAGTCGTTCGGGGCTCCGGAGAGGGGAATCCTTCGCCATCATCATCACCAACCATCCTCCATCACCAATTTCATGATGCTCACCGCCGTTCGTGAGTAATCCCATCGTAGGCTTGCTGGACCATCATGGGTTGGATGAGATTTACCATGTAATCGAGTTAGTTTTGTTAGGGTTTGATCCCTAGTATCCACTATATTCTGAGATTGATGTTGCTATGACTTGCTATACTTAATGCTTGTCACTAGGGCCCGAGTGCCATGATTTAAGATATGAACCTATTATGTTTTCATGAATACATTTATGTTCTTGATCCTATCTTGCAAGTTATAGTCACCTACTACGTGTTATGATCCGGCAACCCCGGAGTGACAATAGTCGGGACCACTCCCGGTGATGACCGTAGTTTGAGGAGTTCATGTATTCACTAAGTGCTAATGCTTTGGTCTGGTACTCTATTAAAACGAGGCCTTAATATCCCTTAGTTTCCAATAGGACCCCGCTGCCACGGGAGGGTAGGACAAAAGATGTCATGCAAGTTCTTTTCCATAAGCATGTATGACTATATTCGGAATACATGCCTACAATATATTGATGAACTGGAGCTAGTTCTGTGTGACCCTATGTTACAACCGCTGCATGATGAATACCATCCGACATAATTATCCATCATTGATCCATTGCCTATGAGCTTTTCACATATTGATCTTTGCTTTATTACTTTTCCATTGCCACTATTACAATTGCTACAATACTGCTACTATCACTTTTGCCATTGTTACCGCTACTTCCATACTACTTTGCCACTAAATACTTTGCTGCAGATATTAAGTCTTTCAGGTGTGGTTGAATTTATAACTCAGCTGCTAATACTTGAGAATATTTGTTGGCTCCCCTTGTGTCGAATCAATAAATTTGGGTTGAATACTCTACCCTCGAAAACTGTTGTGATTACCTATACTTGTGGGTTATCAGGCATCCCCAAGCTTAGATGCTTGGTTGTCCTTGAATATTACCTTGGGGTTCCTTGGGCATCCCCAAGCTTAGGCTCTTGCCACTCCTTATTCCGTTGTCCATCAAATACTTACCCAAAACTTGAAAACTTCACAACACAAAACTCAACAGAAAATTCGTAAGCTCCGTTAGTATAATAAAATAAATCACCACTTTAGGCACTGTTGTGAACTCATTCTTAATTTATATTGGTGTTATATCTACTGTATTACAACTTATCCATGGTTCATACCCCCCGATACTACCCGTAGATTCATCAAAATAAGCAAATAACACAAAGAAAACAGAATCTGTCAAAAACAGAACAGTCTGTAGTAATCTGGAAATTTTGTATACTTATGTAACTCCAAAAATTCTGAAAAATTATGAAAAGCTAGGAAATCTGTATATAAATCTTTTGTAAGAAATTCAGAATTTTATCACGCTTCTGTGATTTTAAACAGTTCTGCTATTGGACGCAAAAGTTTCTATTTTTCAGCAAGATCAAATCAACTATCACCATAGACCGTCCCAAAGGTCTTACTTGGCTCAAACACTAACTAAAAACAATCAGTACAGAAGTAATAATAGGTATTTATTGAATAACAGTAGCAAAAACAAAAAACACAAAAATAAAATTTGGTTGCCTCCCAACAAGCGCTATTGTTTAACGCCCCTAGCTAGGCATAAAACATAGATCTAGGTATTAGCATCCATGGTATTATTTCCCATAGATGTGTTCTTTTCAGGGATTTTTGCAAAGATAACATGAAACACATTATCCATGGAAATTTTGGCATTATGAAGTTGCCCATCTACGTATCCCCTTTGATTCCTGGCCACAATCCAAGAATATTGTTGATTAATATCATTGAAAACTTGTTGGATCACATCTAAAACGGGGATTTTCTTTTTCAGGTTCTCATAAAAATTGATTATTTCCAAGCAGATGTCTCAACCTATGGTCACTATTGTAAAGAATCTCATCTATCATCGGTTTTTCAGGGCTCATACCATAAAAATCGAAAATTTCCCTAGCTTCCCGTACTTTGTTATCAAATTCATTCATAAGAACATGGGTAGCTATTTTTTAGCTTTAGGATCTTTTATAACGGGAGGATCATAAAACAATCTTTGCAAGGTAGGATGGTTACAGATAAATCTATTTTCAAATTTCAGAACTAGCGCTGAAATAGCCTCTGCATAAGTTCTAGTTCTTTTAAGTATAGGGGCATCATCAAAAGGCAAATTGCCAACACAATTGAAAATTATTTGGATGTGTCCTTTTCCCATTACATTCCCTTGCCCCAAGACAAAAGTTTTAGCATCCAGATTGCAAGATCGTCCAATTTTAGGTGTTAGGCCATCATCTGTTTCTGCCATACCAAATTCACTCATGATGATGAGTTCAAGCAAACAAAAGGTCGAGCGGAAAAAAATGGCGGATAAAAAGGCAAATATTTTTGTGTTTTTCCTGGAAACGTTTTAGAAGTGGGGGAGAGGAAAATGAGAGGCAAATGACAAATAATGTAATGCAAGAGATGAGAGTTTATGATGGGACTTGGTAGGCTTGATGTATGATACGTCTCCAACGTATCTACTTTTCCAAACACTTTTGCCCTTGTTTTGGACTCCAACTTGCATGATTTGAATGGAACTAACCCGGACCGACGCTATTTTCAGCAGAACTGCCATGTTGTTATTTTTGTGCAGAAATAAAAGTTCTCGGAATGACCTGAAAATCAACGGAGACACATTTTGGAATTAATGAAAAATACTGGCGAAAGAATCGGCATCAGGGGCCCCACACCCTGTCCACGAGGGTGCGGGGCGCGCCCCCTGCCTCGTGGGCCCCCTAGGAATCCACCAACCTCAACCCCAACTCCATATATTCACGTTTAGGGAGAAAAAATCAGAGAGAAGGATTCATCGCATTTTACGATACGGAGCCGCCGCCAAGCCCTAATCTTCCTCGGGAGGGCCGATCTGGAGTCTGTTCGGGGTTCCAGAGAGGGGAATCCGTCGCCATCGTCATCATCAACCATCCTCCATCACCAATTTCATGATGCTCACCGCCGTGCGTCAGTAATCCCGTCGTAGGCTTGCTGGACGGTGATGGGTTGGATGAGATTTACCATGTATTCGAGTTAGTTTTGTTAGGGTTTGATCCCTAGTATCCATTATGTTCTAAGATTGATGTTGCTATGACTTTGCTATGCTTAATGCTTGTCACTAGGGCCCGAGCGCCATGATTTTAGATTTGAACCTATTATGTTTTCATGAATATATGTGAGTTATTGATCCTATCTTGCAAGTCAATAGTCACCTACTATGTGTTATGATCCGGCAACCCTAAAGTGACAATAATCGGGACCACTCCCGGTGATGACCGTAGTTTGAGGAGTTCATGTATTCACTAAGTGTTAATGCTTTGGTCTGGTACTCTTTTAAAAGGAGGCCTTAATATCCCTTAGTTTCCAATAGGACCCCGCTGCCACGGGAGGGTAGGACAAAATATGTCATGCAAGTTCTTTTCCATAAGCACGTATGACTATATTCGGAATACATGCCTACATTACATTGATGGACTAGAGCTAGTTCCGTGTCACCCTATGTTATAACTGTTGCATGAGGAATCACATCCGACATAATTATCCATCATTGATCCATTGCCTACGAGCTTTTCACATATTGATCTTTTCTTAGTTATTATTCCGTTGCCACTGTTACGGTTGCTATAGAAAGTACTACTGTTACTTTTGCCACCGTTACCGTTAGTTCCACACTACTTTGCTACTAAATACTTTGCTACAGATATTAAGTCTTCTAGGTGTGGTTGAATTGACAACTCAACTGCTAATACTTGAGAATATTCTCTGGCTCCCCTTGTGTTGAATCAATAAATTTGGGTTGAATACTCTACCCTCAAAAACTGTTGCGATCCCCTATACTTGTGGGTTATCAAGACTATTTTCTGGCGCCGTTGCCGGGGAGCATAGCTCTATTCTTTGAGTGACTTGGGATTTATACCTGTTGATCACTATGAGGAACTTGACAGATGAAAGAACCAAGATTTTTCCCTCAACTACGAGGGGAGGTAACTGCCATCTAGCTCTCCACTTGATTCACCTTATGTTATGAGTAAATTTGCGACACCTACACCTATTATTGATTCTGATATGTCGCATGTTATTGATGATGCCGCTTCTGCTATGCATGATGCTTATGATGAAACTACTTCTATGCTTGATAATAATGTGCCATTAGGTGAATTTCTTGATGAACAATTTGCTAGGGTTAGAGAGAATGAAATTATTGAAACAGATAATAGTGATGAAAGTGATGATGAAGATTCTCCCCCTAGATGTGAATTTCCAGATGTGACTGAGGGTTATGTTATGGATGAAGAAACTGCTAGAGACCTTTTTGCTTGCAAAGATAGATAAGATCTTGAGAAACTATTAGCGAAGCCGAAAGAAAAGTCTTTGAATGCTAGAATGAAATATGACCCTGCTTTTTCTACTTCACCTATCTGTATTTCTGATAAGGATTATGATTTCTTTGTCGATCCTGAGTTAATTACTTTGGTTGAATCTGATCCTTTTTATGGCTATGAATCTAAAACTGTTGTGGCACATCTTACTAAATTGAATGATATAGCCACCCTATTCACTCATGAGGAAAAACTTCGCTACTACTATATCCTTAAGTTATTTCCATTCTCATTAAAGGGTGATGCTAAAACATGGTTTAATTATCTTGCTCCTGGTTGTGTGCGTAGTCCCCAGGATATGATTTATTACTTCTCTACTAAATATTTCCCCGCTCATAAGAAACAAGCTGCCTTAAGGGAAATATATAATTTTGTGCAAATTGAAGAATATAGTCTCCCACAAGCTTGGGGGAGGCTTCTCCGATCACTTAATGCTTTGCCTGATCATCCTTTCAAGAAAAATGAAATACTTGATATCTTTTATAATGGACTAACCGATGCTTCCAGAGAACACCTGGATAGTTGTGTTGGTTGTGTTTTCAGGGAAAGAACTGTTGAGCAAGCTGAATTGCTGTTGAATAATATATTGAGTAATGATAATGATTGGACACTTCCTGAACCAACTCCTAAGCCAACTCCGAAGAAAAGGGGTATTCTATTTCTCAGTCCTGAAGATATGCAAGAGGCAAATAAATCTATGAAAGAAAAGGGCATTAAAGCTGAAGATGTTAAAAATTTACCACCTATTGGAGAAATACATGGTCTTAATAACCCGACACTTGGATTTGATGAAGGTGATATTCCTCGTAATAAGTCTGCTAGCCAATGCTTGGATGAGTTTGATAATTTTATTGTTAAACAAGAAAACTCCAATGCTTATGTTGGTAGACAATTGAAATGTAATGCTTATATGGTTGAACACTTGAGTGATTATATGTCTAGAGTTAAAGGTGACCACAAACTTATAAGTAAACATGCTTCTATGGTAACCACTCAGGTAGAACAAGTGTTTAAAGCACAAGATGATTTGCTCAATGAATTAAATAATAAGAAAAATGATAATGTTGTTAGAGTTATGACTAGATGGGGTAGAATGACTCAGGAACCTTTGTATCCTGAGGACCACCCTAAGAGAGTTGAGCAAGATTCTTAGAGAACTAATGTTGATACACCTAGTACTTCTAAGAAGGAGATAAAAATGATAGGACTTTGCATGCTTCTAGTGAACCTATTGTTGACACACCTGAGAATCCCAATGATATTTCTATTTCTGATGCTGAAACACAATCTGGTAACAAACATGAACCTAGTGATAATGTTAATGATGATGTTCATGTTGTTGCTCAACCTAGCAATACCAATGATGTAGAGATTGAACTTGTTGTTGATCTTGATAACCCACAATCAAAGAATAAACATTATGATAAGAGAGACTTCGTTGCTAGTAAGCACGATAAAGAAAGAGAACCATCGGTTCAGAAAACCATGTCTTTTCCTCCTAAACCATCCAAGAAAAAGGATGATGAGGATTTTGAGCGCTTTGCTGAAATGATTAGACCTATCTTTTTGCGTATGCGTTTGACTGATATGCTTAAAATGAATCCTTATGCTAAGTATATGAAAGATATTGTTACAAATAAAAGAAAGATACCAGAAGCTGAAATTTCCACCATGCTTGCCTATACTTTTAAAGGTGGAATACCTAAGAAACTAGGAGATCCTGGAGTACCAACTATATCATGCTCCATTAAAAGAAACTATGTTAAAACTGCCTTATGTGATCTTGGAGCCGGTGTTAGTTTTATGCCTCTCTCTTTATATCGTAGACTTGATTTGAATAAGTTGACGCCTACTGAAATATCTTTGCAAATGGCCAATAAATCAACTGCTATACCTGTCGGTATTTGTGAGGATGTGCCTGTTGAGGTTGCAAACGTTACTATTTTAACGGACTTTGTTATTCTTGATATTCCCAAGGACAATAGTATGTCTATTATCCTTGGTAGACCCTTTTTGAATACTGCAGGGGTGTTATTGATTGCAACAAAGGCAATGTCACTTTTCATGTTAATGGTAATGAGCATACGGTACACTTTCCGAGGAAACAACCTCAAGTCCACAGTATCAATTCTATTGGAAAAATTTCAAGGATTACTATTGGAGGTTTTGAATTCCCTCTTCCTACTGTCAAGAAGAAATATGATATTCTTATTGTTGGGGACATGCATATCCCCGTTGAGGTAACCTAGTGTTATTCGAAAATTCTCCGGTTTCATGCAATTCGGAAAGAGTTTGTTAACAAGACTTGATCAACCTTGTTAGTGGATTCCTTTTGATGAGCACGAGATGGATGAAGTTAGAAAGCACAACTCTGTGTACCCTCCTTTTACTTTCTGTTATTTAGATTAAATAAAGCAAAAATAATATTTTCTGCGTGTTTTCTGAATTATCCTTGCAATAAAAATACCTCGAAAATAAAAGTTCTCCAAATGTCCTAAAAATGACATATGATTTTTTGTAGAATATTTAAGAATTTCTGGCACTTAGAACACACCAGGGGGCCCACCATTTGGCCAAGAGGGCACAGGGCGCGCTCACACCCCTAGGGCGCGCCCCCTGCCTCATGGGCCCCACGTGGACCCCCTCCACTTATTCCAGCACCCACTCACTTCGTCTTCCTCCAGAAAAAATCCTCCCATAGCTCAAACCCATGTTCTAGCTCATCTTGCTGCCATTTTCGATATCTTTGCTCAAAGCTCCATTCACAAAACTGTTTGGAGAGATTGTTCTTCGGTATGTGACTCCTCTAATGGTCCAATTAGTTTTTGTTCTAGTGATTTATTTATTGCAATTTTTTGCTGCTAAGGTGACCCTATTCTTGAGCTTGCATGTCAAATTTATATGGTCCAAAGTAGTTTTAATGCATGATATAGCCTCTAGGCACTTGTGGGAGTAGTTGCTATCAATCTTGTTGAGTTTGGTTCGCTTCTATCTTGAGCCACTAAAATTTCAGAAATTTTTAGAGAAAGAAAAATGCATAGGAAAATGTACCAAGGTGGTTCCTCAAGGAAGCAAGGACCAAGGCTCGCGATACATGAGCCGGACAATGAACCACCAATGGAAGCTCAAATGCGGCCTTGTGAATGGCCGTCAGAGGAGTTTATGGTCCAGGCAGGCATCAAGGATGAATTTGATGCGTATGTGCGTAATGCTGATCTTGAGGACTTCGTGTCAGATAAGTGCCTACAGCACCACTACCTAACTGAGTCCTTTGTGAGGAGGTTTAAATTTACATCCTCACGCAATTCTCACACTGTTTTATTTGATCTTTATGATAAATCATATACCATGGACTTAGAAGATTTTAATACTGCTTGTAAACTCCTGCAGTGGGGCAATGTTAGTGAACCTCGCAAATCTGAATATAAAGACTTTCTTGCTAGTATCACTGCGGGGGAATCTAGAGAAATCACACAAGCTACCATAGGGAGCATTCATTTCCCTTCCATACATTATTTTGCTCTCTTTATAGGTAGATGTATTAACGGCAAAGATGAGGCTTATCACATGTGCGTTCCAGATCTCAGTGTCCTCAAGAGTGCGGTATTAGGTGATAAATAATATAACTTGGGGGCCATTGTGGCACGAAGGTTGCATCTTAACGGTATAAGTGGAGATTTGTTTGGTGGAATTTATGCAACTCGTGTAGCTAACTATCTTGGTGTACCCATACATGGAAACGATATTGAGTTACCTCCTGCTTATCTAGATTATAGTGCTATGGTTCACCATCAGTTTCTTGAGAGGAATGAACAGTTCCTCCAGTACCGACTAATCTTTGATAGACAGCACACTGTCCATGTTGCCCTCCCTGCTCCTACTTTCTTTAACTTTCATGCAAAAAGGAGATATGTTATAACCAGGGAGGAGAACGAGTACAAGAGGAGAACGGAGGCAACTCGCCTCCAAGCTGCAGCTGTTCAGGCAGTAGCTGCTGCTTCTCAGTATGACCCCAGCTACGACTTTGGATATCCAACAGGCCAGCAGTGTCCATAGACCAACTTAGGCCAAAAGCCTAGGCTTGGGGGAGTACGTATTTCTCACCGACATTACATTCATGTTCACACACTCATGCCGGTTGTCAGTGCTCATACTTTTTCATTGTACTATCCATGCTAGTTTATTTTCTTTTCTGAGCCTTCTTCTTATGTCTCTGAAAAACCTTAAGAAAAACCTAAAAAAATTAGTTATAGCTTTTAGCTAGTTTACTTTCCATGCCTGTATAGTAGTAATAATTGAAAGAAAACCCAAAAAGATTTGCCGTTCTTCTTTTGCTTGTTGGGAGCTTTCCCGTGTAAATAGTTTTATTTCTTTTCTTATTCTTTGGGGGTCGAGAGGAGAAGACCATGATGAAAATGTTGAGTGGTTCTCATATGCATTATTGTTGATTTAACCAAGAGCCCATATTACCTTGTCTTCTCCCTCGTATTAAATGCTTGCAGATTCCAGCTTAGTCCAACGCACGTGCACTATTATTATTATCCACACTGTTCGGTCGTGCGAGTGAAAGGCAATAATGACGATATATGATGGACTGATTGAGATGAGAGAAGCTGGTATGAACTCGACCTATCTTGTTTTTGTAAATATGATTAGTTCATCGTTCCCGATTCAGCCTATTATGAATAAAACATGTTTGCAATGACAATTAGAGATTATAGTTGCTCATGCCATGCTTAATTTGCTAGGAGTTTATAATGGTTTACCTTGCATGCCAACATGCTATTAAAATGGTTGTGATGTGGTATGATAGGGTGGTATCCTCCTTTGAACGATTCGAGTGGCTTGAATTGGCACATGTTCACGCATGTAGTTGAAACAAAATCAACATAGCCTCCACGATATTTATGTTCATGGTGATTTATATCCTACTCATGCTTGCACTCATTGTTGATTAATCTTAATGCATATTCATGGCTGTTGTCGCTCTCTAGTTGGTCGCTTCCCAGTCCCTTTCTAGCCTTCACTTGTACTAAGCGGGAATACTGCTTGTGCATCCACTTCCATAAACCCCAAAGTTATTCCATATGAGTCCACCATACCTTCCTATATGTGGTATTTACCTACTGTTCCAAGTAAATTTGTATGTGCCAAACTCTAAACCTTCAAATGAAATTCTGTTTTGTATGCTTGAATAGCTCATGTATCAACTAGGGCTGTCTATATATTCCATGCTAGGTGGGTTATTCTCCCAATGAGTGGACCCCGCTCATCATTCATGAGAAAATGGCCGGTAACCGGGATGCCTGGTCCCATGCTCAAATCAAAATAATTGCAAACAACACTCCCCTAGGATTGTTGTTAGTTGAACGACACCTGTTGTTTCGGACAAGCCATGGATTGATGTTTGTTGGTGGTGGGGGAGTATAAACTTTACCATTCTGTATGGGAACCGCCTATAATGTGTGTAGCATGGAAGATATCGAGATCTCTTGGTTGTTATGTTGACAATGAAAGTATGCCAATCAAAATATTATTTATTTCTGTTTCAAAACTCGAGCTTTGGCACCTCTGCATATCCCTGCTTCCCTTTGCAAAGGGCATATCTATTTACTTTTATGTTGAGTCATCATCCTCTTATTAAAAAGCACCAGTTGGAGAGCACCGCTGTCATTCACATGCATTGCTATTAATTTACATTGAGTAAGACTGTGACTGGATCTCTTTTACTATGAATTACAATGTCTAGTCAGTCCTTGATCTTCAGGGGTGTTATGCATTTATGTTTTGTGGTCTCAGAAAGGGCTAGCAAGATACCATCTTGTTATATCATGTTATGATTGTTTTGAGAAAGTGTTGTCATCCGAGATTTATTATTATTGCTCGCTAGTTGATATGCCATTGATATGAGTAAACATGAGACCTAAATGTTATTGTGAATATGGTTAGTTCATAATCTTTGCTGAAAACTTGAATGCTGGCTTTACATATTTGCAACAACAAGATCAAACGGAGTTTGTAAAAGTTTTTCAGTTTGTCAACTGAATTGCTTGAGGACAAGCAAAGGTTTAAGCTTGGGGGAGTTGATACGTCTCCAACATATCTACTTTTCCATACGATTTTGCCCTTGTTTTGGACTCTAACTTCCATGATTTGAGTGGATCTAACCCAGACTAACGTTGTTTTCAGCAGAACTGCCCTGCTGTTATTTTTGTGCAGAGATAAAAGTTCTGAATGACCTGAAAATCCATGAAGACACGTTTTGAAATTAATGAAAAATACTGGCAAAAGAATCAGCATCAGGGGGCCCACACCCTGTCCACAAGGGTGCAGGGCACGCCCCCTTGCCTCGTGGGCCCCCTGGGACTCTACCGACCTCAAGCCCAACTCCATATATTCACGTTCGGGGAGAAAAAAAATTAGAGAGAAGGATTCATCGCATTTTACGATACGGAGCCGCCGCCAAGCCCTAATCTTCGCGGCGAGGGCTGATTTGGAGTCCATTCGGGGCTCAGGAGAGGGAAATCCGTCGCCGTCGTCATCATCAACCATCCTCCATCACCAATTTCATGATGCTCACCGCCGTGCATGAGTAATCCCATCGTAGGCTTGCTAGACAGTGATGGGTTGGATGAGATTTACCATGTAATCGAGTTAGTTTTGTTAGGGTTTGATCCCTAGTATCCATTATGTTCTAAGATTCATGTTGCTATGACTTTGCTATGCTTAGTGCTTGTCACTAGGGCCCGAGTGCCATGATTTCAGATCTGAACCTATTATGTTTTCATGAATATATGTGAGTTCTTGATCCTATCTGGCAAGTCAATAGTCACCTACTATGTGTTATGACCCGGCAACCCCGAAGTGACAATAATCGGGACCACTCCAGGTGATAACCGTAGTTTGAGGAGTTCATGTATTCACAAGTGTTAATGCTTTGGTCTAGTACTCTATTAAACGGAGGCCTTAATATCCCTTAGTATCCATTATGTTCTAAGATTGATGTTGCTATGACTTCGCTATGCTTAGTGCTTGTCACTAGGGCCCGAGTGCCATGATTTCAGATCTGAACCTATTATGTTTTCATGAATATATGTGAGTTCTTGATCCTATCTTGCAAGTTATAGTCACCTACTACATGTTATGATCCGTCAACCCCGGAGTGACAATAGTCGGGACCACTCCCGGTGATGACCGTAGTTTGAGGAGTTCATGTATTCACTAAGTGCTAATGCTTTGGTTTGGTACTCTATTAAAATGATGCCTTAATATCCCTTAGTTTCCAATAGGACCCCGCTGCCACGGGAGGGTAGGACAAAAGATGTCATGCAAGTTCTTTTCCATAAGCATGTATGACTATATTCGGAATACATGCCTACATTACATTGATGAACTGGAGCTAGTTCTGTGTCACCCTATGTTATAACTGTTGCATGAGGAATCGCATCCTACATAATTATCCATCATTGATCCATTGCCCATGAGCTTTTCACATATTGATCTTTGCTTAGTTACTATTCCGTTGCCACTGTTACGATTGCTACAAAAACTACTACTATTACTTTTGCCACCGTTACCGTTACTTCCATACTACTTTGCTACTAAATACTTTGCTGTAGATATTAAGTCTTTCAGGTGTGGTTGAATTGACAACTCAACTGCTAATACTTGAGAATATACTTTGGCTCCCCTTGTGTCGAATCAATAAATTTGGCTTGAATACTCTACCCTCGAAAACTGTTGCGATCCCCTATACTTGTAGGTTATCAATGTAGAACCTCCCCGGCAACGGTGCTAGAAATTCTTCCTGCTACTTCTTGAGCTTGCATTGATTTCTCCCTTGAGGAGGAAAGGGTGATGCAGCAAAGTAGCGATACGTATTTCCCTCAGTTAAGAACCAATGTATCAATCCAGTAGGAGGCACACATAAGTTTCCAATCTATGCACCTGCGCAAACTAACAAACACTTGCACTCAACGAGAAAAAGGGGTTGTCAATCCCTTTACGGTCTGGAACAAGAGTGAGATCTAATAGAGATAGGTATAAAGATAAATAAAAAGGAAAAGTATACTAAATATAAATAAAGTGTAGCAAGGGATTTTTTTGGGTTTTTTGGTTTATAGATTTGAAAATATATGATGTAAAATAGACCCAGGGGCCATAGGTTTCACTAGAGGCTTCTCTCTTGAAGATAGCATACATGGGTAAACAAATTATTGTTGAGCAATTGATACAAAAGCGCATAGTTATGACGATATCTAAGGCAATGATCATGAATATAGGCATCACGCCCATGTCAAGTAGACCGAAACAATTTTGCATCTACTACTATTACTCCACACATCGACCATTATCCAGCATGCATCTAGAGTATTAAGTTCATAAGAACAGAGTAATGCCTTAAGTAAGATGACATGATGTAGAGGGATAAACTAGAGCAATATGATATAAACCCCATCTTTTTATCCTTTATGGCAGCAATACAATACGTGCCTCGCTACCCCTTCTGTCACTGGGTGAGGACACCGCATGATTGAACCCAAAACTAAGAACCTCTCCCATTGCAAGAAAAAACATTCTAGTTGGCCAAACCAAACCGATAGTTTGAAGAGAATTACAAAGATATCTTAGTCATGCATAGAAGAGTTCAGAGAGGACTCAAATAATATTCATAGATAAACTGATCATAAATCCACAATTCATCGTATTGTGACAAACACACTGCAAAAGAATATTACACGAATAGACCTCCAAGAACATCAAGGAGAACATTGTTTTGAAGATGAAAGTGAGAGAAGAAGCCATCTAGCTACTAGCTATGGACCCGTAGGTCTGTGGTAAACTACTCATGCTTCAATGAAAGGGCAACAAGGTTGATGTAAATACCCTTCGTGATCGAATCCCCCTCCGGCAGGGTGCCGGAGAAGGCCCCAAGATGGGATCTCACGGGAACAGAGGCTTGCGGCGGCGGAAAAGTATTTTGGTGGATGCCTCTGATGGTTTGGGAATATTTGGGAATTTATAGTGCAAAGATTAGGGTTGGAAGACCTTCGAGGGGCCCACAAGCCCTCAGGGCACGCCTGGCAGGCTTGTGGCCTCCTCGGGAGCCTTCTGCCCCCCTCTCCAAGTCCTCTAGATGTCTTCTGGTCCAAGAAAAATCATCGCGAAAGTTTTATTCCGTTTGGACTTAGTTTGATATTCCTTTTATGTAAAACTCAAAAACAAGGAAAAACAGAAACTGACACTAGGCTCTAGGTTAATAGGTTATCCCAAAAATAATATAAAATAGCATATTAATGCATATAAAACATCGAAAACAGATAATATAATAGCATGGAACAATAAAAAAATTATAGACACGTTGGAGACGTGTCACCGCACAAGCGGTACTACCGCTAGGAGCAAGTGGTACTACCATAAATTCCTGGTGGGTAACAGAGACCCTCCTGGTGTTACCACGGCACATGAGCAGAAGTACCACACAAACGGTACTACCCTGGTGGCCAACGGTACCACCGCCGATTACCAGCAGGAATGGTCAGCAGAACAAAAGAATCAAGTAAGACCAAAACTGTCATAACTTCTGCAAACGAACTCCGAAATTAGTAGACTCAAACTTGTTGGATACATTAGAAGTACCAATGGAGAAGAAATGCCAATAGGATAATGAAGAGAATCTTCCCCAAATATGAATCGGTAAAATGTCCAACACCAAAAATGCAAAGATGATGCATACGGACTCCATTTTCGATGATCTTGAAGTTTGACAAAGAATGAACACAAACTCTAAAACCTCACATAGAGAAAAACCAAATAAGAACCAGTAAATATGATACCAAGGATGTAATGGTTTGATCTCTCTACGAACGATACGATCAAGCTACTCACTCAAGAGCTCCCCTTGATTACAACAATCAATCCTATAACGTGGTCTCCCAACTAACACCATGAGACTGGTAAAATAGAAAACCTATCAAGGTCAAACCTTTGCCTTGTGCTTAATTCAGTTGAGCTAGATGATGACGATCTTGACCTCATCAAGTTGGACCAACCTTCTTGATTGCGCTGACTTGATGAAGACTAGTGAATTTCTCCCCCATACTCCACTATGGGTGAGCCCCTACTAGGCACATCTTCACATGTCCATTATCACGAGAATGGACGACAAGTTTCAAGCATGTGATCTCTTCATGATGCTCCTCTTGAACTTGCACACCACAACCTTGATGACTAACACCACTTGATGAAATTACCTCTTGGGTTATATGAAATCTTCCTTTTGATGCAAGCCCATGGAAAGGTACCTAACCTTGCATAAAAACACCAACAACATAGATCATGGGTTAGTTCACAAAGCGTAATGGACAACGCTTACCATAGCGTGAGATCACATGATCCCACTTGGTACATACTCTTTGCTTTGTGTGTTGATCAATTTGAATCCCCTATTAGCACTTAGTCTTGATCAACCTTGTGTCATATCTTATCTCTTTATTAAGACGATGTCTTCAAGGTAAACATGAATGTTCACACAATCTTGTTCTTCTTCTTCAAGACATGCTTGCAATAGGCTCAAACTCTCAGAAGACCAATCTTTGGATAACTCCATGAATAACACCTTGGTCATCACATAGTCTCCTTCTTTCAACCTTGAAGCCAACATATGGTCTTCGAGCATTGCCTATGGACAAAACCTTCAAATATAACTCAAGGAAACCATGATGACCCACAAGTATATGGGATCAATCATAGTCCTTTCGATAAGTAAGAGTGTCGAACCCAACGAGGAGCAGAAGGAAATGACAAGTGGTTTTTAGCAAGGTATTCTCTGCAAGCACTGAAATTATAAGTAACGAGTAGTTTCATAGCAAGATAATTTGTAACGAGCAAGTAACAATAATAGTAACAAAAGTGCAAGAAGGTAGCCCAATCCTTTTGAGGCAAAGGACAGGCCAAAACGGTCTCTTGTGATAAGCAAAGTGTTCTTGAGGGTACACGGGAATTTCATCTAGTCACTTTCATCATGTTGGTTCGATTTGTGTTTGCTACTTTGATAATTTGCTATGTGGATGGACCAGTGCTTAGGTATTGTTCTTACTTGAACAAACCTCCTACCTATGATTAACCCCGTCGCAAGCATCCGCAACTACGAGAAAAGTATTAAGAATAAATTCTAACCATAGCATTAAACTTTCCGATCCGAATCAGTCCCTTACGGAATAGCGCATAAACTAGGGTTTAATCTTCTGTCACTCTCGCAACCCATCATCTAATAACAACTCCATAATGCATTCCCTTAGGCCCAAATATGGTTAAGTGTCATGTAGTCAACATTCACATGACACCACTAAGGGAATCACAACATACATGCCATCAAAATATCGAACACATACAAAATTCACATGATTACTTGCAACAAGATTTCTCCCGTGACCTCAAGAAAAAAAGTAACTACTCACAAATTATAATCATGCTCAAGATCAGAGGGGGTATTAAATAGCATAATGGATCTGAACATATAATCTTCCAATAAATAAACCATATTGTAATCAACTACAAGATGTAATCAACACTACTAGTCACCCACAAGTACCAATCTATAGTTCCGGTACAAAGACTGAACACAAGAGATGAACTAGGGTTTGAGAGGAGATGGTTCTGGTGAATATGTTGATGGAGATTTACCTCCCCAAGATGGGAGAGTTGTTGGTGATGATGATGACGACGATTTCCCCCTCCGGGAGGGAAGTTCCCCTGGCAGAATCGCTCCGCCGGAGGGCAAAAGTGCTCCTGCCCAAGTTCCACCTCGAGATGGTGGCGCTTCATCCCGGAAGTCCTCTCCTTATTTTCTATAGGTAAAAATGACTTATATACCAGAAGAGGGGCACCAGAGGTGGGCCGAGTAGGGCACAACCCACCAGGGCGCGCCTGGGCCTCCTGGCGGGCCCAGGTGGGTTACGCCCAGCTGGTGGCCCCTCTTTGGTACTTATTGGCTCCAATATTTCTAATATATTCCATAAAAATTCTCCGTAAAGTTTCAGCTTATTTGGAATTGTGTAGAATAGGTAGCCTGACGTGGCTTTTTCAGGTCCAGAATTCTAGCAGCCGGTATTCTCCCTCTTTGTGTGTACCTTGCATATGATGAGAGAAAAGGCATTAGAAATACTCCAAAAAGCATTATTATACATAAAAACAATATAAACAATAGTAGCTAAACAGATGTAAAATGGATGTATCAAACCATTAGTCCATAGGGATTGCCATCAGTTACCAAAACCGAACTTGGATGCACCATGCTCTTTCACCCGGATAAGGGGGTGCTCGGCATGTCCATTGCTTGTCCTTTGTGATGCGACAAGGACCCTCCTAAGACATTATGTCAGAGACAAGTAGACCGAAATCCATCTGCATCTACTACTATTACTCCACCCGTCGACCGCTATCCAGCATGCATCTTATGGTATTAAATTCATAACAAACAGAGTAATGCTTGGAGCATGATGACATAATGTAGACAAAGTAAGACCAAATAATATGTTCGAACCCCTTCTTTTTACCCTTTGTAGCAACAATACAATACCTGACTTGCGACTCCTCCTATCACAGAGTAAGGACACCGGAAGATTGAACCTACTACCTCTCCCACTAAAGATAAATCAATCTACTTGGCCAAAGAAGACAGATAGATTGGAGAGAATTACTAGGCTATAAAATCACACATATATAAATCTCAGAAAAGACTCAAATACTTTCAATGAATAATCTGATCATATACCCACAATTCATCGGATCCTAACAAACACACCGCGAGAATTACATTGAATGGATCTTTGAAGAGATCATTGTATTGAAGATCAAATAGAGAGAGAGAGAGAGAGAGAGAGAGAGAGAGAGAGAGAGAGCCATCTAGCTACTGATATGGACCCGTAGGTCCTGTAGGAACTACTCACACATCATCATGGAGGCAGCAAGGTTGATGATGATTGCCTCCCCAATGGTTTCCCACTATCGCAGAGTATCGGTGATGGCCTCTAGATGGGATCACGGAAGAACAGAGGCTTGCGACAGACTAATAACTTTTTTGGAGCTCGCTGTGGTGGTTTCTGGATTTTAGGGAATTTATAGGCCAAGAATTAGGCCAATAGGAGTCACAAGCTCACACCGAGCCCCCCTAGAGCGCGCCATCTGAGCTTGTGGCTTCCTCGAACGTCGTCTGGTGTATCTCCAAAGCTTCTAGGGTCTCTTCTAGTCCAAAAAATCACCATAAAATTTCATCATGTTTGGACTTTGTTTGGTATGTTTTTTGCGAAAGAGAGAATTAGGCAAAAAAATAGCATAAACTGGCACTGGGCCTAGGTGAATAGGTTAGTCCACAAAATTATATAAAATGGCATATAAAGCATACAAAATTGGTAATATAATAGCATGAAACAATAAAAAATTATATATACATTGGAGACGTATCAATCACATGTACTTCGTATCTAGTCCACATCAATACAATGAAAGAAGGACGTAGGGTATTACCTCCTCAAGAGGGCCCAAACCTGGGTAAAGATCGTGCCTCCTCTTACCATCATGCCAAGGCCACGAGATCGGGACCCCTACCCGAGATCTACTGGATTTAGCTCCGACATTGGTTCCTGGGGGAGTCCTGGATTAGGGGGTATCCGGACAGCCGGACTATAACCTTTGGCCGGACTGTTGGACCATGAAGATACAAGATTGAAGACTTTGTCCCGTGTCCGGATGGGACTCTCCTTGGCGTGGAAGGCAAGCTTGGCAATACGGATATGTAGATCTCCTTCCTTGTAACCTACTCTGTGTAACCCTAGCCCCCTCCGGTGTCTATATAAACCGGAGGGTTTAGTCCGTGGGACACAACAACAACAACAATCATACCATAGGCTAGCTTCTAGGGTTTAGCCTCTCTGATCTCATGGTAGATCAACTCTTGTACTACCCATATCATCAATATTAATCAAGCAGGAGTAGGGTTTTACCTCCATCGAGAGGGCCCGAACCTGGGTAAAAACATCGTGTCCCTTGTCTCCTGTTACCATCCGCCTAGACGCACAGTTCGGGACCCCCTACCCGAGATCTGCCGGTTTTGACACCGACATTGGTGCTTTCATTGAGAGTTCCTCTGTGTCGTCATCTTTAGGCTTGATGGCTCCTTCGATCGTCAATAGCGATGCAGTCCAAGGTGCGACTTTTCTCCCCGAACAGATCTTCGTGTTCGGCGGCTTCGTATTGCGGGCCAACTCGCTTGGCCATCTGGAGCAGATCGAGAGTTACGCCCCTGGCCATCAGGTCAGGTTTGGTAGCTTAAACTACACGGCCAACATCCGTGGAGACTAGATCTTCGACGGATTCGAGCCCCGGCCGAGTGCGCCGCACTGTCACGATGGGCATGATTTAGCTCTGCCGCCGAACAGTGTTCTGGAGACCGCACCTGCAACCGCTCCGACCTTCAATTCAGAGCCAATTGCGCCATCAGTGGGCAGGTGGTTAGACCCCGCCACGGAGGCAGCAACCTCAACAGCGATCGAGCTGAACACCAGCCTTACCCTTCGCAAGGCACGTGATTCCACATTGCCGGACTCTCCTCCGGACTCCGAACCACCCGCGACCCTGCCAATCGAATCCGATTGGGCACCGATCATGGAGTTCACCGACGCGGATATCTTTCAGCACTCGCCCTTCGGCGACATACTGAATTCACTAAGGTCTCCTTGTCAGGAGAGTCCTAGCCGGATTATGACCGGCAGGATTGGGATGCGGATGACGAAGAAATTCGACGCCCACCCACCACCCACTACGTAGCCACTGTCGATGATTTGACTGACATGCTCGACTTCGACTCCGAAGACATCGATGGTATGGACGGTGATGTAGGAGACGAACAGGAACCACCGCCCACAGGGCAATGGACAGCCACCTCATCATATGACATATATAAGGTGGACACACCCAAAGAGGGCAATGGTGACGGAACAGCGGGGGATGACCCCTCCAAGAAGCAACCTAAGAGCCGGCGTCAGCGGCGCCGCTCTAAGTCTCGCCAAAGCAAAAACAGTGATACCGGCACAGGAGATAATAACACCCCGGACAGTGCCGAAGACAACCCCCTCCAGCAAGATTCGGCGCAGGAGGATGGAGAAGCCAGCCCTCCTGAGAGAGCGGCAGATAGAGAGGTAGAGGATGATAATTACATGCCTCCCTCCGAAGACGAGGCAAATCTCGATGACGATGAATTTTTCGTGCCTGAGGATCCCGTCGAGCAAGAGCGCTTCAAGCGCGGGCTTATGGCCACGGCAAATAGCTTTAAGAAAAAGCAGCACCAGCTTAGAGCCGATCAAGACCTGCTAGCTGACAGATGGACTGAAGTCCTTGCGGCCGAGGAATACGAACTCGAACGCCCCTCCAAGAGCTACCCAAAGCGCAGGTTGCTACCCTGATTAGAGGAGGAAGCATTTAAACCTACATCTCTAGTGTATGATGCGGCTGATCGGCCACCTCGTGGCCACGACAGAGAGGCCTCTCGGCCCACAGCTCAAGCCATACCCCGGCGTCACTCAAAAAATACGAAGGCACGAGGAAATGCGCTGGACCCGCGAGACATATTGGAGGACAAAGCAAGGCAAGCAAGATCGATCTACGGATCGCAGGGGCACCCCACCACACGGGACGATAACTGTCACGCCGGATACAGTAAAAGTAAATCCGGCCGGGCCGAACACAGCAGACAAAACTCATTTGAGATGCGTTGTGATATAGCCCAGTACAGAGGCGCCGCACACCCGCTATGCTTCACAGATGAAGTAATGGATCATCAAATACCAGAGGGTTTCAAACCCGTGAATATCGAATCATACGATGGTACGACAGATCTCGCGGTATGGATTGAGGACTATCTCCTTCATATCCACATGGCCGGCGGCGACAATCTACATGCCATCAAATACCTCCCACACAAGCTTAAAGGACCAGCTTGGCATTGGCTCAACAGCTTGCCAGCAGAATCCATTGGTTGTTGGGAAGATCTGGAAGCCGCATTCCTCGACAACTTCCAGGGCACTTATGTGCGACCACCATATGCCGATGACTTGAGCCACATAATTCAACAGCCAGAGGAATCGACCAGGCAATTCTGGACACGGTTCCTAACAAAGAAAAATCAAATCGTTGACTGTTCGGATGCAGAGGCCCTAGCAGCTTTCAAGCATAACATCCGCGATGAGTGGCTTGCCCGGCACCTTGGCCAGGAAAAGCCGAAATCTATGGCAGCCCTCACAACACTCATGACCCGCTTTTGCGCGGGAGAAGACAGCTGGCTGGCTCACAACAATAACATATCAAAGAGCCCTGGTACTTTGGATACCAAGGACAACAATGGCAGGTCACGTCGCAACAAACACAAGCGCCGCATTAACAGCGACAACACTGAGGATACGACAGTTAATGCCGGATTCAGAGGCTCTAAGCCCGGTCAGCGCAAAAAGCCATTCAAAAGAAACACTCCGGGCCCGTCTAGTTTGGACCGTATACTCGATCGCTCGTGCCAAATACACGGCACCCCCGACAAGCCAGCCAACCACACCAACAGGGATTGTTGGGTGTTCAAGCAGGCCAGCAAGTTAAATGTCGAAAACAAAGACAAGGGGCTACATAGCGATGATGAGGAGGAGACCCGACCGCCGAACAACGGAGGACAGAAAGGGTTCCCCCCACAAGTGCGGATGGTGAAAACATGATATATGCAACCCACATCCCCAAGAGGGAGCGAAAGCGTGCGTTAAGGGACGTATACGCGCTGGAGCCAGTCGCCCCAAAGTTCAACCCCTGGTCCTCCTGCCCGATCACTTTCGATCGCAGAGACCATCCCACCAGCACCCGTCATGGCGGATTTGCCGCATTGGTCTTAGACCCAATCATTGATGGATTTAACCGAACCCGCGTCCTTATGGACGGCGGCAGCAGCCTGAACCTGCTTTATCAGGACACAGTGTGCAAAATGGGTATGGATCCCTCGAGGATTAAACCCACAAAAACGACCTTTAAAGGTGTCATACCAGGTGTAGAGGCCCATTGCACAGGCTCAGTCACATTAGAAGTGGTCTTTGGATCCCCGGATAATTTCCGAAGCGAGGAGTTAATCTTCGTCATAGTCTCGTTCCGCAGTGGCTATCATGCACTGCACGAGAGAACCGCATTCGCAAAATTCAATGCGGTGCCGCACTACGCATACCTCAAGCTCAAGATGCCAGGACCTCGAGGGGTCATCACAGTCAATGGAAATACAGAACGCTCCCTCCGAACGTAGGAGCACACTGCGGCCCTCGCAGCAGAAGCACAAGGCAGCCTCTCAAGGCAATTCTCCAGTCCGGCGATCAAACGTCCGGACGTCGTCAAGCGCGCTCGGAGTAATCTGCAACAAGACCGCCTGGCACGTTCCGAGCAGGCGTAGCAATGCAGCCCCAACCTCAGCCCCAGCCAAACGGCGAAATTCGTACCACGCGTACATAATTACGCTCTGAAAATACCATGGGCATAGAGGGAGGGGCACGACCACGGCACGCCCCAAAATGCGGCTTAAACGCACTAGGGGCTTTCAACTTTGTTATTTTTCTCACTTTCATGACTTTACTCTCCGGAAGACCTGTTCGGCAGTACAATCGCCGAACACACTATACAACAACCAGGGAGGCAGAAAGCTACGTCACACTATGGAACTCCCAGGTGGTCTCTATAACGAGCAAACTACCTGCTTTAAATACCATTCCGCAGCTCGCCCCCGTAGGGGACATGTCAAATAGTCCCATTTTTTGCTTATTGCACTATTTGTATCGTTCTGCTTTAATGCACTTTTTCGAATAAACAATGCATAGCTTCATACTATTATTGCATTCTCTATTCCTTCCTTTTTATGTATATATGTTCATTCATGACATTTAGCACCCGTACACTTTGGTACGGCTAATACGCCAGGGGCTAAAGCACCCCATAATACGGCGTGAGAAGTCCGAACAGTTTCACAAGTGCGGCACCCCGAACTTATAGCATTATATGCATCAGCTCCGAATCATGTCTTGCGTCAATAGTTGGGTTTGCCTGGCTCCCATGTTTTGGTACCTTACGTTCCGCTATATCGGCTAAGGTAGTACTGGGAGAACTACTGCGATTGTGCCCCGGTTCAGCTGGGCTAAGCACCTCAGTAGAGAAAGCTAAAACTGACTGTCATGATAGGGAGAGATCTGGTCGCTGTTCGAGAGGTCTCGAGTCCCTAAAGACTTATGCCGCTTAGGGCGAGGAGTCGGCTTGGTCCGGCCTAGGCGTGTATAGTGCCCCAAACTCGGTCTTCCGAATACTAGGGGCTTCGCCAAAATTTAAAATTATAGAATTCTCTGGCTAAGTGAGAGTTATAAAGCATTATAGTCTCATTGCCTTGTTCGTCGTGCTGAGCACCTCCCACGAAGGACCCAAGAATGGGAAAAAGAGTGCTCAAGTTTATCCCGAACACCCCAGCACTCGTGGCATGGGGGCAGAAGCCGATGACTCGCCATCTCTCAGAGTAAATAAACGGCCGCACAGAAGGTAATATTTTAAATTCAAACAAGCGTTGCATAGTGCATATGAACAAGTTTTCAGCGTACAGGATCACACGAGCGAGTTCACTCAAATATTACATCTTTGGAACATTCATCCACCACAAGGCGGGCACCCTTTAGGACACCCTCATAGTACATTTCAGGGTGGCGATGCTCCTTGCCCTGCGGTGGCCCATCCTTCACCAGCTTCTCAGCGTCCATCTTGCCCCAGTGTACTTTAACACGGGCAAGCGCCCTGCGGCGCCCTCGATGCAGACGGAGCGCTTGATGACCTCAAGCCAAGGACAGGCATCCACAAGCCGCATCACCAGCCCGAAGTAGCTCCCTGGCATGGCCTCTCCAGGCCACAGCCGGACTATAAGACCCTTCATGGCCTGTTCGGCCGCCTTATGGAGGTCGACCAATTACTTCAGCTTGTCGCTTAAGGGCATCGGATGGTCGGCCTTAGTATACTGAGACCAGAACACCTTCTCCGTCGAGCTCCCCTCCTCGGCTCGGTAGTGCTTTGTAGCATCCGAGACACTGCGGGGCAAATCTGCGAACGCTCCTGGAGAGCTCCGGACTCGGGTAAGTAACAAGTAATTTACTTTCACATGCTTGCTTTGCATAACGAATGCCTTACCCGCCGCTATCTTCTTCATTGGCTCAATTTCCTGGAGGGCTTTCTGGGCTTTGGCCTTAGCATGCTTGGCGCCTTCAAGGGCCCAGGCAAGCTCGGACTCTCGCGTCTTCGAGTCAAGCTCCAAACTCTCATGCTTTTTCACGAGAGCCTGGAGCTCTTGCTGCACCTCAGCAACCCGCGCCTCTTGTTTCCCCCGCTCGATGTGCTCCATGGCCGCTTTGTTTCGGCCTCGGACAGTGCTTGCTTCAGGGTCGCCACCTCGGTCGTGGCCCCTGGCACATTAATAACTATCCTATCATTTTTGCAATGGCATCTTTTTTATATATTCACACATAGACAAGGCATTACTTACCTTGGTTCTCCTCGAGCTGCTTCTTGGCAAGGCCGAGCTCTTTCTCGGACCGCTCGAGGTTCTGCTTCAGCGCATCGACCTCCGCAGTCAGTGCAGCAGAGGTCAGCAGCGAAGCCTGCATACGCATATCGATATACTTACGTTAGACTCCTGCGGATATTTTTAGATCCTCTATTCGGCTTTTCTTTGTGAACACCGAACATAGCATCTAGGGCTACTGTCTATCCGGTAATATTTTCATATGTTTTTAATACATACCTTAAAGCCTGTTAGAAGGCTGGCACAGGCTTCAGTCAGTCCGCTCTTGGCAGACTGAACCTTCTGGATCACCGCACTCATAATAGTGCGGTGCTCCTCGTTGATGGAGGCGCTGTTAAGCACCTCCAGCAAATTATCCGGTGCCTCCGGTTGGACGGAGGTCATCGGCACGGTAGGCTTGCCCCTCATAGAGGTGGGGCGCCTGCTGGAGTCCGGAACCACTGGGGTTCCGGTGCCGTATTCGGCCCAGGGCCAAACTTGGAGCCCTTGGGAGCCTTGCTCCCTTTGCGCCTGCAGTCCGGAAGGTCGCCTTGTGGCGCCTCCAGGACTACCTCCCCTTGGCTTGATGCCCTTTGAGACAACACCTCGGCGTTATCCATGGGGCGAGGGGTGGAGGCGGTCGGAAGTGATCCGCCGCTGCTCATGGCCGACGGGTCCAAAGAACCGCTCGACGAGGATACGTCGATACGGGCCCGGGACGAACTTCATAACCGTGTTCGGCATTAGAAGAAGCTGTGCAATTAAACAGTGCCATGAGTTAATCTGGTGTCTGAATACTTACGATCTCGCCAGGGGCTTGGCCCTGGGTGGCCACTCGTCTTCGGTGTCGGCGGCGGTGGCGGAGTAGTCCGGAGGGAGAGTCCTTCCCTTCTTGGACCCTCTGGCCTCCCCAGTGGGGGCGGCCTTCCTCTTCTTGTCTTCCCCGGCTAGAGGGGAAGAACCTTTATCTGCCTCCTCCTCGTTTCCACGGGAGGAGTGCGTCTCGGAGTCATCGGACGATGAGTCCGATAACACATGGCGCCGGGAACTCTTTCGGGTTCCCGTAGCCTTCTTCTTGACCTTTTTCTCCGGCACCTCATAAGGAGCCAGAGTAAGCATCTCCGTCAGGAGAGCATCTGCAGGGTCTTCGGGCAGGGGGGGCTGGACAATCAATCTGCCCCGACGTCTCCACCCATTCCTTTCAAAGGCATGGAAGCTTAGATCCCGCACATAGTTAAACTATGAAAAATGAATACCCTATAAAGAGATAAACTAGCTTACCGCGCTGGCTTGGCGCTTCGCGCTGAACCCGTGATCCTCGGTAAGGGGAGGGGGAACCTCGGCGCTCTTAAACAGCAGCTTCCAAGCATCCTCGTGTGTTGTGTCGAAGAGCTCACTCAGAGTTTGGTGCTGGGCCGGGTCGAACTCCCACAAGTTGAACGCCCGTTGTTGACACGGGAGGATCCGGCGAATGAGCATGACCTGGACTATGTTGACAAGCTTGAGCTTCTTGTTCACCATGTTTTGGACACAGGTTTGGAGTCCGGTCAGCTCTCCCGGACTACCCCATGGCATGCCCTTCTCTTTCCAGGAGGTGAGCCGCGTAGGGATTCCGGATCGGAACTCGGGGGTCGCTGCCCATTTGGGGTGACGCGGCTTGGTGATGTAGAAGCACCCCGATTGCCACCCCTTTATGGTCCCCACGTAGGATCCCTCGAGCCATGTGACGTTGGGCATCTTGCCAACCATGGCGCCTCCGCACTCCGCCTGCTGGTCGCCCACCACCTTCGGTTTAACATTGAAGGTCTTCAGCCATAGGCCAAAGTGTGGCTTGATGCGGAGGAAGGCCTCACACACGACGATAAACGCCGAGATGTTGAGGATGAAGTTCGGGGCCAGATCGTGGAAGTCCAGGCCGTAGTAGAACATGAGTCCCCGGACGAATGAGTGGAGAGGAAATGTCAGTCCGTGGAGGAAATGGGTAAGGAACACTACCCTCTTGTGGGGCCTCGGGGTGGGGATGAGCTGCCCCGCATCTGGGAGCCGGTGTGCGATATCGTCGGGCAGGTATCCGGCTCCCCTCGGCTTCATGATGTGTCCCTCCATGACGGAGGAAACCATCCACTTGCCTCCCGCTCCGGACATGGTTGGAGAGGGTTGAGGAAGAAAATGTGGACTTGGGCGCTGGAGCTTGAGTGTGCGAGAATGGATGAGCAAAGGAGGAAGAAGGCGTGGGTGGAAAAGGGTGAATCCTTGTCCCTTTATATGGGCGGACGAAACTATGCGTCCCCACCAGCCTGGTAAAACTCACTCGTCCCCCAAGCGCCGTAATTGATGGCGCGGTTGGGTTACCCATGTCCGTATTGATGAGAATTCCGCAATAAGGGGACACGATCTCTACTTCGACAAGACGTGCGAAGGAAACCGCCTCGCGAAACACGCTGAGGTTGGCTGTAAAGAAAAAACGATTCGCATAAGGGCTTGGCTGTGGTGTGATGTCACATTACAGGATATGTCAGCCGATTGGATTTGTGGAAATATTATTCTCTCTACGGTGGTATGTGGAACTTGTTTTGCAGAGCCGGACACGATCCTCGTGTTCAAAACCTTCTATGAAGTATTCGGAGGAGGAACCCGCCTTGCAATGCCGAAGACAATCTGCGCGCCGGACTCATCGTCATTGAAGCCTTGTTCAGGGGCTACTAAGGGAGTCCTGGATTAGTGGGTATCCGGACAGCCGGACTATAACCTTTAGCCAGACTGTTGGACCATGAAGATACAAGATTGAAGACTTCGTCCCGTGTCCGGATGGGACTCTCCTTGGCGTGGAAGGCAAGCTTGGCAATACGGATATTTAGATCTCCTTCCTTGTAACCGACTCTATGTAACCCTATCCCCCTCCGGTGTCTATATAAACCGGAGGGTTTAGTCCGTGGGACACAACAACAACAACAATCATACCATAGGCTAGCTTCTAGGGTTTAGCCTCTCCGATCTCGTGGTAGATCAACTCTTGTACTACCCATATCATCAATATTAATCAAGCAGGAGTAGGGTTTTACCTCCATCAAGAGGGCCCGAACCTGGGTAAAAACATCGTGTCCCTTGTCTCCTGTTACCATCCGCCTAGACGCACAGTTCGAGACCCCCTACCCGAGATCCGCCGGTTTTGACACCGACATTGGTGCTTTCATTGAGAGTTCCTCTGTGTCATAATCTTTAGGCTTGATGGCTCCTTCGATCGTCAATAGCGATGCAGTCCAGGGTGCGACTTTTCTCCCCGAACAGATCTTCGTGTTCGGCGGCTTCATTGAGATCCGCCGGTTTTGACACCGATAGTGCCCCATACAGGTCCCTCCGCGTAGCTAAAGCGGTGTGATGGCCCGCCTCCATATAGACTAGCGCATCGACTATGGCTTGACCCTTTTTCCAGCACAACTTTTTGCCTTTAGTAGCATTACCTCCATGGGATTTGATTGGCCATCTCGGCCAGATTGCGATATTCTCTCTAGGTCGGATCGTTAGATTCGGAAACCTAGAATGGTGTCGGTGGGAAACGACACCTATGGGATCACAAGAATCCCTACTGCGGTTGCGGGGCGCGGGGTTGAGAGAAGAGCGGGTCTAACAGATAGCACGTAGTTCGTTTATCCAGGTTCGGGCCGCGAGGATGTGTAAAACCCTAGTCCTGCTTTGGTGGATGTATTCTGAGTTCTTGAACTAGTTACGGAGTGTAACAAGCTCCAAAAAGCCGAACCCTTCTCCCGTGTTCCATGGGCCTCCTTTTATAGGCGAAAGGGGCTGACCCAGTGGCACACAGGAGGTGGAAAGTGCTACAGCGTCACGAGCTTATCGCTGGTATTGTAGGACAAGGCACATTTAATGCGAGGCTTAGGTGTCCCGTCACTTTATCGGGGATGGGGGCGAGGCCCATCCCGTCCGTCGCCGCTCCTCCAAGATTCGACACGCGCCCTGGCCAGCGATGCATGCGGTGCCATGTAGGCAGGCAGGCAGCTGAGGTGGCGTGGTGGTGGAGCCTCCACGAAGGGCTGCATGTTGCCACGCAGGTGCCTACTCATCTGGTTTGGTCGGCAGGTGCATGCGAATGGTGGCGAAGACTTGGCTGGTGTGGGCCTGATGGTGGCCCTGCTGGTGCGCTTGGCGAGGGCCTTACCAGGTGGCTCGGCAAGGGTCTTGCCATCGCGCGCAGGCGTCCCCGGCAAGGATCTTGCCGAGGGTCTTGTGGGTTTCTTCGGTGAGGATGGCTGCCTTCCTATCCTCATTTGATTTTGACTATTATTTGTCTTCACAAAGATCTGCATGCCACCATAGAGGTGCGTCCCGAGCCCTGTCCCAATGCATTTGTCGAGTGTTGGTGGGCTCGAGGGTGGCTCGCTCGGCTGGCGTGGGCGAGCTGCCCCAGCAAGGGTCTTGCCGGGGCCGGTGAGGCTGCCCCGGCAAGGGTCCTTGCCGGGGAAACCTGCTTCGTCCATCTGATCTTTGTGGCCTTGTTCCTTGTCGTTGCTTTGATCGTCTTGGGCTTCGGTCTTACCTTGGCTCACCTCCCTCGCTCTTCTTGGTGTGGTTGCGGGCGTGGCTCTGACTGCCCGTGCACAGGTAAAAGTGGTGCAAAAATGTGCCCCTAGTTTTGTACACCGACAGGAGGCCCCGGGCCTGGGCCACACATAAGCGCGACACGTTGTTGGGTCAGGCCCAAAACGGTGCACGGGCAGGCAGGGCGGTTTCTACCGTGGTAAGATTTTTCGCGCGCGGTGGTTCCCACGACCTGTGCGCGTGGCGCGGCGTGGAGGGGCGTGTGTGGCGTTGGCGACATGCGTGGGGTGGTTTTCACACGCATGCGTCACATCGCAATAAAGAGGCAGCTCGCGTCTTCCCCGTAAAGGGACGGAGGCGTGGAGGCGCGACTCATTTACTGAATGGGGCTGGGGCGCGGTCTTCAAGGCGTCCACTCCCAACGATCACGGGGTGGGGAGAGGCCGCCTCACCTGTCCCCTCGGTTCTGCACGTCTGCCACGCATCTTTCATGCGCTCGGGCTGGCAAACGGTGGAGGCGGGAAACCGGGTCGTCGCTGGTTGGGGCAGCGGGTCGGTCCTGGTTACCTGCGCCTCCCGTGTCTTGATTGGCCGAGCGGGGCGGCCGAGTTCCAACCCCGTTCCTTTATAAAGAGCGGGAAGGGGAGATGGTATCCCGCATTCTTCCATCTTCTACCTCCCTTTGCTTCCGCTCCTTCCTTTCGTTCGTCATGGAGAAAGGGAATCCCGGTCCTTCGACGGCGGCGGCGAGGGTCGCCGCTCGACAACGCGTCCCTCCTCCTCCTGCGCCCGTGGTGGTAGAGCCGACCGCGAGGGGAAGGGGGAGGGGGCGAGGCCGGGGCAGAGGTCGCAGTGCTCGGGGAAGAGAAGGGCGGGGCGGCGCGCCAGCTTCGCCCCCGCCCATGGTACCATTCCCGATGGAAGGCCATGTAGGAGACCAGCCCCGCGAGTTCTTCATTAGGCTGCGCCGGCCTCCACTATGTCGTCTTCGTCTTCCCGCCCCGTTCGCTCGGGAGATGGAGCATGACCGGCCCCAATCCCTTAGGTTGCAAATGAGGGGTTGCGGGAACGGGGGCACGCGGGTCGACGCCGACTTCCCGGCTTCTCGAGTCATGTACCTCCGTCGTGGGTGGAAGACGTTCGCTCGCATCCACAGCCTGACGGCGGGGCTCATCCTCTACTTAAAATTGATGGAGGATGGCCTACTCTCCGTCAAGGTCTTTGGGGAGTTCGGGACTCGCCTGAAGTGCTGCGTGGAGGCTCCTCCGATGGAGATTCTGACGATGGATGCTCTTCCTCGAGCGAAAGTTACAAGGAGGACAGCGGGGCGGATAGCGGGGTCGGATGCCCCACGCCTGGGCGGGTGCGGCAGCAGCATCTGCACCTGGCCTCTCCTCCGGCAGGGGTTTGCCGGGGCCGGGGCCAGCTCCTTGAACTTCTCGGGGCCGTCTCCTTGGGCGGCTGGTGTCGGGAGGCTGCGGAAGGGGAAGAGGGCGGGCGGCAAGGCCGTCAACTCAGAGTACGCGGGCACCGACGCCTTCGCCGCGTACCGCCAGTCCTGCCGCCTCGTCTTCCAGCTCTTTTCCCAGCACCTTCATCACCGGCCTGCCCATGGGCGGCCGTCGAGGTGTTCTCTCGGTGTCTTCTGCTGCTCGTAGCTCGCCTAGGCGCCCCTTTTGCCCTTTTCGCCTCCTTGACCTGCCTCCTGAGGAGAGGGACAAGAAAGGGATTACGGGCATCTTATCTCTTTTTAGTCTTGTAAGGCTTCAGGCCTTTGTTAACTTTAGATCTTGTAATCCCCTTGTTCATGTTTTTCATTTCGTATGAACTGTACCTATATGGGATGTTTTTTTTTAATGAAAAAGGGATGTTTGCCGGGGTTTTGGTTCGCTGGTAAAACCCACGACAAGGAGTAAATCCTTGTTACCTTTAAGATAAATGTTTTCTTGCCCGGCAACAGGCCTTGCCGTCCCCCCACTTCGCTCGACCTTTCTCACGCCCTTGGCGGAGGCAGGGATGAGGTGGGCTTAGGCTCCTCGTTTCATTTCCTTGTTGCCGTGACTACGACCAAACTCGGTCCCAGGAAACGAGTCCTAGGGTCCTGAATGAGGGGAGCACGGTAGCCTATGGATAAAACAAGGGTTCACATACCTCAGTCCATAACGAAACACATGATAAGGGATAGAGAACTTATCTGAATCTGCAGCCCCCGGTAACCTTGGCTTGCCGCAGGTGGATCTTTGCTCTTGTAGCCCCCAGCAATACTGGCTTGCCGGGGCCCAGATGCCGGTTCGTCCCCTTTCTTCCAAAGCAGCTCGGCAAGGATATTCATGTGCCCTGCGAACCAAAGAAGACAGAGAAGAACAGAGAGACGCGCACTCGACCTCTAAGCTAGGGGTTAGCCGTCGCTAAGCACTATCAACCCTAACCAAGGACGAGACTCGACCTAGCATGCATGCTATAACTTAGGGCGCCAGCGCTTCATTTATCTATGCTCAGGGTCTGCGCCTGGCTTTTTACAAAGAGTCACATGCCTTGCCGGCAAAGCTTGTACAAAAGGTTGGCTTGTCGGGAGGCCCGGCAAACCGTGCCTTATGGGTAAAACTTGCGAAGATGCTCGATGTTCCAGGAGTTCCTCACTGGGACGGCATCTTCGGTCTCCAGGCCAACTGCGCCGGGCCTGGTGACTCGTATAACCCGATAAGGGCCTTCCCACTTTGGCGTCAACTTGTTTTTATTCTTGGCTGACTGAACGTGCCGAAGAACAAGGTCGCCTTCCTCAAAGCTTCGGGCACGAACCTTGCGGCTATGGTAGCGGTGCAAGGCTTGCTAGTAGCGTGCCGCTCTCGCAGCCGCCCAAAGATGATCTTCCTCAAGGAGCGTCACGTCATCTTGGCGCAATGGCTCTTTCTCAAGCTCACAATAAGCGAGCACTTGAGGTGACCCGTATATGAGTTCCGTGGGGAGAACTGCTTCTGCCCCGTATACCAGGGCAAAAGGTATCTGGCCGGTGGCTCGATTTGGCGTCGTCCTGATCGACCAAAGAACCGCCGGCAACTCATCAATCAAGCGCCTTCCACTTTTGTGCAGCTTGTCAAAGGTATTCATTCTCAAGCCTCGCAACACTTCACCATTTTCCCTCTCCGCTTGGCCGTTGCTCCATGGATGTGCCACGGAAGCAAAAAAAAACCTTGTTGCCGAGGTCTCGGATGTACTGCATGAAGGTGTGGCTTGTGAACTGTGTGCCGTTGTCGGTGATGACTCTGTTTGGCACACCAAAATGGCAGACCAGTCATTTGAAGAATTTGACGGCTAACTGAGTAGTCACCTTCCTCACCGCTTACACCTCTGGCCACTTTGTGAACTTGTCGATTGAACGTACAAGTACTCAAAGCCCCCGACGGCGCGGGGGAAAGGGCCCAGTATATCGAGCCCCCAGACCGAGAATGGCCAGGAGAGAGGGGTTGTTTGAAGGGCTTGAGCTGGTTGATGAAGCTTCTTTGAATGGAACTGGCACGCTTCACACTTGGTGACTAGTCTCGTCGCATCCTGGAGGGCGGTGGGCCAGAAGAAACCTTGCCGGAACGCCTTCCCGGCAAGGGCCCTTGACCATATGTGGGAGCCACATATGCCTCCATGTATCTCTGCCAACAGCTCTAGTCCTTCCTCCCGGGGGATGCACTTGAGTTTCACACCATTCGGCCTTCTCCGGTATAGGACGTCATTGACGAACTGGTACAGGGCACACCGACGGGCTACTTTCTCCGCTTCTTCCTGCTCCTCAAGAAGCTCCCCTGTTTGGAGGAATTGGACGGTATGCTGCGCGCATGCCGGAGCCTGAGGCTCGACAGCAAGGACCAAAGGCATCTCTCCCACCATGGGAGCGGCTGTCTCTACGGCCAGGGCCTGACGCCCTGCCGGAGCCAGTTGCTCTCGGGAAGGCTCAGCGTCCGCGGCAATACCCTTGCTGGCAGCCCCGGGAGGCTCGGTAGGAAAGTACTTGCTGGGAACTGATTTTATTCGCTTGCTCTGCCCTGCTGATGGATCGACGGATGGTTGAGTTAACCGGAGCAAAAAGGTACCTGGTTCCACAGGTAGCTTGAATGCGACACGCTTTGACAAGTAATCACGATGTTGTTCTCTGCTCGGGGGACGTGCTCTACCTGGATACCGTCAAAGCGTTCCTCCAGCTTCCCAACCTCATCTGCGTATGCTTCCATCAGCGGGCTCTGATAATCTTTGTTGACTTGCCTGACAACGAACTGCGAGTAACCCCTGACGATGAGCTTCTTAACCCCAAGGTCTGCCGCGATCCTGAGACCGGCAAGCAATCCCTCGTACTCGGCGGTGTTATTGGTGGACATCTCCTTTGGGAAGTGCATCTAGATCACGTACTTGAGGTGCTCTCCGGTGGGTGCGACGAGCAGCACACCGGCACCGGCGCCTTGCAGCGAGGAGGCTCCATCAAAGTACATGATCCAGTTGCGGTCTGCTTCCTTGCCGGGGAGAGTAGTCTCCTGGATTTCTTCGATAGGCGTCGAGGTCCATTCCACGATGAACTCCGCCAAGACTCTGCTCTGAATTGTTGAGGTACTCTCAAACTTTAAGCCGAAGCTTGACAACTCCAAGGCCCATTCCACAATCCTTCCGGTTGCGTCCGGGTTGCGCAGTATCCATCGCAACAGGAGGCGGGTGACGACAGTGATCTCGTGGGCCTGGAAGTAGTGACGCAGCTTCCTCGAGGCCATAAGGAGGCCAGAGAGCAATTCTTGGACACCGGAATACCTTGACCTAGCCCCCTACAAGAGGGAGCTGACAAAGTAAACCGGGTGCTGCATCATCTTTTTCTCGGGCACCACTTCACTTGACCGCACGGGCATCGCCTTGGTGGCACCAGACTCTGCCGGGGGTCGCGCCTTGTCAGCACCAGGCCTTGCCAGGGGAATCTTCGCCTTGCCATCCGCTGGTCCTGTCGCCATTGCTGCCTCCTCGTCGACCTCCCTCTCCGCCACTAGTGCGGCGCTGACCACTTGATTCGTCGCCGCCAGATATAGCAGGAACGGCTCTTGTGGTTTAGGCACAACTAGTATTGGCACGGAGGAAAGGTATTTCTTCAGGTCCTGCAGTGCGGCCTCGGCTTCTGGGGTCCACTCTATTGGCCTGCCTTTTTCTAGATCTTGAAAAAGGGAAGGGCGCGCTTGTCGGATTTCGTGTTCCGGCAGACCCTTGAGGTTCGAACTCTGGGGTGCGCACGGAGATTACGCTTCCTACCAATCCGTACCCCTCCGCCTCGCAAGGATCTAAGCTACCAGAAGAACAACACAAGAGACATAGAGTTTATACTGGTTCGGGCCACCGATGTGGTGTAATACCCTACTCCAGTGTGGTGGTGTGGTGGATTGCCTATTGGGCTGACGACGAACAATACAAGGAAGAACAGCCTCGCGAGGGTCTGTTCTTGGCTGGGGCGATGAACTGCTAGAGGAGTTCAGTCGCCCTTCTCTCTCTCTCTGATTTTTGGTCTCTAGCTAGGTCCGTTGATGGATCGTTCTATAGATGCCTCTACTCCGGGAGTGGCTAGTCGTATTTATAGGCAAAGGCCCTGGGCCTCTTCCCAAATATCGAGCGGGAAGGGCGCCAACAATTGGCCATTTTGAAGGGGAACATCTAGTACACTTATCCTGACTAAAGTTGGTCCTCGCCTGCCAAAGGCTCTGGTGATGACACCGGCTTGGGCTCCACAATGACTTCTTCCTTGTCGCGGAGTTGGTCTTGGTCTCGTTGCACCGAAATGGGTGCCTTTGCTTGATCCTCCCGCCTACGCTTGCTCCCTTAGCACCAAAGAGGAAAGGGAGGACACTACGCAGGCTGGCGCCCGCCTGGCGCCCTTGGTCATCATGGCTTGCATCATGGGCACCTCGTGAGGTACTCCGCCTTGATCTCTCCGCCTCCTCGCGAGACAGCCTGATGAGGCCGTGCCTAAGGAAGCTCCGCGTCGTCCGCCCCGCGAGGCTTGGCCCCTCGCGAGGGTCTTGGGTATGTGTTGATGAAGATGGGCCGTGCTGGGCCCCCTTTGAGCCACGCCGCAGGCCGCAGGCAGGCAAGTCTGGGGACCCCAATTCCCAGAACGCCGACAGTAGCCCGCGGGCCCAAGGCGTGCCCGGACTTGGCCGTGCAGTGAGGCGAAAGGGCAAGGGCGAAGCGTCGTGGGCCCTAATAGCCTGCGGCCTTGGGCGCCGCGTGGCGGTTGATTGGACGTGGGTGTCTCCGCTCCCCCATGACGCCTCGGCGTCTGTACTGATTGGACAAGTCCCTGCATGCAAAACGGGTCATGGTTACCTGAGATCGTGGAGGCCGACGGTTGGCCTTCGCCGGCTATAAGTATGAGACGGCACGCGCCCTTCCGGTCCGTCTCCCTTGCTTCTCCTTCTCCTTCATGGCGCCATCGAGGAGGTTCTCAGCTGCGGAGAAAGGAAAGGCTCGCCGGGTTGAGCCAGCCTCTCCTCCGCCCAAGCGCGGCCGGGGGCGCCCTCGCAAACATCCCGCGGCCGCGACAACAGCCCTTCATGGCCGTGGGGGTGGTCTCCAGCTCAGTGACGGGCGGGCAGCGGCGACCGAGGGGTGCGCCTCGGTCGCGCGTCCCCCTAGGCCGCGTTCCCGCGTGGCAGAGGTACTGCCGGAGTTTGTTGTGTGGTCGCCGGAGCCGACTAGCACCCGGCTCCATCTTCCCCATCGGCGAGCTCCCGGCCGGTACCCCCGGTGGCCTCTGGCTTCAAGTAGACGGCTGCTGCAGCCGGGCTTCATGGGCTGCACTGGAGGTCTCCGCAGCTGGGAGCCTGGCCCTGGCCCGTGGTTAGCAGAAGTTTGCCCGCGCGTGGGGCCTGAGCCGTCGGTGCACCCTGCACTTCAAGTTTGACGGCGATGACACCCTCTTCGTGAGGGTGTTCGGGGAAGATGGTCGCCGCGCAGGGTGCTGCCCTGAGGACAACGACCGCGGCCGGGAACCCAGTTGTCGGTGTCAAAACCGGCGGATCTCGGGTAGGGGGTCCCGAACTGTGCGTCAAGGTCGGATGGTAACAGGAGACAAGGGACACTTTATTTTACCCAGGTTCGGGCCCTCTCGATGGAGGTAAAACCCTACTCCTGCTAGATTAATATTGATGATATGGGTAGTACAAGAGTGGATCTACCACGAGATCAAGGAGGCTAAACCGTAGAAGCTAGCCTATGGTATGATTGTGTATGATGATGGTTGTCCTACGGACTACACCCCTCCGGTTTATATAGACACCGGATAGGGTTAGGGTTACACAGAGTCGGTTACAATGGTAGGAGATCTTGAATATCCGCACACCTAGCTTGCCTTCCACGCCAAGAAAAGATCCTTCCGGACACGGGACGAAGTCTTCAACTTTGTATCTTCATAGTCCTGGAGTCCGGCTGAAGGTATAGTTCGGCTATCCGAACACCCCCTAATCCAGGACTCCCTCAGTAGCTCCTGAACCATGCTTCAATGACGACGAGTCCGGCGCGCAAATTGTCTTCGGCATTGCAAGGCGGGTTCCTCCTCCAAGTTCTTCAAGAAGATTATAAACACCAAAAAACAGTGTCCGGCTCTGCAAAATAAGTTTCCACATATTGCCATACAGAGAATAATATTAACACCAATCAAATCTGCTAACGTATCCCGCAGTGCGTCACAACACTGCGGCCAAGCCTTCTATATAAATTGTTTTCACTGTTCCACCTCAGCTCGTTTAGCGAGGTAGTTTCCTTGGCACGTTTTGTCGAAGCAGAGATCGTGTGCCCCCTTTAATGGGATTCTCATTAATACGGACGTGGGTAACCCAATCGTGCCTGTTAGCACATCTTGCCTTAATTAAAGGCTAGTCCAAGACGATTACAGGGAGGGAGCTTGATATTCTACCTCTTTTAAAGAGACCAAGGCCCTGTCCCCTACTTCTATTCTCAAAACAAGTCCGCTCGTCGCCTCGAGTTCCAGCACCCTAGGCTTCCAGATTCCGAGCGCACGGGATCTTCGATAATGTCCGGCTCCGACCTCCAAGGCCGATGGATGCCCTCCTCTGTTACGGAGGAGGACGTATCAAGATTGAGGGAAGCTAGATTCCTGACCAGGGAGATTCCACATAGGCTGCCTGTTCAAGGACAGGTGATCCCTAGCCCTCAGCCCGGCGAGATTAGGCTTCCCCGTGGATCCCTTCGTGAGGGGGCTGATGTTTTATTATGGGCTGGAATTCCAAGACTTAGATCCGGAGTCCATCCTCCATATTTCCTCGTTCATAGTTGTGTGCGAAGCGTTCCTCCGTGTTACCCCTCACTTCGGACTGTGGCTCAAGACCTTCAAAGTAGAACCGAAGATAATCGAAGGGCGTCACGCAGAGTGCGGAGGCGCTGCAATAAAAAGAAATGCTGACGCTCCATGGCCCGAGGGCGCTTTTCAAAAGGAGCTTGGCTTATGGCAACAGGAGTGGTTCTACATCACCGCTCCTCGGGGCACCGCGTGGGCGGCGCCTCCGGCCTTTCGCTCGGGTCCCCCACCACGGTTAGCATCGTGGATTAACACGGGGTTAGATCGGGGCTTGCCCAAAGATGTCCATCTGTTGCAGGGCTGCATTAAGGATCTCTTGAAGGGAGACTTCGACCTGGTCAAGGTGACACAAGTCATGCTGATTCGCCGGACACTGCCCGGCCAACGTCGCCCCCTTCGCTTGTGGGAATTCAATCCGGAGGGACCACGAGCTCTCCAGAATTTTATGGGCGTGACGCCTGTGGAGATGTATAAACTGTTCTTCGGATCACAAGAAATGAGTCCGGATTTGACCGAGGTTGCTGGTTTAAGCCGCAATCGCCCGGATACTCAAGTAGGTAACCTCGCGACCGGACCTTCTATCCGCATAATTAACTTGCTTTTAACAGCGCTTCTCCTTTTAAGCAGGAGTGGATAGCGAAGGCGAAGCTGATCAGGTGTCCGGCTCCCCTTCCCGAGACCAGGCTGGATCCCATGCTAGTCAGGATGCTGGAGGAAGTGCCTTTGGAGGGAAATAAGGGGGAGGACAAGGAAACCGTGGCCTCCTCGAAAGAGGCCCTTCCGAAGGGGGGAATCGACAATTCCTCTCTTACGGGAAAGAAAAGGGCCGCCTCTGATGACCCGGAGACCGTAGCCTCGAAGTGGGGGAAAGAATCCTTATCAGAGGACCAAACGCCGGGGAGTCCCTCGGCCGAACTAAACCCTAAAAGGGACCAGCTCTCCAGCGAGCCGTAAGTAGAGGAAGAGTTTTTCTTTTAAGAGAAATCCTTGATTTATATCTGAGAAGTTTTAACCGAAACCTTACTTTGTAGTTCGGACCTCAGCCCTTCTCAGCAGAACTCGTCCTCGGGGGATCTTCTTCCGGAGATGATGGAGAGCGGAACGCCTCCTCCTTTTGTATCGCCTAGCAAGGCGGGCGACGCTGAAGTGTCATCGCGGGGGATTTCTCCGGATCCGCTAAGGGCGGATGGTGCTGCCCCCCAAGGTTCTCCGTGTCCGGCCTTTGAGGAAGGCCATGGGACGAGTCCGACACCGTCTGGTGTTCGGTCGGAGGAGCTAAAGACTCTGCTGGGGCGAGCCTCTGTCTCAGAGGAGCACCGTTCGTTAATGAGCACCGTGATTGAAAAGATTTCATCCGCAGAAAGCGGACTGCACGAGGCCGTCAAGAGTTTAGTGGCAGGCCTTGAGGTACGTTTTAAATAACGTATATTTGTATTAATTGCGCATAAATAAAGTGCGCCCTGTGTAGATAGTAGCCCCTGAGACTCTGTGCGTCGTAAAGGTGTACGGCGCGCAGAGGATCTTAATCCCAGGTCCTTTAAGTGGCACCTTTATATGTAGGTGGCTGATTGTCCGGAGTCAAGACGGACTTGTGAATATGCCGAACTAAAGCGACAACTGGATGAGGCAGAAGCCGACATCGTGCTTGTTAACAAGCGGCTTGATGGTGCTCAAGGTATTGAAATCATTAGGCGATTGTTAGTAAGACGAGCTGTATGTCAATATCTTACCGTGTGTGTGCTTGACGCAGATGGTGCGGCCGCCGTGGAAGGTCTTAGGGCCGAACTCGCCTGAGCGAAGGAACAAGCCATAAAAAGCGCTGTGGCTGCCGTAAAAGCCCTTGAAGAGCTGAAAGCCGAATAGGCTGCCCATTGCCGAAGCAAGGATGAAATGGCTGATATGGCCGTAAAGTTAAAGAGCGCTACTGACCGTTGCAAGCTTCTTGAAGAAGAAGATCGGGCGAAGCAAACGAGCTTAGAGAAGGATGTTGCTGACGCCAAGGACGCCCGCTCTATAATGAGAGCGGCGAAGGAAGAGCTGCGTCAAGCCGGACAGATTGCGGATGGAAAGCCCTTCTCGCTGCGGTGAAAATTTTGTGATCCGAAGTTTGCCCCGTTAAACCGGATGTGGAGTATAGAGGACACCTATCTGGATTTGGCGGCTAGTGCCACTGATGCGACCGAACACTTTTGAGATAAAAAGGATCATGAAGTGGAGAAGCTCTTTTGGTCGCAATTCATCAATCCAGAGCGTCCGCTGGCAGTGGACGATCGCCTGGCCCAATGGGCCGAGCTGATTAGGTTGTCCGGACTCGCCATGAAGTACGTCATGGATCGTCTGTGTCCGGGGAGATCGAAGCCGAAGAGCTATTTCAGCTTGGTGCAGCAATTGCTAGACGTGGTGCCACATGTCGATGCTATGAAGAGGTCAACGTGCGTAGAGGGCGCTCGGCTGGCTCTTGCCCGTGTCAAGACATACTGGGCAGATATGGAGCCCACCACTGTCGCGTCCCAGGATTCGGACAAAAGCCGAACACCTGCCGAGCACTATTTTGAGGAAGTCCTCGAAGGCGCTCGCGTAATAGAGACGCAGTGCTCGAAGGATGCTATATTATGATAGCATATGTAATCATAAAACAGTATTTTGATAAATTGTAGTGGCATTTTTAGACTTGTGCCTTCAAGTATTAAGAACACCTCCTGTGCGGCCGTTTTAATATATATAAATTCTGAAAGATTGCAGTCGTTGGCTTCAGCCCCCACGCACATAGTGCGGGGGTGCGCGCAGAAGACGCATTTTCACACATAACCCAACGTCTTGGTCCTACAAAGGAGGTGATAGGGCAGCGGGCTAGGCAACCGGACTATAATGCTTTAACACTTTCACTTAGCCATAGGAGCTTGACAGTGGGACTCTTTAGGTAGCCCTTTAGTGGTGAATGCGCTTTGCCCGAGTTCGGAGCGCGTACGTGCCTGACCGGGACACGGCCCTTCGTCAAAGCGGAGGGATTCGAAAAATCCCTATGAGTCATCCAGTGGCGACCAATCTCGCGCTACATCATGACAGTCGGTTTTCGGCTTTCTCTACTGAGGTGCTCACCCGGCCGAACAGGGGCACAATCGCAGTAGTTCTCCTGGTGCTACCTTAGCCGATAGAGCGGAACGTAAGGTGGCCGAACTCAGGAGCCGGGCAACCCAACATATGACGAAAATCATGATTCGGAGCTGATGCATATAGTGCCAAAACTCACGACGCCGGACACTCCCTAAGGTGTTCGGTCTTTATAAGTGTGGGTGAGACAACACCCTTAAAAAAAGAGCCCCTAGTGTCCAGGTACGAGCAATAATTCTGGCGTGGCCACATGCCAAAACGCCAGCCTCCTCCTTGGTTATAGTAGAAAAAACCAGGGGATGTATAGCAGCAAGAGGCAGTAAAAAAGGTTTACGTAGGGTCTTAATCTAAAAAGAAACCTTAAGACGGGTCCCTACTGCACGTCTGCGCCTGTGTCTCCGCTGTGTCGTGTCCTGGACGGGCGCCGCACGATGTTCATCTATAAAAGAGAGGAACTGAATTGAAAATGGGTTGTGCGGAATAAAAAGATAATAAACAAAATATAAAGTAAAAAATATATTAAGTTGAGCTTTATTGTCTCTGCGTATAGCCCCTGGTACGGGGGTATATGGCGTTTATGAGCCTGCGTAGATGACGGACTTGTGCCGAACTTGTTGAGTACGGTTCCGTGGCCTTTGATGACTTATAAAAAAAGTCTTTTGGCTTGCGAGGCCACTTTATTGTGCGGCTGTTTAAGTGGCCGCGCAGTCCTCCATTTGGAGGAGGCGTATTTTAGTGCGCTCCCTTTAAAGAGATGATGCCTCGTGGACCGGGCATCTTAAGTGTGAGAGATGCATAATGCGGTATGGCGTTAAAGCGAGCGAAAGCTCCGCGTCCCATTAGTGCTTGATAGTGACTTGAAAACGGGACTACATGGAAGGTCAGCCTTTCGCGGCGAAAGTTATTGGAAGAGCCAAATATGACCACGAGCCGGAGAAAACCCATACAATGGGTGTCCGAGCCTGGTGCTACCCCTTGAAAGGAGGTTTTGCTGTGGCGGATTCTTGCTGGGTTTATGCCCATGCGGTGGATTGTATCCTGATATATCAGGTTTAGTCCACTGCCTCCGTCCATAAGGACATAGGTAAACTGGAATCCATCGATTATTGGATCTAGTATCAGGGCAGTCCGGCCTGCGTTTTTGATATTTCTAGAATAATCTAGCTGATCAAAAATGATTGGCTTTAGTGACCAGCGGCGGGACTCCTGATGGGAAAGTTTGATTGTACGTACCTTTATGGGTGCCATACGTTTTGTGATGTGAAGTAAGTTCACTGTTTTGACTTCGTGCGGGAAGTTCTTTTGTTTCCTGGTATTCTGCCTTTGGGGTTCGTCCTCTTCTTCACTTGGTGTGTCGAGCCCCTTGTGTTCGACGTTAAGCTGTCCGTATTGTTTAAAAACCCAACAATCTCTGTGGGTGTGATTGGCAGGCTTCCCAGGAGTACTGTGTATCTGACATATTCTGCCCAGGATTCTATTTAAGCTGGACGGATCATCCCTGTTATCCTGAGGGGGTGGTTTTGTTTGATTTTGCCGCGAGCTTTTGAATCCGGCATTGACTGTCGCGCTCTTCGGACTTTTTCCTTTGATTCGGCAACGGTCCTTATTTCGTCGCGGTTTTCCGTTTCCATCCCTGATTTCGGATGTACTTGGGTCGCTGGGGCTGCATCGTGCCAACCAGCTGTCCTCTCCTGCGCAGAAGCGGGTCATTAGGCTTGTGAGTGCGGCGATTGTTCTTGGCTTTTCCTGGCCGAGGTGTCTGGCGAGCCATTCATCTCGGACATTATGCTCGAAAGCTGCTAAGGCTTCGGCGTCCGGACAATCCACTATCTGATTCTTTTTAGTAAGGAATCTGTCCCAGAACTGTCGCGCTGATTCTCCGGGCTGTTGAGTTATGTGACTGAGATCGTCTGCGTCTGGAGGGCGGACGTAGGTCCCTTGAAAATTTGCTTGGAAAGCATCCTCGAGCTCTTCCCAACTTCCAATTGTGTTTTCGGGAAGGCTTTTAAGCCAGTGCCGGGCTGGCCCTTTAAGCTTAAGGGGTAAATATTTGATGGCGTGGAGATCATATCCTCTAGCCATGTGTATGTGGAGGATATAATCCTTGATCCAGACTCCGGGGTCTGTTGTTCCATCGTACGCCTCTATGTTGATGGGTTTGAATCCCTCTGGAAATTCATATTCCAGGACCTTATCGGTGAAACATAGGGGGTGTGCGGCGCCCCTGTATTTGGGTGTGCCGGATTCTGATGATAGCTTTTTTGCATTGCTTGTGAGAGCTTGCTTTCTTGGCCCGTAAATGGACCTGGCTGGGCCATGATGCGAGTCTTTTATTGGGTCGCATGCCGCATTGAATGCGGCGCCACTTGCCATTTTATGGTGGCCGTGTGGTCGTCTATCCGACCGTATGGCTTTTTTATTTTTCGAATGTGAGGGCTCTAGGGCCTCTTGATCAAATTCGGGCAGTAGTTTTCTCTTCGGATTGCTTTTAGTGCGGCGGCTGCCGCCGTATTTGTCTGCGGTCTTAATTACCTTGCTCCATCTTATTCTGAGTGCATCTTCCGCCGTCTTTAGCTTCCACTTCTGCTTTTTCAGGCTGCATGCTGTAGCAACGAGCCTTTCGTGGAGATTCTTCTGCTCCGTGGTTTTATCCGGTGTGAGATTGTCCGGAGTTCTGTTATGGCCGGGGGAGGGCTGTCTGTCCTCTCTATCCGAGTTGCCCTGTTCGGACGGTTGCTCTGAGGCGCGCTCGTCATCTACCGGCTCGTCCTGCTCTATGGCTGGGTCTTGATCGAGGCGGGGCTTGGCTCGGGGTTTTCGTCGCCGCTTTGATTGCTTTTCGGAGGGTTTGTCCCTTTTTTCGTCCCCTTTTTCCTCGTCGTCATTTCCTTTAGGGGTATCCACCATGAATACATCATTAGGTGGGGTGGTGGTCCAGCGCCTTATAGGTGCTGGTTCCTGTTCGTCTCCATCTTCGTCGTCCATACCGTTGAAGTCTTCGGATCTGAAGTCGAGCATGTCGGTTAAATCATCGACAGTGGCTATCAAGTGGGTGGTGGGTGGGCTTTGAATTTCTTCGTCATCTGAATCCCAACATCACAGACCATAGTCCAGCCTGGGCTCTCCTGATAAAGAGAGAGACTTGAGGGAATTCAGGATATCACCGAAAGGTGAACACTGAAAGATGTCCGCGGCGGTGAACTCCATTACAGGCGCCCAATCAGATTCAATCGGCGGGGGCGCGGAAGGCTCGGAGTTCGGAGAAGAGTCCGGCTCCTTGGAGTCCTGGGCCGTGCGGAGTACGGGGCTGGCGTTCGGCTCGATCGCCTTTGAGATTGCAGCTCCCGAGGTGACGTCCAACCGTTCATCCTCAGAGAACGCGGCGGGCTCCGAGTCAAAGATCGGGGCCGGAGCGTGTGCGGCCTCCAGGGTGCTATTCGGAGGCAGAGCTATATCATGCCCCTCGAAATAGCGTGGCGCGCTTGGATGTGGCTCGAACTCGTCGAAGATCAAGTCTCCACGGATATCAGTCGTATAGTTTAAGCTTCCAAACCTGACTTGATGGCCAGGGGCGTAGCTTTCGATCTGCTCCAGATGACCAAGCGAATTGGCCCGCAGAGCGAAGCCGCCGAAGACGAAGATCTGTCCGGGGAGGAAAGTCTCACCCTGGACCTCGTCGCTATTGATGATCAAAGGAGCCATTGGTCCTAAAAGCGACGACACAGAGGAACTCTCAATGAAAGCACCAATGTCGGTGTCAAAACCGGCGGATCTCGGGTAGGGGGTCCCGAACTGTGCGTCAAGGTCGGATGGTAACAGGAGACAAGGGACACTTTATTTTACCCAGGTTCGGGCCCTCTCGATGGAGGTAAAACCCTACTCCTGCTAGATTAATATTGATGATATGGGTAGTACAAGAGTGGGTCTACCACGAGATCAAGGAGGCTAAACCCTAGAAGCTAGCCTATGGTATGATTGTGTATGATGATGGTTGTCCTACGGACTACACCCCTTCGGTTTATATAGACACCGGATAGGGTTAGGGTTACACAGAGTCGGTTACAATGGTAGGAGATCTTGAATATCCGCACACCTAGCTTGCCTTCCACGCCAAGAAAAGATCCTTCCGGACACGGGACGAAGTCTTCAACTTTATATCTTCATAGTCCTGGAGTCCGGCTAAAGGTATAGTTCGGCTATCCGAACACCACCTAATCCAGGACTCCCTCACCAGTCTCGGCGACGACGGAGAGGGCAGCGCTCGCGTGGTCGGCGGTGCTCAGGGATCCCCAAGCTTCACCGGTTCTTCCTTGGGCGGTGACTCTTCCAGCGGTGGCCGCAGTCAGCCTTCAGGCCGCCGTACCTGCCTGGGAGGTGGTGGTGCATCTGCCCGCCGTCGCGCTTCGGTGAAGCGCGGGAGGGAGTCCGCTTGAGTCCTGGAGGCGGCTCGAGTCTTCAGTAGGCCGGCGTGAGGCGAGCTGCGCCCAATTTGTCCTTCCTTTTCCTTTGTCCTGTATGAAAAAAGACTGTAGCGCGGGCCCCCGCGGGGGCGTGTTTGAGTTATCGCTGTTAATTAACGCTTTGCTTTTGTTATCGTGCCCATGTGTAGATAGTTTCCAACCCCATCCACGAGGGGGCGACCGACCCAGGCCCTGTGTTCATGTCGTGGTGCCCGTGGGGCATGGACTGGAGGGGTGCTCCTGTAATGGACCTAGGTCGCGAAACCTTGAACGGCTAGGACAGAAATACTCGCGAGGGCGCTCGGCCGCCCCTTCCCTCGCGAGGCCTTGCATAAGAGAAATCGAGGCAGGAGAGTGAAAAATTCGAAGAACCACAAGTCAAAGGCGGCAACAACTCCAATAAAACTTCGAACGAAAACAGGCCAACTGCGGAAAGCAAATGAAAAAGCCGCGTCCGGCACCTAATCTAGTTTTCGACGTCTTCTCACTAGCGCGGAGCTAAGTGCTGCCACTGGGCGTGGGAGGGAGCCCTAGGGCCTGAGGCCGGCGCTCCTGAGACTCGGGGGCGTGTACAGCCCCACTCATTATTACGTGAGAGTGTCACGGGCGGCGAGCTTCACAGGCGTTGGCCTTCTTCACAGGCTCCGGGCCTTTCTTGAGGGGAACGAGCTTCACGGGCGTTTGCCCTCTTCACAGGCTCTGGGCCTTTTCCAAAACGCGATAGCTTCATAGGTGTTCGTCTTCTTCACAGGCTCTGGGCCTTTTCCCAAAAGAGGATAATCTTCACAGGCGTTCGCCTTCTTCACAGGCTCCGGGCCTTTTCCCAAAAAGGATAATCTTCACAGGCGTTCGCCTTCTTCACAGGCTCCGGGCCTTTTCCCGAAAAGGATAATCTTCACAGGCGTTCACCTTTTTCACAGGCTCCGGGCCTTTTCCCGAAAAGGATAATCTTCATAGGCGTTCACCTTTTTCACAGGCTCCGAGCCTTTTCCTGAAAAGGATAATCTTCACAGGCGTTCGCCTTCTTCACAGGCTCTGGGCCTTTTCAGGGGTAGAACCTCCGGAGGTGCTAGATGTTCCATGCGTTCTGGATTGGCACCCCCTCCTAAGTCTCCAAGCGCGCGGAGCCAGGCCTGGAAACATGAACAACCTTGAACGGGCCCTCCCACATGGGAGAGAGCTTGTGCAGCCCCTCCCTGGAGAGGACCCGCCTGAGCATGAGGTCTCCTACCTCGAGGGTTCTGGGCGGATGTGGCGGCAGTGATATCGTCGCAGCGCTTGTTGGTACCTCGCCGCCCGCAGTGCGGCTTCTCGGCGGCGTTCCTCCCCCAGCACGAGGTCCATCCCCCGCATGGTGTCCCGCTGTGCTTCGTCGAACGCCAGGACCCGCGCGGAGCGACGTCTGACCTCGTGAGGGAGGACCGCCTCGGCTCCGTAGACCAGGAAGAACGGGGTCTCTCCCGTCGGCTTGGTTGCGGTTGTGTGGATGGACCACAACACGGACGGAAGCTCGTCGTACCAACCTCTTCCGCAGGCTTCCAGCTACTTCTTGAACGTCCTGGTTTTGAGGCCCCTTAGGACCTCCGCGTTGGCCCACTCCGCCTGGTCGTTGCTTCGGGGGTGTGCCACCGAAGCGTAGCATATCTGCGTCCCAAGGTTAGCGCAATATGTTTTAAAGAGGTTACTGGTGAACTGTGAACCGTTGTCTGTGATGATGTGGTTTGGCAGCCCGAACCGGCTCACGATGCCCCTGATGAACTTGACCGCGGAAACCGCGGGGATGGTGCGGACGGCCTCTACTTTAGACCACTTGGTGAACTTGTCCACGGCGACGTAGAGGTAGTGGTAACCCCCTGGCGCCCGAGGAAACGGGCCCAGGATGTCCAGCCCCCAGACTGGAAATGGCCATGAAAGGGGTATGGTCTGCAGGCCTCCCGCTGGCTGATGAATCTGCTTGGAGTGGAACTGGCAGGCCTCACAAGCTTTCACCAGTTCGACGGCGTCATTGAGTGCGGTGGGCCAATAAAACCCACTGCGAAATGCCTTGCCGACGAGGGTCTGCGATGACGAATGATGTCCACAGTCTCCACCGTGTATGTCTTCCAGCAGCTCCTTCCCTTGCTCTCTGGAGATGCAGCGCAGGGATACATCGTTTGGTCGCTTTCGGTAGAGCTCTCCATCCTTGATGCAGTATGCCATGGCCTGCCGTGCCACACGCTCTGCTTCCTCCTCCTTCTCCGGCAGGATCCCCTGCGTTAAGTAACTCCGGAGCTCCGTGATCCAGCATCCCTCCTGAGGTTCCATCGTCAGGAGCAGGCGCGCTCCTGAGGCTGGGTCGCAGACTGGGGCTCCCGAGGCAGGTGGCTGGGGGAGCTCTTCTCGAGGCTGAGCCGTGTTTGATAACAACGACAGCGCCGAGGGCTTGAAGAGCCGTTCTTTGAAGACGCCAGGCTTTTGAGGTAGCCGCCTGGACGCCCGTCTGGCGATGTTGTCGGCCTCCTGATTGGTGCCACGGGGTAGATGCTTCAACTCCAGCCCCCAGAACTGCTTCTCCATCTTGCGGACCTCTGCAAGGTAGGCCTCCATGTGCTCATCCTTCGGCTCGTACACCTTATTGGAGAAATTGACGAGGAGCTGCGAATCGCCCTTGATGGTGAGGCGTTTCACTCCCAGGGAAACTGCGGCCTTCAAGCCCGCTATTAGACCTTCATACTCTGCTATGTTGTTGGAGACCTTTTCGCCTTGCTAGAAACAGAGCTGTACTACGTAGTAGAGTTTGTCCTGAGTGGGAGATATAAGCACCGCCCCAGCCCCAGCACCATGCCTAGAGAACGCCCCATTGAAGTACATGACCCAGCCTTCTGGCGCTTCGCTCCCCGGGAAGAGGGACCGATCCTCGTCGGCCTTGAGGCCTGGTGCCTCCGTCCATTCCGCCACAAAATCTGCTAATGCTGCTCCCTTGATGACCCTGGTCGTGCTGAATTCAAGCTAGAACGCTTGCAGTTCTATGTTCTACTCTGCGACCCTTCCGGCCGAGTTAGGGCTCCTGAGTACCCTCTCCAAGGGGTATGACAAGACGACCTTGATGGGGTGACCCTGAAAGTAGTGCCGCAACTTGCGTGAGGCCACCAGTAGTGCGAGGAGGAGCTTCTGAGGCATGGGGTACCATGCTCTCGCGTCCCGCAATACCGTGCTGACGAAGTACACGGGGTGCTCAATGAGGTTGGGTGTGTCAACGCTTGTGGTGCCCTCTGGAGATGATTGGGCCTCCGGAGGCGGTGAGGCCTCAGGAGGCCGACTGTCCGAGTGAGGAGGCCCTTCCACCTCCAGTGCGCTTCTCCGTGGCGGCTGATTCTCCTCAACTATCATGGCGGTTTCTGTGGGCCTTCTTTGTTCCTGCTCAGCCTTGTCCCGAGCTGCAGCTGCGGTTTTGATTCGACGCTCCTCCCTAACCGCCACTAGGACTGCACTAGCGGAGTAAGGAGTGGCGGTGAGGTAGAGCACCAGGGGCTCCTGAGGGCGCGAGGCCACCATGACCGGAGTGCTGGTCAGGTATCTCTTGAGATCTTGGAATGCCTTGTCAGCCTCTTCAGTCCATTCAAAGGGCCCCTTTTTCTTCATGAGCGGGAAGAAAGGCAATGCTCGCTCCCCAAGCCTGGAGATGAAGCGCCCTAGCGCGGTCACGCGTCCCGTGAGCTTCTGCATTTCCCTGAGGGTCTTTGGCGGGCTCATGTCCTCGACCGCCTTGACCTTCTCTCGGTTGGCCTCAATGCCTCTGTGGGACACGAGGAAACCCAAGAGCTTGCCTGAGGGGACCCCGAACACACACTTCTCTGGGTTGAGCCGCAGGTTTCCTCCAAGTCTTGTATCAGGGTCTTGGCCTCCCGAGACTTCACCAAAATATCATCGACGTAAGCCTCGACATTCTTCTCGAGCTGCCGGCCCAACGTGATGTGCATCAGCCGCTGAAAGGTTGCCCCCGCGTTTCGTAGCCCAAATGGCATGCATGTGTAGCAGTACACCCCACACGGGGTTAGGAAGGCTGTCTTCTCAACGTCTTCTACTGCCATCTTGATTTGGTGATACCCAGAGAAGGCATCCAGGAAGCACAGCAGGTCGCATTCCGCGGTGGAATCGACGATCTGATCGATGCGGGGGAGCGGGAACGGATCTTGTGGACATGCCTTGTTGAGGTTGGTGAAGTCGACACACATGCGCTCCTTGCCTCCCTTTTTTGGCACAACGACAGGGTTGGCCAACCAATTCGGGTATCGGACCTCGCGAATGACCCTCGCAGCTTCTAGTTTCCGGGTCTCTTGGACGATGAAGGCCTGCTTCTCTCTGGACTGCAGCCTCGCCTTCTGCTTCATGGGGCGCACGTTGGGGCACACATTGAGGTCGTGCTCGATTACACTCCTAGGGATCCCCGCCAACTAGTCCAGCTCCCAAGCGAATACCTTCTTGTTTGCGCGCAGGATCTGACCAGGGCTTCCTCCTGCTCGGGCTCGAGGTTGGCGCCTATGGTGAAAGTGGCGCTGGTGGACCCGTCCTCGTCGACGGGTATCTGCTTGGTTTCTGCCTTGTCTTGGGAGAACAACTGCTTCTTCTTGGCGGGTGTAGTCCCCTTGGTCTCGGTAGCCTCTGAGTCGGCGGGCTGTGCTGACGCCGTTGTCTTGAAGGCGAGCTTGAGCACTTGCAGCGCGTCTCCGGTATCCCCGTGCACAGTGAGGATACCGCTGCTCCTGGGCATCTTCATGAGGTTGTACGCCGGGCGTGTCGCGGCCATGAACTAGGCCAGCGCTGGGTAGCCGAGGATGGCATTGTAGGGGAGTCCGATGGGGGCGATGTCGAAGTCGACCATCTCCGTGTGGAAGTTGTCATAGGTGCCAAAGGTTACCGGGAGCCGGTTCTGTCCCAAGGGGCTGGATGATCCGGCAGACCCTTGAGGTTCGAACTCTGGGGTGTGCGCGGAGATTACGCTTCCTACCTATCCGTACCCCTCCGCCTCGCAAGGATCTAAGCTACCAGAAGAACAACACAAGAGACACAGAGTTTATACTGGTTCGGGCCACCGATGTGGTGTAATACCCTACTCCAGTGTGGTGGTGTGGTGGATTGCCTCTTGGGCTGATGACGAACAATACAAGGAAGAACAGCGTCGCGAGGGTCTGTTCTTGGCTGGGGCGATGAACTGCTAGAGGGGTTCAGTCGCCCTTCTCTCTCTCTCTCTCTCTCTCTCTCTCTCTCTCTCTGATTTTTGGTCTCTAGCTAGGTCCGTTGATGGATCGTTCTCTAGATGCCTCTACTCCGGGAGTGGCTAGTCCTATTTATAGGCAAAGGCCCTGGGCCTCTTCCCAAATATCGAGCGGGAAGGGCGCCAACAATTGGCCATTTTGAAGGGAACATCTGGTACACTTATCCTGACTAAAGTTGGTCCTCACCTGCCAAAGGCTCTGGTGATGACGCCGGCTTGGGCTCCACAATGACTTCTTCCTTGTTGCGGAGTTGGTCTTGGTCTTGTTGCACCGAAATGGGTGCCTTTGCTTGATCCTCCCGCCTGCGCTTGCTCCCTTAGCACCAAAGCAGAAAGGGAGGACACTGCCGGGCTGGCGCTCGCCTGGCGCCCTTGGTCGTCATGGCTTGCATCATGGGCACCTCGTGAGGTACTCCGCCTTGATCTCTCCGCCTCCTCACGAGACAGCCTGATGAGGCCGTGCCTGAGGAAGCTCCGCGTCGTCCGCCCCATGAGGCTTGGCCCCTCGCGAGGGTCTTGGGTATGTGTTGATGAATTTGGGCCGTGCTAGGCCCCCTTTGAGCCACGCCGCAGGCCGCAGGCTGGCAAGTTTGGGGACCCCCGTTCCGAGAACGCCGACAGCGCTCGGCGGACTTGGAGATGAACTGGCTCATGGCGGCAACGCAGCCGGTGAGCCGACGCACATCCTTGATCCGCTTGGGCGCCTTAATCTGCTCAATAGCCTTGGTCTTGTCTGGGTTTGCCTCGATCCCGCGTTGTGACATGAAGAACCCGAGAAGCTTGCCGGACGGGACGCCGAAGACGCACTTCTCAGGGTTCAACTTGAGGTTGATCTTGCGCAGGTTGGCAAATGTCTCTTCTAGATCTTGCACAAGAGTCGGCCCGTCCTTGGTTTTGACCACTGTGTCATCCATGTAGGCTTCCATATTTCTATGGAGCTGAGGTTCAAAACCAATTTGGACCGCTCTTGCAAACGTTGAGCCAGCACTCTTCAACCCGAAAGGCATCCATAAAAAGCAATACGTACCACATGGGGTGATGAATGTTGTCTTCTCTTCATCCTCTCTTGTCATGAAGATTTGGTGGTAGCTTGAGTAGGCATCAAGGAATAATAATAGATCACACCCGGGCGGGGAGTCAACAATCTGGTCGATGCGCGACAATGGGAAGGGGTCCTTAGGACAAGCCTTATTGATATCTGTGTAATCAATACACAGCCTCCACTTCCCATTCGCCTTGCGCACCACTACCGGATTGGCCAACCATGTCGGATGGAGCACCCCTCTCACCAAACCTACCGCTTCTAACTTCCTGATCTCCTCTGTGATGAACTCTTGCCTCTTCAGAGCCTGCTTTCTGACCTTCTGCTTGACGGGCGGCGCGTGGGGGCAAACAACTAGGTGGTGGTCAATCTCCTTCCTGGGAACACCGGGGATGTCGGATGCTTGCCATGAAAACACGTCGACATTTGCCCGCAGGAAGGTGACGAGCTCGCCTTCCTATTTGCTGTTGAGGGCGGAGCCTATGATGAAGGCCCCTCATGTGCTGTCCTCCGCGACGGGCACCTTCTTGGTCTGCGGCGGCTTGGCTCTGGACCTCTTGCTCTTGTCGGCAGAGCTCTCCGGCATGTCCTCAACGGTAGCACAACACCCCGAGGAGGCGCGCTTGCCGGAGTGGGTGCGAGAGGTCTTGCCGGGCTCCTTCTTTCCTCCCAGTCCTTCGGCGGCAGGAGCAGGTGCCTTAACGGCAGCTGCTACAACTGCTTCCCGGTAGAGTTGGTCAGCGTAGATCAGCGTGTCCTTCTTGTCGGAGGGGACGGAGATGATGGTCAACGGCCCGGGCATCTTTAGCATGTTGTAGGTGTAGTGTGATGCCGCCATGAACGTGGCTAGTGCCGAGCGGCCGAGGATCCCGTTGTAGTGCAAGGGGATCTCGGCCATGTCGAAGATGATACTCTCCATCTAGTAGTTCAACTCTCCTCCAAATGTCACGGGCAGTGTGACCTTTCCCTTTGGCTGACTTCTCCCCGGATTGACCCCCTGAAACGTGCCCGTTTCCTTGAGGTCTCCGTCAAGGATTTGCAACCTTTTGATCACGACAAGCGAGATCAGGTTCAGGCAACCCCACCGTCAACCAACATCCTGTTCACCCTGAGGTTGCGTATTGTTGGCAAAACCAACAACGGCAAACACCCGACCGCGATAGCGCGATCAGGGTGGTCCTCGGCGTCAAAGATGAGGGGCGTGCTGGACCACTTTAGTGGCTTCTGAGCGTCAAAGATGAGGGGCATGCAGCGAGGCGCCGCCATCGACGCACATGGCCTCCGTAGCCTTCTGGAACCCTTGCTTACCGGACTCGTCGTCCTCGTCATGATCGTCGTCTTCTTGTTTCTTGTCGCGACCCCGGGCGGGCCTGTCTTGCTGGTTGTCCTTGCTGGGGCGGCCTCCTTGGCCGCCATGCTTCCTGCCGGATCCCTCAGCACCATCCTAGTCCTTCACCTTATCCCGCCTTTCGTACTCAGCCTTTTGCTTCGCAGGAAGCAGCTCGACTTGTCGGCAGTTCTGGAGACCATGGCCCTTGGTGCGGTGGATCTTGCAGTATTGATTGCCGGAGCTTCCTGGCTTGTTGGTAGCCGCCAAGGCCCGGCAGGCGGCGCACCCGGCAATCTCCTTGTCGGGGGTGTCTGCCTTGACCTTCTTGCCGGCACTGGTATCGTCAGATCCCTCAACGGCAAGCACGACCTTGCCTTTGTGTTTCCTGTTGTGACGCAACCCTTCTTCGTTGGGGCGGCGGCGTCCTCATCGGTGGAGTCGGTTTCCGTGCCGGCGTCTTCGCCGGGGTACTTCCTTCTCTCTTCAGCCCGGGTGCACCTGTCGGCCGGAACGTAGAACTTGGCCACATCCTTAACCTTGGTCATCGACAGCTCCTCACGCATCTTGCGATTGCGCATGTTCTGATGGAACGCGCTAATTACAACAGCGGGATGAACGTCGGGGATGTTGTACTGCACCCGGCTGAATCTCTGGATGTACTTGCGCAGGGTCTTCCCTTCCTTCTAGGGAATGATATGCAGATCACTGGCCTGGCCATGAGCTTGGTGGCCTCCTGTGAAGGCGCCAACGAACTCATGGCACAGATCTGACCAGGAAGAGATGGAGTCCGCTGGCACGTGCATCAACCAAGACATTACATTGGGCTTGAGTGCTAGCGGGAAGTAGTTGGCAAGCACCTTGTCGTCGCGAGCCCCAGCGGCCTGCATCACGATGGTGTAGATGCTGAGGAACTCGGACGGATGGGTCTTGCCGGTGTACTTCTCGCCGACGTCGGGCTTGAACGTGTAGTGGGACAATCACTGGAACATCCTCAGCTCATGGGTAAAAGCCGGGCAACCCACCTTGTAAGGTAGGCAGCCGGGGCCCCCCGGTGCCGGGTGGTCCGTAGCGGGTTCCGCCCGCTTGTTCGACTGGCGGTGCGTTTCGCGTGGGCGCTCGATGGTGGTTTGAGCGTCTTCGTGAGCTCGCTCCCAAAGGACCTGATGCTGGTCGCAGAGGGTCCGTGGATCGGAAGATGCTATGGAGATGTTATCACCAGCGTCGCCGAGACAGGCCGACGCTCTTGGCGGCTGGCGAGGAGGAGGAGAGTGCACCGTGGCCGCAGCTCCCCCGGTCCTCCCGGCGCCAGCATGTGGTGGTTCGGTGGAGCGCCGAGCCGAGGGCCCCGCCGGTCGCGAATCGTCTTTGTTCACAACGGAGACGAGGCTCCGGATGGTGGCCCTCCACTCATCGAGCTTCTCTGCAGCAGGCAGGAAGTCGAGGAGCAATTGTGCGTGCGCCAAGGCTTCCGCTGGCGTGGGTGGCGGTGAAAGCTGAGTGGATCGCGGCGCGCTTCGACTTCTAACTATGTTAGAAGGACCTCTCTCACGACCCAGCGGCTGCGTGCCATTTTCACCAGTGCTTCGGCGAGCGTGTTGAACTCCTTCATCTTGTTGAGGACGCACAGGGCTCTTCCCATGGCGGTGCCCAGGGTCACTGAGGGAGTCCTGGACTAGGGGGTGTTCGGATAGCCGGACTATACCTTCAGCCGGACTTCAGGACTATGAAGATACAAGATTGAAGACTTCGTCCCGTGTCCGGAAGGATCTTTTCTTGGCGTGGAAGGCAAGCTAGGCGTGCGGATGTTCGAGATCTCCTACCATTGTAACCGACTCTGTGTAACCCTAACCCTATTCGGTGTCTATATAAACCGGAGGGTTGTAGTCCGTAGGACAACCATCATCATACACAATCATACCATAGGCTAGCTTCTAGGGTTTAGCCTCCTTGATCTCGTGGTAGATCCACTCTTGTACTACCCATATCATCAATATTAATCTAGCAGGAGTAGGGTTTTACCTCCACCGAGAGGGCCCGAACCTGGGTAAAATAAAGTGTCCCTTGTCTCCTGTTACCATCCGACCTTGACGCACAGTTCGGGACCCCCTACCCGAGATCCGCCGGTTTTGACACCGACATTGGTGCTTTCATTGAGAGTTCCTCTGTGTCGTCGCTTTTAGGCCCGATGGCTCCTTTGATCATCAACAACGATGAGGTCCAGGGTGAGACTTTCCTCCCCGGACAAATCTTCGTCTTGGGCGTTTTGCTCTGCGGGCCAATTAGCTTGGTCATGTGGAGCAGATCGAAAGCTACGCCCCTGGCCATCAAGTCAGGTTTGGAAGCTTAAACTATACGGCTGATATCCGCGGAGACTTGATCTTCTACGGGTTCGAGCCACAGCCAAGCGTGCCGCACTATTTCGAGGGGCATGATATGGCTCTGCCTCCGAATAGCACCCTGGAGGCCGCACACGCTCCGGCCCCGATCTTTGACTCGGAGCCCGCTGCATTCTCTGAGGATGAATGGTTGGACGTCACCTCGGGGGCTGCGATCTCAAAGGCGATCGAGCCGAACGCCAGCTCCGTACTCCGCACGGCCCAGGACTCCAAGGAGCCGGACTCTTCTCCGAACTCCGAGCCTTCCGCGCCCCCGCCGATCGAATCTGATTGGGCGCCTGTAATGGAGTTCACCGCCGCGGACATCTTTCAGTGCTCACCTTTCGGTGATATCCTGAATTCTCTCAAGTCTCTCTCTTTATCAGGAGAGCCCAGGCCGGACTATGGTCTGCGAGGTTGGGATTCGGACGACAAAGAAATTCAAAGCCCACCCACCACCCACTTAATAGCCACTGTCGATGATTTAACCGACATGCTTGACTTCGGCTCCGAAGACTTCGACGGTATGGGCGATGAAGGAGGAGACGAACAAGCACCCGGACCTGTAGGGCGCTGGACCGCCACCTCGTCATATGACATATATATGGTGGATGCTCCAAAGGATGCGGCTGGCGATGGAACAGCGGAATACGATAACTCGAAAAAACTGCAAAAACGCCAGCGCCAACGGCGCCGCTCTAAATCCCGCCACAGCAGAAACGGTGATTCCGGCACGGGAGATAATACTACCCCGGACAGCGCCGAAGAACACCAGAACCAGCAAGATTCGGCGCGGGAAGATGGAAAAGCCAGCCCTCAGGAGAGAGCGGCAGAGCAAGAGGTTGAGGATGATAACTACATGCCTCCCTCCGAAGACGAGGCAAGCCTCGACGACAACGAATTCGTCGTACTATCAGACCCCGCCGAACAAGAGCGTTTTCAATGCAGGCTTCTAGCCACGGCCAACAGCCTAAAGAAAAAGCAGCAACAGCTTAGAGCTGATCAAGATCTGCTAGCTGATAGATGGACTGAAGTCCTTGCGGCCGAAGAGTATGAACTCGTGCGCCCTTCCAAAAATTATGCTAAGCGCAGGCCGCTACCCCAATCAGAGGGGGAAGCATATGACATGGCAGACCGGCCACCCCGTGGCCGCGATAGAGAGGCCTGTCGAGCCCTTAAGCAAGCCATGCCCCAGTGCCGCTCGAATAAGGCACGGGAAAACAAGCCAGACCTGCGAGACGTACTGGAGGATAAAGCAAAGCAAACAAGATCGATCTATGGATCGCGCGGACGCCCGACGACACGTGATGATCGTCACTCCGGACACAATAAATCCGGTCGGGCCGAACGCAGCAGGCACAGCTCTTCCGAGCTGCGTCGTGACATAGCCCAGTATAGGGGCGCCGCACACCCACTATGCTTCACAGACGAAGTAATGGATCATAAAATCCTAGAGGGTTTTAAACCCGTCAATATCGAGTCGTACGATGGTACGACAGATCCGGCAGTATGGATTGAGGATTATCTCCTTCACATCCACATGGCACGTGGAGATGATCTGCACGCCATCAAATACCTACCCCTTAAGCTTAAAGGACCAGCCCGGCACTGGCTTAACAGCCTACCAGCGGACTCAATCGGTTCTTGGGAGGACCTGGAAGCCGCATTCCTCGACAACTTTCAGGGGACCTATGTGCGGCCACCGGACGCCGACGACCTAAGCCACATATTTCAGCAGCCAGAAGAATCGGCCAGGCAATTCTGGACACGGTTCCTAACAAAGAAAAATCAGATCGTCGATTGTCCGAACGCAGAGGCCCTAGCAGCCTTCAAACATAACATCCGTGACGAATGGCTTGCCCGGCACCTGGGACAGGAAAAGCCGAAAACTATGGCAGCCGTCACGACACTCATGACCCACTTTTGCGCGGGCGAACATAGCTGGCTAGCTCGCAACAACAACTTATCAAAGAAGCCCGGTAATTCGGATACCAAAGACAAAAGTGGCAGGTCACGTCGAAATAATCAAAAACGCCGCGTTAGCAGCGACAGCAATGAGGATACGACAGTTAATGCCGGATTCAGAGGCTATAAATCCGGTCAGCGGAAAAAGCCATTTAAAAAGAATACCCAGGGCCCGTCCAGTTTGGACCGGATACTCGACTGCTCGTGCCAGATTCATGGCACCCCCGAAAGGCCAGCCAATCACACCAACAGGGATTGTTGGGTGTTCAAGCAGGCAGGCAAGTTAAGAGCCGAACACAAGGACAAGGGGCTGAACAGCAACGACGAGGAGGAGCCCAGGCCGCCGAACAACAATGGACAGAAGGGGTTTCCCCCAGAGGTGCGGACGGTGAACATGATATACGCGACCCACATTCCCAAGCGGGACAGGAAGCGTGCGCTACGGGACGTATACGCGATGGACCCAGTCGCCCCAAAGTTCAACCCATGGTCCTCCTGCCCGATCACTTTCGATCGAAGGGACCACCCCACTAGCATCAGCACGGCGGTTTTGCCGCACTGGTCCTCGACCCAATCGTGGACGGATTTCATCTCACAAGAGTCCTCATGGACGGCGGCAGTAGCCTGAACCTGCTTTATCAGGATACAGTGCGGAAAATGGGCATAGATCCATCAAGGATCAAGCCCACAAGGACGACCTTTAAAGGCGTCATACCAGGTGTAGAGGCCAATTGCACAGGCTCGATAACACTTGATGTGGTCTCCGGATCTCCGGATAACTTCCGAAGCGAAGATTTAATCTTCGATATAGTGCCGTTCCGCAGTGGCTATCACGCCCTGCTCGGACGAACCGCATTCGCTAAATTCAATGCGGTGCCGCACTATGCATATCTCAAGCTCAAGATGCCAGGCCCTCGAGGAGTAATCACGGTCAACGGGAACACCGAACGCTCCCTCCGTACGGAGGAGCACACGGCGGCCCTCGCAGCGGAAGTAGAAAGCAGCCTTTCAAGGCAACCCTCCAGTCCGGCCGTTAAAAAACCGGACAATGCAAAGTGCGCCCGGAGTAGCCTACAACAAGACCACCTGGCACGATCAGAGCAAGCGTAGCAATACGGCCCCGACCCCAGCCATCGCAACATAGCGGAGCAAGTACCTCGAGTACACAATTACGCCCTTAAAATTCCATGGGCACAGGGGGAGGGGCACATTAACGGCATGCCTACAACACGGCGTCAAACGTACTAGGGGCTGCCGGATTTTTCTTTTTTACTTTCAGGACTCCATACTCTGGATAACCGGTTCGGCAGTGTTGCCGCACAGACGATGCAAGACCCAGGAAAGCAGACAAAGCTACGCCGCATTCCGGAACTCTCAGGTGGTCTCTATTTCGAGCGATATATCTGTTTTTAAATTCCGCGGCCTGCGCCTGGTCAGGACATGTTAAATAGTCTAATATCTTTTTTGCTTATCGCACTACTTGTATCGTTTGGCTTTGATAAATAGCCTCTTTATAAACAATGCATAGCTTTTCGTCTATTTTTTGCACTGTCCCCTTTGAATATATATGTTTATTACATAACATGATCGCACCCGTACACCATGGTATGGCAAACCACGCCAGGGGCTTCATTACCCTTTTATCTGGTGTGAGAAGTCCGTACACTTTCACAAGTGCGGCACCCCGAACTTATAGCACTATATGCATCGGCTCCGAGTCAAGATTTTGGTCACATGTTGGGTTTGCCCGGCTCCTATGTTTTGGTACCTTACGTTCCGCTCTATCGGCTAAGGTAGCACTAGGAGAACCACTGTGATTGTGCCCCAGATCAGGTGGGTTGTGCACCTCAGTGGAGAAAGCTAAAACAGACTGTCATGATAAGGCGTGAGACCGGTCGCTGTTCGAGAGGTTTTTCGAGTCCTTAAAGGCTTATGCCGCTTTGAGCGAGGAGATGGCTATGTCCAGCCAAAGGCGTGGATAGCGCCCCGAATTCGGCCTTCCGAACTAGGGGCTTCGCCAAAATTTAAAATTATAACGTTCTATGGCTAAGTGAGAGTGTTCAAGCACTATAGTCCGATTGCCTGGTTCGTTGTGCTGAGCGCCTCCCTCGAAGGACCCAACTATGGGAACAAGAGCCCTCAGGTTTATCCTGAACACCCCAGCACTAGTGGCATGGGGCAGAAGCCGACGACTTGCCATCTCTCAATTTTTGATAAACGGTCGCACAGAAAATAATATTTTAAATTAAACAAGCATTGCTTTGCGGATATGAACAAGTTTTCAGCGCACATGATACAAACGAGCGAGTTCACTCAAATATTACATCTTTAGCACATTCATCCGCGACAAGGCGGGCTCCGGCAAGAACGTCCTTGTAGTAGTTCTCGGGCTTGCGATGCTCCTTCCCCTGCGGCGGCCCGTCCTTCACCAGCTTCTCTCCGTCTAGCTTACCCCAGTGTACCCTTACATGGGCAAGGGCCCTCCGGGCACCTTCAATGCAGACGGAGCGCTTGATGACCTCAAGCCGTGGACAGGCCTCCACCAGCCGCCGCACCAGCCCGAAATAGCTCCCAGGCAGGGCCTCTCCAAGCCACAGCCGAACTAATAAGCCCTTGATGGCCTCTTCGGCCGCCTTATGGAGCTCGACCAGCTGTTTCAGCTGATCGCTTAAGGGCACAGGGTGTCCGGCCTCAGAATACTGAGACCAGAACACACTCTCCGTCGAGCTGCCCTCTTCAGCTCGGTAGAACGCGGCGGCGTCGGATACGCTGCGGGGAAGATCGGCGAACGCCCCTAGAGAACTCCGGATTCGGGTAAGTAAGAGGTAGTTTACTTTTATATTCCTACTCTGCATTGAGAATGCCTTACCCGTTGCTATCTTGTTCACCTCCTCCAACTCTTGGAGGGCCTTTTGGGCTTCGGCCTTGGCACTCTTGGCGGTCTCGATGGCCGACGCGAGCTCGGATGCTTGCGCCTTTGACTCAAGCTCCAAACCCTCATGTTTTTTCATGAGAGTTTGCAGCTCTTGCTGCACCTCGTCGACCTGAACCCCAAGCCTTTCTCGCTCGGCGCGCTCCTCGGCCGTTTTCTTTTCGGCCTCTGCCAACGCCTGCTTCAAGGTTGCCACCTCGGTGGCGGCCCCTACAATAAGCAGTACAATACTGTTATTTCCTTCTGCAATCAAGCCTCTCTATAGGCACCTTTTTTCTTCCTTTTTTTTAGGTATTTCTTACCTTCCTTCTCCTTGAGCTGCCGTTTGGCAAGGCCGAGCTCTTGCTCGGTCTGCCCGAGGTCCTTTTTAAGGACATCCACCTGCGCAGTCAGTGCGGCGGTGGACAGCAGTGAAGCCTGCATACGCATATTTAACCTTTTTTGTTAGACTCCTGCGAATCACTAGATCCTCTATCCGGCTTTTCTTTCCGAACACCGAACAGAGCATCAGGGGCTACTGTCTATGCGGTAAATAATTTGACATATTTTCACTTACCTCGAAGCCTGTTAGAAGGCTAGCGCAAGCTTCATTCAGTCCGCTCTTGGCGGACTGAATCCTTTGGATCACCGTACTCATAACAGTACGGTGCTCCTCATCGATGGCGGCGCCCTTAAGCACCTCCAGCAGATTGTCCGACGCCTCCGGTTGGACGGAGACCGCTGGCTCAGATGGCTTGCTCCTCTTGGAAGGAGTTCGCCCACCTCGGACCGGGACTGTCGAGTCCGACGCGGTGTCCGGCACAAAGCCGGACTTGGAGCCCTGGGGGTTTCATCCCATTTACTCCTGGGGTTCGGAGGATTGCCTTGTGGCTCCTCCAGGACCATCTCCTCCTGCCCCGAAGCTTGGCGGGGCGCCACTTCGGCGTCGTCCGCCTCACGGGGGGAGACCGCGGGCGGAACAGAGTTCACGTCCGACGAGTCCAGGGAGCCGCTCGACGAATCGTCGAGTTCGGCCCGGGGCGGGCTGCATAAATTACGTTCGATATTAGGGAAAGCAGCGCATTAAAAGAATATCATGAGTCACTCTGGTATATAAATACTTACGATTTCGCCGGACGCTTGGTTCTGTCCGACCACTCCTCTCCGCCCTCTTCGGCGTCGTGGGAGTATTCCGGTGGAGGGGTCTTCCTTTTCCTCGACCCCTCGGCCTCCCCTGTTGGGGTGGCCTTCTTCCTCTTTTCTCCCCTCACTGGGGGGGATAGCTTCCTTGTTCCTCCACCATGAGAGGAGGGCGTTCGGAGGGGTCTTCCTCTTCCTCTTGTTTTCACGAGAGGAGGGGTCTTCCTCTTCCTCTTGTTTTCACGAGAGGAGGGCGTTGCGGACTCGTCAGATGACGAGTCCGACACCACCATGTTGCGGGAACTTTTTCGTGTCCCGGTGGTTTTCTTCTACTTGGCCTTCCTCTCCGGCACCACGTAAGGTGCTGGAGCCATTAGCTTCACCAAGAGAGCTGGGGCCGGGTCTTCGGGCAGAGGAGCCGGACAGTTAATTGGTCCGGATATCTCCTGCCAAGCCTGTCAAAGGTAAAAGGGTGTTTAGATCCCGCATAGAGTTAATCTATGAAGAAGAGCTTAACGAACCTGTCAAAGGTATAGATAGCTTACCTCGCTAGCGTTACGCTGCGAACTGTATCCGCGATCCTCGGAGACGGATTTGGGGGACTCGGCGCCTTTGGTCAGCACCTTCCAGACGTCTTCATATGTCGTGTCGAAGAGCCTACTGAGGGTTTGGTGCTGCGCCGGGTCAAATTCCCACAAAGTAAAATCCCGTTCTTGGCACGGGAGGATCAGGCGAACGATCATGACCTGGACTATATTGACAAGCCGGATTGGCTTGTTCACCAGGGACTGGATGCATGTTTGCAACCCAGTCACTTCTTCCTCGTTGCCCCACGACAGGCCTGTCTCTTTCCAGGACATGAGCCGCGTGGGGGGTCCGGATCTGAACTCGGGGGCCGCGACCCATTTCGGATCGCGGGGCTCGGTGATGTAAAACCACCCAGCCTGCCACCCCTTTAGGGACTCCACGTGGGAGCCATCGAACCAGAGGACGTTGGCTATCTTGCCAACCATCGCGCCTCCGCACTCCGCCTGGGAGCCGGACACCACCTTGGGCTTGAAGTTGAAGGTCTTGAGCCAGAGGCCGAAGTGGGGGAAGACGCGGAGAAAGGCCTCACACACGACGATAAACGCCGAGATGTTGAATACAAAGTTCGGGGCCAGATCGTGGAAATCCAGGCCGTAGTAGAACATGAGCCCCCGGACAAATGGGTGAAGTGGAAAGCCTAGTCCGCGGAGGAAATGGGGAAGAAAAACTACCCTCTCATGGGGCTTTGGGGTAGGAAGAAGCTGCCCCTTATCAGGAAGCCGATGTGGGATGTCCTTGGACAAGTATCCGGCTTTCTTTAACCTTTTTACTTGAGCCTCCGTAACGGAGGAGACCATCCACTTGCCTCCCGCTCCGGACATTGTTGGAGAAGGTTGAGGAAGGAAGAGCGCACTTGGGCGCTGGAGCTCGAGTGCGCGAGAGATGGATTGGCAAAGGAGGAAGAAGGCGTAGGTTAAAAAGGTGAATCCTTATCCCTTTATATAAGCAGGTACGGTTAGGCGTCCCCACCTACCTAATAAAACTCACTTGCCTCCCAAATGCCGTGGTAAATGGCGTGGTTGGGTTACCCACGTCCGTATTAATGAGAATCCCGTTAAAGGGGGCACATGATCTCTGCTTCGACAAGACGTGCCAAGGAAACCGCCTCGCTAAACGAGCTGAGGTGGAACAATGAAAACAATTTATATAAAGGGCTTGGCCGCAGTGTTATGACGCACTGCGGAATACGTCAGTAGATTTGATTTGTGTTAATATTATTCTCTATATGGCAATATGTGGAAACTTATTTTGCAGAGCCGGACACTATTTTGTGGTGTTTATAATCTTCTTAAAGAACTTGGAGGAGGAACCCGCCTTGCAATGCCGAAGACAATTTGCGCGCTGGACTTGTCGTCATTGAAGCCTGGTTCAGGGGCTACTGAGGGAGTCCTGGACTAGGGGGTGTTCGGATAGCCGGACTATACCTTCAGCCGGACTCCAGGACTATGAAGATACAAGATTGAAGACTTCGTCCCGTGTCCGGAAGGATCTTTTCTTGGCGTGGAAGGCAAGCTAGGCATGCGGATGTTCGAGATCTCCTACCATTGTAACCGACTCTGTGTAACCCTAACCCTATCCGGTGTCTATATAAACCGGAGGCTTGTAGTCCGTAGGACAACCATCATCATACACAATCATACCATAGGCTAGCTTCTAGGGTTTAGCCTCCTTGATCTCGTGGTAGATCCACTCTTGTACTACCCATATCATCAATATTAATCTAGCAGGAGTAGGGTTTTACCTCCATCGAGAGGGCCCGAACCTAGGTAAAATAAAGTGTCCCTTGTCTCCTGTTACCATCCGACCTTGACGCACAGTTCGGGACCCCCTACCCGAGATCCACCGGTTTTGACACCGACAGTCACCAACGTGGTGACGCTATTTGGCGCGCACACCATGGGAAGAACGCACGGTGGTCGCCGGTGTATGTGTCCTGGAGGTCGCCGTGCCGGCTGGAGTCGACGCAACGACACCCCCGGAGGGCCCCGCGCCGCCGGTAGGGGGCTCGTCTTTGGGTCCGGCGGCATGGGGCCGATCGTCTGGTGCACGAACGATGCCGCTCGCTAGGCTCCGACTGCCTGGGTGGTGCTGGTGTTCGCGGGCCGCGGCCCGAGTCCTGTCCGCGACTGGTCCGCTGCTCATCTGCACCAGCACGGGCCGTTCGGCCCCCAACGAGCTGATCGTCGTGGCCGTATTCTTCTTAGGGGCCACGGTGACGAAGAACCGCTAGGCTAACTACCAGACCAAATTCTCACAATTGTGCGCCCCCTACCTGGCGCGCCAAAGATGTCGGTGGGAAATGACACCTATGGGATAACAAGAATCCCTACTGCGGTTGCAGGGCGCGGGGTTGAGAGAAGAGCGGGTCTAACAGGGAGCACGCGGTTCGTTTATCCAGGTTCGGGCCGCGAGGATGCGTAAAACCCTAGTCCTGCTTTGGTGGATGTATTTTGAGTTCTTGAACTAGCTACGGAGTGTAACGAGCTCCAAAAAGCCGAATCCTTCTCCCGTGTGCCATGGGCCTCCTTTTATAGGTGAAAGGGGCTGCCACAGTGGCACACATGAGGTGGAAAGTGCTACAGCATCACGAGCTTATCGCTGGTATTACAGGAAAAGGTGCATTTAATGCGAGGCTTAGGTGTCCCTTCACTTTATCGGGGATGGGGGTTAGGCCCGTCCCGTCCGTCACCGCTCCTCCAAGCTTCAACATGCGCCCTGGCTAGCGATGCATGCGGTGCCATGTAGGCAGGCAGGCAGCTGAGGTGGCGCAGTGGTGGAGCCTCCACGAAGGGCTGCATGTTGCCACGCAGGTGCCTGCCCAGCTGGTTTGTCGGCAGCTGCATGCGAACGGTGGCGGAGACTTGGCTGGTGCGGGCCTGACGGCGGCCCTGCTGGTGCGCTTGGCGAGGGCCTTGCCGGGTGGCCCGGCAAGGGTCTTGCCATGGCGCGCAGGTGTCCCCGGCCAGGATCTTGCTAGGGGTCTTGTGGGTTTCTTCGGCGAGGATGGCTGCCTTCCTATCCTCATTTGATTTTGACTATTCTTTGTCTTCACAAAGATCTGCATGCCACCACAGAGGTGGCTCCCGAGCCCTGTCCCAATGCATTTGTCGAGTGTTGGTGGGCTCGAGGGTGGCTCGCTCGGCTGGCGTGCGTGAGCTGCCCCGGCAAGGGTCCTTGCCGGGGAAACCTGCTTAGTCCATCTGATCTTTGTGGCCTTCGTACTTGTCGTTGCTTTGATCGTCTTGGGCTTCGGTCTTACCTTGGCTCACCTCCCTCGCTCTACTTGGTGTGGTCGCGGGCGTGGCTCTGACTGCCCGTGCACAGGTAAAGGGGTGCAAAAATGTGCCCCTAGTTTTCTACACCGAGAAATGGACTGCTGATTCTCGTGGTGAACTGGCATTTTTGAGTTGGGTGTCAGACCATATCGAAGATCGCGCTGGCACACTAGTCCAAACCTCATAATTAATCGCAACCTAGGATGATGGTGTAATGCCTACCTCAGATCCTACTTTGAGTCTGGAGCCAAGCACTACCATTATGGACTGGGCATCTAGCCTACCAGATGAAAAACCCGAGACCATGTCATATCGGACCTCAGACAAATTCCGATTGGACCCAACCATCGATCTAGCCATGAATGAAGGCGAGAAGAATCTCTTGAACGAAATGTTAGGTCAAACTCAGAAGCTTGCAATCTCAAACGACCGGACCTTTGTTTATGATCAGATCTGGGAGAAACCGGGAGAGGTTGGGATTTTCAGCCCACCCACCATCCATCTAGTCACTAAGATTTAACCGACGTTTTAACTAGCGCTGTCATGGATGAAGAGGCGCGGGTCGAGTCAGGGAGTGCTCGCGAAGAGATCCGTCAAGCGAAGCAGATAGCGGTTGGTAAGACCTTTCTTTTGCAGAGTATATTTGGAGGTCAAAGATATGCTTTGCTCACTCGAGTGTGGAGTTCTCTAGACGTGTTTGCAGATCTGCCAAAGGGTACCTATGACGCCGCACAATTCTTCCGAGCCCAGGAGGGGAACTCGACCAAGAAGTTGTTCTGGTCGTAGTTTCTTGCGCTGGAGCACCCGACACCCCTGAAGGACCAGCCGAAGCAGCTGATGAAGCTGAAATGGTGGCCGGCTTGTCCATGTAGGATCTAATAAGCCAGCTTTGGCCAGCCAAACAAATTCCCAGTAGCTACTTCGGTTTGGTGAGGCGGCTTGTCGACGCGCTGCCTCGGGTGGATGTTGTGAAGCGCTCGACGTGCATAGAGGGTGCTCAGATGGCCTCAGCCCGCGTCAAGATGCATTTGGGCAAAGATCAAGGCCACCGATGTGGCGGCCGCAGGCCCACCCAAAGGCAAGGACCACCGCAAACCGGAGATATACTTTGAAGACGTCCTGGCGGGTGCCCGAATAGTAGAGGGCCAATGCTCAAAGGACGTTATTTTTTAGTAGATGTATCCGGGTTGTAAAAACTGTGTGTGTGAACCCAGGCTTGTAATATATTTGCGCTTTTTACCTTAAGTTATTTTCCTCCTGTGCGGTCGTTTAATTCTGAAAGTTTGCTAGTCGTCGGCTTCAGCCCCCACATAGATACTACGGGGGTGTTTGGCATAGCGCGTTACTGTCGGATTTCGGGTTCCGGCAAAACCCTCGAGGTTCAAACACTGTGGTGCGCACAAGGATCTCTCCCTTCCCTAGCTCACCCTCTCACCGTGATCCCAAGGCTAAGCACATCGAACTTGAAGAACAGGGGATGCAAGGTTTATACTGGTTCGGGCCACTGATGTGGTGTAATACCCTACTCCAGTGTGGTGTGGTGGATTGCCTCGTAGGCTAAGGATGAACAAGTACAAGGGAAGAACAGCCTCCTGAGGAGAGGTGTTCTTGGGCTCGGTGAGCTTGTGTGGTTGAGGATGATATGGATGCTCCCAGATCAGTTGCCTCCTACTGTGGTGGCTAGTCCTATTTATAGAGGCACTGGTACTCTTCCCAAATGTAGGCTAGAAGGGATCCAACAACGGCCAAATTTGAAGGGGGACAACCAGTACAAGTTATCCTGACTAAAGGTAGTCTTCGACTGCCAAAGGCTCTGGTGGTGACGCCATCCTGTGCTCCACGGTGACCTCCGTCCTGCCGCCCTGCTGGTCTTGGTCTCGTTGCACCGATATGGAAACCTTTGCCTGATGCCTCGGGACTCCTCGCCTGTGCCTGCCTCTTTAGCACCAAAGAGGAAACTAGTACACTACGCGCGCTGGCTGCCGCCTGGCGCCCCTGGCCTTGGTCGTCATGACTTGCGTCATAGGAACCTCACGAGGTGTTCCTTCCCTTGATCTCTTCGCCCCTCGCGAGCCAACCTGGTGAGGCCGCACCTGAGGAGGTCTTGCATCGTCCGCCTTGCGAGGCTTGGCCCCTCGCGAGGGTCTTGAGTGTTTGCTGATGAAGATGGGCCGTACAGGGCCGCTGGTGGAGCCACGCCATGGGCTGCAGGCAGGCAAGTCTGGGGACCCCCATTCCCAGGATGCCGACAGTAGCCCCCGGGCCCAAGGCGCGCTCGGACTCGGCTTTGAAGCAAAGCCAAGGGGCAAGTGCAGAGCACCGCTGGCCCCAACAGCCTGCGGCCTCGGTTGACTCGAGGCAATTGATGGGACGTGGGCATCTCCGCTTCCCCACACTGCCTCGGCAACCGCCCGATTTGACGAGTCCCTGGTGCATGCGGAGAAAACCATCATTACCTGTGATCGTGGGGGTCGCCGGTTGGCCTTCTCCTGCTATAAATGAGCAGGGGGCGGAGCCCCCATCGCCCATCTCTTCCCGCTCCACTCGCTTCTTCTCCCTTGCTTCATCACTAGCAGGGACAACCATGGCGCCGATTCGAAGATTCTCAGCCGCAGAGAAGGGAAAAACCCCCCACGACGAGCCGGAGCCGCTCCCGCTGAAGAAGAGGCTGGCCCACCGCCACGACGTAGTCGTGATGCCGGAGGTGTCGAGGCCTTGGTGTGAGCGGCCTCCCCCCGGGTATCCGCTGCCCTTGTACGCCCAAGCCGAGGGCTTCGGAGGAAGAGGCGGCGACCGCGCCGTCCACACCGTGGCCGTGGTGGCGCGCGCCGTCGCCCCAGGAACACACGCCAAGGGCTCCTCGCGCGAACTCGTGATGCGGGCGGCGATGCCTCCGTGCACATGGATCCGCTTCCCGTTGTTCTTCTCCACCGAGATGCCGCCTAGGGGTCCTCTCGAGCTATGGCTACAGCCCGCCGAGTGCGATGCCTCGGTGACGGGGGTGGAGGTTGAGGTCGTCTCCCTGGGCAAGATTTTCATGACTCGCGGCTAGGGTGAGGTCACCCGAGTTTTCCGTACGGGGGGCGCCCTCGCCAACCACTTCGAGTACGACGGCGCCTCCATGATGTTCTTCAAGGTCTTCGACAAGGAAGGCCGCCTCTTGGAGTGCTGCCCTGGGGGTCGTCGGGACGACACTGCGGCAGGAGCCAGGCCTGCCGCTGGCCTCGCCAGCGGTTCCTCCGGCAGCAACGGTGGCGTTTGGGAGCCCGGCGACTCTCGCGAGCCCTACGAGATTGCGAAGACGAGCGATGACAGCTACGTGCCCCCGAGCTCCTCGCCATGCCCGGAGCGCGGCCGCAGTGTCCGGCCGCCGCCGTCGCTGATCTGGATGGGGATTGCGCCGGCCTCCCATGGCTCACTGTTGATGATGGCGTCGGCGGCGTTGGCGTGTGTAGATAGGGCTCCTAGAAACCTTCTTCTTTTGTTCCCCGCGAGGAATCGAGACAAACCCCGTGGGGGGCGTGTAAAGGGTCTGTAATGCCTTTTGTTGATATCATCCTTATTATGATATTTATGAATGCACGTCCTGCTGCGGCTCAGTCTCACCTTTCCAACTTCTCGGTTGCTTGGCACTCTACGCTGATAGGTCCCGGTCCCCAGGAAGGCTGCAGCCGTCGCTGGTATGCCAGGTCGCGATGTCGTGGTCAAGGCCAGGAGGTGAGAGGCCCGAGGTCAGTAAGAGCTCCTGAGGCGCGATGCTCAGTAGGTCCCCTTTGGCGTGCAAGCAGCTACCTGAAGGTTGGAAAGGGCGGCGACGTCGCCGTAACAGGGCTGCAAGAGATGGGAATCCTATGCCGCAAAGCTCGACTGACCTGGGTGCGAAACTTATCTTAGCGGTCCAGAGTCGACTCCTTGTGCAGCGCCTGACTCGTGCGTCGACGGCCATAGTGTAGCTAGGTTAGGCCCGTGCGAGCCTCCCCCTCTTTTCCACGCTCTTCTCTGTGCTCTATGCCTTCGGGTCCCAGCCCTCGAGCGAGCTCAGCCGCCGCTGGTATGCCAGGTCGCGATGCCGTGGTCAAGGCCAGGGGGTGAGGGCTGGAGAGCCAGTAAGAGCTCCTAAGTCGCGATGCTCAGGAGCCCCCCCTTTAACGCACAAGCAAATCGCATGGGAAAAGAGGGAGTCCGAGGTACCGCCTGCTGTCGCCCTTGTGAGGTTCCTGTAGGTTAGAGCATGGAGGGATACAAATTACAACCACGCTTGCCGGTCTGACACTGGTTGTTCCAGAAGGAGATGAAGGCACTGAGGGCCTGGTGAGGTGACGTGCGTGGGCGTGCCGCGAGCCAGAGCTTGACCGCTCTGATTTATCAGCGTTGCAGGGATGGACCCGAGCACAAGCGCCATGTCAGCATGAGTAGCCCCCGAGCGGGATGAGCGAGGGGCCCACCGGCGACGCGGGCGGCCGTGGTGAGTGACAAGCAAGCAAGTGTTGACTATAAATAACCCGTGCATGGGAACCAACTAGCTTAAATAGATGTGAGAATGATACATGCCACTGGGACAGACCCGAGCGGCCTGGGGATGATGCAGCCCGAGGGGCGCCCCCAACAGAGTAAGCTAAAGATGCAAAAGGATACATGCCGCAGGGACAGGCCCGTGCGACCTGTGAATAATGCAGCCTGAGGGGCGCTCCCGGCTAAATAAACTTGGAAAATGTCACCTGGTTCCGTTGTCGAAGGAGTGTTGGGGTAGCCGAAGATGCGTGAAGAAGGAGCCGCTCCTCATGAGCCGCCAGGGCCCTGAGCCTCTGGAGGCTCTGGGGGCTCGGGCGGTTCCTTGAGGACCGTCTCCATCTCCACCAGGACTGCGTGATGCTTGGCCTCCTGAGCTGCCAGGATGCTCTGTAGGCGACATTGGTGGGCGGTCTCCACGCTCGGCAAGCCAAATGGCATGCAGACGTAGCTATGAGGTGGACCCTCGCAATGCCCAGCGCGTGAAGGCCAGAAGCGCTCCTGAGACGCGGCTCTGTTGAGCCCTGGGATGTCGATGAAGACGCGCAGCCCGTCGTCCTCGCCAGGATGGGAGCTGCGCCGGGTGGTGAGCGGAGGTCACCGCGCATGGCTCTTGCTTCTTGAAGCTCCTGGGTGGCCTTGACGATGAACTCCTGAGCACCAAGCGCTCCTCGCCCAGTGCTCTCTTGAGGGAAACGTGCTGCAAAGCATGCCTCCACGTGGTGCCTGAGCGCCTCCCTCGTGATGTTGGCCAGGTCTGAGGCCCTCCAGAAGAGAGCCCCCGAGCCTCTCCCGAGGAGGGCGCCGAGCGCGCCTTCCTATGCGAGGGAGGGAGGCACCCCAGGTGCAGGCACTGATCCTGAGGCGGCGCTACTGGAGATGCCGCTCTCCTGAGGCCCTGTGTGGAGTAATTACTTCTTCTCCTTGGGGATGGCATCAGGAGGGTACATGGTGCCTTGGTTGTCGGGGTCTTTAATTGCTGCAGCTTGGTAGGCGCGCTCAAGGGAGCACATCGCATCTCTTTCTTCGCAGGGGACTGTGATGATTCTGCCGCTTCCTGGCATCTCGAGGACATTGTAGCCATGGTGGGTCACTGCGATGAACTTGGCTAATGCCGGATACCCAAGGATGGCATTGTATGACGGACGATTGTGGGCGACATCAAAGTCGATGAGCTCGGTACGGTAGTTTTCACGCTGGCCGAAGGTGACAGGGAGACCGAACTGCCCTATCGTGGTGGTGGAGCCGTCGGTCACTCCTGTGAAGGGCTTAGTAGGCTGCAGCTGATCGTATGGCACTTGGAGGCTATCGAATGTCTCGATGAACAGGACGTTAAGCCTTGCGCCACCGTTGATGAGGGTCTTGGGGACTCGGACGTTGCTGATGATAGGCGAGCAAAGCGTTTGGAGGGCGCCAACAGTGGCCGTGCACTTGAGCTGATCTGATGAACTGAAGGCAATGGTGCACTTGGACCACTTGAGCGGGCGCGTGGCCTCGAGCCTGGGAAGAGCCGCGTTCACTTCGCGAGCAAACTGCTTGAAGATGCGCTGGGACGAAGCTGGGGCCTGAGCGCTGCCCAAGATGCAAGCGATGGCGCGCGGCTCCTGGAAGCCCCCAGCCACCTCATCATGATGGTGGTCTTCGTTCCTTCTTGGTGGTGGCGGCAGTGGAGGGAGACCAACATTGCCCTGAGGGTGGTCCTCGCGAGGCTGGTGATGAAGCTATATACCTAGGGTAGGGTCATAGGCCTGACCTAAATACCCTTCCCAAGGACATCACCCTAAAATCAAAAGCATTCGAAGAGGAGTCACCATCCACTCGACGACGAGGCATTCCACTCGGAAGACTCGTATTCACTCGACCATGGAGACCGTCACTCCACCGCCAGAAGATCTAAAGCCACTCTGCACTGCAACGGTGAGACATTACGCCATAGCTTTAATGGTCATTATGTCTCTTTATTACTAGTGTTACCAGTAACGCCCTTTCTTGATGTACTTTAAAACCCTTGTAACGTGGGCTGGCTAGAGTCCTGGCGCACTCTATATAAGCTGCCCCCTCCAAATGCACAAGGGTTCGCACCCCTGTAAACACACATACATATAATCCAGTCGACCGCCTCCGGGCTCGGAGACGTAGGGCTGTTACTTCTTCTGAGAAGGGCCTGAACTCATAAAACTCGCGTGTACAACTTCGCCATAGCTAGGATCTTCCTTCTCCATACTACCCCCTATTCTACTGTCAGTCTTAGTACCACACCAGTTGGCGCCCACCATGGGGCAGGTGTCTTAGCGATTTGTTGTAGAAGTTGCAATTTTTTCGATCCCCATCATCATGGTTTCTGGCAGAGGATTGGCCGAGGGCCGCGAGATCCGTCTCGGCGCGCTCGTGTTCGTCGCCGACGACTCCGCTTGGCTCCAAGAAACTCCACTCGACATCGAGGCGCTCCCCGTCCGTGGGCAACGTACTTCCGCGCGTGCGTCCGTGGCGTACTTCTGCGGCAGCCATCGACTCAATATCGGTCGGCTCCTGTGGCGTCCTCACTCCCTGCTGCTCGCCGTCGCAAGCGTTCCAGTCGGTCGCGGCTCCAGCAGTGGGTGAGGCACGCGGTGGCTCGCTAGTCGGCTACCCCACAAGTCGCAAAAATCGAGCCGGATGAAACTCTCTACGGCCTGTTCGATCTGTCGACTGGCTCCGTTGAGACGGCATCCGAGTGCAAGAGCAGTGACCTCATGGTCAACAGACCGCATAGTCCTCCTGGCTTCCCCCGCGGCGAAAGTGGCGATGGCGGTTGTGATCCGTCACACGTCCATGACGAGTACCGCCCCGAGCCCCTCTCTTCGCAGCGGAGGGAAGAGCTTCGTCGCTGTAACATAGATGCACTTCACGCTCCTATCGTCGAAGAAACCCCCAAGGCCCAGGCCTTGGAGGAAGCGCGCCTGACCAACTTGTCTGAGCGCACTTGACTGGAGAACCTCCAGCACGCACTCGACGAGCGCGCTCGGTAGAGGATTCCTGAGTCCAGTCGACGACAACTTTTTCCGCCTCCAATTTAGGTATATCGAACTCCGATCCAGAATCTCACAGCTGCAGCCCGAATAGTAGAGTCGATTCAGCTTTCCCAGTCAGAAGCTGGCAGAGGTTTGATGCAGATCCGGGCTTTACTCCGGGCAGCAGGAGAGCAGAACACAGCAGTGTCTGTGTCGGCGTTCTGGGAACGGGGGTCCCCAGACTTGCCTGCCTGCGGCCTGCGGCGTGGCTCGAGTGGGGGCCCAATGTGGCCCATCTTCATCAACACAAGGCTCAAGACCCTCGCGAGGGACCAAGCCTCGCGAGGCGGACGACACGGCGCTTCCTCCAGCACGACCTCCTTAGGTTGGCTCACAAGGAGGCGGAGAGATCAAGGTGGGGTACCTCACGAGGTGCCCATGACGCAAGCCATGACGACCAAGGGTGCCAGGCAGGCGCCAGCCCACGCAGTGTCCTCCCTTTCCTCTTCGGTGCAAAGGGGGCAAGCGCAGGCGAGAGGATCAAGCAAAGGCACCCATTTCGGTGCAACGAGACCAAGACCAGCTCCACGACAAGGAGGAAGTCACTGTGAAGACCAAGCCGGCGTCATCACCGGAACCTTTGGCAGGGGAAGACCAACTTTAGTCAGGATAAGTGTACCCAATGTTCCCCTTCAAATTGGCCAATTGTTGGCGCCCTTCCCGCTCAACGTTTGGGAAGAGGCCCAGGGCCTTCGCCTATAAATAGGGATAGCCACCCCCAGGGTAGAGGCATCTGGTTCGGTATCTGGAGCAAGTAGGGAGAGAGAGAAAGAGAAGGGCGATTGAACTCTCCCTGGCAGTTCATCCCCTAACCAAGAACTGACCCTCACGAGGTCGTTCTTCCTTGTACTGCTCTTCCTCCTCAGCCCAAGAGGCAATCCACCCACCACAAACTAGAGTAGGGTATTACACCACAACGGTGGCCCGAACTAGTATAAATCTTGTGTCTCTTGTGTTGTTCTTGCAGTAGCTAGATCCTTACGAGACGGAGAGGTAGAGGGCACGATCTCCGCACGCACCCCAGAGTTCGAACCTTAAGGGTCTGCCGGAACCCGTGATCCGACATTTGGTGCGCCAGGTAGGGGTGCACCGGAATCTGCCTTGCGCCGCTCCGCTCCCCTCCGACCGTCGCATCCATGTACGGCGCACGTCGATCTCACGCCACGCCAGCGGCCCTCGCTGGCGGACGTCCTCGCCATTCCCCGCCGCTCGCCGTCAACACCGCCACCAGCCCGGCGGAAGGCGAGCGACAAGCACCACCCCGGCGCCTGCCTATGCGACCGGGCTGCCGCACAACAACGTCGACGCTCCCGGTCGTCGCGGCCCTCCTGGGCGGCTCGCAGGCGCCACCAACGAGCTGCCACGTCAAGCCGTTTGCCTGCCAGATCGGCGTCGTTTCCGCACGGCAGGGGGCTCCCACGGACCGGGCGGCGCGCGAGGTTGGCCTGACCTTCAGCTCGGAAGACCACCCAGCTAACTTGGCCGGCTCGGGCGCGCTCCCCCTGTTGTGCACCCCCACCATCTGCCAGATGGCCGTCACCAGAACCCTTGTTGATGGCGGCGCGGGCCTCAGCGTGCTTTCGGTCGAGACCTTCAACCTCCTCCGCATACCCCGGGAGCGGTTGCAGCCCATCCGATCCTTCTCAGGTGTCGGGGGCGGGTCGTCCGACTCCTTGGGACAGATCCGACTCCCAGTGACCTTCGGCACCTACGACGACTTCCGCACGGAGATGGTCGGCTTTGACATCGCCCCCATCGGTCTCCCTTACAACGCCATCCTCGGCTACCCGGCACTGGCTCAGTTCATGGCCGCCACGCACCCGGCGTACAACCTCATGAAGATGCCCGGGAGCAACGGTACTCTTACCGTGCATGGAGACACCATGGACGCCCTGCGAGTACTCAAGCTCGCCTTCAAGACGGCGGCATCGGCGCAGCCCGCCGACGCGGGGACCTCTGAGCCCAAGGGGGCTGCGCCTACCAAGAAGAAGCAGTTGTTCACCCAGGACAAGGGAGAAACCAAGCAGATACCCGTTGACGAGGACGGGTCCTCCAGCGCCACTTTCACCATTGGCGCCAACCTGGGGCCTGAGCAGGAGGGGGCCCTGGTCAAGTTCCTACGTGCAAACAAGAAAGTGTTTGCTTGGGAGCCCGATCAGTTGGCAGGGATCCCCAGGGACATCATCGAACACCACCTCAACGTATGCCCAAATGTGCGCCCCGTGAAGTAGAAGGCCAGGCGGCAGTCCGCAGAGAAGCAGGCCTTCATCGTCCAAGAGACCCGCAAGTTGGAAGCCGCTGGAGTTATTCGCGAGGTCTGGTACCCAGATTGGTTGGCCAACCCTGTCGTTGTACCCAAGAAAGGGGGGAAGGAACGCATGTGTGTCGACTTCACCAACCTCAACAAGGCATGCCCGCAAGATCCGTTTCCTCTCCCTCGCATCGACCAGATCGTCGATTCCACCGCCGAATGCGACCTGCTGTGCTTTTTTGATGCCTTCTCAGGATATCACCAGATCAAGATGGCGATAGAAGACCTTGAGAAGACCGCCTTCTTGACCCCGTGCGGGGTATACTGCTATACATGCATGCCGTTTGGACTACGCAATGCAGGGGCAACCTTTCAGCGGGTGATGCACATCACCTTGGGCCCGCAGCTCGGGAAGAATGTTGAAGCATACATCGATGACATTGTGGTGAAATCTCGCGAGGCCAGGACCCTGATACAAGACCTGGAGGGGACCTTCGCGAGCCTCGACGCAGTGAACCTGCGGCTCAACCCGGAGAAATGCGTGTTTGGCGTTCCCTCGGGCAAGCTTTTGGGATTCCTCGTGTCCCACTGTGGCATCGAGGCCAACCCCGAGAAGGTCAAGGTGGCCGAGGACATGAGTCAGCCAAAGACCCTCAGAGAAATGCAGAAGCTCACTGGGCGTGTGACCGCGCTAGGGCGCTTCATCTCCAAGTTGGGGGAACGAGCGCTGCCTTTCTTTCAGCTTATGAAGAAAAAGGGGCCCTTTGAATGGACTGAAGAGGGAGATAAGGCGTTTCAAGATCTCAAGAGGTACCTAACCAGTCCCCCAGTCATGATGGCTCCACGCCCTCAGGAGCCTCTGCTGCTTTACCTTGCCGCCACTCCCTACTCTGCCAGCGCAGCACTGGTGGTGGTTAGGGAGGAGCGCCAGTCCAAGACCACAGCGGCAGCCCGAGGTCGGACAAGACGGGAACATGGAAAGCTCGAGAAAGCCAAAGCTACAGATGAAGAGAGTCAGCCGCCGAGGGACGCACAAGAGACAGGAGAGGCAGCATGCCCGGATGGTCCACCTCCCGAGGCCACAACATCTCGCGAGGTGCCCTCACCTCCCGAAGGCGCCACGACCCAAGCCGCCCACAGCCTTGTTGAGCACCCGGTCTACTTCGTTAGCACGGTGCTGCGGGACGCGAGGGCCCGATATCCGATGCCCCAGAAGCTCCTCCTCGCGCTGCTGGTGGCCTCGCGCAAGCTGCGGCACTACTTCCAAGTTCACCCGATCAAGGTCGTCTCATCGTACCCCCTGGAGAGGGTGCTCAGGAGCCCTAACTCAGCCGGAAGGGTCGCTGAGTGGAACATAGAGTTGCAAGCGTTTCAGCTCGAGTTCAGCACAACTAGGGTCATCAAAGGAGCCGCGTTGGCGGATTTCGTGGCGGAATGGACAGAGGCGCCGGGCCTCAAGGATGACGAGGATCGCTCCCTCTCCCCAGGGAGCGAGGCACCAGAAGGCTGGGTCATGTACTTCGACGGGGCATTCTCCAGGCACGGCGCGGGGGCTGGTGCTGTGCTGATATCACCCACTCAAGATAAGCTTTGCTATGCAGTACAACTCTGTTTCCAGCAAGGAGAAAAGGTCTCCAACAACATAGCAGAATATGAGGGACTGATAGCAGGGTTGATGGCCGCAGCGGCCCTGGGAGTGAAGCGCCTCACCGTCAAAGGCGACTCGCAACTCCTAGTCAACTTCTCCAACAAGGTGTATGAGCCGAAGGACGAGCATATGGAGGCCTACCTAGCAGAGGTCCGCAGGATGGAAAAGCAGTTCTGGGGGCTGGAGCTGAAGCACGTGCCCTGTGGCACCAACCAGGAAGCTGACGACATAGCCGGACGGGCGTCCAGGCGGCTGCCGCAGAAGCCCGGCGTCTTCGAAGAGCGGCTCTTCAAGCCTTCAGCGCACCCAATGCTATCAAGCACAGCTCATCCTCGAGAGGAGCTCCCTCAGCCGCCAGCCTCGGGAGCCCCGGCCTGCGGGCCGACCTTAGGAGCACGTTTGCTCCTGACGATGGAACCTCAGGAGGAACGCTGGATCACTGAGCTCCGGAGTTACCTGATACATGGGACCCTGCCAGAGAAGGAGGAGGAAGCAGAACGTGTAGCACGGCAGGCCACGGCATACTACATCAGAGACGGAGAGATCTACCGGAAGCGACCCAACGACGTATCTCTGCGCTGCATCTCCAGAGAGCAAGGAAGTGAACTACTGGGGGACATACATGGCGGAGACTGCGGACACCACTCGTCATCACGAACCCTCGTGGGCAAAGCATTCCGTAGTGGGTTCTATTGTCCCACCGCGCTCAACGACGCGATCGAGTTGGTAAAGGCTTGTGAGGCCTGCCAGTTCCATTCCAAGCAGATCCATCAGCCGGCGGGGAGCCTGCAGACTATACCCCTCTCATGGCCATTCGCAGTTTGGGGGTTGGATATTCTGGGCCCGTTCCCTCGGGCGCCAGGGGGCTACCGTTACCTCTACGTCGCCATTGACAAGTTCACCAAGTGGGCAGAGGTGGAGGTTGTCCGTACCATCCCCGCAGGCTCCGCGGTCAAGTTCACCAGGGGCATCGTGAGCCGGTTCGGGGTGCCAAACCGCATCATCACAGACAACGGTTCGCAGTTCACCAGTAACCTCTTCAAAACATACTGTGCTAACCTTGGAACGCAGATATGCTACGCTTCGGTGGCACACCCGTGAAGCAATGGGCAAGCCGAATGAGCTAACGCGGAGGTCCTGAGAGGCCTCAAGACCAGGACGTTCAAGAAGATGCTGGAGGCCTGCGGCAGGGGTTGGTACGATGAGCTCCAATCCGTGTTGTGGTCCATCCGCACGACCGCGACCAAACCAACCGGGGAGACTCCGTTCTTCCTGGTCTACAGAGCCGAAGCAGTCCTTCCTCACGAGGTCAGGCGTCGCTCCGCGCGGGTCCTGGCGTTCGACGAGGCGCAGCAGAACGCCATGCGGGGGATGGACCTCGTGCTGGGGGAGGAACGCCGCCGGGAGGCCGCGCTGCGAGCGGCAAGGTACCAACAGGCGCTACGACGATATCACTGCCGCAACATCCGCCCCAGGACCCTCGAGGTAGGAGACCTCGTACTCAGGCGGGTCCTCTCCAGGGAAGGGCTGCACAAGCTCTCTCCCATGTGGGAGGGCCCGTTCAAAGTTGTTCATGTTTCCAGGCCAGGCTCCGTGCGCTTGGAGACTCAAGAGGGGGAGCCTATCCAGAACGCGTGGAACATCCAGCACCTCAGGAGGTTTTACCCCTAAAAGGCCCTGAGCCTGTGAAGAAGGCGAACGCCTGTGAAGATCATCTCTTTTTGGAAAAGGCCCTGAGCCTGTGAAGAAGGCGAACGCCTGTGAAGATCATCTCTTTTTGGAAAAGGCCCTGAGCCTGTGAAGAAGGCGAACGCCTGTGAAGATCATCTATTTTTGGAAAAGGCCCTGAGCCTGTGAAGAAGGCGAACGCCTGTGAAGCTCATTACCTCTAAGGAGAAAGGCCCGGAGCCTGTGAAGAAGGCCAATGCCTGTGAAGCTCGCCGCCCTGTGACACTCTCACGTAATAATGAGTGGGGCTGTACACGCCCCGGAGTCTCAGTAGCGCCGGCCTCAGGCCCTGGGGCTCCCTCCCACTCCCAGTGGCAGCACTTAGCTCCGCGCTGGTGAGAAGACGTCGAAGACTAGACTAGGTGTCGGACGCGGCTTTTTCATCTGCTTTCCGCATTTAACGTGTTTTATTTGCATTTGAAGTCTTATCGAAGCTATCGCCGTTGTTGATTTGTGGTTTGCCGATTTTCGCTCCCCGTTTTGATTTTCTCCCATGAAGGCCTCGCGAGGGATGGGGCTCGAACGCCCTCGCGAGCGTTTTTGCTCTAGCCATTTAAAGGTCTCACGGCCCAGGCTCTCTACAGGAGCACCCCTCTGGTCCGTGCCCCTCGGGCACCGCGACATACACGCAGGGCCTGGGTCAGTCGCCCCCCGACTGGGGCCGCAAACTACTTACGCAAGGGCAAATAATTGTGAAACGCGACAACAAAATTAAGGTAACGGCTACAACGGCAATAATTCTTAAACACGCCCCCACGGGGCTCCACGCAGTTGTCTTATCTTACACAGGGAGCAAAAGGAAAAGGAAAGGGCGAGCCCGGCGCGGCCCGCCCCGCATCAGTCTACGGAGGCGACACCAGATGCCTCCGGAGCTCAGGCGGACTCCCTCTCGCGCTTCACCAAAGCGCGATGACGGGCGGCTGAACAGCCACCCCCAAGCAGGCGCGGAGGCTAGGGGCTGGCTGCGGCCGCCGCTGGAGGAGCCGCCTCAAGGGGAGTAGGCGAAGCTCGGGGAGCCTCGAGCGCCGCCAGCAGAGCGAGCGTTGTCTCCTTCATCGTCGTCCTCGGGGAAGCATCCTGCGCGGCAACCGTCTTCCCCAAACACCCTCACGTAGAGGGTGCTATCGCCGTCGAACTTGAAGTGCAGGGTGCACCGCTCGCCCAGCCGCGCGCGCGGGCAAACGTCTGCCAGCCGCGGGTCAGGGCCCCGTTCCCAGAAAGGGAAACCTCGAGCGAGACCCAAGAGGCCCTACTGCAGCAGCCGTCGGCCTGAAGCCAGAAGCCGCACTGGGCGCCGGCCGGCAGCTCACTGATTAAGAAGCGAGGGAGCTGGAGCCAGGTGCTGGTCGGGTCCGCCGACCACACGACGAACTCCGGCAGCACCTCCGTCGAGCGAAAGCGTGGCCTGGGAGGCCGCGCAGCCACAGCCTGCCTCTCCAAGGCGGCCGAGCGCTCACCACCGCGCGGAGAACCACCCCTGTGTCCGCGGGGAGCCACAGCGGGGACCACGGGATGCTTGCGGGGACGACCCCGACCGCGCTTGGCCGGAGGGGAGTTGGGCCCCACCCGACTAGCCTTCCCCTTCTCCGCAGCTGAGAACCTCTTCGGGGCCATGCGAGCGGCGGCGGCGAAGGAGAGGAGGAGGAAGAGAAGCGGAAAGGGATGGACTGGCGGAGCTTGTGCGGCCTCGCACTTATAGCCGGAAGAGGCCAACCGCCGAGCACCACGATCGCAGGTAATAATGACCCGTATCTATGCATGCAGGGACTAGTCAAGTTACGCAGTTGCCGAGGCGTCGTGGGGAAGTGGAGACGCCCACGTCCTGTCAAACCGCCACGCGGCGCCCAAGGCCGCAGGCTGCTAGGGCCCGTGGCGCTTCGCCCTTGCCCTTTCGCCTCTCGGCACGGCCAAGTCCATGCGCACCTTGGGCCCGGGGGCTACTGTCGGCGTTCTGGGAACGGGAGTCCCCAGACTTGCCTGCCTGCGGCCTGCGGCGTGGCTCGAGTGGGGGCCCAACGTGGCCCATCTTCATCAACACAAGGCTCAAGACCCTCGCGAGGGACCAAGCCTCGCGAGGCGGACGACATGGTGCTTCCTCCAGCACGACCTCCTTAGGTTGGCTCGCGAGGAGGCGGAGAGATCAAGGTGGGGTACCTCACGAGGTGCCCATGACGCAAGCCATGACGACCAAGGGTGCCAGGCGGGCGCCAGCCCGCGCAGTGTCCTCCCTTTCCTCTTCGGTGCAAAGGGGGCAAGCGCAGGCAAGAGGATCAAGCAAAGGCACCCATTTCGGTGCAACGAGACCAAGACCAGCTCCACGACAAGGAGGAAGTCACTGTGGAGCCCAAGCCGGCGTCATCACCGGAACATTTGGCAGGGGAAGACCAACTTTAGTCACGATAAGTGTACCCGATGTTCCCCTTCAAATTGGCCAATTGTTGGCGGGCCTTCCCGCTTAACGTTTGGGAAGAGGCCCAGGGCCTTCACCTATAAATAGGGCTAGCCACCCCCAGGGTAGAGGCATCTGGTTTGGTATCTGGAGCAAGTAGGGAGAGAGAGAGAAAGAGAAGGGCGATTGAACTCTCCCTGGCAGTTCATCCCCTAACCAAGAACTGACCCTCGCGAGGTCGTTCTTCCTTGTACTGCTCTTCCTCGTCAGCCCAAGAGGCAATCCACCCACCACAAACTAGAGTAGGGTATTACACCACAACGGTGGCCCGAACTAGTATAAATCGTGTGTCTCTTGTGTTGTTCTTGCAGTAGCTAGATCCTTACGAGACGGAGAGGTAGAGGGCACGATCTCCGTGCGCACCCCAGAGTTCGAACCTTAAGGGTCTGCCGGAACCCGTGATCCGACAGTCTGAGTCGCAGAATAGGATCCATAGCAGATCTGTGATGGCAGACACAGTTTAGTCGGCTCACAACCCAAGATCGCCTGCAAGGCGTGAGGGACGTGGAGATCGGAGGGATCAGTATAGAAATCGTGAACAGTATGATCACCGACTCGACCATGATGATCGTCGTCGAGTGCCCACGCCTCCCCCAAGGAGTGGGTCATACGTACCTCGACAACACGACGACAGACGCCCCCACAATGGTGGGCGAAGGATTCCAGTCGACCCCCGGGAGCCGGGCTTTGATGCGAGATCTATTCTCATTCAAGGTCTGGTTGACAGGAACAGAGCACACAGAGAAGGCCATGACAGAGATTACCCGACTGGCAGTAGAGTGCATGTTTCAGGTCCCGAGTGTTTCAGCAGGACCATCAGGGCTGCAGTAATTCCTCCCAACTTCAGGTTGGCGACTGGAGTCAGCAAGTTCACTGGTGAGTCCAAGCCCGACACTTGGCTTGAGGATTACCGAGTGGCTGTTCAGATTGGTGGTGGCAATGATGAAGTGGCCATGAAGCACCTTCCTTTGATGTTGGAAGGCTCGGCCAGAGCGTGGTTGAATCAGTTAGCACCGGGCAACATGTATAGTTGGTAGGAACTCGCGCGAGTGTTTGTTAGGACCTTTTAAGGTACATGCAAACGACCAGCAGGGTTAACAGAGTTGCAGTCCTGTGTGCAGAAACCGAATGAAACCTTAAGAGATTATATCCAGAGATGGATCATGTTGCACCACACGGTGGGGAATGTGTCAGATCACCAAGCAGTTTCTGCCTTCAAGGAAGGTGTCAAGTATCGAGAATTGAACCTGAAGTTCGGTCGGACTGGAGATATGTCTCTGAGTCGGATGATGGAAATTGCCACCAAGTACGCTAATGGTTAAGAGGAGGATCGGCTCCGGAGTGGCAAGCACAAAACAGTCGCCCACGAAACCGGAGGAGAGAACTCCAGTCGGAAGCAGAAGCGCAAAGCCGAGCCAGCTGCTCCTGGTGAAGCCTTAGCCGTGACCCAAGGAGAAGGAAAAGGAGTCGGACAAAGGTGAGGATAAAGATGAATATGATGATGGTTTTCCCAACGTCAATTCCACTTTGATGATTTTTGCTGATGTTGAAAGCAAAAGTCGATTGAAAGTTATAAACAGATAGATGAATATGGTTGCTCCGACAACACCCAGTTATCTGAAGTGGTCCCAGACTGCCATCACATTCGACCAGTCTGACCACCCAACACGTATTGCCACCCCTGGGAGGCAAGCACTGGTGGTCAACCCAGTTGTTGAAGGCACTCGACTGACTAAAGTGCTGATGGATGGTGGCAGTGGCCTAAATATCTTGTATGTGGAGACCTTGAAGGGAATAGGCATTCCGATGTCCAAGCTCAGTGAAAGCAATATGAGTTTCCATGGTGTCATACCTGGCAAGAAGGCTGAATCACTCGGCCAGATCGCCCTTGACGTGGTTTTTGGTGATTCCAAAAATTACCGCAAGGAAAAGTTGACGTTTGAAGTCATGGATTTCCAGAGTGCTTATCACACTATTCTGGGTAGGCCTGCTTATGCATGTTTTATGGCTCGACCATGTTACGTGTACCTAAAACTGAAGATGCCTGGTCCCAGAGGAGAGATCACTATCACTGGCAATCGACAAAAGGCGGAAGAGTGCTTCCAGAAGGGCTCAAAGATCGCCGATGCACTGGCAGTAATAGAATTGCAAGAGTATCAGAAAAATGCAGATCCGAGTGATTTGCTACGAGCCAAGAAGCCTTCCACAAACTCTACATTTCAGTTGTCTGGTGAAACGAAGCCAATTCATATTCACCCGACCGATCCCAATGCTGCTCCGACTCACATTTCGACAACACTTGACTCCAAATAGGAAGAAGCGCTCATCGAGTTCCTCCGTGAGAACTGGAACATCTTTGCATGGAGACCTTCTGACATGTCGGGTGTTCCCAGGGGGTTGGCTGAGCACCATTTACGAGTCGACCCAAAAGTGAAACCGGTCAAAGAACATCTCCGACGGTCCGCCGTACAGAAGAGAAAAGCAATTGGTGAAGAAGTGGCTCGGCTCCTGGCAGCTGAGTTTATCCGAGAGATTTACCACTCTGAGTGGCTCGCCAATGTTGTCATGGTCCCCAAGAAGGACAACTCACCTTGCATGTGCATTGACTTCAAGCATATCAATCGGGCCTGCCTGAAAGATCATTTTCCTCTCCCCCGCATCGACCAAATAGTCGACTCGACTGTGGGGTGTGAGCGCTTGTCCTTTTTGGACGCCTATTCCGGGTATCATCAGATCCGACTGTATGGACCTGATGAGATAAAAACGGCTTTCATCACTCCATTCGGGTGCTTCTGTTATGTCACCATGCCATTTGGCCTGAAGAACGCTGGAACCACATTCATGAGGATGATTCAGAAGTGCTTGCTTACTCAAATCAGTCGGAATGTGGAAGCGTACATGGATGACATTGTGGTCAAGTCACGTAAGGGTTCTGACCAGTTGGCTGACCTAGCTGAAACTTTTGCCAACCTCGGAAGGTATGATATCAAGCTTAATCCATCAAGCTGCACATTCGGAGTTCCTGGCGGAAAATTACTCGGTTTCCTCGTTTCTGAACGAGGGATCGACGCTAACCCAGAGAAAGTCGGTGCTATACTCCGGATGAAACGCCCTGTGCGTGTCCATGATGTCTAGAAGCTTACTGGTTGTTTGGCCGCCTTAAGTCGATTCATTTCTCGCCTCCGTGAAAAGGCGCTGCCTCTTTACCGACTGATGAAGAAGTCTGATAAGTTCGAGTGGACTCCCGAGGCTGATACATCATTTGAAGAGCTCAAGGCTCTGCTTTCCACCCAGCCGGTGCTTGCTGCCCCAATCAGCAGAGAGCCTTTATTGCTTTACATTGCAGCCACTGGACAAGTTGTCAGTACAGTACTTACGGTCGAGCGGGAAGAAGAAGGAAAAGCTTATAAAGTTCAGCGCCCAGTATATTATGTTTCTGAAGTTCTGACTCCATCCAAACAAACATATCCACAATATCAAAAGCTTGTCTATGGGATTTATATGACCACGAAGAAGGTTGCGCACTATTTCCTGACCACTCCATTTCAGTCGTCAGTGACGCTCCATTATCAGAGATTTTGAACAACAGAGATGCAACTGGTAGAGTGGAAAAATGGGCGATTGAACTTCTTCCCTTGGACATCAAGTTTGAGGCAAAGAAAGCTATCAAGTCCCAAGCAATAGCAGATTTCCTCGCCGAGTGGATCGAACAGCAGCTGCCGACTCAAGTCCACTCAGAGCATTGGACCATGTTCTTTCATGGCTCCAAGATGCTGAATGGTTCCGCTGCTGGGGTGGTACTGGTATCCTCCGAGGAGGCAAGCTCAGATATGTTCTCCAGATTCACTTTGATTCTTCCAATAACAAAGTTGAATATGAAGCACTCTTATATGGGTTACGTATGGCCATTTCACTCGGCGTCCGTCGCCTCATGGTCTACGACGACTCAGATTTGGTAGTCAATCAAGTGATGAAGGATTGGGAGGTCAGAAGCCCAGCTATGACTGGTTACTGTAATGTAGTGAGGAAGTTGGAAAAGAAGTTTGAGGGGTTGGAGCTCCATCATATACCCCGATTGAAAAATCAAGCAGCCGATGATTTGGCAAAGATAGGTTCCAAGAGGGAAGCCATTCCCAGCAATGTGTTTTTGGAACATATTCATACACCTTCAGTTCAAAAAGATCCTTTCACTAAAGAGCCCCCGCAGCTTAAAAGTGCCACAGATCCGACTGAAGTCGAAGTCCTAGCCGTGGTCGACTTAATGATGGAGGTTTTGGTCATAACTCCCGACTGGACAGTGCCGTACATTGCATATATTCTTAGGAAAGAACTCCCAGAGGATGAAGAGGAGGCCCGACAGATCGTCCGTCGATCTAAAGCCTTTACTGTGACAAGAGGATAGCTGTTCAGACAAAGTATGAATGGAGTCAGCCAGAAATTGATAACACCAGAAGAAGGTCGAGTGATCCTCAACGACATCCACTCGGGGACCTGTGGCCACTACATGCGTCCTCTCGGACCATCGTGTCCAAAGCATACCAAGCTGGATTTTATTGGCCACGAGCAAATGAAATGGCGAAAGATATAGTCGACAAATCTGAAGGTTGCCAGTTTTACTCCAACATGTCCCACAAGCCTGCATCAGCCCTGAAGACCATTCCACTCGTCTGGCCTTTTGCTGTTTGGGCGTTAGATATGGTTGGACCCCTGAGGACTGGTAGGAGCGGCTTCACTCATGTGCTTGTAGCAGTTGACAAGTTTACCAAATGGATTGAAGCCAAGCCTATCAAGAATCTTGAAGCCAGTACTGCCGTCAGCTTCATCAGAGAGTTGACATTCAGATATGGAGTTCTGCATAGCATCATCACTGACAACGGGTCGAACTTCGATTCTGATGAGTTCAGAGCCTTCTGTACTTCCCAAGGCACTCGAGTCGACTATGCTTCAGTCTCCCACCCCCAGTCGAATGGACAAGCAGAAAGAGCTAATGGCTTGATTCTCAAAGGACTGAAACCCCGATTGATGTGTGATCTCAAGCACGCAGCAGGCGCTTGGGTCGATGAACTTCCATCAGTCCTTTGGGATTGAGGACAACTCCCAATCGGTCGACTGGCCGAACTCCAGTCTTCTTGGTCTATGGAGCTGAAGCTGTTCTACCTAGTGACTTGCTCCACAACGCACCCAGAGTCGAGCTTTTCTCTAAAGATGAAGCAGAGCAGGCCCGACAAGACGCAGTTGATCTCCTAGAAGAGGAAAGAGAGACGGCTTTAATCTGATTGACCATTTATCAGCAGGACTTGCGCCGATTCCACGCCAGAAACGTGAGAGGTCGAGCGTTTCAAGAGGGAGACTTGGTTTCGAGTGGATCAGCAAAAACCACACAAGCTCGCCCCCCGCTTGGGGAGCTCCCTTCATCATCACCCGAGTGCTTCACAATGGAGCATATCATCTTTACAATGTCGAACATCAGAAAGACAAGCCACGGGCTTGGAATGCGGAGCTGCTCTGCCCCTTTTATACTTAAACGCTCATTCTGTTGAGTTATAATAAGAAATACTTTTGTAGTTTGTTTATTAGAGACAAGAGTTTTACAGTCATCTAACAATGATTGTCATTGCTTATACTTGTGTCTGAAATCCCCCAGTGGGTGACTTAGCTGCGAATCCATTTCGCCTAAGTTTAAAAAATCATACCGAGTGGTGAGCAAGCCTCTCACTCGGGGGCTTAGCTGTAGTCCAGTCCTCGCCTATGTTTAAAAAATCCTACCGAGTGGAGAGCAACCCTCCCACTCGGGGGCTTAGCTGCAGTCCAGTACTCGCCTAAGTTTAAAAATCCTACTGAGTGGAGAGCAACCCTCCCACTCGGGGGCTTAGCTGCAGTCCAGTACTCGCCTAAGTTCGAAACACATCCCTATCCGCAAGGACGACGAGGTGCAGGTCGACTGCAACCTTCTCCTTCGGAGCTGCATCACAAGTACAACGTGCGCTCCATCCCGATCCGTAAGGACGACGAGGTGCAGGTCAACTGCAACCTTATCCTTCGGAGCTGGGCCACAAGTACAATGTACGCTCCATTCCGATCCGCAAGGACGACGAGGTGCAGGTCGACTGCAACCTTCTCCTTCGAAGCTGCGTCACAAGTACAACGTGCACTCCATCCCGATCCGCAAGGACGACTAGGTGCAGGTCGACTGTAACCTTCTCCTTCAGAGTTGCGCCACAAGTACAATGTACGCTCCATCCCGATCCGCAAGGACGATGAGGTGCAGGTCGACTGCAACCTTCTTCTTCAGAGCTGCGCCACAAGTACAATGTGTGCTTCATCCCAATTCGCAAGGATGACGAAGTGCAGGTCGACTGGAAACCCCTTCCCAGAGCTGCATCTCAAGTACAAAAATGTTCTGAATGAAGAATAAAAGGAGTTTAACGGTTACAAAAATCACTCGGCATCCCGAGGCAAATTTAAGGTGGAGCATAAAAGTTTGTTCACTCTGTAGGAGGAGGGCTGGTAGGCTCGACGAATTCGTCTAGGTCAATTCCGTCGGCCATCCGAGTGGCGGCAGCAATGAAAGTCTCCATGAAGGATTGGAAGTCATGCTTCTTTGTGTTGGCAACCTTGATCGCTGCCGGCTTCTCTTCTCGCGCTTCCTTGCAGTGGACACGACCCAAAGACAGAGCCACATCAGCGCCGCACCGGGCAGAAGACTTCTTCCATTCTTGCACTCGGCCGGGAATATCATTAAGTTGAGTCATCAGAGACTCGAGGTCATTCTGGTGCGTTGCTCCTGGCCAAAGTGCTATGTCGATCCGCGACATTGCGACCTTCGGTCGAGCAAGATAATCAACAACACCTGCAACACGAGATTCCAGCTGGAGTACATTCATGGCAGCCTCGTCCTTCACCGGAGAATGGATGGGGTCCAAACTTGTGTCAATTCGCCCAGTCTCTTCCTCTAAGTTCCGACAAAATTCTGAGCGTACAGTTCAAAAGTGAGTCAGTGATTGAATGACGAGTCGACAGTAACGAGTCAGTCGGGTCGAAGAGAATACCTTCAAACATGACGAACAACTTCTTGGCGAGACCTCCTAGATAATTCTCCAGGTCGTTCCTCCTGTGAGCAATGCCTTCCGTCTTCTCGTTCAGATTGTTCTTGTCCTTCTTCAGGCGAGTCGCTTCCATATTGGCTTCATCAAGAGCAGTTTTCAGCCTGGCGTTTTCTTTCTCCAGTTCACCGATTGAAGCTAGCTTCTATTTGGCCAGTGCAGTTTTCTCATCAGCTGCTTTCTGGCCGGCCGCAAGATCTTGGTCCTTTTTCGCCAAAGCTTGATTCATTTTCTCTGAAGGAAACAACGCTCGGTTCAGAAAAAGTAAAATAGAATCTGGTACAGAGACAAATCAGTCGGCAAGTTTCTCTCACCATCAGCTTCATCCTTGGCCTTCTGCAGATTTGTCTTGGCCAGTTCCAGATTGAGGTTGAGCTGAATCTGTTTCTTCTCCAATTGAGCAAAACAAACTCCGAGTTCACAAGATTTCTGCAACCAAAGAGCAAGTCAGCCGACAGATGAAAAGATTGGGTAGTTCAGAGAGTAAAGCGTTAAAGTCAACAAATTCTAAGACTACTGCCGAATCAAACATCCAACAGTAGTCTCGGGGACTACACCCAGTGGGTGCACTTAGCATGCCCCCACTGGTCCAGTTTACACTTGACATGGTCTGTCCAGCATGAGTGCAAAAAAGAGAGAGAGAGAAGAGAGTTTTCAGACCATAGTCGACTGCCAGCAGTCAACCACGGTCTCAGGGACTACACCCAGTGGGTGCACTTAGCGTGCCCCCACTTGTTCAAGTTCCACTCAACACGGTCTGACCAGACCGAGTGAGGATATTCAAATTCTAAGACTACAATCGACTGCCCGCAGTCCACTATAGTCTCGGAGACTACACCCAGTGGGTGCACTCAGCATGACCCCACTAGTTCAAAGATCCAACCTACTCGACTTAGTCGACTCAAGATACAAATTTGTTCAGTGGCAAGTTAAAACACCCAGTGGGTGTACGGATACGAAACACAGACAGATGCAAAGATTCCTCAAGGAAATATTTTCAGGTAGCATATCCTAACAGAACAAGCAACAAGCCGAAAGAGCCAGTCGACAATCTGCTAACCTGGACGTTGCTCTGACGTGCGGAGCTGGCGTCATAGGTGGCCTGGCTGGCTTCCCGGACCATCTTCATCTGCTCCATCATGATGCCCGCATTGCGTATGGCTTCTATGGCAGCACCCACCTAGTCGTCTGGGACGTGATGTGTGGCAAAAAGTGAAGGTGGATCGTTTGAAGCTTGTGCGGCTAATGCAGAAGGCTGAGCACTCGGCAGTGGGATAGGGAAGGTGACAGAGGTCCGATTGGCATCATTAGCCTCTTGGATCACCGGCTCCGCCACCGGCGTCGACTGAGGTGTCTTGCCAGTAGATTTTTTCTTGCTTCGCCTTCCCAAGGGTCTCGGTGGCTCGTCTTCTTCGTCGTCTGGGAGGTCAATGATGTTGGGAGTAGCTGCAAAAAGATCAGTCGCCAAAAATTCATCCTCGTTGGTTATACCGCAGTTCAATCGACAAAACAAAGACAAGATCATGAAGGTTATACTTGGGTTGGAGGTGACTGCATCTTCCATATCCTCATCCTCGTTTTTGTAAGCAGAGGTCCCAGAAGTAGCAGCACTGCCAGTTTCAAAATTCATTTGGTTAAACTAAATAAAGATAGACAGCACAAAACTTCGGATAAAATGAAGACAAGACACTCACGCAGAGGAACAGGGACGTCAATTTTCATTCTAGGCAGCGCTTTCTGGGTCTTCTGCACTACAACCTTGGACTGCTTCGAAGCCTTTTCAGTCGGCGTGCAATGTCCCGGAAAAATTAAAATCGATGTGGTATTTGGCACACCCGAGAACTACAGATCAGAAGAGTTAATCTTCCAGGTGGCACCCTTCAACAGTGGGTATCACGCCTTGTTAGGGCGAGACACATTCACACGCTTTCAAGCTATACCTCATTACGGGTACATGAAGCTTAAAATGCCCGGGCCCAACGGAGTTATCACTATCGCTAGTGATCCGGATATAGCACTCCGTGCCGAAAACAAAACCACATCCCTGGACCTTGAGGCACTATCCGAGGACCTTGCGGCCGAGGAGCTCACCGCTCTGCGCTCCATAGTGGATAGAGATGACGTAATTCTCGATAAAAGGCCTAAATCCACTTCTTTCAAACCAGCAGACGAAATAGTCAAATTCCAAGTCCACCTGACGGATCCTAATAAAATAGCAGGCATTCGAGCACAGCTGGATCCGGCGGTCGATGCCGCTCTAAGAGCATTCCTGCACGAGAATTGGGACATCTTCGCTTGGCACCCTTCGGATATGCCAGGAATCCCACGCAGACTGGCCGAACACAGCCTCAACATAATAAAGGAGTTCAAGCCAGTCAAGCAGATGCTGCGACGATTTTCTGAACCCAAGCGACAAGCTATGGGGGAGGAGCTAGCCAAACTACTCAAAGCCGGGTTTATTCGAGAGATAAAGCACCCAGAAAAGTTCGCAAACCTGGTCATGGTGCCAACGAAGGACAAATCCTGGCGCCTTTGTGTCAATTTTAAAGACCTCAATAAAGCCTGCCCGACTTTGTCGCCTAGTGGACAGAAGCCGAACTCCCTAAAGAATACGACACATACTCCAACTGGGTGATGTACTTCGACGGTTCTAAAATGTTAGCCGGACTGGGAGCTGGTGTCATCCTAACATCCCCTACAGGGGACACAGTCCGTTACGTATTACAAATCATGTATACGGACTCCAATAACGCAGCTGAATACGAGGCACTACTGCATGGCCTCCTGATACGTCTCCGTCGTATCTACTTTTCCAAACACTTTTGCCCTTGTTTTGGACTCTAACTTGTATGATTTGAATGGAACTAACGCGGACTGACGCTGTTTTCAGCATAATTGCCATGATGTTGTTTTATGTGCAGAAAACAAAAGTTCTCGGAATGACCTGAAACTCCACGGAACGTCAAATTAAAAATAATAAAAAATTCTTGCCAAAGATGAAGACAAAGGGGCCCTGAGGGAGTCCTGGATTAGGGGGTGTTCGGGTAGCCGGACTATACCTTCGCCGAACTCCTGTACTATGAAGAGACAAGATTGAAGACTTCGTCCCGTGTCCGGATGGGACTTTCCTTGGCGTGGAAGGCAAGCTAGGCGATGCGGATACTCAAGATCTCCTACCATTGTAACTGACTCTGTGTAACCCTAACCCTATCCGGTGTCTATATAAACCGGAGGGTTGTAGTCCGTAGGACGAACCATCATCATACACAATCATACCATAGGCTAGGTTCTAGGGTTTAGCCTCCTTGATCTCGTGGTAGATCTACTCTTGTACTACCCATATCATCAATATTAATCAAGCAGGAGTAGGGTATTACCTCCATCGTGAGGGCCCGAACCTGGGTAAAAACATCGTGTCCCTTGTCTCCTGTTACCATCCGGCCTTGACGCACAGTTCGGGACCCCCTACCCGAGATCCGCCGGTTTTGACACCGACATTGGTGCTTTCATTGAGAGTTCCTCTGTATCGTTGCCTTTAGGCCCGATGGCCCCTCTGATCATCAACAACGATGAGGTCCAGGGTGAGACTTTTCTCCCCGGACAGATCTTCGTCTTCGGCGGCTTCGCTCTGCGGGCCAATTCGCTTGGTCATCTGGAGCAGATCGAAAGCTACGCCCCTGGCCATCAAGTTAGGTTTGGAAGCTTAAACTACACGGCTGATATCCGCGGAGACTTGATCTTCGACGAGTTCGAGTCACAGCCAAACGCACCGCACTATCTCGAGGGGCATGATCTAGCTCTGCCTCCGAACAGTGTCCTGGAGGCCGCACACGCACCGGTTCCGACCCTTAACTCGGAGCCTATTGCGCCAATTGAGGATGAGCGGTTGGACGTCACCTCGGGGGCTGCGATCTCAAAGGCGATCGAGCCGAACGCTAGCCCCGCACTCCGCGTGACCCGTGATCCTAAGGGTCCGGACTCCTCCCCGGACTCCGAACCCCTCGCGCCCCTGCCAGTCGAAGCCGATTGGGCGCCGATAATGGAGTTCACCGCCGCAGACATCTTTCAGCACTCGCCTTTTGGCAACATCCTGAATTCTCTCAAGTCTCTCTCTTTATCAGGAGAGCCCTGGCCGGATTACGGTCAGCAAGGATGGGATACGGACGATGAAGAAATTCAAAGATCACCCACCACCCACTTGGTAGCCATTGTCGATGATTTAACCGACATGCTTGACTTCGGCTCCGAAGACTTCGACGGTATGGACGACGAGGTAGGAGACGAACAGGAACCAGCACCTGTAGGGCGCTGGAAGGCCACCTCGTCATATGACATATATATGCTGGATACTCCAAAAGATGGAGATGGTGATGGAACAGTGGGGGATGACACCCCCAAGAAACAGCCAAAGCGTCGGCGTCAGCGACGCCGCTCTAAATCCGGCCAAAGCAAAAATGGTGATTTCGGCACGGGAGACAATACTACCCCAGATAGCGCCGAAGAACACCCAACCCAGCAAGATTCGGCGCAGGAAGATGGAGAAGCCAGCCCTCATGAGAGAGCGGCAGAACGAGAGGTTGAGGATGATAACTATATGCCTCCCTCCGAAGACGAGGCAAGCCTCGATGACGACGAGTTCGTCGTACCATCAGACCCCGCCCAACAAGAGCGTTACAAACGCAGGCATTTAGCCACGGCGAACATCCTAAAGAAAAAGCAGCAACAGCTTAGAGCTGATCAAGATTTGCTAGCTGATAGATGGACTGAAGTCCTTGCGGCCGAAGAGTATGAACTCGAGCACCCCTCCAAGAATTACCCAAAGCGCAGGCCGCTACCCCGATCAGAGCAGGAAGCGCCTACATCACCAGCGCACGACATGGCAGACCGGCCACCTCGCGGCCGCGACACAGAGGCCTGTCGGACCTCCACCCAAGCCATGCCCCGACGCCGCTCAACCAAGGCACGGGAAAATGCACCAGACCTGCAAGATGTACTGGAGGATAAAGCAAGACAAACAAGATCGATCTACGGATCGCGCAGGCGCCCGATGACACGTGACGATGACCTTCACTCCGGACCCAATAAATCCGGCCGGGCCGAACACAACAGACATAGCTCTTCCGAGCTGCGTCGTGACATAGCCCAGTACAGGGGCGCCGCACACCCACTATGCTTCACAGATGAAGTAATGGATCATAAAATCCCAGAGGTTTTCAAACCTGTAAACATCGAATCATACGATGGAACAACAGATCCGGCGGTATGGATCGGGGATTATCTCCTTCACATCCACATGGCACGTGGCGATGGTCTACACGCCATCAAATACCTCCCACTCAAACTCAAAGGACCGGCCCGGCATTGGCTTAAAAGCCTGCCAGCGGACTCAATCGGTTCTTGGGAGGACCTGGAAGCCGCATTCCTCGATAACTTCCAGGGCACTTATGTGCGACCACCGGATGCCGACGACCTAAGCCACATAATTCAGCAGCCAGAGGAATCGGCCAGGCAATTCTGGACATGGTTCCTAACAAAGAAAAACCAGATAGTCGACTGTCCGGACGCAGAGGCCCTAGCAGCCTTCAAGCATAACATCCGCGACGAGTGGCTTGCCGGGCACCTGGGACAGGAAAAGCCGAAATCTATGGCAGCCCTCACGACACTCATAACCCGCTTTTGCGCGGGCGAAGATAGCTGGCTAGCTCGCAGCAACAACTTATCAAAGAACCCTGGTAATTCGGATACCAAGGACAAAAGTGGCAGGACACGTCGAAATAAGCAAAAGCGCCGCGTTAGCAGCGACAACAATGAAGATACGGCAATCAACGCCGGATTCAGACGCTATAAATCCGGTCAGCGGAAAAAGCCATTTAAAAAGAATACTCAGGGCCCGTCCAGTTTGGACCGAATACTCGACCGCTTGTGCTAGATCCATAGCACTCCCGAAAGGCCAGCCAATCACACCAACAGGGATTGTTGGGTGTTCAAGCAGGCTGGCAAGTTAAGAGCCGAAAATAAAGACAAGGGGCTGCATAGCGATGACGAGGAGGAGCCCAGGCCACCGACCAACAATGGACGGAAGGGGTTTCCCCCACAAGTGCGGACGGTGAACATGATATACGCAACCCACATTCCCAAGAAGGAGCGGAAGCGTGCGCTACGGGACGTATATGCGATGGAGCCAGTCGCCCCAAAGTTCAACCCATGGTCCTCTTGCCCGATCACTTTTGATCGAAGGGACCACCCCACTAGCATCCATCATGGCGGCTTTGCCGCATTGGTTCTCGACCCAATCATCGACGGATTTCATCTCACAAGAGTCCTCATGGACGGCGGCAGTAGCCTGAGCCTGCTTTACCAGGATACAGTGCGAAAAATGGGCATAGATCCATCAAGGATTAAGCCCACAAGGATGACCTTTAAAGGCGTTATACCAGGTGTAGAAGCCAACTGTACAGGCTCCGTAACACTTGATGTGGTCTTCGGATCTCCGGATAACTTCCGAAGCGAAGAGTTAATCTTCGACATAGTCCCGTTCCGCAGTGGCTATCACGCCCTGCTCGGACGAACCGCATTCGCCAAGTTCAATGCGGTGCCGCACTACGCATATCTCAAGCTCAAGATGCCAGGCCCTCGAGGAGTAATCACGGTCAACGGGAACACCGAACGCTCCCTCCGTACGGAGGAGCACACGGCGGCTCTCGCAGCGGAAGTAAAAAGCAGCCTTTTTAGGCAACTCTCCAGTCCGGCCGTTAAAAAGCCAAACACTGCCAAGCGCGCCCGGAGTAACCTACAACAAGACCACCTGGCACGATCTGAGCAGGCGTAGCAATGCGGCCCCAACCCCAGCCATCGCGACATAGCGAAGCTAGTACCTCGCGTACATAATTACGCCCTTGAAATACCATGGGCACAGGGGAAGGGGCACAGTAATGGCATGCCCGAAATATGGCTTAAAATGTACTAGGGACTGCCTGATTCTTTTTTTTACTTTCAGGACTCCACACTTTGGACGACCTGTTCGGCAATTCGACTGCCGCACAAACGACGCAAGATCCAGGGAAGCAGACAAAGCTACGCCGCATTATGGAACTCTCAGGTGGTCTCTATTACGAGCGGTATATCTGTTTCGAACACAATTCCGTGGCCTGCCCCTGGTCAGGACATGTTAAATAGTCTAATATCTTTTTGTTTATCGCACTACTTGTATCGTTCGGCTTTGATAAATAGCCTTTTTATAAACAATGCATAGCTTTTTGTCTATTTTTCGCATTATCCTCTTTTAATATATATGTTTATTAAATAACATGATCGCACCCGTACACCATGGTACGGCAAACACACCAGGGGCTTCAGTACCCTTCGATCTGGTGTGAGAAGTTCATACACTTTCACAAGTGTGGCACCCCGAACTTATAGCACTATATGCATCGGCTCCGAATCATGATTTGGGTCAATAGTTGGGTTTGCCCGACTCCTATGTTTTGGTGCCTTACGTTCCGCTATATCGGCTAAGGTAGCACTAGGAGAACCACTGCCATTGTGCCCCGGTTCAGCTGGGTTAAGCACCTCAGTGGAGAAAGCTAAAACTGACTGTCGTGATAAGGCGAGAGACCGGTCGCTGTTCGAGAGGTTTTTTGAGTCCCTAAAGACTTATGCCGCTTCGAGCGAGGAGCTGGCTTTGTCCGGCCAAAGGCGTGGATAGCGCCCCGAATTCGGCCTTCCGAACTAGGGGCTTCGCCGAAATTTAAAATTATAAAGTTCTATGGCTAAGTGAGAGTGTTCAAGCATTATAGTCCTATTGCCTGGTTCGTTGTGCTGAGCGCCTCCCTCGAAGGACCCAACCATGGGAAAAAGAGCTCTCAGGTTTATCCCGAACACCCCAGCACTAGCAGCATGGGGGCAGAAGCCAACGACTGGCCATCTCTCAATTTTTGATAAACGGCCGCACAGAAAATAATATTTTAAATTCAATAAGCATTGCTTAGCGCATATGAACAAGTTTTCAGCGCACAGGATAAACACGAGCGAGTTCATTCAAAAATTACATCTTTGGTACATTCATCCGCAATAAGGCGGGCACCTGCAAGAACATCCTTGTAGTAGTTCTCGGGCTTGCGATGCTCCTTCCCCTGCGGCGGCCCGTCCTTCACCAGCTTCTCACCGTCAAGCTTACCCCAGTGCACCTTCGAACCGTCCTTGTAGTAGTTCTCGGGCTTGCGATGCAGACGGAACGCTTGATGACCTCAAGCCTTGGACAGGGCTCCATCAGCCGCCGCACCAACCCGAAGTAGCTCCCGGGCAGGGCCTCTCCGGGCCACAGCCGAACTATGAAGCCCTTCATGGCTTGTTCGGCCGCCTTGTGGAGCTCGACCAGCTGTTTCAGCTGGTTGCTCAAGGGCACAGGGTGTCCGGCCTCAGAATACTGAGACCAGAACACACTCTCCATCAAGCTGCCCTCTTCAGCTCGGTAGAATGCGGCGGCGTCGGATACGCTGCGGGGAAGATCTGCGAACGCCCCTGGAGAACTCCGGATTCGGGTAAGTGACAAGTAGTTTACTTTTATATTCCTACTTTGCATTAAGAATGCCTTACCCGCTGCTATCTTTTTCATCTCCTCCAACTCTTGGAGGGCCTTTTGGGCTTCGGCCTTGGCACCATTGGCGGTCTCAAGGGCCGACGCGAGCTCGGATGCTTGCGCCTTTGACTCAAGCTCTAAGCTCTCATGTTTTTTCATGAGAGCCTGCAGCTCTTGCTGCACCTCGCCAACCTGAACCCCAAGTTTTTCTCGCTCGGTGCGCTCCTCGGTCATCTTCTTGTCGGCCTTAGATAGCGCCTGCTTGAGGGTCGCCACCTTAGTTGTGGCCCCTACAATAAGCAGTACGATCCTGTTATTCTTTGCAATCATGCCTCTCTACAGGCACCTTTTTCTTTAGGGTATTTCTTACCTTCTTTTTCCTCGAGCTGCCATTTGACAAGGCCGAGCTCTTGCTCGGTCCGCCCGAGGTCCTTTTTTAGGACATCCACCTGTGCAGTCAGTGCGGCGGTGGATAGCAGCGAAGCCTGCATACGCATATTGACTCTTTATTGTTAGACTCCTGCGAGAATTAATAGATCCTCTATTCATCTTTTCTTTCCGAACGCCAAACAGAGCATCAGGGGCTACTGTCTATGCGGTAATATTTTGACATATTTTTACTTACCTCGAAGCCTGTCAGAAGGCTAGCGCAAGCTTCAGTCAGTCCGCTCTTGGCGGACTGAACCCTTTGGATCACCGTACTCATAATAGTACGGTGTTACTCGTCGATGGAGGCGCCGTCAAGCACCTCCAGCAGATTGTCTGGCACCTCCGGCTGGACGGAGGCCGCCGGCTTAGAAGGCTTGCTCCTCTTGGAAGGAGTTCGCCTACCGCGGACTAGAACTATTGAAGAGTCCGGTGCGGCGTCCGACACAAAGCCGTACTCGGAGCCCTGGGGGGTCTTGTCCCCTTTATTCCTGGTGTCCGGGAGGTCGCCTTTTGGCTCCTCCAGGACCACATCCTCCTTCCCCGGAGCTCGTTGCAATGCCACTTCGGCGTCGTCTGAAGTGCGGGGGGGGGGGGGGACAGCGGGCGGAACTGAGTTCACGTCCGACGAATCCAAGGAGCCGCTCGACGAATCGTCGAGTTCGGCCCGGGGCGGGCTGCACAATTATGTTCGGCATTATGGAAAGCTGAACAACCTAGGAATATCATGAGTCACTCTGGTATACGAATACTTACGATTTCGCCGGACACTTGGCCCTGTTCGACCACTCCTCTCCACTCTCTTCGGCCTCATGGGAGTAGTCCGGCGGAGGGGTCTTCATTTTCCTAGATCCCTCGGCCTCCTCTGATGGGGCGGCCTTCTTCTTCTCTTCTCCCTCTGCTGGGGGGGAGCCGTCTTCTTCCTCCTCCTTGTTTTCATGAGAGGAGGGCGCCTCGAACTCGTCAGATGACGAGTCCGACACCACCAAGTTACAGGCACTCTTTTGAGTCCCGGTGGTCTTCTTCTTCTTGACCTTCCTCTCCGGCACCACATAAGGTGCCGGAGTCAGCAGCTTCACTAGGAGAGCTAGGGCTGGGTCTTCGGGCAGGGGAGCCGGACAGTTAATTGGTCCGGATATCGCCTGCCAAGCCTGTCAAAGGTGAGGGAGTTTAGATCCCGCATAGAGTTAATCTATGAAAAAGAGCTTAATAATCCTGTCAAAGGTATAGATAGCTTACCTCGCTAGCATGACGCTGCGTGTTGTATCCGCAGTCCTCGGAAGCGGATGCGGGGGCCCCGGCGCCTTTGATTAGCACCTTCCAGACATCTTCATACGACGTGTCGAAAAGCCTGTTGAGGGTTCGGTGCTGCGCTGGGTCGAACTCCCACAAATTGAAATCCCGTTGTTGGCACGGAGGATCAGACGAATGAGCATGACCTGGACTATATTGACAAGCCGGATTGGCTTGTTTACTAGGGACTGGATGCAGGTCTTCAGTCCGGTCACCTCTTCCTCGTTGCCCCACGACAGGCCCGTCTCTATCCAGGACATAAGCCGCGTGGGGGGTCCGGATCTGAACTCAGGGGCTGCGATCCATTCCGGGTCGCGTGGCTCGGTGATGTAAAACCACCCGGCTTGCCACCCCTTTAGGGTCTCCACAAATGAGCCCTCGAACCAGAGGACGTTGGCTGTCTTGCCAGCCATAGCACCTCCGCACTCCGCTTGGCTGCCGCGCACCACCTTGGGCTTGACGTTGAAGGTCTTGAGCCAAAGGCCGAAATGGGGGCGGATGCGGAGGAAGGCCTCACACACGACGATAAACGCCGAGATGTTGAGGATGAAGTTCGGGGTCAGATCGTGGAAATCTAGGCCATAGTAGAACATGAGTCCCCGGACGAATGGGTGAAGTGGAAAACCCAGTCCGCGGAGGAAGTGGGGAAGGAAAACTACCCTCTCATGGGGCCTTGGGGTGGGGAGAAGCTGCCCCTTCTCAGGAAGCCGGTGCGGGATGTCCTTCGACAGGTATCCGACCTTCCTTAGCTTTTTTACTTGAACCTCCATAACGGAGGAGACCATCCACTTGCCTCCCGCTCCGGACATTGCTGGAGAAGGTTGAGGTGGGAAGAGCGGGCTTGGGCGCTGGAGCTTGAGTGCGCGAGAGATGGATTGGCAAAGGAGGAAGAAGGCATAGGTAAAAAAGGTGGATCCTTATCCCCTTATATGGGCGGATGCGGTTATGCGTCCCCACCTACCTAATAAAACTCGCTTGCCTCCCAAGCGCCGTGGTAAATGGCGCGGTTGGGTTACCCACGTCCGTATTGATGAGAATCCCGTTAAAAGGGGCACGCGATCTCTGCTTTGACAAGACGTGCCAAGGAAACCACCTCGCTAAACGCGCTGAGGTGGAAAAGTGAAAACAATTTGTATAAAGAGCTTGGCCGCAGTGTGATGACGCACTGCGGAATACGTCAGCAGATTTGATTTGTGTTAATATTATTCTCTCTATGGCAATATGTGGAAACTTATTTTGCAGAGCCGGACACTATTTTTGGTGTTTACAATCTTCTATGAAGGACTTGGAGGAGGAACCCGCCTTGCAATGCCGAAGACAATCTGCGCGTCGGACTCGTCGTCATTGAAGCCTGGTTCAGGGGCTACTGAGGGAGTCCTGGATTAGGGGGTGTTCGGGTAGCCGGACTATACCTTCGCCGAACTCCTGGACTATGAAGATACAAGATTGAAGACTTCGTCCCGTGTCCGGATGGGACTTTCCTTGGTGTGGAAGGCAAGCTAGGCGATGCGGATACTCAAGAGCTCCTACCATTATAACCGACTCTGTGTAACCCTAACCCTATCCGGTGTCTATATAAACCGGAGGGTTGTAGTCCATAGGACGAACCACCATCATACACAATCATACCATAGGCTAGCTTCTAGGGTTTAGCCTCCTTGATCTCGTGGTAGATCTACTCTTGTACTACCCATATCATCAATATTAATCAAGCAGGAGTAGGGTATTACCTCCATCGAGATGGCCCGAACCTGGGTAAAAACATCGTGTCCCATGTCTCCTGTTACCATCCGGCCTTGACGCACAGTTTGGGACCCCCTACCCGAGATCCGCCAGTTTTGACACCCTGTCCACGAGGGTGGGGGGCGCGCCCCCCTACCTCATGGGCCCCCTGGAGCTCCTCCGACGCCAACTCCAACTCTATATATTTACTTTCGGGGAGAAAAAAATAGAAGAGAATAAATCATCGCGTTTTACGATACGGAGCCGCCGCCAAGCCTTAAAACCTCTCGGGAGGGTTGATCTGGAGTCCGTTCGGGGCTCCGGAGAGGGGGATTCGTCACCGTCATCATCATCAACCATCCTCCATCACCAATTTCATGATGCTCACTGCCGTGCGTGAGTAATTCCATCGTAGGCTTGCTGGATGGTGATGGGTTGGATGAGATCTATCATGTAATCGAGTTAGTTTTGTTAGGGTTTGATCCCTAGTATCCATTATGTTCTGAGATTGATGTTGCTATGACTTTGCTATGCTTAATGCTTGTCACTAGGGCCCGAGTGCCATGATTTCAGATCTGAACCTATTATGTTTTCATGAATATATGTGTGTTCTTGATCCTATCTTGCAAGTCTATGGTCACCTACTATGTGTTATGATCCGGCAACCCTGAAGTGACAATAATCGGGACCACTCCCGGTGATGACCATGGTTTGAGGAGTTCATGTATTCACTATGTGCTAATGCTTTGTTCCGGTTTTCTATTAAAAGGAGGCCTTAATATCCCTTGGTTTCCATTAGGACCCCGCTGCCACGGGAGGGTAGGACAAAAGATGTCATGCAAGTTCTTTTCCATAAGCACGTATGACTATATTCGGAATAGATGCCTACATTACATTGATGAATTGGAGCTAGTTCTGTGTCACCCTGTGTTATGACTGTTACATGATGAACCGCATCCGGCATAATTATCCATCACCGATCCAATGCCTACGAGCTTTCCATATACTGGTTTACGCTTATTTACTTTCCTGTTGCTATTGTTACAATCATTACAAAATACCAAAAATGTTACTTTTGCTTTCTTTACTTTTGTTCCCGTTACCACCACTATCATATTACTTTGCTACTAAACACTTTGCTGCAGATACTAAGTTTCCAGGTGTGGTTGAATTGACAACTCATCTTCTAATACTTGAGAATATTCTTTGGCTCCCCTTGTGTCGAATCAATAAATTTGGGTTGAATACTCTACCCTCGAAAGCTGTTGCGATCCCCTACACTTGTGGGTTATCAAGACTAATTTCTGGCGCCGTTGCCGGGGAGCATAGCTCTATTCTTTGTGTCACTTGGGATTTATATCTGCTGGACACTATGAAGAACTTGAAAAACGCTAAGACAACAATTTATCCCTCAACTACGAGGGGAGGTAAGGAACTGCCATCTAGCTCTGCACTTGATTCACCTTCTACTTTGAGTAAGCTTGCGACACCTAAACCTGCTTATGATATTCGTTCTGATATGTCGCATGTTATTGATGATGCCACTTCTGCTATGCATGATACTTATGATGAAACTACTTCTATGCCTGATAATATTGTGCCCCTTAGTGAATTTCTTGATGAACAAATTGCTAGGGCTAGAGAGAAAGAAATTATAGAATCTGATTATATTGATGAAAGTGATGATGAAGATAGGCTTGTTATTCCTGAAGGTTATGTTTTTGATATGGACTCTTCTGCCGCTATTTTAGCTTGGAGAGATACTCGTGAACTTAAGAGGCTATTAATTAAATGGAACAAGGAATCACTTAGAGATAAAATGACGCCTGACCCTGCTTTTGCTACTTCACCTATTTGTGTTCCCGATAAGGATTATGAATTCTCTGTTGATCCTGATATAATTACTTTGGTTGAATCTGATCCTTTCCATGGCTATGAATCTGAAACTGTTGAGGCACATCTTACTAAATTAAATGATATAGCCACCCTATTCACTAATGATGAGAGATCTCGCTACTTTTATATCCTTAAAATATTTCCGTTCTCATTAAAGGGTGATTCTAAGATATGGTTTAGTTCTCTTGATCCTGGTTGTGTGCGTAGTCCCCAGGATATGATTTATTACTTCTCTGCTAAATATTTCCTTGGTCATAAGAAACAAGCTGCTTTACAGGAAATATACAACTTTGTGCAAATTGAAGAAGAGAGTCTCCCACAAGCTTGGGGGAGGCTTCTCAAGTTACTTAATGCTTTGCCTGCTCATCCTCTTATGAAAAATGAAATACTTGATATCTTTTATAATGGACTAACCGATGCTTCCAGAGATTACGTGGATAGTTGTGTTGGTTCTCTTTTTAGGGAAAGAACACCGGATGAAGCTGAAATTCTATTGAATAATATGTTGACAAATGAAAATAATTGGGCACCTCCTGAGCCAGCTCCTACTCCAATTAATGAGCCTATTCCTAAACCAACTCCGAAGAAGAGAGATGTTCTATTTCTCGGTCCTGAAGATATGCAGGAGGCAAAGAAATCTAAGGAGGCCTTAATATCCGTTAGTTTCCATTAGGACCCCGCTACCACGGGAGGGTAGGATAAAAGATGTCATGCAAGTTCTTTTACATAAGCACGTATGACTATATTCGGAATACATGCCTACATTACATTGATGAATTGGAGCTAGTTCTTTGTCACCCTATGGTATGAATCTTACATGATGAACTGCATCTGGCATAATTATCCATCACCGATCCAATGCCCATGAGCTTTCCATATACTGGTTTACGCTTATTTACTTTCCCGTTGCTATTGTTGCAATCATTACAAAATACCAAAAATATTACTTTTGCTTTCTTTACTTTTGTTACCGTTACCACCACTATCATATTACTTTGCTACTAAACACTTTGCTGCAGATACTAAGTTTCCAGGTGTGGTTGAATTGACAACTCAACTGCTAATACTTGAGAATATTCTTTGGCTCCCCTTGTGTCGAATCAATAAATTTGGGTTGAATACTCTACCCTCGAAAGCTGTTGTGATCCCCTACACTTGTGGGTTATCACCTCCGGATGGTTGTTTATATATCCCAAATTCTCGCGCAGGAATCCTCGAGGTGCGCGGGGATCCGAACCTCGCTATATCCCAAATAAATGGAGAATTTGAAGCAAAGGATCCAAAGATGGCGGCTTACCGCAACGTCGTACTCTTTAAGCCATCCGTGCCATGGTAGGATGAGAGCGGAAATACCAGTCCGGCTCCGATCACACACCCGGATGCCGAACTCGATTCGGATATCATCGGGGGCTCAGGCATAGAACCAACGCCTTCCGCCCACGTAATCATGGTGGTAATCGCCCCATGGACCGAACCCTTCCTGGCCTACCTCAATAGGCGGGAGCTCCCCGAGGACCATAACGAGGCTCATTGCATTGTTCGACGCTCGAAAGCCTACAAGGTCCATGAAGGAGAGCTCTACAAGAAAAGCACTACTGGAGTCCTTCAAAATTGTATCTCCGAAGAGGAGGGGCGACAACTCTTGGGCGAAATACATGCTGGCTTCGGCGGCCACCACGCCGCAGCTCGGGCCCTTGTCAGCAAGGCCTTTCGCACAGGGTTTTTCTGGCCCACAGCCCGAGCAGATGCATAGGCCCTTGTACAGCGCTGTGTCGGGTGCCAGCTCTTTGCCAACCAAAGCCAAATGCCGCCCACAGCCCTAAGAATAATCTCCATTACCTGGCCTTTTGCGGTCTGGGGGCTAGACATGGTTGGACCCCTTAAACGGGAAGCCATAAGAAGAAATACTTACTGGTTATGGTGGATAAATTTACTAAGTGGATAGAGGGAAAACCAGTAAAAACGGCTGAAGCTGGACCAGTGAAAGATTTTATCTCCGGTGTCGTACACCGTTACAGTGTCCCACATAGCATTATTACTGACAACCGCTCCAATTTCACAGCCGATGAGGTGAAAAATTGGTGTTCTAATCTAGGTATTAAACTCGATTATGCCTCTGTATATCACCCCCAAACAAACGGTCAAGTTGAACGGGCCAATGGCCTGATAATGAGCGGCATCAAACCCAGATTAGTGTGATTCTTAAAGGAGTCGGATATACACTGGGTTGAGGAGCTCGACTCCGTACTCTGGGGGTTGCGGACCACACCCAATCGCACGACCGGATACAAACCGTTCTTCATGGTGTACGACGCAGAGGCTGTCTTGCCCTGCGATGTTATTCATGACTCGCCTAGAGTGCGCATGTACGAGGAGAGAGAGGCCGAGCTCGATCGGCAGGACGACTTAGACGGCCTGGAGGAGGAGCGCGACGTCGCAAAGGCTCGTTTCGCATTCAATCAACAACAAGATCGAAGATAACAAAGCAGAGAAGTGTGGGCAAAGACTTACTATGTCTGAGAACTCGTTCTGCGCCTACCAGAGAAGAAAAAGGACAAACTCAAGCCCAAATGGGAGGGTCCCTTCATTATATATGAAGTTCTCACTTGAGGAGCCTATCGCCTTCGCAACGCATCGGATAATCGCTTAGAGCCGAACCCATGGAACGCTGCTCTCCAGAGATTCTACGCCTAAGTCCGGACACATTGTTCGTTACCTTTTTCTCCTCTTTTCACTTTTCCACCTTTTCTTTTCATTTCTTTTATGACTTCTAGCGTGTGTTCGGGTAAGCTGCACACTTGAGGGGTACGCATCCTTAAATGTGCACACCCCATCATAATTGGGGGCTTCGCTCAATCGAGGCTTATTATTTTGGGCATAATGCTCACTATATGTGTGTGTGTGTGTGTGTGTTGTTTGCTCACATACGTCCTGTCGTCGCCATTACATGCACCTCTATGACTTAAGTTTTTGCCAACCTGGGTTGCCTGGCTCCTGTGCTTATGCCCTACGTTCCCGCTTGTTTGGCTAGGGCATAAAGGGAGCACCTCTGCGATTGTTACAATCGGGTCATTCCGACATGTACCTCAGACGGGTGAAGCCGAAAGCTAGCGTTCTTAAGGGAATAATTGGTTGGCAGACAAACCACGAACGACCCTTGTAGCCATATAAACTACTGAAAATACAAAGAGTCATGTGATTCTTTCGCATCACGGCTTAGTCATGCATAAACGCATGCTAACCCAGGGAGAGGAACCCTTAACGAAACTATTCTTTTTGGACTATGTTTCTTACGTTAAAAAGGTAATATAACATAACTCTCTGAAGACAGTTGTTCTGTTCAAGCATTATGACCCGATCGCCTGATTTCCGAACATACTTGGTGTTTTCCCACATGTATAGTATTCGCGAACACTCCACCCTTGGGTTTTGGAGGTTGAAGCGGAAGGCCTGCCATGACGATACTTTACAATTCGGCCAGAGATAAGTTTGCGGATATAGTGTATTGTCACATAAAATCGCATGCCTACTCTTTATCTATGCCATCTATCAGGCTGTCTAGTTTACAGTCCTACTTTGAAAATTTGGCGGATATCCTTACTTGATCGTACACCAAGCTAACCGGAATTTCTTGTCCGTTTGGTCCCTGAGGTCTGACCCGGGCCATATGATTCAGATCAAGTCTGGTATACCAAGTTTTTACCATGGCCCAGGCCTCTCGTGCACCCTCTTGACATGCTGATTCCTTCCACAGCTCAAAACAAAGACGAGCTCCTTTGAAAAGCTCTACGAGCTCCCCAATCAGTCCAGGAGGAGAATCGGATGGCCATAAAGCCTTAGCCATATTCCTCATCGCTTTCCAAGCTTGCTCGTGCATTTTGGATAGCTCTTGCAGCAAGTCGCCTTGAAATCCGGACACTCCTCCTTCGGGCCTCCTAGTTAACAGACCTACAGGAACAAATCTCAGAAAAAAATCATCAGGGAATCTTATCACAGCTAGGTTCAGGGACATACTAAATATGCCGCCTTTCATCTTTTAGTTCTCCTTCAAGGCATCTGACAGCTGGGCTCTTACGTCCTTCAGCTCCTCGGCTTGCTTGATGTTGGCATCTTGTAGCTTGTTCTTCTCATCCTTCGTCCATGTCAATATACGTTGACTAGCGTCTTCTTGCCTTTCGGCATGCTCTTTATCTGCCTGCGCAGCTTTCAGTCTATCCTCCAGCTGATCCGATGATCCTGCCGCCGTTAACAAAATAGTGCATATTTCAAAAACATTACTGGCGCAGAATCGTATTTTCCGGACAGTAATTGACCTTACCATTTGGTGCCTTCTTGGACTTCTCAAGTTCGGCGGTGACAGCAGTTAGCTGGATCAGACACTTTTCAAGCTCCTTGGATAGCATGCCGTTTTTCTTCGTGAGTACATGATAATACAACGATCCTTAAATTAGTTGGGCCAAACTGCTTCAAGTCTTGGGGGCTACTGGCACATGAGTATTTAATCTACGAAAAGCTCTTACATGCATATCCTTTGAAAGCTGGTGTGTGGCTCCGGCAAGCCCGTCTCAAGCAGCTCGGATATATGCATCTGCAGAGTTGAGGGCATGGAATGCCTCTATGGTAAAACCGGGATCGCACATGGCCTCCTTCCGCCGACGATGATTCATTGCACTTTCCACTTAAAAATTAGTGACCGGTACATCATCTGAATCCTATTGGAGATGACAGTCCGGCATTTTCCCGTATTAACCCTAGTCCTTACGGCAAGGTCCGGGGCCGGATTGGTCGAGACATGGTCGGCGAGGTCCCTGGATGTAGTCCGGTGTATGCTCTTCCTGAAAAATGGTCTAGTGGAAAACATCACAACTCGGTCTACCCACCAAGTGCATGTCAAAAACTATACCTCTTTGGTGAAGGCGGGGGCCCGGTATTGTCACTGTTCACCTTTCTTTTCAAAGACTCGCCCTGCGCAGGTGTCGCCTTCTTGGAAGACACCTTTCATACAGCTCGGCGAGACGAGCGCCGCCCCTTCAGAGCATGAGACAGTGCGGTGGGTGAGGCGCAATGGGAAAACTCTTTTGGAGAAGATGTCTCCTGAGTACTTACGTGGGAGGAAGGGAGAAGGCCGAGGTAATTGGCTGTCATGGCTACTTTCGTGCCGTCATAGCTCGCCTGATAAAAAAACTCTCCCTCCTTAAGCTCTATAAATATGTCTGGATCTTCTTCATATCCGGGATCTAGGTCCCGAATATGGTCCTCCGGCTGCGGAGCGGGGTTGTAAATCCCCTCGACGATCTTTCTCCATTCCTGTCAAAAGCGGCCGAATTGAATTCAACTAGCATAAACTATGGAAAAAGGTTGAGTAAGGCCAATAATTGAAAAAACTCACCCAGGGGATGTCGTTGTACATGGAAAAGCCTTCTTGACATGTCAAACAAGCAAAGTCTTCCTTTTCCCCTTTGTACAGGTCAGCTAAGATGGCGGCCAGAGCGGCAAAATTGTATGGACCTTTGTGCAGGTGATGACCCACAAGTATAGGGGATCTATCGTATTCCTTTCGATAAGTAAGAGTATCGAACCCAACGAGGAGCAGAAGGAAATGATAAGCGGTTTTCAGCAAGGTATCCTCTGCAAGCACTGAAATTATAGGTAACAGATAGTTTTGTGATAAGATAAATTGTAACGAGTATCAAGTAACAAGAGTAAATAAAGTGCAGCAAGGTGGCCCAATCCCTTTTGTAGCAAAGGACAAGCCTGGCCAATTTCTTATATAGAGAAAAGCGCTCCTGAGGACACATCGGAATTATCGTCAAGCTAGTTTTCATCACGTTCATATGATTCGCGTTCGGTACTTTGATAATTTGATATGTGGGTGGACCGGTGCTTGGGTGCTGTTCTTACTTGAACAAGCATCCCACTTATGACTAACCCCTATTGCAAGCATCTGCAACTACAAAAGAAGTATTAAGGTAAACCTAACCATAGCATGAAACATGTGGATCCAAATCAGCCCCTTACGAAGCAACGCATAAACTAGGGTTTAAGCTTCTGTCACTCTAGCAACCCATCATCTACTTATTACTTCCCAATGCCTTCCTCTAGGCCCAAATAATGGTAAAGTGTCTGATAATCCCCAAGTGCAAGGAATCATCATAGCAATTCCCAATGGTGGAAGTGATAAGTATGGAGTGTCGAACCCACAAGGAGCTAAAGGTAAGATCAATATTCTCTCAAGTCCTATCTGCCACTGATACGACTCTACGTGCACCGAACGTTTGCTTCCTACTAGAAACGAGAAATAAAACTACGTTGTCGGTATGAAGAGGATAACTTTGCATGATATCGGAGAGCTAAAATATAAAAGTAGGTGATGTTATCATAAAGTTAGCATATTTTACTATATATTATAAATAGCGAGTGTGGAATAATGATGGATCGGTGTGCGGAATTGTCCTAGGCAATTGTTAACAAGACCGATAGTCGTCATTGCAATTTCATATGAGGGAGAGGCATAAGCTAACATACTTTCTCTTCTTGGATCATATGCACTTACGATGGGAACTCTAGCAAGCATCTGCAACTACTAAAGATCATTAAGGTAAAACGAAACCATAGCATTAAAGCATAAAGTCCCCTTTATCCCATACGCAACAACCCCCTTACTCGGGTTTATGCTTCTGTCACTCAAGCAACCCACTATAAGCGAATCATGATCGTATTGCAACACCATACAGCGGGAATCCCTCACGCTTGCGCGACACGGAGGGCACCATAGGACAGCACCAAAATAAAACATACAACTCATGCCAATTTAGATCATCAATCAACCCAAAGACAACGGATATCTACTCAAAACATCATAGGATGGCAACACATCATTGGATCATAATATGTGGCATAAAGCACCATGTTCAAGTAGGGATTACAGCGGGGTGCGGGAGAGTGGACCGCGTAAAATAGATGAGGATGGTGATGATGATGGTGATGTTGATGAAGACGATCACCGCGGCGATGATTCCCCTCCCGATGGCACTCCGGCGCCACCGGGAGAGAGGAGGAGAGGTTCTCCCCCTTGCGCTTCCTCCTCCATGGCGTCCCCCCCCCCTAGATGGGGAGAGGTTCTCACTCTAGTCCTTGGCCTTCATGGCGATGATGGCCCCTCCGGGATCCTCCTCCATGGCCTCCGGTGATGATGGCCCCCTCCGGCAGGGTGCTAGAGAGGCCTAGATTGATTTCTCGTGGCTACAGAGGCTTGCGGTGGTGGAACTTCTGATCTAGGTTTCTTTCTGGAAGTTTGGGTATATATGAGAGGTGTTGGCATTGATTTCACGTCAGGGGGGTCTTCGGGCTGTCCACGAGGTTGGGGGCGCGCCCCAGGGGGGTGGGCGCACCCCCACCCTCGTGGGCAGTCCGGGATTCTTCTGACCTACTTTCGGTACTTCGTGGACTTCTTCTGGTCCAAAAATGATCTCCATCAAGTTGCATGTCAATTGGACTCCGTTTGGTTTTCCTTTTCTGTGATACTCTAAAACAAGGAGAAAACAGAAACTGGCTGTCGGTGTCAAAACCGGCAGATCTCGGGTAGGGGGTCCCAAACTGTGCGTCTAGGCGGATGGTAACACGAGACAGGGGACACGATGTTTTTACCCAGGTTCGGGCCCTCTTGATGGAGGTAAAACCCTACTCCTGCTTGATTGATCTTGATGATATGAGTATTACAAGAGTTGATCTACCACGAGATCAGAGAGGCTAAACCCTAGAAGCTAGCCTATGGTATGATTGTTGTTCTTGGTCCTACGGACTAAACCCTCCGGTTTATATAGACACGGGAGGGGGCTAGGGTTACACAAAGTTAGTTACAAGGAAGGAGATCTACATATCCGTATTGCCAAGCTTGCCTTCCACGCCAAGGAGAGTCTCATCCGGACACAGGACGAAGTCTTCAATCTTGTATCTTCATAGTCCAACAGTCCGGCCAAAGGATATTGTCCGGCTGTCCGGATACCCCCTAATCCAGGACTCCCTCAGTAGCCCCTGAACTAGGATTTAATGATGATGAGTCCGACGCGCAGATTGTCTTCAGCATTGCAAGGCGGGTTCCTCCTCCGAATACTTCATAAAAGATTTTGAACATGAGGAACGTGTCCGGCTCTGCAAAACAAGTTCCACATACAACCGTAGAGAGAATAATATTTCCACAAATCTAATCTGCTGACGTACCCCGCAGTGTGACATCACACCACAGCCAGGTCATTTATTTGTTTTTCATAACCAACCTCAGCGTGTTCCGCAAGGCGGTTTCCTTGGCACGTCTTGTCGAAGCAGAGATATTGTCCCCTTTTTTACGAGATTCCCATCAATACGGACGTGCGTAACCCAACCGCACCATCAATTACGGCGCTTGGGTGATAAGCGAGTTTTACCAGGCTGGTGGGGGCGCATAGTTTCGTCCGCCCTTATAAAGGGATAAGGGATCACCTTTTCCTACCCACGCCTTCTTCCTCCTTGCTCATCCATTCTCGCGCACTCGAGCTCCAGCGCCCAAGTCCGCATTCTTCTCCTCAATCTCCTCCAAAAATGTCCGGAGTGGGAGGCAAGTGGATGGTCTCCTACGTCATGGAGGGAGACATCAAAAAGCTGAGGGGAGCCGGATACCTGTCCGAGGATATCGCACACCGGCTCCCAGATGAGGGGCAGATCATCCCCACCCCAGGCCCCATGAGAGGGTAGTATTCCTTACCCACTTCCTCTGCGGACTGGGATTTCCCCTTCACCCATTCGTCCGTGGGCTCATGTTCTACTACGGCCTGGATTTTCACGATCTGGCCCTAAACTTTATCCTCAACATCTCGGCGTTTATCGTCGTGTGTGAGGCCTTCCTCCGCATCAAGCCCACTTCGACTTATGGCTGAAGACCTTCAATGTTAAACCGAAGGTGGTGGGCGGCCAGCAGGCTGAGTGCGGAGCCTCCATGGTGGGCAAAATGCCCAACGTCACATGGCTCGAGGGATCTTATGTGGAGACCATAAAGGGGTGGCAATCGGGGTGGTTCGGCGTCACCGAGCCACGCGACACCAAATGGGCGGCGGCCCCGAATTCCGATCCGGAATCCCCACGCGGCTCACCTCCTGGAAAGAGAAGGGCCTGCCTTGGGGTAATCCGGTAGAGCTGACCATACTCCAGACCTGTATCCAAAATATGATAAACAGGAAGCTCAAGCTTGTCAACATAGTCCAGGTCATGCTCATCCGCCGGATCCTCCCGTGTCAACAACGGGCGTTCAATTTGTGGGAGTTCGACCCGGCCCAGCACCAGACTTTGAGCGAGTTCTTCGACACGACGCACAAGGACGTCTGGAGCATGCTGTTTAAGAGTGCCGAGGTCTCCCCTCCACTTACCGAGGATCGCGGACTCAGCGCGCAGCGCCAAGCCGGCGCGGTAAGCTCTTTTACTTCTTATAGGGTATTCATTTTCCTCGGTATTATCATATGCGGTATCTGAGCTCCCATGCCTTTGACATGACTGGGTGGAGACATCGGGGCAGATTGACTGCCCGGCCTCTCTGCCCGAAGACCCTGCAGACGCTCTCCTGACGAAGATGCGAACTCCGTCCCCTTATGAGGTGCTGAAGAAGAAGATCAAGAAGAAGGCCAGGGGAAACCGAAAGATTTCCCGGCGCTAGGTGGTAACGGACTCATCGTCTGATAACTCCGAGACACACTCCTATCATGAAAACGAGGAGGAGAAAGATGAAGGTTCTCCCCCTCCAGCTGGGGGAGACAAGAAAAGGAAGGCCGCCCCAACCGGGGAGGCCGGAGGGTCCAAGAAGGGAAGGACTCTCCTTCCGGATAGTTCCACCACCGCCGTCAACAGCGAAGACGAGTGGTTACTCAGGGCCAAGCCCCTAGCGAAGTCGTAAGTATTCAGATACTAGAGTAACTCATGGTATGCTTTTATTGCACTGCTTCTCCTTACGCTGAATATAATTGTGCAGCCCACCTCAAGCCCGCATCGACGTATCTTCGTCAAACGGTTCTTTGGATCCGTCGGCTATGAGTAGTGGATCACTTCCGACCGCCTCCACCCCTCGTCCTACAGACAACGCCGAGGTGTTGTCTCAAAGGGAACCAAGCCGAGGGGAGGTAGTCCTGGAGGCGCCTCAAGGCGACCGTCCAGACCCTGGGCGTAAAGGGAGCAAGACTCCCACGTGCTCCAAGTTCGTGTTGGGGAACGTAGTAATTTCAAAAACTTTCCTACGCACACGCAAGATCATGGTGATGCATAGCAACGAGAGGGGAGAGTGTTGTCTACGTACCCTTGTAGACCGAAAGCGGAAGCGTTATAACAACGCGGTTGATGTAGTCGTACGTCTTCACGGCCCGACCGATCAAGCACCGAAACTACGACACCTCCGATTTCTAGCACACGTTCAGCTCGATGATGATCCAGGGACTCCGATCCAGCAAAGTGTCGGGGAAGAGTTCCGTCAGCACGACGGCGTGGTGACGATCTTGATGTTCTACCGTCACAGGGCTTCGCCTAAGCACCGCTACGATATGACCAAGGTGGAATATGGTGGAAGGGGGCACCCCACACGGCTAAGGAATGATCACGAAGATCAACTTGTGTGTCTTGGGGTGCCCCCTTGCCCCCGTATATAAAGGAGGGAGGGGGGAGGTGCGGCCGGCCCCTAGGGGTGCGCCTGGAGGAGTCCTACTCCCACCGGGAGTAGGACTCCCCCCTCTTGCCTTGTTGGAGAAGGAAATGGGAAGGGTGAAAGAGGAAAGGGGGCGCCGCCCCCCCCCCCCTTACTTGTCCTATTCGGACTAGGGGGGAGGGGGCGCGGCCTTCCTTGGCCGGCCCTCCTCTTCTCCCTTAGGGCCCATGTAGGCCCATTAACCCCCGCGGGGGTTTCGGTAACCCCCCCGTACTCTGGTAAAATCCCGATTTCACCCAGAACGATTCCGATATCCAAATATAGGCTTCCAATATATCAATCTTTATGTCTCGACCATTTCAAGACTCCTCGTCATGTCCGTGATCACATCTGGGGCTCCAAACAACCTTCGGTACATCAAAACATATGAACTTATAATGAAACTGTCATCATAACATTAAGTGTGCGGACCCTACGGGTTCGAGAACAATGTAGACATGACCGAGACACGTCTCTGGTCAATAACCAATAGCGGAACCTGGATGCTCATATTGGCTCCCACATATTCTACGAATATCTTTATCGGTAAGACTGCATAACAAAATACGTTGTTCCCTTTGTCATCGGTATGTTACTTGCCCGAGATTCGATCGCCGGTATCTCAATACATAGTTCAATCTTGTTACCGGCAAGTCTCTTTACTCGTTCTGCAATACATCATCTCACAACTAACTCATTAGTTGCAATGCTTACAAGGCTTATGTGATGTGCATTACCGAGAGGGCCCAGAGATACCTCTCCGACAATCGGAGTGACAAACCCTAATCTCGAAATACGCCAACCCAACATGTACCTTCGGAGACACATGTAGAGCTCCTTTATAATCACCCAGTTACGTTGTGACGTTTGGTAGCACACAAAGTGTTCCTCCGGCAAACGGGAGTTGCATAATCTCATAGTCATAGGAACATGTATAAGTCATGAAGAAAGCAATAGCAACATACTAAACGATCGGGTGCTAAGCTAATGGAATGGGTCATGTTAATCACATCATTCTCCTAATGATGTGATCCCGTTAATCAAATGACAACTCATGTCAATGGCTAGGAAACTTAACCATCTTTGATCAACGAGCTAGTCAAGTAGAGGCATACTAGTGACACTCTCTTTGTCTATGTATTCACACATGTATTATGTTTCTTGTTAATACAGTTCTAGCATGAATAACAAACATTTATCATGATATAAGGAAATAAATAATAACTTTATTATTGCCTCTAGGGCATATTTCCTTCAGTCTCCCACTTGCACTAGAGTCAATAATCTAGTTCACATCACCATGTGATTTAACACCAATAGTTCACATCTTCATGTGATTAGTTCACATCTCCATGTGACTAACACCCAAAGGGTTTACTAGAGTCAATAATCTAGTTCACATTGCTATGTGATTAGCACCCAAAGGGTGATCATGTCTTGCTTGTGAGAGATATTTAGTCAACGGGTCTCCCAAATTCAGATCCGTATGTATTTTGCAAAATTCTATGTCTACAATGCTCTGCACGGAGCTACTCTAGCTAATTGCTCCCACTTTCAATATGTATCCAGATTGAGACTTAGAGTCATCTGGATTAGTGTCAAAACTTGCATCGACGTAACCCTTTACGACGAACCTTTTTCTCACCTCCATAATCGAGAAGCATATCCTTATTCCACTAAGGTTAATTTTGACTGCTGTCCAGTGATCTACTCCTAGATCACTATTGTACTCCCTTGCCAAAATCAGTGTAGGGTATACAATAGATCTGGTACATAGCATGGCATACTTTATAGAACCTATGGCCAAGGCATAGGGAATGACTTTCATTCTCTTTCTATCTTCTGCCATGGTCGAGCTTTGAGTCTTACTCAATTTCACACCTTGTAACACATGCAAGAACTCTTTCTTTGACAGTTCCATTTTGAACTTCTTCAAAAAAACTTGTCAAGGCATGTACTCATTGAAAAAACTTATCAAGTGTCTTGATCTATCTCTATAGATCTTGATTCTCAATATGTAAGCAGCTTCACCGAGGTCTTTCTTTGAAAAATTCCTTTAAAACACTCCTTTATGCTTTGCAGAATAATTCTACATTATTTCTGATCAACAATATGTCATTCACATATACTTATCAGAAATGTTGTAGCGCTCCCACTCACTCTCTTTTAAATACAGGCTTTACCGCAAGTCTGTATAAAACTATATCCTTTGATCAACTTATCAAAGTGTATATTCCAACTCCGAGATGCTTGCACCAGTCCATAGATGGATCGCTGGAGCTTGCACATTTTGTTAACACCTTTAGGATTGACAAAACCTTCTGGTTGCATCCTATACAACTCTTCTTTAAGAAATCCATTAAGGATTGCAGTTTTGTTATCCATTTGCCAGATTTCATAAAATGCCGCAATTGCTAACATGATTCGGACAGACTTTAAGCATCGATACGAGTGATAAAATCTCATGGTAGTCAACACCTTGAACTTTGTCAAAAACCTTTTTCGACAAGTCTAGCTTTGTAGATAGTAACACTACTATCAGCGTCCGTCTTCCTCTTGAAGATCCATTTATTTTCTATGGCTTCCCGATCATTGGGCAAGTCAACCATAGTCCATACTTTGTTCTCATACATGGATCCTATCTCAGATTTCATGGCCTCAAACCATTTCGCGGAATCTGGGCTCATCATCACTTCCTCATAGTTCGCAAGTTCGTCATGGTCTAGTAACATGACTTCCAGACCAGGATTACCATACCACTCTGGTGCGGATCTCACTCTGGTTTACCTACGATATTCAATAGTAACTTGATCTGAAGTTACATGATTATCATCATTAGCTTCCCCACTAATTGGTGTAGTAGTCACAGGAACAGATTTCTATGATGAACTACTTTCCAATAAGGGAGAAGGTACAATTACCTTATCAAGTTCTACTTTCCTCCCACTCACTTCTTTCAAGAGAAACTCCTTCTCTAGAAAGTATCCATTCTCAGCAACAAATGTCTTGCCTTCGGATTTGTGATAGAAGGTGTACCCAACTGTCTCCTTTGGGTATCCTATGAAGAAACATTTCTCCGATTTGGGTTTCAGCTTTATCGTGATGAAACTTTTTCTGATAAGCATCGCAACCCCAAACTGCCGGGGATTTCTGGATCCTCGAGCACCTATGGGGACGGAGCCCCTTCTCGGTTCGGCGGGGGGCGGAGGCCGCGCGAAGAGCGGATCGAGGCGAGGCACGCGGGGGGTCTTTTACCCAGCTTCGGAGCTCTCCGGAGAGATAACACTCCTACTGCTGCTTTGTGGATTGTATTGAATTCTTGCTCGGGAGCGCTGAGTGCTACAGTACCCTCAAGTAGCTAACGAGACCAAGCGATCTTCTGTTTTTCCTCTCAGAGATCGCTCTCCGGGGTCCCATCCTCCTCTACGTTGTGCATGGGCCTCCTTTTATATGTTCAAGGGGTCTCCAACAGGTGGCAACGTAGGTAAGGGCAAAAATGGAAAGATGTTGTGGTAGGTACAGCTACCTGCACAGTGTATCATACCTAACCCTGACGGCAGGGGACAAAGGCATTAAATGCCTATCTACATCGCCCAGACGGTGCAGAAAAAGGGACCGTCAGGTGCGCCACCGTTCGCCACGATGGCGATCTTGTCAGCGCCGCATGCCACAGTGTACCTCTGGCTGCACAGCCTCCCGCCACGTATGCCTGGAAGGGTCCCAGAGCGACACGTAGGTGGGTGTGCTGGAGCGCAGGTACAGAGTGGTTGCTTGCCGCAGCAAGCGCCTTGCCGTGGTAGTTGTCTTGTCGCGTCCGGAAGCTTGTCGCTCGTCGGGTCCTGCCGGGACGCGTGGCGCGTCGCGGCAAGTTCCTTGAGATGCCTTGGTTGGCCTTCCCAGCAAGCTCCTATTGGCGGGGTCTTGTGCCCTTGGCTCAAATACTTTGTTCTTGAATGGCTTCAAAGGATCCATGGTGGACCTTGGTGGTCACCCGGCAAGCCTTGCCGCGGGACGCTGCGACCGCCCGTGCACAAGTTCGGGATACTAAGGTGCCCCTACTTTAGTACACCGACAGGAGCCCCCGGGCCTGGGCCATACACGGTGCCGAGCGCTATTGGGCCAGGCCCAAAACAGGGCACGGGCACGCGTGGCCTGGGTCACGTCGCACCTTGCTCCGTATCCACCGCGCCCTCCCCGAACGGCACGCGTCGATTGCGGCGTCGTGGGAGAGGTCGTGGGTGGTTCCTTTACTCGGAGAGGCGAAACGCCCGCCTCCTGGCGGTTCGCACCTTCCCCATGAATGGAGGAAGGCGTGGAGGCGTGGTCTTCGAGGCGTCCACTCCCCACGATCACGGGGTGGGGAGAGGTCGCCTCATCCGTCGCCTCAGTTCTGCACGCCCGCCACGCGGCCTCCATGCGCTTGGAGTGGCGACGGTGGAGGCGGGAAGCTGGGTCGTCACGGGCCGAAGCAGCGGGTCGGGCCCAGTTCCCTGCTCCTTCCGTGTCTTGATTGGCTGAGTGGGGCGGCCGAGCCCCCAATCCGCTCCTTTATAAGGAGCGGGGGGGGGGGGACGGAAAACCACATTCTTCCATCTCTTCTTCTCTTCAGCTTCTGCTACCTTCTCCCCCATTTGCCATGGAGAAAGGGAACCCCGGTCCTTCGACGGTGGCGACGAGGGTCGCCGCCAGGCAAAGCGTCCCTCCTCCCCCCGCACCCGTGGTGGCGGAGCCAGCCGCAAGGGGAAGAGGGAGCGGACGTGGCCGCGGGCGAGGTCGAGGGCGAGGCCGGGGCGGTCGGGGAAGAGGTGGGCGAGGCAGCCCGCCGGCCTCGCCTCCGCCAGCAGATCCTCTCCCCGTGGCGGACCATATCGGGGACGACCCTTGCGAGTTCTTCGTCAGGCTGCGTCGGCCGCCTCGTCGTCGCCTTCGTCTCCCGGCTCCATTTGCGAGCGAGATGGAGTTGGATCCGCCCGAGACACTGAGGTTGCACATGAGGGGCTGTGGAATCAGCGGTACGCGAGTCCGCGTTGATTTCCCGGCCCCTAATGTGATGTATCTTGGTCGAGGGTGGAAGACGTTCACCCGTATCCACAGCTTGATGGCGGGGCTCACCCACCATTTCAAGCTGATGGAGGGCGGTCTCCTATCCGTCAAGGTCTTCGGGTGCTTCGGGACTCGGGCACGGTGTTGCGTGGAGAGATCCTCCGATAGCGAAGGCTCCTCCTCGGGCGGGAGTGACGAGGAGGACAGCGACGACGAGGGTAGCGGGCGGCGGCTTGCCGGGTCCGACTAGGTGTCGGGTGCCACTCCATGTGGCACCAGCGACCCCATCATCCGTGTCGCCGACTCCTTGAGCTTCTCGGGGTCGTCTCCTTGGGCGGCTGGCGTAGGGAGGCTGCGGAAGAGGAAGAGGGCAGGCGGCAAGGCCGTCAACTCGGAGTACGAGGGCACGACGTCCTCGACAGCGTGCTGACGTCCTGCCGCCTCGTCTTCGAGCTCTGCCTCCAGCGCCGCCATCACCATCCAACCTTTGGACGGCCGCCGAGACATCCTCTTGGTGTCTTCTGCGACCCGTAGCTCGTCTAGGCGCCCCTTTTGCCTTTTTCGCCTCCTTGACCTGCCTCCTAAAGAGAGGGACAAGAGAGGGATTGCGGGCATCTTATCTCTTTTTAATTTGTAAGCCTTCGGGCCTTAGTTGCATTTAAAGCTTGTAATCCCATCATTCATGTTTTTCATTCCCCATGAACTGTACCTGAGCGGAATGATTCTTTATGAAAAGGGGATGCTTGCCGGGTCACTTGTCTCGTGGGTGGAACCCACGTCAAGGAACGAATCCTTTTTATATCTTTATTATAGACACTTTTTTCCCAGCAGCAGGCCCTGCCATCTTCCCACGTTGCTCGACCTTCCTCACGCTTTTGGCGGAGGCAGGGAGGAGGCGGGTTCAGGCTCCTTGTTTCGTCCCTTTGCTGCCGCGACTACGACCAAAACTGGTCCCGGGAATGAGCCCTAGAGCCTAAAGTTAAGGGAGCACGGTAGCTTTTAGGAAGAAACGAGGTTTCACATACCTAAGTCCATAAGAGGATGCATGACAAGGGATGAAAAACTTATCTGAGACTGAAGCCCCCGGCGACTCTGGCTCGCCGTGGTTTAATCTTTGTACTTGCAGCCCCCGACAACACTGGCTTGCCGGGGTCCTGCAGCCCCCGGCAACACTGGCTTGCCGGGGTCCAGGTGTCGGTCCGTCCGTCTTCTTCTTTTCGTCCTTAAGTGGTCCGGTCAGGGTGCGCGGGTCCTGCAAACCAAGGGAAACGAAAGAACAACAAAAGGACGCACACTCGACCTCTAAGTTAAGGGTTAGTTGCTATCAAGCACTGTCAACCCTAACCAAGGACGAGACTCGACTCAGCATGCATGCTAAAACTCAGGGCGCCAGCGCTTCACTTATGCTCAGGGTCTGCGCCTGGCTTTGTACAAAGGATTACATGCAACAGCGGCAAGACTTGTACAAAAGGGTGGTTGCCGGACAGGGTCCGACAACCGCGCCTTACGGGTAAAACTTACGAAGATGCTCGATGTTCCAGGAGTTGCTCACCGGAAAGCCATCTCCGGTCTCAAGGCGGACAGCGCCAGGCCTAGTGACTCGTTTCACCCGGTAAGGGCCTTCCCACTTCGACGTCAACTTGTTGGAATTCTTGGCGGAATGAACGCGCTGAAGAATAAGGTCGCCTTCCTCGAGACTTCTGGCTTTAACTTTGCGGCTATGGTAGCGGCGCAAAGCTTGCTGGTATCGAGCAGCTCGTACAGTATCCTGAAGACGGTCTTCCTCAAGGAGCAGCGCGTCATCTTGTCGCAGCTGCTCTTGCTCAAGCTCATCATAAGCGAGCACTCGAGGTGACCCGTATACGAGTTCCGTGGGGATAACTGCCTCTGCTCCATAGACTAGAGCGAAAGGTGTCTGGTCAGTGGCTCGATTTGGTGTCATCCTGATCGACCAAAGAACCACCGGCAGCTCCTCGATCCAGTTTCTTCCGCATTTGTGCAACCTGTCGAAAGTCCTGGTCTTGAGCCCACGCAGCACTTCAGCATTTGCCCTCTCTGCTTGACCGTTACTCCTGGGGTGAGCAACAGAAGCGAAGCAGACCTTGGCGCCAAGGTCTTGGACGTACTGCATGAAGGTGCGACTCGTGAATTGTGTACCGTTGTCGGTGATGATCCTGTTAGGGATCCCGAAGCGGCAAACAATTGACCTGAAGAACTTGACTGCTGACTGTGCTGTCACCTTCCTCACTGGTTCGACTTCCGGCCACTTTGTGAACTTGTCGATTGCAACGTACAAGTACTCAAAGCCCCCGACTGCTCGGGGGAAGGGGCCGAGGATGTCGAGCCCCCAGACCGAAAATGGCCAGGATAAAGGGATCGTCTGGAGAGCTTGAGCTGGCTGGTGTATCTGCTTGGAATGGAACTGGCACGCTTCACACTTGGTTACTTGTGCAGTTGCATCCTGGAGGGCTGTCGGCCAAAAGAAGCCTTGCCGGAATGCTCTGCCGGCAAGCGCTCTTGCGCCAATATTGTGACCACAAATGCCTCCATGTATCTCTGCCAACAGCTTCTGTCCATCTTCCCGGGGAATACACTTCAATTTCACTCCGTTGAGTCTTCTTCTATACAGTGCGTTGTCAACGAACTGGTACATACTAGACTGACGGGCTACTCTTTCCGCTTCTTCCTGCTCTTCGGGAAGTTCTCCTGTCTGGAGGAAACGGACGATCTGCTGCGCCCAGGCTGGAGCTTGCGGCTCGACAACAAGGACCAAAGGCATATCTGCTCCTGCGGGAACATCCGCTTCTACGGCGAGAACCTGCGGCTCAGCCGGAGCTTGACGTTCCCCGGCAAGCTCGCCGGAGCAAAACTTGTCGGGAGCGTCTGCTTCAACGAAACAAACCCCGGGGTTTGTCGAAGCAGACTGCTCCTCAGCACTCTTGGCGTTGATCTTGGGGACCTTCTTGGCGGCGGCTTCGGGAAGCTCTGCCGGAAGACAGTTACTAGAAATCAACTTCCTCTTCTTGCTCTGTCCAATTGATGGCGTCACGGATGGTTGAGTTAGCTTGAGCACAAAGATCCCTGGTTCCACAGGTAACTTAAGTGCCGCGCACTTTGACAGGCCGTCAGCGATGTCATTCTGAGCTCTTGGAACATGTTCCATCTGTAGGCTGACAAAGCGCTCTTCCAGCTTCCTCTCTTCATCAACGTAAGCTTCCATCAACGGACTCTGATAATTCTTGTTCAGTTGGCGGACGACAAGCTGCGAGTCACCCCTGACAATGAGTTGCTTGATCCCAAGGTCTGCCGCGATCCTGAGACCGGCAAGCAATCCTTCATACTCTGCGGTATTGTTTGTTGCTTGCTCCTTGGGAAAGTGCATATGGACTACGTACTTGAGGTGCTCTCCGGTGGGTGCAACAAGGAGCACGCCAGCACCGGCGCCTTGCAGCGAGAAGGCTCCATCAAAGTACATCAGCCACTCTTTGTTTGCATCTTCCACGCGGATGCTTGTCTCTGGAATTTCTTCATCTGGTGTTGGCGTCCACTCTGCTATGAACTCTGCCAATGCTCTGCTTTGGATAGTTGAAGTGCTCTCAAACTTGAGGCCAAATCTGGACAGTTCCAGTGCCCACTCAACGATCCTGCCTGTTGCTTCTGGATTCTGCAGTATCCTCTTCAGCGGAAAGCGAGTGACAACTGTGATCTCGTGTGCTTGGAAGTAATGGCGCAGCTTTCTCGAGGCCATGAGAAGGCCGAAAAGCAGTTTCTGCACACCAGAGTACCTTGACCTAGCCCCCTGCAGAAGGGAACTGACAAAGTAAACTGGGCACTGCACCATTTTCTTCTGTTGTATCTCTTCGCACATCTGCGCAGATCCATCCTTGCCGGGACCAGAGCTTGTCAGGGAAGCCCCCTGCTTGTCGCTGGATGTGCTTGCCGCGGTCGCTGGCTCATCACCTGCCTCCCTCTCTGCTACTAACGCAGCACTAACCACTTGATTGGTTGCCGCCAGATACAGCAGCAACTTCTCTTGTGGCTTAGGTGCGACAAGTATTGGAGTGGAGGACAGGTATCTCTTCAAGTCCTGCAGCGCATCCTCCGCTTCCGGAGTCCATTTCATTGGACCTGCCTTTTTCAAAATTTTGAAAAATGGTAGGGCGCGCTCAGCTGACTTAGAGATAAACCTGCTGAGAGCCGCCACGTAGCCGGCAGGCCTTCGTACATCCTTGACGCGCTTTGGTGCTTCGATCTACTCAATGGCCTTGATCTTGTCGGGATTGGCTTTAATCCCCCGCTGAGACACAAAGAACCCAAGAAGCTTGCCGGAAGGGACTCCAAACACGCACTTCTCGGGGTTGAGCTTGAGGCTGATCTTGCGCAGATTTGCAAAAGTTTCTTCTAGATCTTGAATCAGAGTTGACTTGTCCCTGCTCTTGACCACTATATCATCCATGTAGGCTTCCACATTTCTGTGTATTTGCGGCTCAAAAGCAGTATGGACGACCCTTGCAAATGTTGAACCAACATTCTTCAAACCGAAAGGCATCCGTACGAAACAATGCGTGCCACATGGAGTGATGAACGCGGTTTTCTCTTCATCCTCTTCTGCCATGAAGATCTGATGATATCCTGAGTATGCGTCAAGAAATGAAAGCAAGTCACATCCGGCCGTGGAGTCAACAATTTGGTCAATGCGCGGCAAGGGAAATGGGTCTTTTGGACAAGCTTTATTGACATCGTTGAAGTCGATACAAAGCCTCCATTTCCCGTTCGCCTTGCGCATGACCACAGGGTTGGCCAACCACGTGGGATGGAGCACTCCTCTGACGAGGCCTGCTGCTTCCAATTTCTTGATCTCTTCTGCAATGAACTCTTGGCGCTCCACTGCTTGCTTCCTGACTTTCTGCTTGACGGGCCGCGCATGAGGACAGACGGCGAGGTGGTGCTCAATTACTTTCCTTGGAACACCGGGGATGTCAGACGGTTGCCATGCAAACACATCGACATTCGCCCGCAGGAAAGCAACGAGCGCGCTTTCCTATTTAGGGTCGAGAGTGGCACTGATGGTGAAAGTACCACCAGTGTCGTCCTCCCTGGTGGACACCTTCTTGGTCGCTGGCGGAGCTGCCATCGTCTTCTTACTCTTGCCGGTGGAGCTTGATGGTGCATCCTCGACGGTAGCGCAGCACTCCGAAGAGGTGCGCTTGCCGGATTGGGCACCAGAGCTCTTGCCGGACTTGGTCTTCTTCTTCCCCCCGGGAGCTTCAGCGACAAGTGTCTCGCAATCTATGGCGGCTGCTGCTTCTCGGTAGATCTTGTCGGCGTAGATAAGAGCACCTTTCTTGTCGCTAGGGACAGTGATGACACTTATCGGGCCTGGCATCTTCAGCATGTTGTATGCATAGTGAGAGGCTGCCATGAAATTGGCGAGCGCTGGACGGCCGAGAATTCCATTGTAAGGCAACGGAAAATCGGCAACGTCGAAGGTGATCCTCTCAGTCCTGAAGTTTAGTTCGCTGCCAAACGTTATCGGCAGCGTGATCTTCCCCTTCGGCTTACTCCTTCCCGGGTTGATTCCTTGGAACGTGCCGGTCTTTTCAAGCTCGCTGTCAGGGACCTGGAGTTTTCGGAGCACAACGGAGGAGATCAGGTTCAGGCCGGCCCCGCCGTCAACTAGCATCTTAGTGACCTTGAGGTTGCTGACAGTTGGTGAGACCAACATCGGCAAACACCCGACAGCAGTTGTGCGATCAGGGTGGTCCTCAATATCAAAGATGATAGGCGTGCTGGACCATTTCAGAAGCTTGTGTGACTCAACGGGTGGTTCTGCTGCATTGACTTCTCGCACCCACTGCTTGAGTTGGCGGTGTGAAGCATGCAGAGAAGCACCGCCGTTAACGCACAAAACCTCTGTGACTTTCTGAAACTCCTGCTCACTGGTCTCGTCATCATCCATGTCTTCGTCGTCGTCGTCTTCATCCTTGTCGCGGCCGCGGGGAGGTCTGTCTCCTTGCCGCTGATTGGCCTTGCCGCGGCGTCCTCCCCGTCCGGTGCACTTCGTACCAGATCCTCCAGCACCTGTTGGGCTTTCTCCTTGTCGCGTTGCTCGTACTCGGCTTTTTGCAGCTCGACGAGCTGCTCTACTTTCTTGCAGCTCTGGAGGTCATGGCCCTTGGTGCGGTGGATCTTGCAGTACTGCTTGTTGGTGCCCTCCTACTTGTCGGCGGCCGCCACAGCTTGGCAGTTGGCGCATGCGGCAACCTCCTTGCCAGAGCTACCATCTTTGGCTTTCTTGGCGCCACCGTCGTCGCCGGACTGCTCAACAACTAGCACGTCCTTGCCTTTCCTCTTCCTGTTGTTCCGCCGCCGGTTTCTGTTTGCCGGGGCGGCATCATCGCTGTCAGATCCTCCTGTTCCTGTATTATCTCCGGGGAGTTTCCTCCCTTCCTCAGCCCGTGCACATCTGTCGGCCAGGGCATATAGCTCACTGACGTCTCTGATCTTGCACATCGCCATCTCCTCCCGCATCTTGCGGTTACGTACGTTCTGGTGGAACGCACTGATGACAGCGGCAGGGTGGACGTCTGGGATGTTGCGTTGCACTTGGCTGAATCTCTGGATGTGCTTGCGCAGGGGCTCCCCTTCCTTCTGGGCAAGCAGGTGAAGATCACTCTCCTGGCCGTGAGGTTTGTGGCCGCCTGTAAAGGCGCCGACAAATTGATGGCACAGGGCTGCCCAGGAAGATATGGAGTTTTCCGGCAAGTGCATGAGCCAGGACCTGACGTTGGTCTTGAGCACCAGCGGGAAGTAGTTGGCAAGGATCTTGTCGTCGCGTCCCCAGCAGCTTGCACCGCAATGGTGTAGATGCTGAGGAACTCCGACGGATGCAACTTGCCGTCGTACTTCTCGGGTACGTCGGGCTTGAAGTTCTTCGTGCTGGGCCACTGGACTTGCCGCAGCTCACGGGTGAACGCAGGGCAACCTACCGCGTACGGCAGGTTGCCTGGTTCTCCTGGCGCATGCATGTCGACAGTGGGCCCAGCGCGCTTGTCTGACTGACGCCGCGCTTCTCTTCGGCGCTCGATGCGGGTACGAGCGTCTTCTTGCTGTCGTTCGTGAAGAACTTAGCGTTGATCGCGGCGAGCTCGCGGATCCGATGAAGCAGTGGAGTCGCTGTCGTGGCGGACCCGGTGAGTCGGCGATCTCGGCCTTCGGGGCGGAGAGTGCACGGTGGTTGCACCCCCACCAGTTTTGTCGCCATCGGCTCGCACCTGGCTGGCCTGCCGCGGTTGCGATGTGGTCGCCGGCCGTGGGTGTCGCCGTTGGCGAAGCCGATGAGACTCTGAATGGAGGCCCTCCAGTTGTCGATCTTGTCTGGCGTTGGAGGGAAGTCTAGGAGCAGTTGAGCTCGCGCTAGAGCTTCTGCTGGGGTGGCGGGTAGCGGTGGCGAACGGTGCGAGGAGCGGGGTATGCTCGGACTTCCAACGATGTTAGAAGGAGCAGTATTCTGTCCAGGCGACCATGCCTTGCTCGCGCCAGCACGTTGGCGTGCATGTTGGCCTTGAGTATCCCGGGATCCGCGAGCTCGATTTGGGTCCAGCGAGCGTATGGTACCGTGAGTACCACGACGCTGCCGGTCCTGCGCCTCTTGAGATGGGCGCGGTGCGTCTATGGATGCCCGGTCGTCATGGGAGCCGGCTACGCCGCCGACGGGCAGCGCAGTCTTGTCCTTGGACTTGGTGACACCGTGGGCTCCCTCGTCGACGCCCGTTCTTCTGTCGGCGTCTTCCCCACCTGCCGTTTGCTCCGGCGGCGGTGGATTCGACGCGGACGGAGCAGCCGCTTCTGAAGCCTTCTTCTTCGGCGGCATGTCGATGAAGTCGATGAAGATTTAGCTCTCGTGAACGCCGGATCAGGTTCACACAACCTCGACGCCCCCTACCTGGCGCGCCAAAGATGCTGGGGATTTTTGGATCCTCGAGCACCTATGGGGACGAAGCCCCTTCTCGGTTCGGCGGGGGCGGAGGCCGCGCGAAATTCGGATCGAGGCAAAGCACGCGGGGGGTCTTTTACCCAGCTTCGGAGCTCTCCGGAGAGATAACACTCCTACTGCTGCTTTGTGGATTGTATTGAATTCTTGCTCGGGAGCGCTGAGTGCTACAGTACCCTCAAGCAGCTAACGAGACCGAGCGGTCTTCTGTTTTTCCTCTCAGAGATCGCTCTCCGGGGTCCCATCCTCCTCTACTTGTGCATGGGCCTCCTTTTATATGTTCAAGGGGTCTCCAATAGGTGGCAACGTAGGTAAGGGAAAAAATGGAAAGATGCTGTGGTAGGTACAGCTACCTGCATAGTGTATCATACCTAACCCTGACGACAGGGGACAAAGGCATTAAATGCCTATCTACATCGCCCAAACGGTGCAGAAAAAGGGACCGTCAGGAGCGCCACGGTTCGCCACGATGGCGATCTTGTCAGCGCCGCATGCCACAGTGTACCTCTGGCTACACAGCCTCCCGCCACGTATGCCTGGAAGGGTCCCAGAGCGACACGTAGGTGGGTGTGCTGGAGCGCAGGTACAGAGTGGTTGCTTGCCGCGACAAGCGCCTTGCCGTGGTAGTTGTCTTGTCGCGTCCGGAAGCTTCGCTCGCCGGGTCCTGCCGGGACGCGTGGCGCGTCGCGGCAAGTTCCTTGAGATGCCTTGGTTGGCCTTCCCGGCAAGCTCCTATTGCCGGGGTCTTGTGCCCTTGGCTCAAATACTTTGTTCTTGAATGGCTTTAAAGGATCCACGGAGGACCTTGGTGGTCACCCGGCAAGCCTTGCCGCGGGACGCTGCGACCGCCCGTGCACAAGTTCGGGATACCAAGGTACCCCTAGTTTAGTACACCGACACAAACTTTTAAGAAATGACGGCTTAGGTTTCTCGCCAAACCACAGTTCATACGGTGTCATCTCCACGGATTTAGATGGTGTGATATTTAACGTGAATGTAGCTATCTCTAATGCATAACCCCAAAACGATAGTGGTAGATCGGTAAGAGACATCATAGATCGTACCATATCTAATAAAGTATGGTTATGACGTTCGGACACACCATTACACTGTGGTGTTCCAGGTGGCGTGAGTAGTGAAACTATTTCACTTTGTTTTAACTGAAGGCCAAACTCGTAAACTCAAATATTTTATTTTTGCGATCATATCATAGAAACTTTTATTTTTCTTGTTACGATGATTTTCCACTTCCCTCTGAAATTCTTTGAACTTTTCAAATGTTTCAGACTTGTATTTCATCAAGTGGATATACCCATATCTGCTCAAATCATCTGTGAAGGTCAGAAAATAAAGATACCCTCCGCGAGCCTCAACACTCATCGGATCGCATACATCAGTATGTATCATTTCCAATAAGTCAGTTGCTTGCTCCATTGTTCCGAAGAACAGTGTTTTAGTCATCTTGCCCATAAGGCACGGTTCGCAAGCATCAAGTGATTCATAATCAAGTGATTCCAAAATCCCATCAACATGGAGTTTCTTCATGCGCTTTACACCAATATGACCTAAACGGCAGTACCACAAATAAGTTGCACTATCATTATTAACTTTGCATCTTTTGGCTTCAATATTATGAATATGTGTATCACTACGATCGAGATCCAACAAACCATTTTCGTTGGGTGTGTAACCATATAAGGTTTTATTCACGTAAATAGAACAACAATTATTCTCTAATTTAAATGAATAATAGTATTGCAACAAACATGATCAAATCATATTCATGCTCAACGCAAACACCAAATAACACTTATTTAGTTTCAACACTAACCCCGTAAGTATAGGGAGTGTGTGATGATGATCATATCAATCTTGGAACTACTTCCAACACACATCATCTCCTCGCCCTTTACTAGTTTTTGTTTATTCTGCAACTCCCGCTTCGAGTTACTAATCTTAGCAACTGAACCAGTATCAAATGCCGAGGGGTTGATATAAACACTAGTAAAGTACACATCAATAACATGTATATCCAATATACCTTTGTTCACTTTGCCATCCTTCTTATCCGCCAAATACTTGGGGCATTTCCGCTTACAGTGACCAGTCCCTTTGTAGTAGAAGCACTTAGTCTCAGGCTTAGGACCAGACTTCGGTTTCTTCACTTGAGCAGCAACTTGCTTGCCGTTCGTCTTGAAGTTCCCCTTCTTCCCTTTGCCCTTTTCTTGAAACTAGTGGTCTTGTCAACCATCAACACTTGATGTTTTTCTTGATTTCTACCTTCGTCGATTTCAGCATCACGAAGAGCTTGGGAATCGTTTCCGTTATCCCTTGCATATTATAGTTCATCACGAAGTTCTACTAACTTGGTGATGGTGACTAGAGAATACTGTCAATCACTATCTTATCTGGAAGATTAACTCCCACTTGATTCAAGCGATTGTAGTACCTAGACAATCTGAGCACATGCTCACTGCTTGAGCTATTCTCCTCCATCTTTTAGCTATAGAACTTGTTGGAGACTTCATATCTCTCAACTCGGGTATTTGCTTGAAATATTAACTTCAACTCCTGGAACATCTCATATGGTCCATGACGTTCAAAACGTCTTTGAAGTCCCGATTATAAGCCGTTAAGCATGGTGCACTAAACTATCAAGTAGTTATCATACATAGCTTTTGTCAAACATTCATAACGTCTGCATCTGCTTCTGCAATAGGTCTGCCACCTAGCGGTGCATCAAGGACATAATTCTTCTGTGCAGTAATGAGGAAAATCCTCAGATCACGGATCCAATCCGCATCATTGCTACTAGCATCTTTCAACTCAGTTTTCTCTAGGAACATATCAAAATAAAACAGGGGAGCTAAACGCGAGCTATTGATCTACAACATAGATATGCTAATACTACGAGGACTAAGTTCATGATAAATTAAAGTTCAATTAATCATATTACTTAAGAACTCCCACTTAGATAGACATCCCTCTAATCCTCTAAGTGATCACGTGATCCATATCAACTACACCATGTCCGATCATCACGTGAGATGGAGTAGTTTCAACGGTGAACATCAATATGTTGATCATATCTACTATATGATTCACGCTTGACCTTTCGGTCTCCGTGTTCTGAGGCCATATCTGTTATATGCTAGGCTCGTCAAGTTTAACCTGAGTATTCCGCGTGTGCAACTGTTTTGCACCCGTTGTATTTGAACGTAGAGCCTATCACACCCGATCATCACGTGGTGTCTCAGCACGAAGAACTTTCGCAATGGTGCATACTTAGGGAGAACACTTATACTTTGATAATTTAGTGAGGGATCATCTTATAATGCTATTGTCAATCAAAGCAAGATAAGATGCATAAAAGATAAACATCACATGCAATCAATATAAGTGATATGATATGGCCATCATCATCTTGTGCTTGTGATCTCCATCTCTGAAGCAACGTCATGATCACCATCGTCACCGGCGCGACACCTTGATCTCCATCGTAGCATCATTGTCGTCTCGCCAATCTTATGCTTCTACGACTATCGCTACCGCTTAGTGATAAAGTAAAGCATTACAGGACGATTGCATTGCATACAATAAAGCGACAACCATATGGCTCCTCCCAGTTACCGATAAATCGGTTACAAAACATGATCATCTCATACAATAAAATTTAGCATCATGTCTTGACCATATCACATCACAACATGCCCTGCAAAAACAAGTTAGACTTCCTCTACTTTGTTGTTGCAAGTTTTACGTGGCTGCTACGGGCTTAGCAAGAACCGTTCTTACCTACGCATCAAAACCACAACGATAGTTTGTCAAGTTAGTGTTGTTTTAACCTTCGCAAGGGCCGGGCGTAGCCACACTCGGTTCAACTAAAGTTGGAGAAACTGACACCCGCTAGCCACCTGTGTGCAAAGCACGTCGGTAGAACCAGTCTCGCGTAAGCGTACGCGTAATGTCGGTCCGGGCCGCTTCATCCAACAATACCGCCGAACCAAAGTTTGACATGCTGGTAAGCAGTATGACTTATATCGCCCACAACTCATTTGTGTTCTACTCGTGCATATGATTTCTACGCATAAAACCTGGCTCGGATGCCACTGTTGGGGAACGTAGTAATTTCAAAAAAATTCCAACGCACACGCAAGATCATGGTGATGCATAGCAACGAGAGGTGAGAGTGTTGTCTACGTACCCTCGTAGACCGAAAGCGGAAGCGTTATAACAACGCGGTTGATGTAATCGTATGTCTTCACGGCCCGACCGATCAAGCACCGAAACTACGGCACCTCCGAGTTCTAGCACACGTTCAGCTCGATGACGATCCCCGGACTCCGATCCAGCAAAGTGTCGGGGAAGAGTTCCGTCAACACGACGGCATGGTGACGATCTTGATGTTCTACCGTCACAGGGTTTCGCCTAAGCACCGCTACGATATGACCGAGCTGGAATATGGTGGAAGGGGGCACCGCACACGGCTAAGGAACGATCACGAAGATCAACTTGTGTGTCTTGGGGTGCCCCCTTGCCCCCATATATAAAGGAGGGAGGGGGAGGTGCGGCCGGCCCCTAGGGGTGCGCCTAGAGGAGTCCTACTCCCACCGGGAGTAGGACTCCCCCCTCTTGCCTTGTTGGAGAAGGAAAGGGGAAGGGGCAAAGAGGAAAGGGGGGCGCCCCCCCCCCCTTCCTTGTCCTATTCAGACTAGGGGGAGGGGCGTGCGGCCTTCCCTGACCGGCCCTCCTCTTCTCCCTTAGGGCCCTTGTAGGCCCATTAACCCCCGGGGGGGTTTCAGTAACCCCCCGGTACTCTGGTAAAATCCCGATTTCACCCAGAACGATTCCGATATCCAAATATAGGCTTCCAATATATCAATCTTTATGTCTCGACCATTTCGAGACTCCTCTTCATGTCCGCGATCACATCTGGGACTCCTAACAACCTTCGGTACATCAAAACATATAAACTCATAATGAAACTGTCATCGTAACATTAAGCGTGCGGACCCTACGGGTTCGAGAACAATGTAGACATGACCGAGACACGTCTCCGGTCAATAACCAATAGTGGAACCTGGATGCTCATATTGGCTCCCACATATTCTACGAAGATCTTTATCGGTAAGACCGCATTACAAAATATGTTGTTCCCTTTGTCATCGGTATGTTACTTGCCCGAGATTCGATCGTCGGTATCTCAATACCTAGTTCAATCTCGTTACCAGCAAGTCTCTTTACTCATTCCATAATACATCATCTCACAACTAACTCATTAGTTGCAATGCTTGCAAGGCTTATGTGATGTGCATTACCGAGAGGGTCCAGAGATACCTCTCCAACAATTGGACTGACAAATCCTAATCTCGAAATACGCCAACCCAACATGTACCTTCGGAGACACCTGTAGAGCTCCTTTATAATCACCGAGTTACGTTGTGACGTTTGGTAGCACACAAAGTGTTCCTCCGGCAAACGGGAGTTGCATAATCTCATAGTCATAGGAACATGTATAAGTCATGAAGAAAGCAATAGCAACATACTAAACGATCGGGTGCTAAGCTAATGGAATGGCTCATGTCAATCACATCATTCTCCTAATGATGTGATCCCGTTAATCAAATGACAACTCATGTCAATGGCTAGGAAACTTAACCATCTTTGATCAACGAGCTAGTCAAGTAGAGGCATACTAGTGACACTCTGTTTGTCTATGTATTCACACATGTATTATGTTTCCTGTTAATACAATTCTAGCATGAATAATAAGCATTTATGATGATATAAGGAAATAAATAATAACTTTATTATTGCCTCTAGGGCATATTTCCTTCAGTTCGGCCCTCAGCCGAACGCCGTGCCGGAACCTCCAGTGGTTCCGGACTCCGGTAGGCGACCCCCTTCCATGAGGGGCAAGCCGCCCGTGCCGGTGACCTCTGCCCATCCAGAGGCACTGGACAACCCGTTGGGAGCGCTTCGCGGCGCTTCCATCGACAAAGAGTACTGCACTATTATGAGTGCGGTGATCAAGAAAGTTCAGTCCGCCAAGAGTGGACTGACTGAAGCATGTGCCAGCCTTCTAATAGGCTTTGAGGTAAGTATTCAAAATATAGGAAAATATTACCGCATAGACAGTAGCCCCTGATGCTCTGTTTGGTGTTCACGAAGAAAAGCCGAATAGAGGATCAAATAATATCCGCAGGAGTCTAATACAAGTATGTCTATATGCGTATGTAGGCTTCGCTACTGACCTCTGCCGCAATGACTGCGGAGGTCACCGCATTGAAGCAGAACCTCAAGCGGTCCAAGAAAGAGCTCGGCCTTGCCAAGAAGCAACTCGAGGAGAACAAAGGTAAGTAATGCCTTGTATATATATATATAGATGTGGTTGCAAAATGATAGAATCATCATGGATGTGCCAGGGGCCACGACCGAGGTGGCGACCCTGAAGCAAGCACTATCCAAGGCCAAAAACAAAGCGGCCAAGGAGCGCACCAAGCGGGAGAAACAAGAGGCACGGGTTGGCGAGGTGCAGCAAGAGCTCCGGGCTCTCGTGAAGAAGCACAAGACTTTGGAGCTTGACTCGAAGACGCGAGAGTATGAGCTTGCCGCGGCCCTCGAGAGCACCAAGGATGCCAAGGCTGAAGTCCAAAAGGCCCTCTAGGAAATTGAGGCGATGAAGAAGATAGCGGCGGGTAAGGCATTCATTATGCAAAGCAAGCATGTGAAAGTAAATTACTTGTTACTTACCCGAGTCCGGAGCTCTCCAGGAGCATTCGTAGATTTGCCCCGCAGCGTGTCGGATGCCGCACAGTATTACCAGGCCGAGGAGGGAAGCTCGACGGAGAAGTTTTTTCGGTCTCAGTATACTGGGGCCGAACACCCGATGCCTGTGAGCGACCAGCTGAAGAAATTGGTCGAGCTGCACAAGGTGGCCCAGCAGGCCATGAGGGGCCTTCTAGTCCGGATGTGGCCTGGCGACTCCCTTCCCAATAGCTACTTTGGCCTGGTGAGGCGGCTTGTGGATGCCTGCCCACGGTTGGAAGTCATAAAGCGGTCCGTCTGCATCGAGGGTGCACGCCGGGCATTTGCCTGTACGAAGGTGCACTGGGCCAAGATGGACGCCGAGAAGCTGGTGAAGGAGGGGCCGCCGCAGGGCAAGGAGCATCGCCACCCTGAAATGTATTATGAGGGTGTCCTGAAGGGTGCCCGTCTTGTGGCGCGTGTGCGAGGGATGTAATTTTTGAATGAACTTGCTCGTGTGATCCTGTATTACGAAAACTTGTTCATATGCGCTATGCAACGCTTGTTTGAATTTAAAATATTACCTTCTGTGCGGCTGTTTATCAAATCTGAGAGATGGCCAGTCGTCGGATTCTGTCCCCATGCCACGAGTGCTGGGGTGTTCGGGATAAATATGAGCGCTCTTTTTCCCATTGTTGGGTCCTTCGAGGGAGGTGCTCAGCGCAACGAACAAGGCAGTCAGACTATAATGCTTTATCACTCTCACTTAGCCATAGAAGTCTACAATTTTAAATTTTGGCGAAGCCCCTAGTATTTGGAAGGCCGAATTCGGGGCGCTATACACGCCTAAGCCGGACAAAGCCGACTCCTCGCCCTAAGCGACATAAGTCTTTAGGGACTTGAGACCTCTCGAACAAGACCAGCTCTCGCCTTATCATGACATTCAGTTTTAGCTTTCTCTACTGAGGTGCTTGCCCAGATAAACCGGGGCACAATCGCAGTAGTTCTCCCAGTGCTACCTTAGCCGATATAGCGAAAGTAAGGTACCAAAACATGGGAGCCAGGCAAACCCAACTATTGACCCAATACATGATTCGGAGCTGATGCATATAATGCTATAAGTTCGGGGTGCCGCACTGTCGAAAGTGTTCGGACTTCTCACGCTGTATTATGGGGTACTTAAGCCCCTGGCGCATTGGCCCTAGTAGAGTGTACGGGCGCTGAATGTCATAAATGAACATAGATATAAAAAGGAATAGAGAATGCGATAACAGACTAGTGCTATGCATTGTTTATTCAAAAGGGTGCGTTGAAGCATAATTATATAAGTAGTGTGATAAGCAAGAAATAGGACTATTTGACATGTCCACTCCAAGGGCAAGCTGCGAAATGGGATTTAAAACAGGTATTTCGCTCTTTATCAGAGACCACCTGGGAGTTCCATGGTGCGACGTAGCTTTCTGCATCCTTGGTTGTTGTATCGTGTGTCCGGCAATCGTACTTCCGGACAGGGCTTCCAGAGAGTAAAGTCCTGAAAGAGAGAAAAAATAACAAAGTGGGAAGCCCCTAGTGCGGTTGAGCCGCGTTTTGGGGCGTGTCGTAGTCATGCCCCCCTATGCCCATGGTATTTTTAATGCGTAATTATGTACGCGTGGCACGGATTTCACCATTTGGCTGGGACTGGGGTGGGGGCCACATTGCTATGCAAGCTCGAAACGTGTCAGGCGGTCTTGTTGTAGATTACTCCGGGCGCGCTTCACGGTGTCCGGGTGTTTGATCGCCGAATTGGTTGATTGCCTTAAGAGGCTGCTTTGCGCTTCTGCTGCGAGGGCCGCAGTGTGCTCCTCCGTGCGGAGAGAGCACTCTGTGTTTCCATTGACTGTGATGACCCCTCGAGGTACCGCATTGAACCGTGCAAATGCGGTTCGCCCGAGCAGTGCGTGATAGCCACTTCAGAATGGGACTATATCAAAGATTAACTCCTCGCTTTCCAAGTTATCCGGGGATCCGAAGACCACTTCTAGTGTGACTGAGCCTCTGCAATGGGCCTCTACACCTGGTATGACGCCTTTAAAGGTCGTTTTTGTGGGTTTAATCCTTGAGGGGTCTATACCCATTTTGTGCATTGTGTCCTGATAAAGCAGGTTCAGGCTGCTGCCGCCATCCATAAGGACTCTAGTGAGGTGAAATCGGTCGATGATTGGGTATAGGACCAGTGCGGCGAATCCGCCATGACGGATACTAGTGGGGTGGTCCCTGCAAGCGAAGGTGATCGGACAGGAGGACCATGGGTTGAACTTTGGGGCGACTGGCTCCAACGCATATACGTCCCTTAACGCACGCTTCCGCTCCCTCTTGGGGATGTGGGTTGCGTATATCATGTTCACCGTCCGCACTTGTCGGGGGAACCTCTTCTGTCCTCCAGTGTTCGGCGGACGTGGCTCCTCCTCGTCATCGCTATGTAGCCCCTTATCCTTGTTTTCGGCATTTAACTTGTCGGCCTGCTTGAACACCCAACAATCCCTGTTGGTGTGGTTGGCTGGCCTGTCGGGGGTGCCATGTATTTGACACGAGCGATCGAGTATACAGTCCAAACTGGACGGGACCGGAGTACTTCTTTTGAATGGCTTTTTCCGCTGACTGGGTTTAGAGCCTCTGAATCCGGCATTGACTGCCGTATCCTCGGTATTGTCGCTGTTGATGCGGCGCTTGTGTTTGTTGCGACGTGACCTGCCATTGCTATCCTTGGTATCCGAAGTACCAGGGTTCTTTGATATGTTATTGCTGCGAGCCAGCCAGCTGTCCTCTCCCGCGCAAAAGCGGGTCACGAGTGTCGTGAGGGCTGCCATAGATTTCGGCTTTTCCTAGCCCAGGTGCCGGGCGAGCCACTCATCGCGGATGTTATGCTTAAAAGCTGCTAGGGCCTCTGCATCCGGACATTCGACAATTTGATTTTTCTTGGTTAGGAACCGTGTCCAGAATTGCCTGGCCGATTTCTCTGGCTGCTGAATTATGTGGCTCAAGTCATCGGCGTCTGGCGGTCGCACATAAGTGCCCTGGAAGTTGTCGAGGAATGCGGCTTCCAGATCTTCCCAACAGCCAATGGATTCTGCTGACAAGCTGTTCAACCAACGCCAAGATGGTCCTTTGAGTTTGAGTGGAAGGTATTTGATGGCGTGTAGATCGTCACCGCGGGCCATGTGGATGTGCAGGAGGAAGTCCTCGATCCATACCGCGGGATCTGTTGTACCATCGTATGATTCGATATTTATGGGTTTGAAACCCTATGGGATTTGGTGATCCATTACTTCGTCTTTGAAGCATAGGGTGTGTGTGGTGCCGCTATACTGGGCTATATCACGACGCAGCTCATATGAGTCTTGTCCGCTGTGTTCGGCCCTAGTGGATTTACTTTTACTGTATCCGGCATGACGGTTATCGTCTCGTGTAGTGGCGCGCCCTCGTGATCCATAGATCGATCTTGCATGTTTTGCTTTGTCCTCCAATACGTCTCGCAGGTCTAGCGTATTTCCTCGTGCCTTTTTATTTGAGTGGAGTCGGGGTGCGGGCTGGGCCTTTGGTAGAAATGCCGCTCTTTCACGGCCACGAGGTGGCCGATCAACCGCGTCATACGCTGGAGATGTAGGTTTCAATGCTTCCTCCTCCAGTCGGGGTAGCAACACTACAAAAAAAGACACATCTGTGACATTTTGGTCCGAACGAAAAAAATTCTATCATACATATGACACTTATATGACAATAATTGTGACAAAACCCGGTATCATCATAGATGTGGTGCGGTCCTACTTCTATGACAAAAATTCAAGATAGAAAATGGGCTTTTCGTCCTGGGCGGGCCGGAGATGCAGCTGCATGACATTCTTTGGGCTGTCCATGACGGGAAAAACCGTGGCAGAAGTGAGGGGGAGGAAAATTTCGGGGAGTTCCCGGTTACGGTGGGAGGTCGGGGGCCGAGCGATGCGCGTTTCTCTCTTACACGTACGCGCGTGTGTGCGAGGCGTTGGCTCTAACTGAACCCGAGCGAGGCGTTGGGATCTAACTGAACCCAAGCGATTGCACTGCAGGCTACGCGTTACTGAACCCGAGCGATCGACCGATGGCTGTTAACTGAACCCGATCGAGCGATTCCATGGCTACTGCTGCTAACTGAAGCTGATCGATGCTGCCTCTGGATGAACAGTGAGCGTTGCGGGGGGGGGGTTGGATGAATAGTTCCCGGTGGGGGTGGATGAACAGGACCCCGTGGTGTTGCCTCTGGATGAACAGGACCCCGATCGATCGAGCCGGTTGGGGTTGGATGAACAAGACCCCGTGGAGGGCTGGAAGAACAGGACCACCCCGTGGAGGGCAGGATGAACAGTAGACGGTGGAGGGGTGCCCGTGGAGAGGTGGTTGAACAGGACCCTGTGGTGTGGAGGGTTGTATGAACAGTAGACGGTGGAGGGGTGGTTTAACAGTAGTCGGTGGAGTAGCGCGCGGTGGAGGCTGGATGAACAGGAGCCCGTGGAGGCTGGAGGTCGACGGTGGATGAACAGTAGCTCGTGGAGGCTGGGGGGGTCGACGGCGGAGATGAACAGTATCCTGTGGAGTCCCGTTTTGCGGTACGCCACACCCCTCCCGATGAACAGGACCCCCGTTTCGACCGTTGCGCTCCAACACAAGTTCGTTCCCTCCGTTTTGCGGTACGCCACACCCCTCCCGATCAATAGGACCCCCGTTTCGACCGTAGGAGGTCTGTTTCCTCCGTTTTGCGGTACGTCACACCCCTCCCGATCAACAGGACCCCCGTTTCGACCGTAGGAGGTCTGTTTCCTCCGTTGTGTGGTACGCCACACCCTTCTCGATCAACAGGACCCCCGTTTCGGCCGTGGCCGGTCGAACACAAGGCCGTTTCCTCCGTTCTATGGTACGCCAGGCCTCGTTTCCATCGCATGTTCCGATCAAGCCCTCCCGATGAACACGACGCATTCCGTTGCCTCCCCATGAACACGACGCATTCCGTTGCCTCCCCATGAACACGACGACAATGTTGTTTCTCAGTTCTGACCCAGCCATGTACACGAGCCCTCGTCGTACGTATGCGCGAGTAGGCGTTCGAGACCCCGCCCGTATGCACACATACGTGGCCGTATTTTCTTTCTTGCACCCTAGCTGTTGTACGTACGTGTACATGCTACATGCGCGCCTCTACTACGACACGTGCGTGCCTCTACATCCACCAGTATATATGTACGTACACGTTCGCGACCAGAATGACAACGCTACGTACGCTTCGACCAGGTGGGTCCCGACTGTCAGGCACTTCCTTGCTTGCGAAGATGTAGCTGGTGGGTCCCAGCAGTCAGGGGGGCGAATCATTTTTTTGCCCGGGCGCACTTCCTTGCGTGCGAAGGTGTAGCTGGTGGGTCCCAGCACTCAGGGGGGAAACGTCTTTTTCGTGAAATACGGTGGCTCGTCCGGTGGGTCCCTGCTGTCAGGTGGAGGAATCATTATTTTCTGCGTAATAAGGAGGCACTTCCTTGCTGCCGCCATGGACCCAGCTGTCAGCCTCTCCACGTACAGTCCACGTCCGATGGAAGTCGTTCCTTGACCACGTTGACCACGCCGCACCGAGAGCACCAGGGCGGTGGACGACGGCGAGGCTTAGGAAGGGGACAACACGGAAGCAGGGAAGACTCGACAATTGTTTCCCACGCGGAGGGGAGTATGACTGTACGAGGGTTTACTGGTTCGTCTGTCGTCGCCGGAGAATAACAGCAGGTGTGGGTGAGTAGAGGGATGGCTAGGACAGCGATGGGAGTATGGTCGGGCAGTGAGGCCTGCGCGGCAGCACAGCCGGCCGCGCGGAGGAGGGAGCAGGCAGTCCCGCCGGTGTTTGTTTGAGCAGCTGGAGCAGAAAGAGTAGAGATTGAAGAAGCACGACGGCCGTTGGATGGACATCCAATAGTCAGTGCTTGTGCGTCAACCTATTTTTTTAGGAAAGCCTCAAATCTGTGGAAAACAGCATACAACCCATCTGCCATTATTTCTAATAATTTATAGCCCATTTGCTAATTCTTAAGGTTTTCTTTGGAGCCCATATTCTTTTTGTTAGCATTACAGCCCATATTGTGGCAATGGTTAAAAAATTATACGAAATTTTGCATATTTCGGTGCGGTCCGAACTGTTTTTAATCCCGAAATTTCGACTCACATTCAAACTGATTTTAAAAATAAATGTATATCAATATAAAATCCAACAAATTCTCCACACATCAAAATTAATGTCATTTAAAATCTTGAAATGAAAAAAAAATATTTGAAACTAATTGCTGGTTTGATGTGTTTTAAAAATGTACAACCCATTTCTCATTACTGATGGGCCATTTTCTTGGCCAGCCGAATGAAAGCTCTCCTCGTCTTGAAAGATTTGCAGCCCAACAGGCCTGACAAAGCGACTTACTTGGCAAATCACAAAAAAACTGGGTTGTGGCCATGGACCCAGCTGCCAGCCTCTCCACGTACAGTACTCTTCCGATGGAAGTCGTTCCTTGACCACGCCGCGCGGAGAGCACCACGGCGGTGGACGACGGCGAGGCCTAGGAAGGGGACGACGCGACAGTGGAAGCCCGCGCGGAGAAGACTACGAGGGTTCACTGGTTCGGCTGTGGTGTGAGGCTGCCGTCGCCGCAGGGCCTGGCCGGCGGTGGGAATAGTAGGGGCGTGAGGCCTCTGCGGCAGCACAACCGGCCACGGGAGGCAGGAGCATGCGGCACGACCGACGCTGCTTTGGGCGGCTGGAGCAAGAAGACCAGAGGTTGAAGAAGTATTACGGCCGTTGGATGGACATCGTACGAACATTGGAGCTAGAATCGTTCATATTGACTAAATTGACAAACCCTTCGTCCCCGTCAACTTAGTAGGCTCACAAGTCAGCCTCCCAGCAAGGTGGGTCCCAGCTAGCCGGGGAGTATTCATTTTTTTTGTGCGTAATAAGGAGGCACTTCCGGTGGGTCCGAGCTGACAGCGGGGGGAATGTTTTTTTTTTGCGAAATACTGTGGCCCGTCCGGTGGGTCCCAGCAGTCAGGAGGGAACGATTTTTTTTCACAAAATAATGGTGGCCCGTCCGGTGGGTCCCGGCTGTCAGGTGGAGGAATAATTATTTTCCGCGTGATAAGGAGGCACTTCCTTGCGGCTGTCGTGGACCCGGCTGTCAGCCTCTCCACGTACAGTACTCTTCCGATGGAAGTCGGTCATTGACCACATTGACCACGCCGCGCCGAGAGCACCACGGCGGTGGACGACGGCAAGGCCTAGGAAGGGGACGACGCGGAGCCGTGCAAGACGCGGCAGTGTATGCCCACGCGGAGAGGAGTACGAGCGTTCACTGGTTCGGCTGTGGTGAGGCTGCCGTCGCCGCAGAATAACAGAGCGTGTGGGTGAGTGCAGGGATGGCCTGGCCAGTGGTGGGAGTAGTATGGGGGCGGTGAGGCCTCCGCAGTAGCACAGCCGGCCACGGGAGGCAGGAGCAGGCGGCACGACCCGCGCTGCTTTGGGCGGCTGGAGCAAGAAGACCAGAGGTTGAAGAAGCACTATGGCCGTTGGATGGACATCATACGGTCACTGGAGTATTGACTAAGTTGACAAAGCTCTCCATCCCTGTCAACTTAGTAGGCCCACAAGTCAGCCCAACAATATGGTGGGTCCCAGCTAGCAGGGGGTATTCATTTTTTTGGGCATAATAAGGAGGCACTTCCTTGCGTGCGAAGATATAGCTGGTGGGTCCGACCTGTCAGCGGGGGAACGTTTTTTCGCGAAATACAGAGGCCCTTCTTGTGGGTCCTAGCTGTCGGGTGGAGGAATACAGTCCACTTCCGATGGATGTCGTTCATTGACCATGTTGACTAGGCCGCGTCGAGAGCACCAGGGCGGTGGACGACGGCGAGGCCTAAGAAGGGAACGACATGGAGCCAGGGAATACTCGACAGTTGTTTCCCACACGGAGGGGAGTACGAGTGTACGAGCGTTTACTGGTTCGTCTGCCGTCGCCGGAGAATAACAGCAGGTGTGGGTGAGTAGAGGGATGGCTAGGCCAGCAATGGGAGTACGGTCGGGCGGTGAGGCCTGCGCGGCAGCACAGCCGGCCGCGCGGAGGAGGGAGCAGGCAGTCCCGCCAGCGCTTGTTTGAGCGGCTTGAGCATGAAGAGCAGAGATTGAAGAAGCATGACAGCCGTTGGATGGACATCCAACGGTCACTGCTCTCGTGTGTTGACTAAGTTAACAGGGCGTTGCGTGTGCGTCAACCCTTTTTTTATGAAATCATACGCGTCAACCTATAGTAGGCACACAAGTCAGCCTCAAATCTGTGGAAAACAGCATACAGCCCATCTTCCATTATTTCTAATAATGTACAGCCCATTTGCTAATTCTTAAGAATTTTTTGGAGCCCATCTTCTTTTTGTCAGCATCACACCCCATATTGTGGCCACGGTTAAAAAGTATACGAAATTTTGCATATTTCGGTGCGGTCAACTGTTTTTAATCCAGAAATATCGATTCACATTCAAACTATTTTGAAAAATAATTTATATAAATATAAAATCCAAATAATTGTCCACGCATAAAAATCAATGGAATTTAAGATCTTGTAATGAAAAAAATTTGAAACTAATTCCCGGTTTGATGTGTTTTAAAAATGTACAGCCCATTTCTGGGCAAACCGAATGAAACTCTCCTCGTCTTGAAAGATTTGCAACCCAGCAGGGCCGATAAAGCAAGTAGGCCTTGTTTGGGTATTTCTTTTAAAAAATAGAACTGGGCTAGCCATTTTCAGCAAGAAAAAACACAACTGGGCTCATGATGTGGTAAACATAAATAAAACCCCGGCTAGACGGGCCACAGCCCCGCACAGCCCCGTTGTTACCCTGATCCGTCGCTAAAACTAGTATAAATAACAATTGGTTGTTCCTCAAAAAACAACTGAGCCCCAGATGTCCAGCCTTTCCTATGAAAATTTAGAGCCCATTTGATGTGCTAGTTCGAAATAAGTTTGTGGGTGCTGGTGGGGGCTAATCACTTGGCTTCTGTAATGCACAGTGAGCTCAAGCAGCCGGCGAGAGTGATGTTATTTCCCTTGGTTTGGATTTGTTACAATATTTCACTCTAAATTAAACGAATGGCAAGCCATTTGCCTTGTTTCAAAGAAAATATGACAGTCAGAGCCGATTTGAAATGGGCAGGCACATCTAACTCCAGCTTACAAACTGTACATAGAATGGGCAGGCACTGTTTTCTGCAGTCACAGTCAAATGGATCGGTCAGGTCCATAGAATGAACATCCTGGGTCGTAAAATTTACTAGATTATGACCACAATATGTTGTAAATAGAAGCCCGGCATGTTCAGAAGCTCTTTTGCCCACCTGAAACTCCTTTTTTTGCTCTTCGACATACCCATCCGTCAAAACCATGCTGCTGATAAACTTAAGCCTGATGGACAATAGTAACCTCGCATTCAGCAGGAAGAATGTGACAAATCTTGTGTTTGCACGGTTGGCTACATATCGTTCTAGCGTTATTGTCTTCAATCGGATCTCATGAGAAGTGAGAAAATCCCGATTCTTATGAATCCACCGATTGGTTATAACTTTCTTACCCCGTCCTGTTGCCTAAATAGACATGAAGATTGAAAACAGTTAAGGTTTAAAAGAAGAGTGTCCAAAGAGCAACAGCTGAACGGTTAATTCTAGTACACTATATGCGGGCTTCCAATGTGCGTGAAATTATCACCTTTATATACAACTTCTCCAGACATGGAAAGCATTGCAGCAAGCCAATAATCTTGTTCAGATCAAAACTATTCATTTGGATATATAAGATCTTGACAGAATCCAGCACCATTGATAGGCCATCCATGGAGAAACTCTTCATTGAGCATAGAACATAATATTAGTACAAAATGTGTACTCCAAGATGATATATAAATTATGCGCGGAAATTTAAAATGCAGCTTATGGTTACAAGTGTAGATGATAATATAAAGTACCTAAAGAACTGTGGAGCCAAACACCATATTGAAATGAGCACAGAGATCATGTATTACATCCAAGGTCTCCAGTTTAGGTGCAGAGAGGACGGTTATTTGCAACGGTGAATAACTAAGAATCAAGGATCAACCTTTGAAGTGAAGGGGCATCTTGGATGATGAGCTGCCTTCCGTCAAAAGAAATTCCAATTCTTACAAGGTTAGGCGACTTTATTTGGAGACAACCGATTCTAACTGTGAAAACAAGCACCAAGCACTCCAGCGCAGGGCAACTGGAGTGGATGATGCTGTGCAATGAGGCCTCCGATATACGAACCCGCACAAGTGAAAGTTTCTTGAGAAATGGGAGTCGGAGGTTTAGTACCAGATTGTCTGGTAGGTAGCACTGCGCAAAGGTGGTGGTGTGGAGAGAGGACGAAAACCCCGAGATGGACATCGGTGCTGAGGGCACAAGTTCATGGCGTTCGGTATGTGGTATGTGATTTCCAGGGGAATAGTAGAACTCAAGCAGCTGTAGTTCTGTGAATTCAGGGGATTCCAGCCAGGCGTCCACCATGCAGGGCATGGTATGCTTGCTCAGGTATCATGACGGGATGCAGAGGCTTTGAACGGAGCCCTGGTGGGAGGAGATGATGGCTCTGGGGATTTCAAAATTATTGAAGAGAGATAGCTGACGATAGTCGAGATTAAGGGGAACGGCGCGCCATAGAGGGTGCCACCGAATTGAGAGGATTCGGGTGCGGCAGCAATCCTTGGTGGGGAGAAGCAAGATGATCTCCCCAAGGATGGCGTCCGGGAGATCGCTGATGCGGTCCACCCGAGATTCTACGGGTTCCTGGGATCCGGTGGGGGCGGGGTCGCCGCTTCTCCCCGCGCTGCCGGGTGCGGGATCTACAACAGGCGTCGCCGCTGGCGGGAGCCTCATCTTCTCGGTGCTGGGGTCAGCTGACTCCATTTTCCTCGAGGCCGTCGCGTCGCGCTCACGGATTTGAGAAGAGTAACGAATGACGAGCCTAGTTATAGTGCGAGCGAAGAACAAGGGGAGCTGGGGGTTTTCTGTAGGAGTGAGGAAGAAGGGGAGCTGGGGTTTTCTGTAGGAGCGAGGAGGAAGAAGAGCACCCAGGTTTTTTGGGGGGGCGGTGTGCTGGGTGTGGGTAGCGCATCTCATTCAGTAAATATATGGGGTTTTGAATTGCTTTTCCTATTTACTAGTGTGGATGGGCTGTTTTGTCTTGGGACCCGAGAAACAATTACTACTAGTACAGTGGAGACACTCTACAGCTACCCAGAAAAACAATTACTACTAGTACAGTGGAGACACTCTACCGCTTCTGGCTCCTCCTAAGTCATTGAAACGTCTCCTCTACTGAATGTCGTTATACTTTTGTTCACCGACATGCGGGCCATGCAGCGCGCGGGCCCAAATGCCATCCACCAAATTAGAAGGCAGTATGCAGGCGGAGAGTCACCCCGGTCGTAGCGCGGCAGTAACGAGCCGTCATATCACAAAACCCCACCTCCCCGCAGTCTAAGTTTGACACACGAAGCAACCATCATTTCACTCTTCGCTGAATCCCCTTCTCCCTCACCGTCTTCAAGAATGGCAACACTTGCATCTGCCACTGTTCTTCTCTCCGAACGAAGGGAAGGTAAGTGGATCCGTGATGTTGGTATATTTTCGTTCAGAGGAAAAAAAATAACTTTTGCAAAGCAGTAACCGATCCTCACTCTCTTTTTTGGTTCATTGTCATTGCGATGTTTTCCTTTCAGTGGTCTCCTAGTATTCGTCAGTTTCATGATGGACCAAGGAGAACCAGGCAAAGATCTGCCAATATTGGAGCAGACGCGGGAGGCTGATCCCCACGAGACGGAGAGCTCGAAGAAGATGGAGGCAACCATCGAGGCGACCCCAGATACTGAGATGGTCAACGTCCTGTTTGAGGTTACAGCCCCCATGGCACTGCAGGAGCAGGTTTCCCCCCTTCGAGGATGTGTCCCCCCCCCCCCCCGCTGAGCTGCCCAAGGTGATTTCCTTCTTTGCCGATCTCGATTGTGGTTTTTCATCTAAGTATGTGGTGATTTTTTTTAGAAAAGGAAGTATGTGGTGATTAATAATGCAAAATTTTATTAGCTTTGATGCCATGGTTACGTAGTGGTTTAAATTACTTGTGTTTCTTATACTGAAAAGTAATTCAGAATTTGTTTCTGTTTCAATTAGAGCCCTGATGCAGACAAGGATTGTGTGGTTGTACATGTCACTCGCTATGAGGCGGACGACCTGAATATACGCACTAGGTAAACAGAGTTCTTAGGCTATTGGATCCTGGAAGCCATTTGCGGTTATACCAATGAAGAGTTGTATTCCAGCCTCACTGTTGTCAGGCGTGTTGTCCAGGGTGTATTGAAGCACAAGAAGTTCAAAGCTACTCCTCCGTTTGTGAGGAATAATGTTCTTGTAAAGCTTACGCAGGAAGATGACGTGGCATGCCTCCACAAACAAGTTTATCAGTGGCAAGGCCACAAGGTTGTCTTCATGAAGGTTCACAGGATTGAGCTGCTGCGGGACGTCCTCGATGATGTTCATGGCAAGGTCCATCTTGTGTCCAGCCCAAATTAGATCGAGGCATGAAATAGTTGCCCCAGCTAGTGTTTAATAGTACTTTGGATTGTGTCTAATTATCCGAACCTTGCCTGTTATCGACCCCTCTGGGGCTAGTACTCTGTTTGAATCCGTCTATGGGAACTGCTGCTACTTTTGTGTGCCCGTGAATCATGTGAGAACCATCGTAATTATTGCCGAAATAGATGCGTCCTCACTAGTTTTTTCATGAATATGGCATGCTAAGACATAAGTTGTCACGGTTTATCATACGAGCAATGTGTATTTTGATGAAATAGAGCACCCGTTCGAGAACCGTGCGCCGACGTATACATAAGTACTTGTAAACACTGTTGGTGCTACCCCACTTGTAAGCAGTTGTGCAAAACACGGCACATTGGCTCAGCTCGCTTCAACACTAGGCTATCGACCAGCTAACATTCAACAATCTGTTGTCTGACATATAAGAAACTATGTACCTTGTTACAGTGGTTCATGCAGTTAATTGAGGCCAGAATGTAATAAATTCCAAACGTTCACACGCTAGTCCAACTCTCATGTGGAACACTCACATTAAACTCGTCTTCATAAAAAGCTTGAAAAGCATAAGTTAAGCAATTTTATACATCTCAATGATTCATAGAACATATCAAACATATACTAGTTCACAGCAAAAGACAAAGTTGTGAGAAGGTTTACAAATCAGGAAAAAACAAGCAAGGCTTCTCTCTGAGCAAAGGGCCTCCCGACAGGCTTAAATTTCCTGGAGTTCACTCTGGTTTTTTCTTGTTGCCACCATTCAAGGTTAGGTTCTCTCATTCCAGAATAACCAATTATAATTGAGGTCTCAGCTGGAATGCTGAACTGAACCATGCAGTGTACTGACCAGGTGAAATTCTTGTGCATTCCACTAAATTTAAGCACCGCTATTTGCAGAAATAAGCAGACCACAATGCCTCTTGTCCGCGCACCTGTCCAAAAAACCGTCGTGCTGCCGTGCCAGCTAGTCATCAGTCCATGGATGAACTGGTAGAAGGTGCATTCCGGACTAGGATGCAGTTGTTTTCGCTCGTCCCTGCACTGCAATCAGGAAGTAAAACGTACGAATCGGCTTCTTTTAGATTGCGTTGGTCATTCTACCTTAGTTACTACCAATGTAGGGATTCCTTGAAGACGGGAGGTTAGACGACGGCAACGAGGGATAGCCATCTCATTTTGCGCAGTTGTACTAAAACTGAGGTGTGTGCTTTTGATTGCGCGGATAGAAATGATACGGAGACAGACATCCCGAAACGATATGGAGACAGACATCCCTGTTTGCGCAAATAAGAACTACGGTTATTTAAACAGTGACAGATATTACTACTTTCCCCCGTTTCCTCTTAGAACCAAGTCCTAGATTCATGCTACAGCTTTCCCACTTTCTTCCCTGTTTAACCAACGCTTTGAGTCGACTATATGATATAGCTTTACTTCTAATAATAGTAGAAGTATAGGTGGCTTTGGAACAGCGGACGAAAGTAGAAAAGGATCCACACGAAGGGAGTTGGGGCAGTAGAGAAAGGCAAGTTTCGAAGGAATATATACCTGAGGGTCGTCGGCATGTCGCAAAGACGGCGCCGGGAGACCGCATCTTGGACACAATACCGCAGGGAGGAAGAAGGGGTCGGAGGCCCTCCCGAGTAAGCGCTCTCTCGGAGAGAACGGCACGGCCGCTGATCGGGACGCGCGGGCAGCCGTTGGTCTCCTCCCTCGCCGCCGACGACAGCGTGAACGATGCACCTACACCCCTGCCCCGGTCGAGGTTGTCCGGCCGGATTTGTGACCAGCCGTGAGCTGAGAGAGAGTGTGGCCACCTATGTGTTGCTTAGATCTGGAGAGCATGAGAGAGTGAACGAGAGGAACCCTAGTAAAGCAAGCGCTAAGGCTCCTGCTTTTATGTATAGTGGAGAGATTTTGCTGTACCAGCTTCAAAAAAATGCACTCCTACATGTACCCGCGAGTGGGTGTGAGAGAACTAGTGCGTGCGTGCACCGCTTCTCTTCGTGAGAGTACAATATACTATGCCCAAAGAACGTTCACCGCAAGAGTAATAGTACAAGTGTGTGATGTGTGAGCTAAAATAAAATGTGCGCGTTGTCTTTAGTTTTTTAGAAGTTCTGAGGGTAGGGTGTGAAGAGCACATATGTGCGTGACGTCTACCTACAGATAGACGGTGGGTGCAACGTGCGAGTCTGCGAGAGGACTCGGGAGAGTCGTGACTCGTGAGGGTGCGTGTGCGTGAGAGAGAGGGGGGCACGTATCAATGCAATGCATGTGTCCGTAAATCATTATCCGACAAACGTTCGCCACAAGCCTTTTCCTGACGAACGCCGTAAGAACCGTTAGATCGGCATCCGACAGTGTCAGTTTTGCCATGTCATTTAACAGAACAGCCACTCCTCCTACACACAAATCTTCCACGTGAGTGTTAGCAACTGCCGTATGCTCCATCTGTTCCGAAATGCAGTGCATATAGCTTTATTGAAAATTTGAACCTTGCAAACTTTTATCGAGTTTTTGTGTACCAAATTGCACATGTAGAATACCATGTATATGTCATTTCATTCATCTTCGAGAGGTAACTATAAAGTTAGGTGAGGAGTCTACAAAGAAATGCCATTGTATCACCCGCAGCAATTTCAAGCATCCTTTAGTGTCGAGGAATATCATAGGAACTCTATATGATATGATTTTTATAGGATTTTTTCCTTTAGAGCCAATTGGTTCATAGGAATAGATTCATATAACCCACATTTCAAAGGAAATAAACATGATATCATTTCTATAGCTTTAGAGCCACTTGGTTCATATGATTGGATTCCTATACTCCCTTAATTTCAAAGGAAAATAAACATTAGCATATATTCAATAGAAAAGTTCCTATGATATGAACCAAATTACATCTCTTTTCTAATCCCTCCTCATAGGAATTGAGATACATGTCATCTCTAGATTCAATAGAAAAGTTCCTATGATGTGAACCAAATGACATCTCTTTTCCAATCCCTACTCATAGGAATTGAGGTGCTCCATGTCATCTCTTTCCCTACAACTTCCATGTATACATCTTCTATTCCTAAATAGATAGTACAACCCACTAGTAGGTTTTTTCCAAAACATGCAACTATGGCACAAGAACTATATAGTGTTCCAATAACTTTGAAAGATGGTCGCTGGATGAAGCTAACCCGACAGTGCAGAGATAGGCAAATCCGAGCACTACTGGCCGTTGGATATCATCAACATTCCACCAGATCTGCCACATGTACAATTTAGAAGACTCCATGGTTGAACTTAAGCATAATGCACAAACCTCAAAACACAAGCACTTCTCCTTTGTTCTAGAATCTTCTGTATCATAATTGATTTTTTTTTCTAAATGAATTGCCATTATTTGTTTTTAAATTTATGATTTACTCCCTCCGTTCCAAAATAGATGATCCAACTTTGCACTAACTCAAAAGTTAGTGCAAAGTTGGGTCATCTATTTTGGAACGGAGGGAGTACAATGCACAACCCCATGAATCTTAACATTTTTATAAAACTTATTGATTTTGAATGAGATGAACTATAAGAACTAAACGAACATCTACATCATGCATATATGACTCAAAGCTCTACATGATATAGTGTGTATTTATTCATAATTTGGTTTCGAAATATCATGCGTTCAATACATGTGTACCTTACTAGTTTTGAGTAGAGTAGAAAATTTCACGCGGCCCCGGTATATCAAAATGCAGGGCTCATGCATCATTGCCTTTCGGTCGAACCTACGTCCACAATTTTTTGTACGTACTATATCTCCACTGGTCCCCGAACCCAAAATGTTGCCTCGTTCCCGTAAAACCAAGCGGCCCACACATATTTAAGGCGTTGGCTCGAACCCGTTTACTACGACATGGCCCTGCACGCCGTAGTACTCCTACAAACCCTACCGCCGCACTCAACATCGGTTTTCTTCAAGAGGACGAGGGAGAAGCCGATTTGTAGTGGAGGCGCTTTCAAAAAAAGGATCTGCAGTGGAGACCCCTACCCTAGGGTGCCCTAGGTAGCTGTCGCACGCATCATTGTTTTCTCTTTTCTTTATGCTCTTGCACCCTAGAGTGAAATGATGGTTGCTTCGTCCGTCCAGCTTAATGAGGGAAAGGTGGGGCTTTGTGATTTGACCCCTCGTCGCTCATTTTCTACTACTGCGGCGCTACGACCGGGGTGCCTCCAATTCCAACCGTTGCTCCGAACTGTAATTTGGTGCATCGCACGTGGAACAAGATGGTGGATGAGCCACATGTCGGCCAAAGGGGTCCTGTTAAGTGTGTCGCCATTTCGTGTGCGGACTGACCCTGCTTGAGTTGCTACGCCAACACGACAGGAGCAGCCTACCACTTGGTTTTGCTCCTTGGTGAATCCCGACTATATTGATCTAAAAAGATACGTGCTGAACTACCCTCTCCGTCTCGGTTTTTTATTTTTAGGCGTCTCGGTTTATAGGGCCTGCACGTAGTTCTAGGTCATCCATTTGACTAACTAAATAGGAGTTACTATGTCACACAAAGTATATCATTGGATTCTTAAGCGGATGTAGTTGTATTTAAAAGTCGAGGGTGGGGCTTTTCCTGCGCGGTAGGCGGCGGGGCAGTTCCGCCTAGTCGGTTCGACAGAGACACGAGAAGACGAGGGAGTAGGCTGCTGCAAACGTAGGGCTGTGTGATTTGACAGCGAGTTACTGCTGGACAGGTGGGGCCCGTGATTTGACTTGCCATTATCATTTTCACTGCGGCGCTACAACTAGCGTGAGTCTCCCAGATTCCTGACCACCTCCATACAGGTGCCTCTCCCAATGCTCCACCATGTAGTAGAGGCTGGCTCTTGCATGAGAGCCCACTTCTCCACTTTTTCCTTGCCTCTATTTCCTCCACATATGCAAAAATACCATGTAAAGTGCACTATTATACTTACTTTTACTTGCTCCTACAGGTGCTTAAGCTTGCCACATAGGCATAAAGTCTGATGTGGCAAGTTATTCAAGAAGAGAGAGACTAGTTTGGTGACCCAAGGAAGAAACGGTACTAAGCGCGTGTACCTAGGTGAAAAGACAATTTTGAGTCTATAGCTAATTAAATGAAGCAAACTTAGCAACACCATTTCATTGAAAGAGGTCACTCCTTGGCAAATGCAATAAATACACGCGCTTACTAGCACCGTTTCTTCCTTGAGTACGAAGAAAGAGATAGAGAGGAGTCACAAAAGATACACTGATAGCCAACCATGTTGTAGTATGAGTGACTAAGTGATGACTATGTATGACATGCCAACATCAGATAGCCTAACGCACCGTGTTAAATCTCCAAGGGCGCGACCGCGCGAGCGACGCGACGGTCGTGGTAGGCGCGACCATGATACGGGCTGCTGGCAGCCCTTGGATCTGAGATCAAACGGTCGCATGCTAAGTTGCTGAAAATTTGCAGAATAACCCTCCAGGATAGGACATTCACCCGTAGGTCTAGAATCACGCCATGCAACCGTTCGATCTCAGATCCAAGGGCTCTCAGAAGCCCGTATCATGGGAGAATGGAAAGCCACTACCCTGCCGTTCGCACGCTGGCATTTCGCTCCTACTCGTCCCCGCACGTCATTCAATACTACGGTGGATCGCTCCATTCTCATTACGGCAGTTCCACTAATCCTAACCCTCCTCCCAAATCCATGGCGTCCCAAATCTCCATGATCGGCGGTGAGTACAAGGTTAGAACCATCACCGGCAATGAGTTCGACGTCATCTACACCCGTTCTTCCGCGACAGTGAAAGGATGCCTTTCTCGCTTCAGACGCATGTTCGAAAACTCAGATGAGAGTGGGTCGTTGGGATAGATGTTGAGTACACCACAGTCGTGGGACGAGAGAAGGATCTAAAGGACGAAGAGAGGAAGAAGCCCGCCGTGATCCAGGTTTGCGTGCATGACTTATGCTTGGTCTACCACATATGCCATGCCGACATTGAGTGCCAGGATTTTAAGGACTTCCTCGGGAGCAACCTAGTCAAATTCGTTACTGTAGACTTTGGTAAAGACAAAGAAATCCTGGGTCGGATAGGCCTCGTTGTAGGCAACCCCTTCGACCTCTAGAAGAATCGGCTGGTGCCCTCTCGTCAGCCTTCAATGCTGACCCTGGCAGGAGCCATGGTTCATCCTTCGTACGGTAAACTGGTGAAACCTCCATACACGTTTCATCGTCATGCATGGCAGCGGAATGTACTAGATATAGACCACATCCACTACGCTGCAATGGATGGCTACCTTTGCTTCAATATCTACAAGGGTTGGATGAAGAGCAACAGCCAAGTGTGCGGTTCAAGCAAAGAAGTATCGGCCAAGAGGAATAGGGACAAGGACGAAGTCGAGGACGTGGACGAGGACTCCGAGTAAGGTGGCAGTGTCATTGCTCATGGTGGTTCTAAAATTCTAATGCAGTGTCTACTGGATTAGTTGCATAGTTTAATTTCGGGTGTGCTTAGTTTAATTTGAGGGGTGTGTTGTGCTGAGCCCCCAGCAGAACTATGTTATGTTTCTTCTCGTTACTTTAACTCTTCAGTATGTACATACTCCTAGTATTTCTTTAATTGAATTTAGCACGCCAATTAAGCACGAACTAGCTTTTTTAATAGTACTATATGCATAATTTGGCGACGAGCGCTCTCTATATGTACCACCTTTTTTTAATTTCAAGTTTTGCTCCATGGCGCAATCCATCGATAGTACTACTATACAAAAGTATACATTTTTTAAAAGTCTAGAGTACTGTTGATCACATATATAGCCAGTTAAATTCTCAACCTAGAACGACGTGCATGCCATGTAGTAAACCGATACGGAGGAAGTATAGTAAAAATGAGGTGATTTTACCGAGCGATCGGCGGGGGAGCATGGCCTGTCATGCGGTCCCACATGTCATGATGTACCAAGGCGATGCGCATGTCCCTCTTGAGTCAGAAGCGTTACTAGTACTCCCTCCATTCCCTTATACAAGGCCACAAACTCAAATTACAGATACCAAGAGAAAATTTAATGATTGTTTTGCAAGACAACTTTTCTTTTCGTTAACCGGGATCATTAATACGTCACACGCATGCAACGAATGAATGGGAAGGAAGTAGCTGAGTGTCATTATGACTACATGCATGTAAGTATTAAAAAGTTGATATTACGAGGAAACATCATTAATTTTTGCCTCGGTTACTGTTGGTGGCCTTATATTGATGCAAAATGTATTTTTGATAGTGGCCTTGTATAAGGGAATGGAAGGAGTACGTGGTTTGAGATGATGGCGAACCGAAGTGTGAAATAAGGGTTGCTTCGTCCGTCTGGGAAAGTGCGGCATTATGATTTGACGTCTCATTGCTCATTACTACTACTGGGCCGGTACGAGTGGGGTGCGTCCCCCCTGCTGTTCTGCACTGTTATTTGGTGCTTGACACGTCGACCCGGTTGCTATATGTCCCACATGTTGGCGATAGGAAGTACATAATTCATGAAAGGGAGCGTTGACGGAGGAGTATACTACTAAAGAATTCATGAAAAGGAGCGACTTAGTTTTGGAAAAATCTGTTTTTACGGAGTACGTACCCACTAGGGTTTATAGGGCTCATCTAAAAAACATTCGTTTTTCCGTTTGATAAGTCTCAATTCTACTATACTAGTAGTAGTACCATTACATGTTGGATTTCGAGGTGCATTAGATCACCCGACGCAAGCAGTGTCAAGAGGAAACTAACCAATGCACGTACAAGTTCATGGAAATTTAGTGGTCATTCATGCATTCATTCTAATTAATGCCTCGGTAAACACAACTTCTTGAGAAAAATGAGCGTACTAATTACTTGTGCAAAATATGAAATTAATTCGACCACTCACTGTCTACCTTGGTTGGAGAGATTTTGAAATTGAGCCATAAACTAGAAAGGAGGGACTAGTAGCTTTTGTCTCGATTACTATTTGTGGCCTTGTATAGATGCAAAATGTATTTTTTATAGTGGCCTTGTATAAGTAAATGGAGGGAGTACTAACCAAAGTACGTAGTAGGGACGAGGAGTAAACGGAGGGAGTGGTAAAATTTTCTCCTCGGGCTGCGAGCCACCGCGCGCGTGGGCGAGGGAGCGGGCGGAAGGCGTGGTAAGCAAGCTTCCCCTCATCCTGCGAGCCACCGCACCCGTGGGCGGGGGAGACGGCGTACTAAGCAAGCTTCTCCTTGTTCTGCAAGTTGACGGGGCACATCAAAAGTACTCCAGTGTATAGAGCCTTGCCTCTAAGGTAGGCCCCACATGGTTTGACTCTTTTTTAATTTAACATAACGCGTCAAGTCACAATTTGTTTGTTCACCCGTGGTATACGATCCTCCCTCCACCAAGTGGACAACCAGTACACGTCCCAAATTACCACGTGGGCTGCCTTTTTCGTACAGAAATGAGCTCCACCGTGTACCCGCGCGGGTGTGGTTGGGAAATAGGCGGGAGTTCGTGCGCCGTGTGTGCACCTCTTCTCTTCGTGCACGTCCCCCACCTACGTGGGTGTGTGTGAGACAGATACAAACCTAGACATAATGCACCGTCCATCCCCATGCCTCCACCCAGTCCGACCACCAGTCACCACCACACCCCACTCCTCCTCGCCTTATCTCTCATCTTTCTCCCTCCATTTTTATATACAAGGGGCCACTATCAAAATTACAATTTGCAGATATACATGGCCACTAACACTAATCGATGCAATATTAATGGTGTTTGCCTCGTGGTACTAGCAAAGGAGGACATTAATTATCCCTTGCATGCATGTGGGAGTTTGTAAAAAAAATGCATCTTGATGTTCCGTGCAATGCACGGGCATCTTGCTAGTCCATGAAAACAACACATGGCCAAATTCCACGGCGAACGAGGGATTTGAATATGTTAGGAGGGGCTGTTTGGAACTTGCCCGGGGTAGCCAAAATATTGGCGACTACTTCGCCATGGCCGGCACCGGCTCGAGTTCATCCTAACATTGCCCTCTTCTGTGGAGCCCATGCGGGGTCGACGAAGGTCCTCGCAACAAAAGGATCCGGCAAGACACCTGCTGTGTACGCCGGCGTCGCCTCCGCGGTGGCCTTCATGGGACCCAAGCGGTGGCGGCCTACCGTGTTCTAATTCTCCTCGATGATGGCGGCGGACGCGGAGGCGCTGGCCACCGACTCATCGCTCTCCGCGCACCCGGATTCTGTCGCTGCTTGCATGGCGCGGCCACCGGCATGGGAGTCTCGGCCACAGAAACGGGAGACGTGGAACGAGGCGGCGGCATGGACGGCAGCAACGACGCCCGTGCGCCGCTCCTCGTTGAGCTGGCCTGGAGCGGCGAGTTGCTGAACCACGCGCCGGCTTGGGGTGGCAACTGGCTCCGTCGGGCGAGGGGAGGGAGGTGGATCAGTGAGCTGCATAGCTCGTATCCGGTGGGCTACCCAGCCGGCTTGGATGCGGAATAACTACTCTTCGTAAGCCATTGTAAGAGTGGACAAAATGGTGGAGGAGATAGGGGAGCGGCGGAGGTGTGCGATTCTTGGCCGGCGTTTGGCCTCGTTTAAATAGGAGATTAAATAGACGGCGGACGGGAGGAGCTCGGCCGGCGTTGCGTTTAACGTCGGCCCGGTCATGAACGGACATGTGTACAGAGTGGGTTTCTCGGCTTCCACACGGGCGGGTTTCATGCAGGCATTTGAACGCGGCACGGAGGCGTGTTCAGCCGGGCGTGCCGCGAGTGGCGCCCTCGACTCTGACCTAGGACACCGCGCCGTTCTTCCACTGACGTGTGGGCTCTTTGGGTGCATGGCCTGCATGTCAATGACCCAACGCAGGCAGCGCACAGCAGAGGAACCTTTGGTGGGCTAGGGCAGTCAGAAGCGGGCATTTCATAAACCGATGATTGTTCATTGAGTGTGACGTCATCTTTTTCATGTAGATAAGCCTACTATGTTGATAGCCCGTTCGATACGTTGTGATTCATAAAGACCGCTGCAAACATCAATGTTCTACTTATCACAGATAAGATTGATTAATACCCGTAACAATCTATGTCCTTAACAAAGGGTGCATGAACGTATAGGTTGAACGTGTGTCTTGCATCGTGTGCTGTGTGCATGCAGGCATGCGAGTGTTGCGTGCGTGCAAGGGTATGTTTCAGTGTTGCATGCATGGGTGCGTACGTGCGTGTGTTCGTGAGTGCATGTGTACGTGTCAGTGTTGCACGCCAGCATGCGTGCGTGTGTACGTGTCAGTGTTGCACACCTAAATGCGTGTGTGTCTTGCGTGCATGCATGTGTATGTGCGGGGTGAGGCTACACGTCAGTCGACTGACTTTTTCATCTCTGGTCATTAGATTTTCCAGCCGTTGGATACGAAATCAAGGGCCTCCAGTTTATCATCAAACTCCACCCCCCGTAGCCGCCAGCCACCACCGGCCGAACCGCCAGCCCCCGCCGACCGCGGCCGGCCCGCCCTCCTCGAAACCACTCCCCATCGCCGGTCCGCCGCCGCACCGGCCATCCCTCTAGCCACCACCACCACCCCCCCCCCCCCCCGCCGCCGAGCTTTTTCTCCGGGGATCCCCACCCCACCGCCCAATGAACGCCCCCCAACCGCCGGTGACTGCCAACCAGAGGTCTCATGACTTCGAATACCCGCCGACCACTAATTTATTACCATTTCTGTCCTTCATATACGCAATGATGGGTGGGCCCTATGGTAATGTCCACTGCTGAGTGTGGACAGTTTGACTGGTCAATTGATCGTGTTATCAACAAATTACGGAGCTGTATGGTGAGCCAGTGACCGTACGATCACCCTAAAATGTACTCCTATTTCATTAACACAGTACAGACTCAAACTACCATTTCTTTCTTTCATATACAGGCTGACAGGTGGGCCCCACGGTTACGCGCCCCGATGGTGCAACACTAGTTGCGCCGCATGGAACGTTTGACTGGTTAATTGATTGTGTCATCAACAAAATGCGGAGTTGTACGGGTGAGCCAGTGACCGTATAATCATGATATGTATTTGTTTAACACGGTACAGATGCAAGGGCTCATATATACACGCAAGCACTCATCGCTATAAGCGCACACACGCGAACCCGACCCCTATGAGCACCTTCGAGAGAGTGGGCCAGCATATATGATCTTGAGATTTTACGAGGTCACCATAGGTGCCTCGTAGTCGAGTGGAACGTCTCCTCCCACTGAACGTACGTCGCCGAAAATACTGAAATTAACACAAGATAAATGCAAGCACCGAGAGTTTAACCTTGGTGGGCTCGAGAAACCACTGTCCTCTAACCATCCAACCACATGTTGGTTAGCACGACAAAATGTATGCGGTGAACGTGATGAGCTTATTCTGAAGTCCAGTGACCATATCGTGCTTTCGCTTCAAATACAATGACTGTAAGTGTCGTCAACAAAATACGGAGCACGCATCAAATGCAAAGTCCGTCAGTGTCATCAACAAAATATGGAGACGTATCGTGAGCTAGATACCGTTGTACTATTGTATATGCTTATTCTCTTAGTGGCCGATTGCGTGTGTGGTCAGGTGGGCACATCATTTCTAGTTGTTGTGGGTCAACATGAAGACTCATGGGTCGGTCCCATCCTGCGCCACATATAGGTTGGACCAAGACGTGTTATACGAAGACCCATGTGGAGGACTCGGCGTACAACACGAAGCTACCAGAGTCGCGGAGGACTCTATCCCCACTGGTGATAAGCCGGCTATATATGATTTGTAACCCTAGGCCCTTAGTATGTTATACAAGCTTGGGGGCTAGTTCGTCGATAGTATCCACACACGCACAATGCCTGGTATTCACGTGTACTTTGTACACACCCCTATCACTAATATACAGTACCAGGAGTAGGCTCTTTCTTCAACTGCAATTGAATTCTAGCATGTGCATGTGTTTATTTCATATTATCGATCCATAGAGTGAGAGCGGTTTGAAATACAGGCAATGGATGCTTTTGCAATTCATATATAAACATTAATTAGTGCACTCCATGTTGTTAGTGTGAAGAACTTTATACATTTGTCACTTGCATGGATACATTCCAAATTGCTAGCTACGAAATAGAATACATGTCGAATTCAACATAAAGGGGGTTTCGAAGATTCAAATTCATAGGAAGTGCATTCATCTATTTGAACCCGAGATAATGGCATTTGTAAATCAGATGTAAAAGGGGGCATCAATCTTTGTTGTGAGTTTGAACATGCCATATATATATATATATATATATATATATATATATATATATATATATATATATATATATATATATATATATATATATATATATATATATATATTCATACGCATATCTAACTTTTTTTTGCAACCAAGGAGATTATATCTGGAACCATGCATGAACTGAGGTAAGTTGCATATTTTTTAATATATACTCATGTACAATGTATATTCAAATGTACCCCCTCCATTCCAAAATAATTAGCTTTAGGATTTTCAAGAGTAAAGATTTGTGAACTTTGACAAATCCTAAAAGTTCAATTCAAGAGAACCGAAAACGTTAATGCTTCTACTCCCAAATATTGAACGAAGAGCCAAATAGGCCTCTGGTCACCCGAAACTGCGCGAGACTAATGTTTTGGTGGTAGGAAATTATTGTCCTGACTCTGGCCCGTGTAGCCTATCGGCCCGATGTCCAAAGGTCTAAACCGGGGTAGGTTTGTAACTTCACCAAGACGCCAGAGAAGCATTCATACGCCGTGGGCGCCTACCCATGCGCTCGGCCGAAATCTATCCCGCCCACATTTGGGACACCTGACATGACTGTCCTACCCCCAACCCGCAATATGTCCGAAATTTTAGATGGGGGGGAAGTTTTTAACTTTCCCCAAATTTCAAACAAGCGTGTCTCAAACCGAAACATTGTTCCCCCTTAGTTCCCTGCCTCCCTCCGTTTCCCCATTCATACTCCCTAGGCGCGAAAACGCCCTCTCCACCAGCCGCGAAACCCCAGTCTCCTCCGTCCTCCACCCCATAGCGGCCAATCCACCGCCGCCCTCCTCCATCACGCCGGAGCCAGTACCCCGACGTCATCGTCCAACGCAACCGCAACCGCAACGCCCTCAAGGACTTAGCAGCTGAAGCCGAGGCAGAGCTGCCCCCACGACGCCGACGTGCGCCGTACCAGAACCACTCCGACCACGCTGTCCTGCGCCTCACTGCTGCGGCTCCACGGTCGCAACCGTCCACTGCACCGGAGTTGTTCCCGCTACGCCGTCGTTCGCCGCCTCAGATCTGCTTCCCCGCCGCCGACAGACGGTCACCGCACCACACTCAACAACTTGTCCATGGGTTCGTCCAAGGCTGCACCGTCCTCCACAACTTCTGGTTTCCGGCGAACAACAAGAAGATTGTTGGAAAAACAGAAGGAGGATACAACACTGCCAGCAGAAAGAGGTACTCCTCTTCCCATATTCGTGCAGATCTTATGTCTCCGCTCGCACCGTATTCATCCCACGAAAGAAACTAGTTGAGCGCTTCTTACTGCATCTTCTTCGTGATACTAAATGCACAAGGTTTCCTCCCTTTTACTATTTCACCTTTGCTAGAGGTCAGTAGCCCACCTGGATTTCAATTCAGGGTCAGTCGAACCGCAATTAAAAGAAGCAGCACCCGCTTAGGCGCGCGGAGCACCTATTCCGCCTGCTCCCCGGGGAAGCGGGGTGTGGGGTGCAGGAGCTGCTTGCGCCCGATCTGGAGGTCGGCGGGGCTTGAATGGATGGCCGGGGGGCGGTGCCAAGCATGGCGGTGCGGTGAGGTCGAGGGGAGGGCGCAGGCAGGGGAGGAATTCTGGGCCGGTGGTCGCTGGCATTTCGAGGAAGATCGTCAACACTGACTGGCTGGAGGTAGATGAAGGCGATCTGCCCATTCTTTGTACATCAGACGGTGCAGAAAAAATGGACTGACCTATTTGCTTTCAGTCGACTGTTATTTTCATACAATGTTGTAGTAATTTAGTGCGCCATGCATGTTGTCGAGCTATCATATGTCTCCCGTCATTTATTTCTCACCGACCTGCTATCTGCTACCTTTACATTGTACTAATTGTGCACACACTTCACCCATACTCACACTATTGTTTTTTTATGCATGGGTATTTCAGACTCTGACGCAGTGTTGATGGATGCAGAAAAGAAAAGACAGAAGTCGCTCCAGTGTAATTCGAAGATAAGCACTAAGCGTTCCAGCGCTCTAACGGGTGCAGTGTCAGCAGTTGGAGACAGTAAACGTAGCTCTGCAGTTGATGATCTCAATTGCCACACACAACCATCCCAGGTGCTTGCTTTAACTTCGCGCTGTCAAATGTGGTTGCATGTTGCATAAGGTGTCTAGCTTGTATTGCTTCCAATTTGGTTAAATTGCATCTGCTTACTTTACACATTGTACCTTTGATAATGACATGCCTTCATGTTTTCGATACATACTACATATGGCTATTAACCATGTTCGTACATCAAACTAATGCTCTTTTGTATCCCTCGTCAATCACTTATGATGAGACAGTCACCCGGGTGGGTTACTGTGAGACCCCATACTCGTTTAAAGAGTGCAGTGTCATCCTCCCCACATGATTCTCAAGAAACAGCAAGGCTAAATGAAGATAGTCAGCGTAGCTCTCTAGTTGATCACCGCAATTCCCCCACACCACCATCGCAGGTGCTTGCTCTTACTTGGCAGTGTGATATGTGGTTGCATGTTGCATACAGTGTCTAGCTTGTAATGCTTCTAATTAGGGTAAATTGCATCTCCTTAGTTTACACACTATACCTATGAATATGACATGCCTTCATATTTTTGGTACACACTACATCTATGTGTTAACCTTATTCTTACATGAAACTACCTCTCTTCTGTATCCTGCATCAATCACTTACAATGAGTCACCTTTATTCGTTGCATATTGCATATTATTCTAGCCTGTTGCCATGTATTGCTTCTAATTTGGTCAAATACATTTGTTAGGGCACCCTTTTAATTTGGCAGAGTGATATTGGTTTCATCTTTCATATGGTTTCTAGCTTGCATCGATTCTAACAAGTTCAAGCACCTTGTGCTTAGTTTACACTTTATACATCATACATCTCAATATGTCACGTCGTCCTGTTTTTCATACATATTCCATCCTCCTATCATGCGGCTGCCTTACATGAAAGTAGTGTTCGTCAGTATCATGCATCAATGAGTTCTGAAGAGCAAATTTTATTCCTTTTTCTTGTGGGTTTGACTTGACAAGGCAAAATCAAGAAAGAGGAAGGAAAAGAGTAAGGAAGGTGATGATGGTGGTCCTCTGCAGCAACGTAAACGGAGCATCTGTACCGATTCTCCTTGTACTGATAGTGCATTACAAGGTCCAAGTCTCCGCTCGCCTACTCCACCATCCAAGGTGCTTGCTCTAACTTGGCAGTGTGATATCTGGTTGCATGTTGCATATGGTGTCTAGCTCGTATTGCTCCTAATTAGTGTAAACTACATCTGCTTAGCTTACACATGATACATGTGAATATGACACGCTTTCCTGTTTTTGGTACATACTATATCTGTCTATCACACCATGTTCTTACATGAAACTACTCTTCTTGTGTATCCTGCATCAGTCACTTATGATGGGACACCTTTAAGTTGGCAGTGTGATATTGGTTTGCGTCTTGAATATGATTTCTAGGATGTATTGCTTCTAGTTTGATGAACGCCACCTATGACGAGACAGTTTTAACTTGGCAGAGTGATATTGATTGCACCTTCCATATGGTGTCTTGCAGTGTTTCTAATCCCTTATTCTTACCGGTTTGACTTCACAATGCAAAATCATTACAGCTGAAGGAAATTAGCCCGGCAGTGGATGATGGTGGTCCTTCGGAGCAACTCAAACAGGGGGTCTCTACAGATTCTACTCCGCCATCCTCCCAACAAGATTCGCAAGACAACACAAGGCTGGACAGCCAACGTAGCTGTGTAGATGATGACTCCCCTACTCCACCATCACAGGTGCTTGCTCTAACTTGACACTATTATATGTGGTTGCATGTTGCGTATGATGTCTAGCTTGTATTGCTTCTAACTTGATTGCATCTGGTTACTTTACACATAATGCCTGTGAATATGACACGTGTTCCTGTTTCTAGAACATACATGTACATGATGAGCACATCTCCCCTACTCCACCATCACAGGTGCTTGCTCTTAGTTGGAACTGTTATACGTGGTTGCGTTTTCCATATGATGTCTAGTTTGTATTGCTTCTGATTATGTTGAATTGCATCTGCGTAGCTTACAACTTATACCTGCAACGATTACTTACCCATAAGACACGCTATCGTACGTGTGAATATGGAACGCTGTCTTTTTTTGTATATATTTTATCCTCCTATCCTGCGCTTGCCTTACATCAAAGTAGTGTTCGTTTGTATCACCATGTTCTTACATCAAAGTACTGTTGTTGTGTATCCTGCATCAGTCACTCATGATTGGACGCTTTTAACATGGCAGTTTGATAGTGGTTGCATCTTGCATTGATTTCTATGTTGTACTGCTTCTAATTTTTTGAATTGCCACTTATGACAAGACACTTTTAACTTGGCAAAGTAATATTGGTTGCATATTTCATATGGTGTCTAGCTTGCATTACTTCTATTTTCTTGAAAATCCTTCTGCTTAGTTTGCACATCGTAGCTGTGAATATGTCATGCCGTCCTATTTTTCTTACATTCCATCCTCATACGGTTGTCTTACATCAAAGTATTGCTTGTCTGTATCATGCATCAATGAGTTATGAAGAGTGATTTTATTCTTTTGTGTTGTGGGTACAACTTGACATGGCAAAGTCAAAAAAGAGCAAGGAAAATAATATAGTAGGGAGTGCTGTTACTCGTCGGGTGAAACGGAAAAGGTTCTGCCATCGAGATTCTGTTGGTACTTATAGTGCAGTAGAAGGTCCAAGTCCACCGGCTAAATCTACAAACACAGTATCACCTGCTCCACTAGCTGCAGCATCCGCTTCAACTGTACCAGCATCTCAACCAGTTACTTGTTCGTTTGCTCCGGAACTGGCCAGTTTCCAAGCTGCCTTCACACCTAACACTACTTCTGAAGCACTGCTGACACAATAGGACTTGGCAAGATCAGATGAACCTCATGAGCATCAACACTAGGACGGTACCTGACCGAGTCAGGTTGCAGTTGCATGCTCCTTTATATGTACTCTCACAGTTTGATGTACACTAACACTTTCCATATTCGTTGTTGAACTAGAACCATGGCGCAAGCGGAAACAGACATCGGGGATAATGCTTGACAGATTAAAAAAATCTAAAGGAGGAAGAATGGAGATCCATTTTGAGGCAGGTTTAAAAAGGCCACGTGATGCTACAGAGTCAGCCAAGTTAGTATCAGAGGCAGCCGTTGCCGTTAGGTGTCATGCACGTATCCTCCCAACGTGGATCCAGTACAGGAACGAGAAAGAAAATACCCAGTTTAACACCTTCCTTGACCATTTATCCGTAAGTAATGTTATTCATCGCAATTAGTAATATTGTCTTGCTCTGTCCCATACTTTCTAGCTTCCTCCTAATAAGACTCACATTCTTTTTTCAACAGATGAGGTTCAAGTTGGATTCGAAAGATGATGCAACTAGACAAGCATGCACTCATGTTTTTCAGTCTGCTCTGCGATAGTATCGGTACCACCTTAGAAAATCTCAATTTGAAGGCAAGGCTAACAATGAAATCGCCCAAACATCTCTAGTGGAATATATTACTGATGAATACTGGACAACCCTCGTTAAACACTGGTCTGATCCAAAGTATCAGGTAGGCTATATGTATTTGATCATACCACATATTGAACTTGTATTTATGTACGTGCCTTACAAGTGTATCTTCTTCTAGGCTAACTATTTGAATAACAAAACCAACCATTCTAAAGTGAAATTCCAACAGACCACAGGATCTCGTAGCTATATTGCACACTGCGAGGCTCTTGTAAATAGCTGCTACTTCCTTCTTTTTGTGCCATATTATCGTATCTATATTGACTTGTTCCAAATAGAGAGGAAATCCCGTGCAGACCAAAAAGAACCTGAACCGAATGCAGTGCAAATCTTCAAGGATTGCCACACCAGCAAGATGAAGGGCATGAGCACACCAGTTCAAGCCGCTGTTGTAAGTCCTTACTCCTGCTGCCTTGAACTGATTGGTATTGTGATGTGTTCATTTAACTACTTGGTTTGCAGCCAATGTCAGTTACTCTGTTCACTTTTATTCATAGTTGTCTTAACGTATCATTTCACCTTACATGGTTTAAAAGAGATGAATGATATTCTTTTGGTCTTGATTTGTAATCTAGTTGTTATGTTCAGATGCGCACACAATGATAAAATAGCCTATTTGTTTTATATCTGTTTGCCCATGATATGCATGATGTCATACTATGTTCATCCTACTTTAAACCATGTCTCTTTATCCTTAGATGTCAACGAATGTGAGGAAATAGACAATACAGTAGGCATGCTACATGGACATATGTTCTGAAAGTGATTTTATTATGTAGTTGGCACTACAATACATGCTAATGTATTACAGTAGTTCACCAAAATAAGTTATGTATAAACTTTTAACCTACTTTGTTTGTTTTTGTCTCATTAGTAACTTATCTGGTACACTAATCTACAAGTTCAAACTTTCAGGAAGCTATTGAACAAATGATTGAACAACCACAACCACCTGAAGGTGACGAGGCTACTACAGGCACAATGTCACCTCTTGCTGCAGTGCGTCAGTATCTCTCCACTAACAGTGCAAAAAGCACCTTCATGCGTAATTCTGGGTTGGTTGTCAAGGTAACCTTGTCCAAATCGCCTACTGAACAAAATCTTCCTGCTAGACAGAGTGATATATCTATGCTCTAGACACAAGTCCAATCCCTAATGGACGTTGTTTCAGAAACAAGGATAGTGGTTGAGAAATGTCGTCAAGATATGAATGGTTTTGAAACCAGACTATCAGACATTCGCTTCGTTGTTCAAGAGCAATGGCGGAAAAAAGGTGGAGATCGTGCTGCTCCAGCAGATTCTACAGCCTGAAACATTAGCACTCAGGTCAAATGATTTGTGCTTCTATACATCTGATGGTGCTTTTATCTGGAAGGACTGTAAACTTTATGCCAACAGGCCTTTTGTTGTATGGTTGGAATTTATTTTGTTGTGATACAACATTTATGATGCTGCCTCAGGCTGCAGTAATTACGACGCTATTTTTGTATAGTGTAGGTTTATCTTAGTAATGTAATCGGTTGAAAGCTTTGTAGGAGCCCAAAAAGCCAAAATTCGTCGGGCCCATTCCAATTGGGCTAAAAACGATTACGGGCCGAAATTGGCATGTAGCCCACTAAAAATATCTGGGCCTAAATTAGCATAAGCTTTCATATTTTTCTGGTAGGCCTGTGCCCATAGTAGGCCTTTAACAGGCCTAAACATAATCTGGGCCCTCAAGTAAAAATAGGCCGTTTACAGGTGTAAATATCTCGAGCCCATAAAATACATGGGCCTTTAATAGACCGAAAGTGAGATTGGGCCCTGATTGTGCCAAATAACCCACTGGACTTTAACAGGCCGAAATTCGGACGGGCCGTAAATGCGCCGACCTAATACACGGGCCTTTAACAGGCCGGAACTTCGGTCGGGCTAGATTATCGTCATTTCTATACGGGTCATTAATGGGCCCGATATGACGTTGGGCCACATATGGCCCATGGTTTACGTCTGGCTTTAACAGGCCGAAAATGACAACAGGCCAAAAGTGGCCCAAAGCTATAGTGGGCCTCTAACAGGCCAAATGTCAGACATGGCCGAATATGACCCAAATCCTTCACGATCGTTTATGGGCCAAAAGTTTTGATGGCCTGTAAATGGGCCCAAATGAAGCCGGACCTTTAACAGGCCGGATATACACCGGGCCGTAATTCGGCCCATTTACTTAGCGGACTGTTAACGGGATAGAAGTGACCATGGGCCACGTTGATGACAAGTTTAGGACAGGCCATTGATGGGCCGATTTGACAAACAATGTTGGGCCTTTAGCTGGGCCGGCCCATTATGGTCAGCAGAATCTTGTGGGCCTTTAGCTGGCCCAGCCCATTATGGTCCGCAAAATCTTGTGGGCCTTTAGCTGGGCCGGCCCATTATTGTCTGCAAAATCGTGTGGGCCTTTAGCTGGGCCGGCCCATTATGGTTCGCTAAATTTTGTGGGCCTTTAGCTGGGCCGGCCCATTATGGTCCGCTAAATCTTATGGGCCTTCGGTTGGGCTGGCCCATTTAATCTTTGTGGGCCACTTTTGGGCCGGTCCACGTGTCAACATATCATAGGCCCATCTCGCCCGTTGGATCTGTCAGCCAATGAGAATTTTACATGTGGAAAATCGGCATTGGTCATGGCTGTTAACGGGTTATCGGATCCAAAATCCGACCCGATAGCTTAATGGCGTTCCGTTACGGTGGATGCCATGTGTCGGTCACCCTTGACGAAAGCACTTCTGTGACGCGCGATTTATCGTCATGGAAGTGGACACTTCCGTGATGATAATTTTGGCAATGTCATGGAACACTTCTACGACAGCACAGGTATGACTATCTTGATTATGTCATAAATTTGTCATGGATGTACATGCATGACAAAAAAAGCGACCTACTGTGACAAACACGTATCATCACGGAAGTGTATTTTTTGTAGTGCAACATGTGCTTTGGGTAACTCTTGGAGGGGCGTTCGAGATCATATTCCTCGGCCGCAAGGACTTCAGTCCATCTGTCAGCTAGCAAATCTTGATCGGCTCGAAGCTGTTGTTGCTTTTTCTTAAGGCTATTTGTCGTGGCTATAAGCCGGCGCTTGAAGTGCTCTTGCTCGACGGGATCCTCAGGCACGAAAAATTCATTGTCGTTGAGGCTTGCCTCGTCTTCGGAGGGAGGCATGTAATTATCATCCTCGGCCTCTCCATCTACCGCTCTCTCAGGAGGGCTCGCTTCTCCATCCTCCTGCTCTGAATCTTGCTGGAGGGGATTGTCGTTATCTTCGGCACCGTCCGGAGTGTTATTATCTCATGTGCCGGTATCACCGCTTTTGCTTTGGCGAGACTTAGAGCGGCGCCGCTGACGTCGGCGCTTGGGTTGCTTCTTGGAGGGGTCATCCCCCGCTGTCCCGTCGCCATTGCCTTCTTTCGGTGTGTCCACCATATATATATATCATATGATGAGGTGGTTGTCCAGTGCCCTGTGGGCAGTGGTTCCTGTTCGTCTCCTGCATCATCGTCCATACCGTCGATGTCTTCGGAGTCGAAGTCGAGCATGTCGGTCAAATCATCGACAGTGGCTACTAAGTGGGTGGTGGGTGGGCGGCGAATTTCTTCGTCAACCGCATCCCAATCCTGCCGGACATAGTTCGGCCAGGTTTCTCCTGACAAGGAGAGGGACCTTAATGAGTTCAGTATGTCTCCGAAGGGCGACTGCTGAAAGATATCCACAGAGGTGAACTCCATGATCAGCGCCCAGTCGGATTCGATAGGCACGGGCGTAGGCGGTTCGGAGTCCGTGGCCGGAGAAGAATCCGACAGTTTGGCGTCACGGCTCTCGTGAAGGGTAAGGTCGGTACTCGGCTCGATCGCAGCTGAGAACGCGGCCTCCATGGCGAGGTCTATCCACCCGTCCATAGATGGCGCAATAGACTCCGGATTGAAGGTCGGAGCGGTTGCCGGTGCGGTCTCCTGAACACTATCCGATGGTAGAGTTAAATCATGCTCATCATGACCGTGCGGCGCACTCGGCAGGGGCTCGAATCCATCGAAGATCAAGTCTCCATGGATGTCGGCCATGTAGTTTAAGCTTCCAAACTTGACCTGGTGGCCAGGGGAGTAACTCTCGATCTGCTCCAGATGGCCAAGCGAGTTGGCCCGCAGTGCGAAGTCGCCGAATACAAAGATCTGTCCGCGGAGAAAAGTCTCACCCTGGACTGCATCTCTATCGATGATCGAAGGAGCCATCAAGCCTATCGATGACGACACAGAGGAACTCTCAATGAAAGCACCAATGTCGGTGTCAAAACCGGCGGATCTTGGGTAGGGGGTCCCGAACTGTGCGTCTAGGCGGATGGTAACAAGAGACAGGGGACACGATGTTTTTACCCAGGTTCGGGCCCTCTCGATGGAGGTAAAACCCTACTCCTGCTTGATTGATCTTGATGATATGAGTATTACAAGACTTGATCTACCACGAGATTAGAGAGGCTAAACCCTAGAAGCTAGCCTATGGTATGATTGTTGTTCTTGGTCCTATGGACTAAACCCTTCGGTTTATATAGACACCGGAGGGGGCTAGGGTTACATAGAGTCGGTTACAAGGAAGGAGATCTACATATCTGTATTGCCAAGCTTGCCTTCCACGCCAAGGAGAGTCCCATCCGGACACGGGACGAAGTCTTCAATCTTGTATCTTCATAGTCCAACAGTCCGGCCAAAGGATAGTCCGGCTGTCCAGATACCCCCTAATCCAGGACTCCCTCACTGGCACTGGGCTCTAGGTTAATAGGTTAGTCCCAAAAATCATATAAAAGTGTATAATAAAGCCCATTAAACATCCAAGATAGATAATATAACAGCATGAATACTTCATGAATTATAGATACGTTGGAGACGTATCAGCATCCCCAAGCTTAATTCCTGCTGGTCCTCGAGTAGGTAAATGATAAAAGAAATGATTTATGAAGTGTGAATGCTAGCAAGTGCTTATGTTTGATCAATGATAATTTCAATCACTTTTTCTAGCATCATTATATGTCATAACAATAGCTCATCTCTAGGGGTGGGCATAAAAACCGACCAATCGAATACCGAACCGAAGCCGAAACCAAAAAAACCGAATTTTTGGTTTTTATTGCTGCAACACATAAATTTGGTTTTTCATTTTAGTAACCGAATATAAATTGCTCGGTTCGGTGTTATACTGGATAACCGAAAGGAAAAACCGAAGCTTGGAGAGAGTTCACTTTCATTCAGTACGATTCTCCATCATCCATGTCTCGCCACGCGCTCGTGGTCGCATGCACATGTTTCGCCACACAGTCTACGAGACAAGCGGTCAAAAGGCTTTGTCTCACGTATTAATGCTTTTCTAAGCGGTCAAAAGGACTCGTACGTACACTAGGAAGCCAACGTGATGGACATGGGCCGGCCACCTCATTGCATGGCCCAAAAACATGAGGTGCTACTTATGGGGTATCGGCACGGGGCTATTCTATTCTTTAGTCCCACATCGCTCCACCACGCCAAAAGACAGCAAAGTGTTTAGTATAAGAGGGCAGGATGTTGGCTTGAGAAGCACTTGGAGCTTCACATCAATTGTTCGGTATTAGCCGAAAATCGAACCGAAGTAGTCGGTTAACTGAATTTTCGGTTAGCTGTTTTTTGCTGACATTTTCGGTTTTTGCTTATGCTAACCGAATTTGAAAATAAATCGAATGGTATAAACCGAATTTTCGGTTTCTACCGAACGCCCACCCCTACTCATCTCATAAAACTTTTCATGATAAAGTAACAAGCTATTCACATGTTAAAGTATAGATCATAAACTTTCTTGAAAACTAACAAACTGTGTTATCAGTCATCAAACAATTACAATTCATCTTATTTTCAGGAAGAGTCTATGTCAGAGCTTTGATTTAGCAAACTCCACATACTCAGCTATCATTTAGTCTTTCACAATTGCTAACACTCACGCGATATTTATGGGTTCAAAGTTTTAATCAGACACAGAGAAAGATAGGGGCTTATAGATTCGCCTCCCAACCTTGTACCTCAAGGGTAATGTCAACAAAAATAGTTCATGATGCCTTACATCCAATTGGGTATATATATCAGAATCTTTCCAACACAATGTGCTTGCCAAAGGACAAAATGTAAAAAGGAAAGGTGAAAATCACCATGACTCTTGCATAAGGGTAAGAGATAAAAGTAAAAGATAGGCCCTTCGTAGAGGGAAGCAGAGGTTGCCATGCGATTTCAGGGTTGGATGCACAAAATCTTAATGCGAAAGAACGTCACTTTATATTGCCACTTGTGATATGGACCTTTATTATGCAGTCCGTCACTTTTATTTCTTCCACATCACAAGATCATATAAAGCTTATTTCCTCCACACTAATCAATCATACATATTTAGAGAGCAATTTTTGTTGCTTGCACCGATGACAACTTACTTGAAGGATCTTGCTCAATCCATAGGTAGGTATGGTGGACTCTTATGGCAAAACCGGGTTTAAGGGTATTTGTAAGCACAAGTAGTATCTCTACTTGGTGCAAAGAATTTGGCTAGCATGAGGGGGAAAGGCAAGCTCAACGTGTTGGGCGATCCATGACAATATACTTTATTTCAGATATAAGAAAACATAACCCATTACGTTGTCTTCCTTGTCCAACATCAACCTTTTAGCATGGCATATTTTAATGAGTGCTCACAATTACAAAAGATGTCCAAGATAGTATATTTATATGTGAAATTCCTCTTCCTTCAATATTCTTTCATGAATTCTTCAAGTGACCAATTCTACGTTTGCTAACTTTCAATAAGTTTACTACCTATACTTATTATATGTGAAGTCATTACTCCCCATGTTATAAGCATATGGAACATATATAAATTTAGGTCGATGACATTCAATTTATTCAACCATTTACTCATAGGATATACGTGAAGCACATGAGTAAATGACAAACTACTCCAAAAGATATGAGTGAAGAACACTGAGTAGTCAAATAATTAACTAGCCATGGGAGGATTATTTTTCATTCAATATTTCAGATCCAATGATTTTATTCAAACAGCAAGTAAAATTGAAAATATGCTCCAAGCAAAACACATATCATGTGACGAATAAAAATATAGCTCCGAGTAAGGTATATCGATAGTTTTGAAGACGAAAAAGGGGATGCCTTTCGGGGCATCCCCAAGCTAGGTACTTGAGTCTTCCTTGAATATTACCTTGGGGTGCCTTGGGAATCCCCAAGATTAGGGTATTTCCACTGCTTATTCTCCTCATATCGATATCTCACCCAAAGCTTGAAAACTTCAATCACACAAAACTTAACCAAACTTCGTGAGATAGGTTAGTATGATAAAGAGTAAACCATTCACTTTGGTACTGTTAAGGACAAGTTTCATAATTGTTCTCACACAATGCCTACTGTACCATATCATTTCTACAATTTATATTGAGAAATATAAGTCATGGAAACTAGAAAACAAGCAAACTATGAAATGAAAACAGAATCTGTCAGAAACAGAACAGTCTGTAATGATCTGAACATAAACCATACTTCTGCTACTCCAAAAATTATGAAATAAATTGGTGGACGTGAGGAATTTTTCTATTAATCTTCTGCAAAAAGAATAAACTCAAAATCACTCTTCTCTAAAAAAATGACAGCTAATCTCGCGAGCATGAAGTTTTTGTATTTTACAGCAAGATCACATTAACTTTCACCCAAGTCTTCCCAAAGGTCTTACTTGGCACTTTATTGAAACAAAAGCTATAAAACAAGATTACTACAGTAGCTTAACCATGTAAACACACAAAAATATTAAGGGTAAATATTGGGTTGTCTCCCAACAAGCGCTTTTCTTTAGTGCCTTTTAGCTAGGCATGATGATTTCAATGATGCTCACATAAAAGATAAGAATTGAAACATAAAGAGAGCATCATGAAGAATATGACTAGCACATTTAAATCTAACCCACTTCCTATGCCTAGGGATTTTGTGAGCACACAACTTATGGGAACAAGAATCAACTAGCATAGGAAGGCAAAACAAGCATAACTTCAAAACTTTAAGCACATAGAGAGGAAACTTGATATTATTGCAACTCCTACAAGCATGTATTCCTTCCTCATAATAATTTTCAGTAGCATCATGGATAGAAACTTTGTTATCATATTCAATTGGAACCTCTTCCGAAATAGTGGAATCATTACTAGCTAAAGTTGACACTCTTCCAAATCCACTTTCATAAATATCACACTAAGATTCAACACCCTCGAAAATAGTGGGATCACTAATTCCTAAAGTTGACACTCTTCCAAACCCACTTTAAATTATAGTATTATTCATACTCCAAAAGATATAAGTGTAGGTCATGGAGCATTCTACAATTAATATATACTAACCAATATCCAAGCTCAAAATGTATAAGTGAAGCACATGAAGCATTCTATAAAACCATACTCAAAAAATTAAAGTGAAGCACATAGAGCAATTCTATAATATCATACTTAAAAGATTTAAGTGAAGCACATGAAGTATTCTATAAATTAATGAAGGGCTATCTCATGCTAGCATGGTTCTTAAAGGAAAAACAAAAACACAAAGGACACAAATCATGTGAACAAAACAAAAACCAAGGTATACCGATAATTGTTGAAGAAGAAAGATGGGATGCCAACCGGGGCATCCCCAAGCTTAGATGCTTGAGTATCCTTGGGATATTTACTTGGGGTGCCTTGGCATCCCCAAGCTTGAACTCTTGCCTCTCTTTATTCTTCTCACATTGGTAACTCCACGTTCTTTGAACACTTCATCCACAAAAACTTTGTGAGATCCGTTAGTATACTAAAGCAAATCACTACCTTTAGGTACTGTTGCAAACTCATTCCAATTTCATATTAGCACTTTATCTACTATATTCCAACTTCACTATGGTTCATACCCCCTGATACTAGACATAGATTCACCAAAATAAGCAAACAACACTCGCAAAAAAGAATCTGTTAAAAACAGAACAGTCTGTAGTAATCTGGAAGTTTGGTAAACTTCTGTAACTCCTAAAATTATGACATAAATTTTAAAATTTGAAAATTTTATATAGAAGTAATTTGCAAAAGTTTCAGACCCACTCTCCAGTAAAAAAATGTAAATTCATGCACTACAGCCAAAGTTTCTATTTTTGTTCTACACATAGTAAACAAGCAATCTACTCATCCTAAAACCAAAGCTTGGCACATCATTTTTATAATACAATGGATATACACAAGGGGATAATTATTTACAGATAAACTTCCATGAAAAATTATACATTGTTTCCGTGAGCATGAACACAAGTGCTCAAGGTCGACCCTCACTTCTTCAATGCATAACTTTCCAATCACTTCTCTTTTTGAAAAACTTTTTAGGCATGAAAGGCAAGTAATTTTTTTTGTATTCTCATTCTTTTATATTTTTTGTATGTCACCCACAACTAAACAGAAACAAAAAGGAAAAAAATCTACCTAGTGAAGAAAGCAAACAAGAACACACGAGAATATCAACCCCACGCTATTGCTCCCCGGCAACGGTGCCAGAAAAGAGCTTGATAATTCCCAAGTGCAGGGAATCATCGTAGCAATTCCCAATGGTGGAAGTGATAAGTATGGAGTGTCGAACCCACAAGGAGCTAAAGGTAAGATCAATATTCTCTCAAGTCCTATCTGCCACTGATACGACTCTACGTGCACCGAACGTTTGCTTCCAACTAGAAACGAGAAATAAACTATGTTGTGGGTATGAAGAGGATAACTTTGCATGATATCGGAGAGCTAAAATATAAAAGTAGGTGATGTTATCATAAAGTTAGAATATTTTACTAAATATTATAAATAGCAAGTGTGGAATAATGATGGATCGGTGTGCGGAATTGCCCTAGGCAATTGTTAACAAGACCGATAGTCGTCATTGCAATTTCATATGAGGGAGAGGCATAAAGCTAACATACTTTCTCTTCTTGGATCATATGCACTTATGATTGGAACTCTAGCAAGCATCCGCAACTACTAAAGATCATTAAGGTAAAACCCAACCATAGCATTAAAGCATCAAGTCCCCTTTATCCCATACGCAACAACCCCTTACTCGGGTTTATGCTTCTGTCACTCAAGCAACCCACTATAAGCGAATCATGAACGTATTGCAACACCCTACAGCAGGAATCCCTCATGCTTGCGCGACACGGAGGGCACCATAGGACAGCACCAAAATAAAACATACAACTCATACCAATTTAGATCATCAATCAACCCAAAGACAAAGGATATCTACTCAAAACATCATAAGATGGCAACACATCATTGGATCATAATATGTGGCATAAAGCACCATATTCAAGTAGGGATTACAGCGGGGTGCGGCAGAGTGGACCGCGTAAAATAGACGAGGATGGTGATGATGATGGTGATGTAGATGAAGACGATCACCGCGGTGATGATTTCCCTCCCGATGGCACTCTGGCGTCGCTAGGAGAGAGGAGGAGAGGTTCTCCCCTTTGTGCTTCCTCCTCCATGGCCTCCCCCTAGATGGGGAGAGGTTCTCACTCTGGTCCTTGGCCTTCCTGGCGATGATGGCCCCTCCGGGATCCTCCTCCATGGCCTCCAGTGATGATGGCCCCCTCCGGCAGGGTGCCAGAGAGGGCCTAGATTGATTTCTCATGGCTACAGAGGCTTGGGGCAGCGGAACTTCTGATCTAGGTTTGTTTCTAGAAGTTTTGGGTATATATGAGAGGTTTTGGCGTTGATTTCACGTCAGGGGGGTCTCCGGGCTGTCCACGAGGCAGGGGAGCGCGCCCCAGGGGGGTGGGGGCGCCTCCCACCCTCGTGGGCAGCCCGAGATTCTTCTAGCCTACTTCCGGTACTCCGTGGGCTTCTTCTGGTCCAAAAATGATCTCTGTCAAGGTGCACGTTAATTAGACTCCATTTGGTTTTCCTTTTCTGCGATACTCTAAAACAAGGAGAAAACAGAAACTGGCACTGGGCTCTAGGTTAATAGGTTAGTCCCAAAAATCATATAAAAGTGTATAATAAAGCCCATTAAACATCCAAGATAGATAATATAACAGCATGAATACTTCATAAATTATAGATACGTTGGAGACATATCAGTGTCATGTAATCGACTCACATAACACCACTAGAGGATAAACAACATACATCTCATCAAAATATCGAACGAATACCAAATTCACATGACTACTAATAGCAAGACTTCTCCCATGTCCTCGGGAACAAACGTAACTACTCATAAAGCATATTCATGTTCATAATCAGAGGAGTATTAATATGGATAAAGGATCTGAACATATGATCTTCCAACAAATAAACCAACTAGCATCAACTACAAGGAGTAATCAACACTACTAGCAACCTACAGGTACCAATCCCAGACTTAGAGACAAGAATTGGATACAAAAGATAAACTAGGGTTTGAGAGCAGATGGTGCTGGTGAAGATGTTGATGGATATTTCCCTCTCCCGATGAGAGAAGCGTTGGTGATGACGATGGAGATGATTTCCCCCTCCCGGAGGGAAGTGTCCTCGGCAGAACAGCTCCGCCGGAGCCCTAGATTGGTTCCGCCAAGGTTCCGCCTCGTGGCGGTGGAGTCTCTTCCCGAAAGCTTGCTTATGATTTTCCTTTGGACGAAAGACTTCATATAGCAGAAGATGGGCACCGGAGGGCCAACAGGGGGCCCATGAGGCAGGGGGCGCGCCCAGGGGGGTAGGGCGCGCCCCCACCCTCGTGGCCAGGGTGTGGGCCCCTCTGGTATTTCTTCCGCTCAATATTTTTTATTTTTTCCAAAAATAACTTTCGTGGAGTGTCAGGACTTTTGGAGTTGTGCAGAATAGGTCTCTAATATTTGCTCCTTTTCCAGCCCAGAATTCCAGCTGCCGGCATTCTCCCTCCATATGTAAACCTTGTAAAATAAGAGAGAATAGGCATAAGTACTGTGACATAATGTGTAATAACAGCCCATATTGCAATAAATATCGATATAAAAGCATGATGCAAAATGGACATATCAGCAGGCAATGGGACGCATCGTCCTCCCCATTATAATTCCACATGGGGAGACCTCTGGATTGGAGCGGCTGAACGCATTGGGTTATTGAAATTGCAATTACCTCAATTATAGACAGTCCGGAGTTGGCAAGTACTCTGATCTTGCTTGCTAGTCTCGAAACCTCGGCGGTGTCTTCTTCTTCGAGGCTTCGAGGGCACTAGCTGGCGCACTTCTTGAAAGGAGCACTGGAGAATTCGGGAAGACCACGCCGAATTGGGTCTGGAAGAATAACGTCTTCAATGTAAAACCGCTCCGAGGGCCACTCTTCGGATGCCTTCTTTGGAGTGCCGGACGGGTATCCAGTCCCGGCTATGCGCCAGACTTCGGCGCCGCCCACCTTGAATATAGATCCCTTTTGGGAGCAGGGGACAAAGCGGAAAAATTTCGGCCATAGCTCAAAATGGGCCTCCCAGCCCAGGAACAGCTCGCATAGAGGAAGGAAACCCGCGACATGCAGAATGGAGCCCGGCGTCAGATTGTGTAGTTGAAGGCCATAGTACTCCAACAGACCTCTGAGGAAAGGATGAATAGGGAATCCTACACCTCTCAAGAGGAAGGAGACGAAGCACACCCGCTCCTCTTTAGAAGGATTGGGGAAGTTTTCCGCCAGGGCTTCGCCATCAATGGAGGTTAATCCAGCCCGAACGGGGATTAGATCCGCGGGCGAAAGATATCCCTGCATCTAAAGTTTGCTTAGATGTGTGTGGGGTACCAAACAACTTTCCTAATCGCCTGTCTTAGTGCCATTGGGGCGTGAGGAAGAGCCAGGAGCGCTAGCCATGCTTGGGCAGTTTTCTATGGCGAGTTCTAAGGATTTTCGTAGGGTGAGGAATGGTCTCTGAGATCTTACCTCTTTAAATAGGCGCTTAGCCCGCACAATCAAGGGTTTATTTGTAAAAAAGCACCTAGACTGTTCACATTCATTTGACATGTGGAAGCCAAGGCGACAACAATGAAGAATAAATGGAAAATGGTATTTAATGTGCAGCCGAACTATCGTCAATCGAAGAAGGATGGAGAACCCGCCTTGCAAAGCCGAAGACATAAAGCCCGATACTACATCGTCATTGAAGGCAAGTTCGGGGGCTACTGAGGGAGTCCAGGATTAAGGGGTCCTCGGGTGGTCGGGCTATGTGACATGGGCCGGACTAATGGGCCGTGACGATACAAGATGAAGGCTTTTCCCCGTGTCTGTATGGGACTCTCCTTGGCGTGGATGGCAAGCTTGGTGGCTAGTCGCATAGTTTCCTTTCTCTATAAACCGACTTTGTATAACCCTGGCCCCCTCCGGTGTCTATATAAACCGGAGGGTTTAGTCCATAGAGGTGATCACAATCATCATACAGGCTAGACATCTAGGGTTTAGCCATTACGATCTTGAGGTAGATCAACTCTTGTATCCCCTATACTCATCAAAGTCAATCAAGCAGGAAGTAGGGTATTACCTCCATTAAGAGGGCCCGATCCTTGGTAAACATCTTGTCCCCTGCCTCCTGTTACCTTCGATCCTCAGGCGCACAGTTCGGGACCACCTACCCGAGATCGGCCGGTTTTGACACCGACATGGACCGCTCTGGATCTAAGGCTAGGGCAGGTACGAGGGTCAATCCTTGAGAGAAATTTGATGGTGCATCCGGCAGTCTTCCTTCATGTAGATGAGGGGCGGCGGCCAAGGCCGAGAATCCTTTGAAGACCAAGTCTCCACGGAGATCGGTGATGTAATTCAAGCTTCCAAACCTGATCTGGTGACCAGGGGCGTAGCTGTCAATCTGCTCAAGGTGACCAGTTGAATTGGCATGCAGAGCGAAGCCGCCGAACACAAAGAGCTGACCAGGGAGAAAGTTCTCCCCGGAAACAGCGTTGTCGTCAATGACAAGTCGGGCCATTGATCCTTCTGTCGACGACACAGTGGAACTCTCAATGAAAGCACCAATGTCGGTGTCAAAACCGGCAGATCTCGGGTAGGGGGTCCCGAACTGTGCGTCTGAGGATTGATGGTAACAAGGGACAAGTGGGACACAATGTTTACCCAGGTTCAGACCCTCTTAGTGGAGGTAAAACCCTACATCCTGCTTGATTGTATTTGATGAATATAGGGGTTACAAGAGTTGATCTACCTCGAGATCGTAATGGGTAAACCCTAGCTCTCTAGCCTATGAGAATTCTGATAGCCTCTACGGACTAAACCCTCCGGTTTATATACACATCGGATGGGCCTAGGGTTATATAGAGTCATCTTGCAGGGAAAGGAAATAACATATCCGGACACCAATCTTGCCATCCATGCATATAGGAGTCCTACCCGGACACGGTGGAAAGTCTTCGTCTTTTATCTTCACGGCCCATCAGTCCGGCCCATATTGAATAGCCCGGACACCCGAGGACCCCCTAATCCAGGACTCCCTCACCTACCTCCATAGAAAATCACTGGACGAGATGGATGCAGAGGCCGAGGATAGCGCTCTTTCAAAGCACGAGTTGGCTGAAGGTCTCGATCAGCCCGCTAGGGGCCGATCTCCTCGGATTGATGATCGGCAAGTCAGAACAGACAAGTATTACCTCGAGGTCCGCTCCCAAAGAGAAAAGGCCTTTAAGGCCCGAAAACCCACCACGGTCAATTTGTAAATCCAAGCAACGCCCACCAGCTAGACAGGCAGGATATTTGGCTTGGTTGGCCAAGAATGGCGATGTGCGTGATTACACCCGCGACCGCAATGTAACCATGTCTAACGTATGCCATGCCACTACGAGGGTCAGAGGAGCTGCTCACCCCCAGTGCTTCATAGATGAAGTCATGCAACACTAGTTCCCTGAAGGGTTTAAACCCATAAATATTGAATAATAAGATGGTACAACGGACCCCGCAGTATGGATAGAGGACTTCCTCATGGTAATACACATGGCAGATGGAGACGACCTACAAGACATCAAGTATTTACCATTGAAATTGAAGGGTTCAGCTCGACACTGGCTCAGCAATCTTCCCGAAAATTCAATCAGCGTGTATGGGATGACCTTGAGGGCGAACTTAGGGAAAAATTCCATGGCACTTACGTAAGGCCTCCGGATGTCGATGACCTCGCACACGTTGTGCAAAAGCCAGGAGAATCGGTCCGCAAATTCTAGAATAGCTTTCTGACAAAGATGGATCAAATAGTGGACTACCCCGGACGCAGAGGCGATATAAGGATTCAAGCACAACATCAGCGATGAATGGCTGGTGAGAGAGCTAGGGAACGAGAAGCCCAAAACAATGGCAGGCCTTACTCAACTTATGACTCGATTATGTGCCGATGAGGATAATTGGCTGGCACGAAAGAGCGGACGAGGTGGTAAACCTGGTACCTCCGAGGTATGTGATGGAAATGGGAAACCTCAATGCAATAGAAATAATAAGCGCCACAATAGAGGCAACAATAGCGATGCCGAGGATGGCGAGGTCAATGCTGGTTTCGGTAACTAGCATGGGGGTGGCAAAATGAAGCCTTTCCAAGGAGGAAAAGGTAGCACCTCACAGCTAGATTGAATTTCGAACCAGCCTTGCGCTATTCATGGCAATCCAGATAAGCCGACCACTCACAGCAACTGGAACTGCTGGGTGATCAAGCAAGCCGGTAAGATGGCGTCTGAGAACCAGGGCAAGAATCAACCTTGTAACAATGAGGGCAGAGACCAGCTCGGGCCGAGCAATGCTGGCCAGAAGCAGTTCCCTCCTGAGGTCAGAGATGTGAATACAATTTATGCTACCCACGTCACATGGAAGGAGAGAAAATGGGCGCTCCGCGATGTCTACATCATGGAGCCCGCCAAACTGAAGTATAACCCATGGTCGTAAATACTAATCATATTCGACCGACGAGACAACCCGACGGAGTCCTGGATTAGGGGGTGCTCGACATGTCGATTGCCCGACCAGTGGGCTGGGCCGAAGACCCCCTAAACCCGTCAACTAGTGGGCCTTGTTCGTCTGCTCCAAGAAAGCCATGTACACAAGTGAACTCTTCATTTGCTAAATAGAAAATATGTTTTTTTATTTTGATCCGTCTTTTCTACGAAAAACTAATAGTTTGTTCTTACGCTTAAGGGAAAAAATGGGAATATGAAAAACCACCTTCATTTTAACATTTTACAATTTTGGATCATTTCTCACTAAATAATGTATTTCGCGGTGCTTCACAGTATTGAAATCACCACATGCTTTGTGTTGTACATTTTCTTGATTCAAACTTCACTAAATGCTTCAAGCTTTTTCTGTTGGCTTTTGGAGAGGAACCGATGTGCATCGATCCTACTAATTTTCCCCTATGTGCAAAGTCCTACCTCCTTGTAATGCTTGGTTAACATATGTGTAGACCATTGTGCTTTCAAGTGAAGCACAAAAGTTTTTGCCGTGATTTTTAGACCCATTCCAATATGGTTGTGCTGACCTCCTTGTAATGTTTTGTTAACATTTTTCTAGGGTATTTAAGTGAATCGCAAAATATTTTGCTTTGACTGTGTGGTCCCATTCCAATATGGTTTCATTGCTCTTATATTTTAATATTTTGATTATGTAGTTCAGCAATATCTTGATATTACAGGGAATCATGTTCCTAGACGATTGTAGGTCTATGACGGGCAGAACAGTTTCTATATGCTAAATCTAGACTTGTTGTAATGGAATAAGATGCACCAGGGTTAAATCTAACTACAAAGAATAATGGAGCCACAATTCTTCCATGGTTCTGCCAAATTATCCTTCTTGTAATATCCAACGTCATGTGTTTGTGAGTATTGATGTCTTTCAATATTTGGCATCTTCCCTGTGTTCCCTTGTTTCATTGTCCACTACTTTTACTTTACAACCGACACGCAGTATTTTAGGACAATAATGGAAAACAAAAGATTGGCTTCATAGGGTGTATGGGAAATGGCAATGCAGCTCCAAGCTTGCTGAAACTCATTTCACTTAATTCAAGGTGGCTGGGACGTGCAACAAATTCCATGGTGGACAATTTTCATGAGTAAGTGCCAAATTTTTATCGAGGGACAAAACATTTAGTGTTCATGCTGCTATTTTCTAATATACTTGCTCTAGACCTATAAAGTCATGGTAATAAGAAAAATTCAGTCAATGTTATAGGCTAGGATCTGGTTTGCCATTTTTCTCTCTAATGTGAGTGTTCCTAATTATTAATTTACATGCCAAAGATTAGTCCCACATGTTTGGATGGCCATATGCACTTGCAGATGAGAAGATTATCCATGTTCTATTACATGTCACAAAGCACAAATCATGAGAGGCCATTCTAGATATCAGGTTTTGTAACATCCCAAATTTTCAATTTGGATGTCATACATAGGTCATCATATGCATATCATATTTTTATTTGCATTTTGGTTTTGATCCTAGAAATCTTAAGCAACTCAAGGACCCACGGAGAGAGTTGGGGATTTCATTATTTTCATATTTGAATTTTCTCATATTTGAAAATAGGATCATTTTGGTTTTAATATTTTTCTCTCCGAGTATTTCAAATATTAAAATAAAAGAGAGAAGATAATATGACTTCTTCAAAAAGAGAGAAATACTGAAGGAAAAATTCTTAAAATCAAATAAATATTTTTATTTGGATTTTATTCGAGATTTTATTTGAATTAGAAAAATATGCACTTTTCAAAATTGCATTTTTAGGCCAGAAAAATGTTCACTTTGTTCTAAATATTTTATTTAGACGGTGAAAATTGTTTTTGGCATTTCTAGAATTTTTTTTATTTTATTAGGATTTTTGTTTCTCGGTGGAATTTATTTATTTTATAAGAAAAAAGTTCCCGCCCTACTGGGCCAAAGGCCCAGCTGAGCAGGCCGGCCCGCCCGCGCCACCGCCTTCCCGCGCCGCGCCGCCGTGCCGCCGGCGGACTCCACTAGGAGTCCGGCTCAGACTCCGCGCCGCCGCCCCTTCCCCAAGCCAAAGCCTCCCCCCCCGAGGCCTTTATATACCCCCCGCCGCCGCCACCTCTCCTCCACCCAGCCCTGCCACCGCAGCCCGCACCACGCCGCTGCTGCTCCCCGTCGCCACTTACCGCCGCCACACCGCGTCGACACCGCCGCAGCCCCGCTGGCCCAGCGCCTCGCCGTTGCCGCACCGCCACCGCCGCCGTTTTTTTTTGAGAAACCGGTAAAAACCGCCGCCGTTTTTTCGGTTTAGATCTAGATCGGTTTTACTTTTAGGGTTAGGGTTTTTCTCGGTTTTTTCGGTTTTCTGGTCGGCCCTATTTAGCGAACGTTCGCGAACGAATTCGTTCGTTATCTCTGATAACGAACGTTCGTTCGTTAGTCTTTTCTTTTCATATTATTTTCGGCCAGGGACCTATCCGTGATTATTTTTATCGCAGATTAGCCCCTGATCTTCAAACACCGCAATTTTTCAACCGTTCGTCCAAATCCAGTGAAACCAACGCCAAAATCTTCGTCTCGAACCCCTCTTTCCATTTAATCAACTTGAAGATGATTTTAACAATTTAAAATTTGGTTTCAAGTAGATTTGAATTCGAACTTCTTTTGATCATAGTTTGAGTTTCGTAGCTCCGATTTGATTGATTCTTTTTGCAAATCGAAGCACTTCAGTTGAACTTTCAGTTTGGACTTTTTCATATGTGTTTTACCATTGCATATATGCTTGAGTGCTTATGTATTCTATTGTTTGTTTGCGATAGAGTTCCTGGAGTGCGAAGCGTGCTACTATGAGTCTCTAGGGTTTGCACATCGTCAGCAAGGCAAGTAACACTTTGATCATACCCCTTTATTAACCAGTTTGTATGCATTAGTCCAATCCTCAAACATTGCATGAGTAGGACCTGATTAACATGTGGATTTTGGGAAGTAATTGATGAGGTAGAACCTATTGCCCTTTATATCAAAACCCTGGGAGTTACTTCTACGTTATGCTTATAATGCTATGCTATGCTCGTAGACGTGGATTGGTTGAGTGTATCCACGACAGATGTGAGAGTTGTTAATTAATGGTTAACTTAAGGTGGCTACTTTAATACACATCTGGGTGGATTGGTTGAGGCACCCTGGAGCACCCAGTGGTTGTCTGGACACCTGGAGCAATCCAGCGCTATCCTGGGATATCCCGGAGTACCCGTGTGATCATCCTATGGTTCGCCACCCAGGCTCAAAGGGATCATAAGATTATTCATGCTAGAAACTTCTGTGTGCAGACACAAGCCATTATGGGCTCTGGCATAGTTGAGTAAGTTGTGGGAAACCTTTCCATGATGGGCTAGCAGATGTAGGGGATTGTAGGTGTACCGGCCTATCTATCGGTTAAGGGGACCTCTTCGGAAAGACTGTGTCTCGGACATCCGTTTCTCAAACACTATGCAGTGCGAGAAATACAACGGAGGAGATCGAGTCTTGTGGGGAAAAGTGCGCAAACCTCTGCAGAGTGTACAAACTAATCATGGTTATCCGTGTCACCGGTTATGGACATCTTGAGTATCTGGTACTTGAATTATTGATTTGATCTCATCACCCTCTTAATTAATTTGTTGGGTTATTAATACCGTTTAATTGGGATTGAGTTGGAGGAACCTTCTTAATGTTTATCAACCAACTTTGTAGTTAAATAAAATATATTCCTTTGAAGTAGAAAAAAATTGGCTTTTCGCAAAAACATGGTAATCATAGAGCCTCCACCAGCCATATATGCATGTAGTGTCAGCATTTATCTTGTTCATTGCTCTACAGTGTTATTTTGCCAGCATATTCCATGTGCTGGCCCATTTCGGGCTGCAACATATTATGTTGCAGACTTTTCAGACAAAGAGTAAGGTTCGCTAGGTCGCTGTCGTGCACTCAGCTATGCCGTTGGAGTTGATGGACTCATTTACCTTCGATGCTTCCGCAGTTATCTTATTTAGATGGCCTTAAGCCATATTATTGTAATAATCTCTCTTTCGAGACATTCGATGTAATAAGTGTGTGATTGCACTCTGCTATAAATTCTTCGAGTACTGTGTGTGTCAGCATTACCGATCCAGGGATGACACTTATGCACAAAGATTTGACCGTCTGAGGTCAGATCGCTATAGGCTTAATGGTGGGTTTCCGAATTGCAATAATATTATAGATTTTAGCGAGAAGGTATGTAGATTTTTGCTAAAAGACTTGATGTTTTTTTACGGTAGGCCAAGTTGTCTATGCTTAGAGTGGATTGCATATTGTTTGGGCATAGAGAAAGTTTGTACAAATGTTGTACTTGGGCATGTAATCTACATGTTCGCAAGATATATGACCGCTGCTTTTCTTCCTGCAGGTCCTTGATGCTTTATTGTTGTCTTCATCACTTGCCGTGATTTCCGTTGGAAGATAGTTATGTTGTATTAGTTGCCGTAAGATTTTCCCTTTTGCGAAGTAAATCGTAGCTTGAAATGTACATGCATATGAATAACTAAAAGGCACATGCCATTAGGCATTTCCTTCATTTTAGCCTTTAAATTTACTTATGTATCCATTAAGAATTTAGTATGATTTATTTTCCTGAGGGTATAACCATCTCAAGTAGGCAGGTCTTTGTGCAGCTTTTGTCATGCTAAATTTTGTGTGGATTAGTTTTCATTTCTTGGTTAGCTTTGGGAAGCAATAAGTTATTATAGCTTGTTATTGTACAGATTGCCATCCTGGAATAGTAGCCTTTCTCCACTGCTAAGATGCTGATAGCATGGTGTCTTCAAAAGTTCATGTTTAATCTTGCCATAACTAAGCTTAGATCAGTGAAAGTATGGCATGCATGTTATCCGTTGACAGTGTTAACTTACCTCTCTTAATTTCTTTAACAAATGAAATGCTTTACTGGATTTTTTCGACTTCTAAATGTTCTGCAACTATATATATATGCAACATATAGTGTTTGTCTGACTGTTATTGCAGTTTAGGAGAAGCTGAGAGAAACAGATAATGTGGACAAAATTGTCCATCCGACGAGTGGTTTCCCCGTCGACTATCACTGGTGGCACCACTGAGCCCAACAATTGAGCTTTTGAAGATAACAATTAGCTCAAAACCAAGAGGGAGGGGATTCAGATCTTCCATATGCTGCTACTTTTTTTTTTATCTTTGTTCGAAGATTGCATCTTTGTCGTGCTCACTTAGACAATGTATATATGTTTCATAAGTCCTGTCATGTTCCACAAGAAAATAGAGACACTATGAAATCTTCATGAGATTTTACTATATTCTAGGCTATATAGGGCGTGCTGCTGTGTTATCTATGAAGTTGCTCATCCAGTTGATTGTCCCTAAAATGTGTCATATGATTGTGATTTATTCTCGATCTGCTCGAACTTCACATGACATTCTCAAAATAGGCAAATCTTGGTACCGCTTAATGACCGCCGGAAAATGTCCAAGTATCTGCAACATGTAAATATTTATGTATAAATTAATCTTGCCATAAATACGCTATTAATTTGAATCTTAGCATCAGGGATTACGGATCGATATTTGAAACTGGTTTGTGTATTTTGTGCTATAAAATATAATGTAATGGGATTTCCCCTTCTTTTCTTTGGAGGTGGGATCCACCAAGTATCTACTGTCTTTTGTTTTTCAATTTTTTTACAGAATATTAAATTCAAAATTCTATAATCATATAAACATCAATACCCAAAAAAAACATCATTTGTTGAGACGTGTCGCAATAAAGTGGAAGACGCACATGACACATGTCAGATGCCACAACCTGACCGAAGGGCCCCAACCGGAAACATGTCCGCTGTCGTTTCCTCTAGTCCTTCCCATTCTCCGGCCCCAACGAACGGACGGCTCGCACTCCCGGCACGAGGAAAACCACGAGCCCTGCGCCCTCTCGACCCTGCCCCACCATCGAGAAACTGACGGCTCCCGTGCCGCCTCCCAATCCCCACGCGGGGGCCCGGCGCTTCATCATCGCGATTCACGCTCCCGTCTCGGCACATCCGCCTCCTCCCGAACCGAGCCCGACGCAACGCGCCGGTGCCGGTACGGTGGCGGTGCCCCGCCCCGGTTTGTCGCCGCGCGTGGCGTGGGCCATGTGGCACTGGCGCACGGGAGCCAGCCGCTACACGTGCGACACCTCCCCCTCCCCCTCCCCGCCGCAGGAAGGATATTTCCTGCCGCTCACAGCCAGCCGAACACTTCTGCTTCGACTTCTACTTGAGCGGAGCCTGCTGCGTTCCCACGGCCACCAGCCACTTCGCCTGCGCCGCGGTTCCCATCAACGCCTAGCTCGAAAAGGTACGCACTGCGCTCCATTTTCTCCCGCGGTCTCATTGGCATGTTCGATCTCCGGGGCAGTTCTTGGTTCTGCCATTGCTGTTAAGGCAGGGGAACGGGGGTTTCCAAGAGATTAATGTTCTGAACACCATGGAGTTTCCCTGTCAAGGGCCTATAATCTCTGCACCACTCGATAGTTTCCTTCTCAATTCTCGACCGTCTTTGCACCTGACATGCTCCAGGTCTTACGACCTTAGTTTCTGAGTTCTGACAGTGCTCGAAAATGTGCACCCTCTTCAGAGGGAGTTTATTTTGCACGAGTTTGTTGTATCATTGAGGGTGTCATGGAAGCCACTAGTGACCAGTCTTTATGTTTTATGCTTTCGTGCTAGCAAGTCATTTAGGTTCTTCTGGAGCAGTACAAGTTTTTGTTAATCTCTCCTCGGATGCCCTCGCGATTTTGTTATTTTTACCATGTCAGGATGTGTTGTGATGCACTGCTCTTCACCATGCAGATTTCTTGACTTAGCATTTGCATTTGAGTACGCTACTACTTGATTTTGGAAGGAAGAAAAAACCTGGGGTCTTACTGTTACTTGGTCCATGAAACATTGTGCCTCAGGCTTGAATATCAAAGTGTGTTGCTGGGATACTAACATTTATTACTTACTCCCTCCGTTCCTAAATATAAGTCTTTACAGATATTTCACTATGGACTACATACGAAACAAAATGAGTGAATTTACACTCTAAAATGCATCCATATACGGATGTATATGGTCCATAGTGAAATATCTACAAAGACTTATATTTAGGAACGGAGGGAGTACATTACATGGGTTGCGCACCAAATTACTCAATTAACATTCATTTTATATCCATACCTGGAATATTGGTTACTCGCTAGTATTTGTATTGTATTTGCCGTATCACATTGTTAAACATTTGTATCTGTCGATATGCACATTGGGAACAGACTTCACCTGGGTTCTATTCCGACGGCTGGTTTGGGTGCCCTTTCGTTCCTTGAATGCTAGGGCTCCTGGACAGTTAATAAGAAAATTAAAAGCCTGTGCATTGTCTTGAAGAACTCATCAAGAAGGCAAAATGTTTTTTTCTTCGAAAAAGCATGTACAATTATCGATAAGAACATATCTGTAATGGAGCTTCCTTTTTGCCTTTCAACCTTGCAATTGTAGCACTAACAATAATATCCCTGACACGCTCGAATGAGAATTGGGTTCACAATATGCAAGCAGTTAGCACGTTCATGTGCCACATCGTAGTACTCTTTTATTTGGGAAAATGACATGTATATTTGTGGCATTATAAATACTTGTTATCAGCATAGTAGTGCTGCTTTACATTCAGAATATAAGTTCGAAAAAATATATTTCCATGTTTCTCTGAAGCACAAGTTCATGATGACCCTTTTTCTATCATATGCCATTCTGATAGGTCGTCACTGAGAGGCTGCACAAATGGGTTCAATTCCTACTTATTGTTCTTATCAGACAAACAGTGTTGGTTCACTGAAACTATCACCTCACTTCCAATTACAACAATCTTGTAACAATGGAGTTATGTTCTTATCCATGCGGAATAAGACACAGCTGGCCAAAAGAAGAGCCACAAATTATGAAACTCATCGTAATTCTAGTCGGACTCCGGCACCTATCGTATGTTTAACTGGAATGCCCATAATTTTCGTTGCCACTGAAGTGCACCCATGGTGCAAAACTGGAGGCCTTGGTGATGTTGTAGGAGGATTGCCCCCAGCTCTGGCTGTAAGTATTCCTTGTCACGTACTGTTAATCCTAAATCACATTATTTTTTATTGAGACTGCACTTTTATGACCCTCGGTCTGTTGCACTATCTTTGGTGTGATGCACAACTCATATTTTCATAGGCAATGGGGCACCGGGTTATGACGATAGCTCCTCGCTATGATCAGTACAAGGATACATGGGATACAAATGTTCTTGTTGAGGTATATGGTTTTAGTTGATTTATTGGGTATTACTGTATTATTTAGCTTGCATTTAACTTATACCAGTTACTAGTGTTATATATGCTAAGAACAGTTTTGCTTCTTTAGGTAATTGTTGGTGACAGAACAGAAACAGTGCGCTTTTTTCACTGCTACAAAAGGGGAGTTGATCGTGTTTTTGTTGATCATCCTATGTTTCTTGAGAAGGTCTGTTATAAGCTTTAACCACTTTCTTCATGCCCAAAGTTTTAACCTTGCAATGTTCCACTTGAACCATAATAATACTTCAGGTATGGGGCAAAACTGGATCAAAATTGTATGGGCCTACCACTGGAACAGACTTCCGAGATAACCAGTTACGGTTCTGCCTTTTGTGCCTTGTAAGTATCCTGTTTAGTTCGAATTTCATGTGACTAGCACCTCACTTATGTAATTTTTTAAACCATTTCAATGCTGTGTCCTGTAGCATAAGCTACGTTCAGCCCCTCAAATCATAAAATTACCAACCCTTGTTTTAGCTGAATTAATGGTGTGTGTTGGTAGCATTGAAGCGCCTAAATGAGTCTTGATGGTTACCGAGGGTAGTACATTCACATCAATTGAGTTTTTTTTTACTTGATATGCTTGTGGAACTTCTTCTAACTTGATATCGCTTTTAGGCTGCATTGGAGGCTCCGAGGGTTCTTAATCTCAACAATTCTGAATACTTCTCTGGACCATATGGTAGGTTTATGTATTAAATGATTAGATCAACTATTATGGTTAAATGTTCTCTCTAACTAACTAAATAACAAACATTGACACTCTTTCACCAGGAGAAAATGTTGTCTTCGTTGCAAATGACTGGCACACTGCAGTTTTGCCATGCTATTTGAAGAGCATGTATAAGCAAAATGGAATTTATGAGAATGCCAAGGTACACCACTTCCTTCCTTTTGTTGACAAGCAGGGAATATGCTTCATAGGTTTTATGCTCCACAGATTTTTCTATACTTATTTTGATCAGTGAATAGTTGTCCTGTAGGTTGCTTTCTGCATTCACAATATCGCCTATCAGGGCAGATTCCCCAGAGCGGACTTCGAACTTCTTAATTTACCTGAAAGTTTCATGCCGTCATTTGATTTTGTTGATGGGTATGAACCTCCATGTTTTATTGTTTTATTATGTTGTACTGGTTTATTTGAGATTGACATATACCATAATTGTGCGCAGGCATGTTAAGCCAGTAGTAGGGAGAAAGATTAACTGGATGAAGGCAGGGATCACTGAGTGTGACGTGGTCCTTACAGTTAGTCCACATTATGTCAAAGAACTCACTTCTGGCCCAGAGAAAGGTGTTGAGTTGGATGGCGTCCTTCGTGCAAAGCCTCTTGAAACTGGAATTGTAAACGGAATGGATGTTGTTGATTGGAATCCAGCAACAGATAAGTACATCAGTGTCAAATACAATGCAACAACGGTAAGGCTTCAGTGGGAGGTTTTTCCTCTTTTTCCAGTTATTACCACATATGGATAATTCAGTACTTACAGAGAGCATTTTTCAGGTGGTGGAAGCAAGAGCTCTCAATAAAGAAATACTGCAAGCTGAAGTTGGATTGCCTGTGGACTCTAGCATCCCTGTTATAGTTTTCATTGGACGTCTTGAAGAACAGAAAGGGTCAGACATACTAATTGCAGCCATACCGGAGTTTCTCGAGGAGAATGTTCAGATAATTGTTCTCGTATGTTTATTTTGAAAGAGAATTCTAATGCACTCATACGGCATGGCAGGAGATAGAAGATGATTGTTGCTTAGGTAAATTGCGTTGTGTTTTTCAGGGCACAGGGAAGAAGAAAATGGAGGAGGAACTGATGCTGCTAGAAGTGAAGTACCCACAGAATGCCAGAGGCATAGCAAAATTCAATGTCCCATTGGCGCACATGATGTTTGCCGGGGCTGATTTCATAATTGTTCCAAGTAGGTTCGAGCCATGTGGCCTCATCCAATTGCAAGGGATGAGATATGGAGTGGTAAAGCATTCCGACTCGATCAGTTAGACGTTAAATTTGACCGCACAAGTATTGTTCGTCCCAGTTGACACAGTCCTTGATATTACATTTTACAGATTCCCATCTGTTCATCCACCGGAGGACTTGTTGACACGGTGAGGGAGGGTGTCACCGGATTCCACATGGGTTCGTTCAATGTCGAGGTAAAGAACAATATAGGCTTGGTCTGAGTATTTGCTCGCAAATGCCGATGCATTGATGATTGATAGCCTTGGTCTGTCCTCTTGTAGTTTGAAACCGTCGATCCAGGTGATGTCGCGGCAGTCGCTTCGAATGTCACACGAGCTCTGAAACAGTACAAAACACCATCGTTCCACGCAATGGTTCAGAATTGCATGGCGCAGGACCTATCTTGGAAGGTGGGCAGAACTGTCACTTAAGTTTCTATTTACCCTTAACAACATGAATTTCTTGTTTGTGGAGACATGGGCGAGTGACATGACCCTCTCTTTCTGTGATCCAGGGACCGGCAAAGAAGTGGGAGGAGGCTCTTCTTGGCCTAGGAGTCGAGGGAAGTCAGCCGGGCATTGAGGGCGAGGAGATCGCTCCGCTTGCGAAACAAAATGTGGCCACTCCCTGAAATCCCCAAATATTAGGGAGAGTGTTCTAAGATTCGATGAAATAATGAGGTTGATAAAGATGAAGCTGTATTCATCTAGGCTTTTGCCATTCTCTCTACTACTTCATGTGTGTAACATAATTCCTGGGTTTCAGCAACATAAGCATGCGTCCTTATGTAGATTTATTAAATACATAGCTCGTGGAATCTGGGTTCGTCAAGTAGTGATAGCTTTGTGCTATTCGTCTCCGTTCTGGCAAACCAAGAAAGAGCCTTGTGTTGCCAGCGAATGGCACAAAGCTATCACCCCTACAAGCTGGCCGCGATCACTTCCTCTTGTGCCGCGATGGACCCATCTAGGTATCCATAGAGCCCAGCGCTCCTGATCTGCGGAAGCATTTGGGCCTTCCACATAGGATAGTTTTCACGGCTAAGTTTTTCAGAGGTCTGGTTGGCGAACAGAGCAGGCGCCGCGGCAATTGAGGACGCCATGCAAGAAATGCAATGGATAGGATGGAAGCTAGATGTGTTTTGTAAGATTGGCTGTGTGCTAAGTGTGGTTGTACGCTTGCGTTAAAAAAAAGCGCGGTTGTACGCTTAATGTGACTGAGAGCTGGTTAGACTCTACCCCTAGCTTCTTGATCAGCAGTCTCCTGGCTGACTGTTAGGCGAATGCATTTGTTGAATAGAGCTCTACGAAGTTCCCTACGAAAAGAAAAGAAATGATTGGCTCTAATTACCATATGAGTTTTGGTAAGCGCGTATCCGTCGGTTTTGTTTTATGTCTTTTTGTCGGACTTCTGAGTTTCACGGTGTACATCCTAGTTATGTAAAGGCTGGGTGTTACTCATAATCCTTTTTATCCGCTTAATGCTATATTTTAAGAAAATAAAATCATCCTTTATCGCAAAAATATTAGCAGGCGACGTTATTGCATGGTCGTATTGGGTGGAAACAGTCCCACAATGGGATGTGCATGTCTAGTTTGTTACATAGCGTGGAGATCAAGAAGATGAAAAAATAGTACTAAAACAGTTTGGCTTTATCTCAACCAATACCGTGTACAATATTGTGTCTAGAAGGTTCTCATTTAACAACCCTAACTCGGCCAGGTATAAGGTGAGATAGGGACCTTCTCGGGGGATCTAGGTCATCCTAGAGCTAGTGTTCTCACCTACCACCATCTTCCTTCTCTTCGCCGCCGGATCGAGAGCTTGTAACCCAAGAAACCGATATCTCCAGCGATCCAGCGGATCGTTGGCCAGTACTCTAGCAATACAACCACCAAAGAAAGGAATAGGATCATACCTCCCGAAGGGCCCGGATTTGGATAAATCCCATGTCTCGTGCCTTAGCATCTCGATCTGTCGCTCACACCCCCTCCGAACAAATATGTTATCGCTCGACGGTACTGCCGGTCTCAAAACACCAACAATAACTACAGAAACAAAAATATAAATACATGCAATAGAGTTGTATTGTTTCCTTAGGGAATCTCGAAAGGAGACCCCTCAATGCTCGGTATATATCCGGATTGTGGTATCTGAATCATTTTTATTAACTTCTATTATCCAATGTGAACTCCTATCAGTCGTAGAGCGGTTCATACGTCATTTTTTTCGCAAACAGGAAGCAAACTTGCGCCTGGTTCAGGAGTGTCCAGACACCCACTTGACAAACAAAAAGTAACCACGTGTTCCTTCTCTCTTTTTTTATCTCTCTTTCCACATGCATGCGCCCCTTCTTCTCTCTCTTTCCAACCGGACACCACACCACAATATTTCACCAAAAGCAATCACATGCATGGTCCCTCTCTCCTCCCTCTCCTCCCAACCAGACAAATAAGAAATAATTTGTGAATAAGCATTGGATGGCTCCCTTTGGCATCATGTTCGCGGACCACGTCCGAATATGAAAATAAAAGACATTTGTGATATCCGTTTAGGGGTTAACATTGAAGATGCCCTAAAAAAGGACACAAAGACATGACATGAATACTCGGCGCCTCACTATATGTGGAGCCACCAGTCGTGCAAAAGCTGGATTTAGCTCCATGGCCCAATGTGATGTGCAAATATCCCAGAGTAAAGTTGAAGTGTTAGAGTTCCTTTTTCTTTTCGCCTCCTCATATTTATAAGGGCTTCTTTGATTCAAAGTAATTTCTAGAGCTTGGATCCTTAGAATTTTCTTCTACATAGTTGTCTGATTCGGAGGACTGAAACCCCTAGGAATGTTTTCCTAAGGATTGCTTTGCATTCTCTTTTGGTGGTAGTACAATTCCTTTGTTTTTTATGCAACGTCTCTTTGATGTATATTCTCATGGCTTTCTAATCTCATACTATGATTCAAGAGGACATGCCGTTTTAATCATGTACTCCCCCATTCCTAAATTACAAGTTTTAGAGTGGTTGGGCTTTTTTACAACCGTTCGTTGATGTCGATCTAACGGCAGACAAATACGAAGTACTGGGTAGTACTCCGATGAAAATACGCAAAAGTACTAAAACGAGTGGGGCCAGTACTCGTGACGAGGTGGGGACGCGTTTTAATCTAGGGGCAGTTTAGTCCTAGGACAATTTGCACGCGCCGCCCCTCTCGTCGAATGCATAACCGCTGCCATGGTGATTCACATTCCACAATTACTCATCGGCGGCCATCTCCTCCCTCTCCTCCAAGTCCACCTCAGTCATCTCCTCCTTCTTGCCGCTACAACTTCGCTCCACTCAGGCAACCCCCCACCCACCCCCACCCCCTCTTACACGGCAGATCGAGCTGATGGCCGGCGGCGAGAACACCGACTTCGTGCAGATCGCCGGCGGCGACCAGGTCTAGTTGGCCAGGTTGAGGGAGATCCGTTCTTGGTTTGACAACACAAGGCAGATGAACTGGACGGCAATGGCCACTCTCAAGAATATGACGAAGAAGGAGAGGGCAAAGCTTTGCCCCCCGCCCGCACAACCGATTGACAAGATCGAGATCCTCCTCTGGGCGATGGAGCAGGCCAATTCGTCCAGCGAGTGGACCAGGCGGAGGTGGTGGGCGTTCAGATCCAGGGTAGAGCATCCACTGGATCAGGAACCCACCGTGCACGAGGTGCCGTTGCAGATTGTGCAGCCTCCAACCGAGTTACCGGAGAATCCGAAGCGCAAGATGAGGAGGACAGTGGTCGCGACCTCGCTTCCCCGCCGTTCTCCACGCTTCCCTCGCCGCTCTCCTCGTCTGAACGGCGGCGGTAGCTATGTTTAGAGTAAGCTTCCCCACTCCTCATCTTCCTACTGCTCGTGCTTACATCGTGGTGATACTGATCGTAATAGCTCAGAGAGGGAATGCTAGATGGCATTTTAATCTCAATGAATTGCATGAATATTTGAGTACATGGATTTGGAGGATGGATTATGATGTATGTGAACCCTAGGCATCATATGAACCCTAGGAAAAATTAGTAATGTTCTAGTGGTAGACACTGAAATATTTCGGTACACACCGGTAGGCACTGAAATATTTCGGAACTGCCCTAGGCAAAATTTGTAATGTTGTAGTGGTGGACACTGAAATATTTCGGTACACACCGGTAGGCACTGAAATATTTCGGTACTGCCCTAGGCAAAATTTGTAATGTTGTAGTGGTAGACACTGAAATATTTCGGTACACACCGGTAGGCACTGAAATATTTCGTTACTACAATTTCAGTACACACCGATGCACACTGAATTATTTCAGTACTGCAGTTTCAGTACACACTGAAATATTTCAGTACTGCAAATTCTATACAAAGTTGGCATTTTGTCATTTATGTGTGAATCAATCCATGCATCATATGGCATAACTTTGTACATGAATTTGGGTCAATTTCATGTCTATTTATTGTTAAAATTATTGTCATGCCATGAAACACAAGACAAGTCACTGACCCAAGCTTGCAAAGATGACATATCAATGTTGCTGATATGCACGTTTTCACCAAGTCTTGTGTCTGAATTAAAACTGAGCATTTTTTTCTTGATGGTATCCATGGATCTAGAACTTCTATGAATTTGCTCATGTTGGATGTTTTGTTCTCCATCATTTGTACTAGCATTCCGTGCGATTAGATGCCATGACAAGACCCCTGGCATATTTATTTTCTTACCTACAACATCACATGTGTGTTTTGCAGGAAAAAACCTGGAGTTCACCGGGCTGGCTGAAGTTGTGAGGCTGGGAGGCTGATGGTGCTGCTACTGGCTGATCCTTCTTCTTTCGGTTTTTGTTCGTCATTTATCAAGCCGTTCGACCAGGGCTACTTCCCTATGTGTTGTTAATGTATTAAGTAGTTCCTTCGAATTTGTAGTATTAGTTAGTTTGAATGTGGACGTACCTTAATTTTTGGAACGAAATGTTGCTATGTAGGACCAAGGGTTTCATACCTTAATCTTTGGATAATTAATTATGTGAACTGTTGGATGTGGCGCACAACGAAACGCCTCTACCATTGATACTATAGTTCAACATGTCGGTCCAATTAGAGACCAGCCACTACCATATAGAACAGTTAGCATTTCATACTACAACCTGGCACGTACAAAACACATCACAGTGGAAGCACATCCCTAAGCACCTTGCATTGTACAAGGTTTTAGAGACCAGCCTCTACCATATATAACAGTTACCATGTCACACTACAGCATATAAAACAGCACACAGTGGAATAATCATAGCTAGTAGAGCATCAGTTACCAGTTAATAATAGTTGCAATCCATCACAAGCAATAGTACCTAGATATGAGTAGATATAGGTACGGTAATACACGACAAGTACTCGCAAACAAGAGCTAACATAACAAGTTCATTTCACATTGATACATGGCCCACTCCAGTTCTAAATGAGGTGGATGGTGATCATCATCCTCAAGTCATGGCGACGGGTGTTCGCAACAGTGAGTAGGATGGCCTGTCCTACCCGAAGATTCTTGGCACGAAGGAACTTCTTCCACCCTGCCCTGCTCAAGACAGTGCGACCGTCCGTGTCCACTGCATAGGCACAGCTGGTGATGGAGCCCGTTCTGGTAAGGCGTAGTCCAGCAGCCATGCCTTCTTCGCCCGGGTCGATGCCACAGCTATCAAGTAACCTCTTAGGTAATTTCTGAAAACAGTTGACATGATATATGATCATGTCACGTGCAATTATCAACAAAGCATACACTTCAAGACACATATATCATTGGATTCAACACTGAGCATATATATCATCACATCACTACACTATACGCCAAGCATCAAATTACTACAGTAATTAGGCATATCATTAGATTACTCCGTACACTAAGCATATCATCGCATATTACTACACTACATGCATGTCATAAAATTCTTCACTAAATGAATTCTAAACTTGGCCTCTCATCACAGTACTACAACATGCATATCATATGAAGTACTACACTAACTAAGCATGCATATCATGTAATTACCACACTAAGTAACATACCATGATATGCCGTTTAACATTCGTCCTTGTGAGGCGGGTCACGAATGGCTTCCCTAGGTAGTCTTCACGTAGCGGAAGCATGTCCCAGAGGTTGCCGATTTCCTCGTCGCCCAGGCTGAGTCCTTGGGCATACAGGTATTCAATAAGTGGGTTCTCATCATCATCTGAATCAGCACCATCTTCGTCCTCGTGAACTTCATCCTCACTATCCGGAATCAAATTTAGATAGATAACAGAAATCCTGGGCCTGTCTCTTCTGAAGGAGAAGCTGATCAATTCACCCCCAGTAAGACGCATGCGGGCGATGAAACGATCCCAATCATCTCCTCCTATATGGGTTATCTTTCGCCCCTTCTCGACCTGCATAGTGTATGGGCCCCCAAGAGCGTCGAAGGTCACGGTGTCTGCGACGAGCTCATTGAATGCCAATCTCACATTGCATGGTACGATCTGTGTAAGATAAAAACAAATAGCAGACACAATACATTAGTGCAAATAGAAAAAAAAACAAAAAGAATGTATTGTCAGAAGGTTCATATAAATTATTACCGCTGCAACAACAAAAGAAGGCTGGAAGTAGATGCCGAACAACGTGGCAGTAGAAAGGCTAGTCCGGCACCGTGAGTTGTAGCGTCCACATTGTGCTTCCTCCATTCTACACAGAACACGTTGAACTCTAAGTTGAATTGTACATAGTACAATACAAAGATCATACATATAATAAATCATAGTGATAACCTATATTGGCAATGGCCAATCAATCTATTTTCTATCATCTATGTAATAAAGCAATGGCAATGACAATGGCAATGCCCGGTTTATCTAAACCTGGGAATAGTTGGGCATCGAAACTTAAACCAGTCCAATCCACGGCACACATCAAAACCAAACCAATCCAGATATTTTCATTTAGAATCTAGACCAAACCGAACTATACATGCGCGTCATCCAACCCAATCCAAACCGTTTTCAACTTTTGAATTGAATCCAAAGGTTCAAACCGTGGACAAAGCCATATGCGAGGGCACGTCACGAATCTAGATCAGACATGGCGTCAAAGCTCGAGAGAGCCGACGAGCTCCGGCCGGCAACTGCGGCTCTTGGATTTGAAGCAGTAGTAGGTGGTAGTGGCGGCTCAAACTAATTGATTGATTTGGTCTCAAACCATATAAACCAAATCAAGATCCAATCCAAAAACTAAGTTTCAGTCCAAACCAATCGGCTCAGATCCGCCTCCGTAGGGAGACGCGTTTGGGGAAGGGAAGAAGAGTGGAGATCTGACGTACTTGCCGTAGTTGGCGGCGGCCGCGCACCGGCAGCAAAGAGAGGGGTCGTCAGCAGATGGCGGCGGAGGCGGCGGCGCTGGTCGAGAAGGGGAGAAAGAAAGATGTGGAGTGGTCGAGACAGGGAGAAAGAAAAATGTGGTACATGTGGTGGCTCGGTTGTGTGGATGACAAGGGGACCCACTTGTGAGACCAATGGCAATTGATGGCAAACCGTAGGAGGTGCACGACCGCGTGCACGACCGCCACGTCCCCACGTGGAATCGGGACGGCCGGGTGGGTGTGTCAAGTCAAATCGGCACCCGCGGCTTCTCGGTAACTCCAAGAGGCAGGAGCAGTGCCTTTCTTCCCCAAATCGGGTAGAAAACCCTCGTCCTCTCCCGAACCAAACCACCCTCTCTTCCTTCCTCACCACCTCACCACCCTCTCCTCCTTCGTCACCACCCTCCTCCCTTCCTACGCCTCCCTCCTCCAGTCTTCGACCGATGATGAAGCGCGGGCGTGAAGATGCGGCGGACGAGCCGGAGGCAACCATCGGAGCAGAGCAGTCTGCTGCCGTGGCTGCAGCCGTGGGTGGAGCGGCTGAGTCCGCCGTAGCGGCGGAAGCTGGCAGTGCAGCGACCGTTGTGCCTGCTCCCGCTGCCATCGCAGCCATCGAGGCACCCGTCGGCGAGCACAAGGTCGGGGAAGATCTGGAGGAGGAGGAGATGAGAAGGCGTAAGCGCAAGGTGCATGACGAAATCGAAGAGCTCATGGAGGATAACGCCATAAAGGAGTTCGACCTAGATAGCAGGAAGGGCAGCGACTTCGACGAGGATGCCATCGACGAGCTATCTGAGGTAGTACTCTGCTTTTTGCTCTGTTTTTTTCATGACATTGGGGTTTTTCTTGTTAACTAGATGAGCATCAATTTCACTTGGGCGTTCTAGTTGTACGTATGTAGGATTGTAGGGATCTAGCATAGATCTTCATGTTGGATGTGGATTTTTAAATCTGATTCACATTCTGATTCCAGCAGATACTCTGGTTTTTTTCATGGCATTGGGGTTAGTCTTGTTAACTAGATGAGCATAAGTTTCACAAGGGATACATTAATGAAAGAAGTGGGGTAATGAACCCAAATACAAGAAAATGTTCATGGCAGGGATACATTAATGAAAAAAGTGGGTTAAACAATGGATATATGGCAGGATTCTCCATTGGCTTCCCCAGGACAGTGACTAAATGCTGCAGTTCTTGATTCATTATAGTTTATGTACATGAATTAATTTGCACACATGTTCATAGATGATTAGTTTGCACACATGTTCATAGATGATCCATTTGCAAATTCTATACAGATTTCCATTTTGCAAAGGAAGTGATCGCTCCCTTAATAATTATGGGCTGACATTACATATCCACTGGATACCAAAAAATCAAAACATTTCATCTACCCAATTTTCCACAGTATGTTATTTAGATGATCACAGCCACATCTCTCATCAATATGAGCAGTGAGACACCCCATAGCTCCTTTACCAATTTCCTTCTAAAAGTTATCAGGGTCTAACAATGTTGGAGAAGCAGTTTTGCCGCTGTCAGAAAGAATAATGGTTTCTTCATTCTAGTAGATAGAACAAACCCCCCTTGTGTGAAACATGAAGGAGTACAATGAAGCCATTTTTCTGATTCCAATAAGAATTACACCTGTAACAAGTATCAAATATCATTAAACCAAGCCACTTCATGTAGTCTTTCATGTGTTAGTTATGTACTACTTGTGCACTAATCTATAAATGCAACTATTCCACCGTCCATATTTATGCATGTCAATTTATTTGGCTCAATTATGTATGTGCACATACGCCTTATTTCTAGCAAATAGATAGTTGCCATGTTTCACATGTGTACTTTCAAAACATTGTAATTAAAGTCAATGTACCATAATATATCACCTAAGTTGTTCTATGTGTACTAATTCACTAATTGACCGGAGGATGACAACGACGTGGACTACAGCATGGACAGCAGGCACAGCAAGAGCCGGTACACCCTGAGGCATCTGATTGCTGGGAAGATCAAGTACCGTTTCTTTGGCAAGATTGGGTGCCCTTTCTGTTGCAAGGTGATCGGTGGCGGCATAGATGGCATGATCCAGCATGCCTTCAGCACTGGCAATGGACATGGCAAGAATCGTAGTGCCAGTACTCTGGCTAAACATGCTGCCTACGCACGCTTCCTTGAGATTGTCAAAGTCAATGAGCCCTACAACATGCATTGAAGAAGGGAGAGAAGTGATGTGCTGCTAGAGTGCTGATGCTGCCCCAGGACCGCCGTGTCCTCTTATGTTATCTATGTTTCTTTGTTGTTGGAGTCTAAACTGATGTCCTATGGTGTGTCTGAACCTATGCTGAGCGGTGGTTGATCTGTCGTTTATGTTAAGAATTTGCTGCTACTCTGTTTTAGTGTTCCTAGTTGTTAATAATATTTTGGTGATGCATGTTTAAGCCTTGTACAATGCTAGATGCTTAGGGTGGTGCTTAGAAAAATAAACAGGGTTTTTCTGAAGCACCGGTGCATATTTGTACAGGAGAGATGCCTAGTTATGCGTCTACCCTGTACAAATAAGCACATGTGCTTAAGAAAAGCCTGGTTTATTTCTATAAGCAACTCCCCTAAGCACCTTGCATTGTACAAGGCCTTAGCAACTCAAGTATCGTACGGTGGTCTATTTTATGGTTGCTGTGTTATTCTGCCGTATGGTGATGCATGCTAGGAACTCTAATAATATGACTATGGTAGTTATAGCTTGGCATGACTATGTTTAGTGTATAACTCAGCATGTTCCTGCCATATCTATGAGCAGTTACAACTGAACTATGCATTAATTTTTGACAAAATTAAAGCATGCAAATGATTGCCGATTCCACCTATTGCCAAATCAAGCTTTGTACTGATGATGCATTAGATATTGCAATAAGTAGAGGATGCTCATGATTGCCAAAAGTACCTATTTCCACTTTCTGATAAGAACTCAACATGTATCAAATGATGCTAAAAGTAGAGCATGGGCATGAGAATGTATCAATGCATTAGATATTGCAATAAGTAGAGGATGCTCATGATTGCCAAAAGCACCTATTTCCACTTTCTGATAAGAAAAACAAAACGTGTATCAAATGATGCTAAAAGTAGAGCATGATCATGAGCATGTATCAATTAATGATCAATTGATGCTACCTATTTGTGTTTGAATGGGCTTAATAAAGCTGGTGCTGGTTTATGCTCTCTGCGTGACCGTGATGGTAACGAAGACACTTGGTTGGCTATGGTCTTGCTGTCAAATTTATGTTTTAGTTCTTTAAGACTCTTTGTTTTTGCTGCTTGCTCGGGACCGACTAGCTTTCTCGGGCGTCCACGTGCTCTCTTCCTTTTGGGGGAGTCGGGTGCACCATTTTCGGGGGAGTTGGGTGCACCAGTATCCTTCTGGGAATTGGATGTGTCAGGTTCATTCGAACCATCAGGATTGTTGACTAATTGTACGTCCTCTTCTGAAGCATCAGGTAGAACTGCTTGCTGGGCATCGTACACTTCCTTCTGTTTAAGAGAGAGTGTTGCGTTAGTTCTAATCATGAGACTTGTGAAATAAATGATATATTCTTGATGTAGTGCTAACCGTTATGGGGAACTTATATGATTCGAGACGAAGCGCATTGCAATCTGAATGCAGTAAGGCTGTACATATTTTCGACCTAAAAATATCTATCCTTGCCTATATTGGATAACCGACAATGACGTCAGCATAGCTTTCAAGCTAAACAAAGTACAAATATAAATTAGGCATTCAATTACCTGGTTCAAAATATCGGTCATTTCATCCCCGTTCCATGACAACATGTACTGCAGTGTCCAAACCGCACAGGAAGTCCTGCGATGTTTAGTTAAAGATCAGTAATCTTATTCGTGTACGCAACTAATAATTTATGAGGCCATGCGTACCCATCGGTCTGTTGTGGTATGTTCTCATAGCGTTTTTTGGTCCATTCGGCAAAATTGATGTTCTTAGCTGGTGATATCAACCCTTTCTTGACAGCTTCGTCAATGCAGAACTGAACCGAGTCCACCAAGGGTACGACGAGTTATACATAGGGTTACGGTACTTTGGGAGCTCATGTTCCATGCGGATCAAAAGAGGCAGCAAGAGAGCACTTACAAGAGAATCTTCCTTGGTCTTGTCGCAATGATAATTCATGGAGTTCAGAGTCTGAATTTCTTTTTTGTCAAAATTAAACATCATTAGCATCCAATGGTTTTGGTGTACATTCAGTGGGACATGCACCTGCAGTAAAATTCGGGTTGGGTTGAGAACCAAAATTTGTCGTGTACGTAAACTATGAAAGTGTGGAAAACGTGTACCTTTCGGCGCCCTACAAATTTTCTTGCTACACGAGCTAACCATGAGGCTGCACGTTCAACAGGAACCACCCCCTTCATTTGTAACAACTTTTCGGTTTCTTGAGGGGATATGATTGAGGTAGTATCATTCTCAATTTGGCTAATGCTAGCATATGCCATAATAACCTGCCAAATTTTCAATCATACAATAATAAGACAGTTGTTGCAGTAATGATGTAGAATAGAGTATAATGGGCTTACATCACCATAAATGTATTTATTGTCCAAATTTCGCTTCAGATTTTCTGCTGTGAGGGTAATGTCTCCGATTCTAGCTATTTCAACAGGGTCGTATGTTCCGCGGATGTAAACGGCTGTCTCTATGTCCTCATCCGTGAACTTGTAATCATTACCAAAGACAGGCTTCATCGGAGTTAATTGTGGTTCCTCATTGTTTTTCGTCACATGTCTTGCACTTGGTGTACTCGAAGTCCCTGTCGTGACTTGGCTAGCCCTAGGAGTTCCTGTCAGGGATGAATTGCACACATTGACTTGATCCTACAATGAACAAAGGTAGTTCATCATTAGTTTGTTACTTTTAGATATTAACGTGTTGGGCCATATTGATCACCTGCACGCCTCCTTTCTGTGACACTGATTGTCGGTTCCTTGTAAATTCGTATTTTAAGTCCTGTAACAATGCAAACAATAATGAACATGAAGGAACATATTCATAAAAAATACAAAATGCATAGTATGACATACATGGAGTTCCCTCCTTAAGTCTTTAATTTCGTCCTCGGCCTTCGACAACCTAGGATTAGTGCCACTTTTAGTCTTCATGTCGATCAAGTCTTCACCTAGAGTCTGGTATTTGACATCAAATCTGTGCTCAATTTCCATTAACTTCCTGCCTACCTTCTTTTCATGATCAGCAATGCGTGCATTCATGACTTCAACTACCATTTCAATCTGTGTAAACAAAATAAAACCCCGTTGATAACAATAGCTAAATGAATGAGGTTCCATGACACCTATTTGTGATATAGCAAAAACAAATAGTCTTTGGAGTACATACTTGCTGGCTACTAAATTGTTGTCCTTGTGATGGTGCTCGATACGAATCATGTTGATGCACATGTTCATCTTTTTTTCTTGGAAAATTATTAGAATTCTCGGATGGTCGTTGAGGAGCACAAATTTCCATGACAACCTATTTTTTAAAAATATAATGAACCATTAGTACCAAATAAAAAATCGGATATAGAAAGTTCAATTGTAGATAGGTACCAGCCCGTTATGAAGACCTCCTTTCTCGTAAGCATCGCTTCTTATAGTAGCCATCATTTCGTCCCATCGTGCGATCAATGGAGGGGGTCTAGAAGCATACATTAATCGGCCACTACGCACGTGCTCCCAGTACCAATACTACACAATAAATTAGTTCATCACCATACAGATATGCAACAGAACAATAATTAAAGGACATTAAGTAGTGATCTAGCACTAACCTGGAGCAGAATTAGATTTCCTTGTAGATTTATGTGATCTCGATTTCTAAACTTGTGAACGGACTTGAAGAAGTGATTAAGTGTGAAACATCCCCAGTTAAATTTTCGAAGGTTTTCAAGATCTGTAACAAGGTTGAGATATTTCGAGTCCACATAATGTTGTGCTGTTGGTGCTAGAACAGTACCAATTGCGTACAGAATGAACCATCTCAGGAAATCACCGTCTGGGCTTTGGAAGCTCGGATCGCCGTTTCAAGGTCAGAAATCAAAATTTGCCCATTGTTTGCATAGGCGGTAAACAATTCTGTGTCGGTTTGATTTTCCAGATGTGGCTCTATATCCTCCCCTTCTATCGGAATGCCAAATATACCTTGCACGTCCTCTTTTGTTATAGGAATTGGCGTTTTACCGATGGTAATGGATTTCGTGTCCATATCTATGCTCTTGGCTAGTCTAACCAACATTATGCGACGTAGAGTCACTTCATGCATCTGGGTTAGACCGCCAAGACTAGTTTCTGATATGATGTACTTTTTGTGGTCTTCTGACAACAGTTTCATGGTTTTTCCGAACCTTGTCTGTGAGCATACTAACTTCATATGACCATGCTTTTCGGCGAGTTCCTGTTACATTCCATTAAATAAAACTGAGTACACATGAATTATGTGTATGAAACGATTGTACACAAACAGCCAATTACTTACCGCATCGGTAGTTTCGGAGATGGGATTTTCTCCATTATTAAGGTTCGTATCTGAAACTGATATTGCTGCCTCGTATGCAATGATAAAATCGGGCTCAATTAATCTGAACAAAATTGGAAAATGTATAACAAAATTAGCAAAGAATTAATTTTAACAAAATTAACTGGGTCATTTAACATATGATCCACTTATGGTTTAAGCACAGAACCTATTTGGGTGCAAAACCTATGAGGGTTCAACAACTAAAGCATCGGCGGACAACGATTATAAAGAGTTACGATCAGCTAATACCTTATCTCGGAGATGGTGCCACCGAGTAGATGGCGGCGGTTAGTGCGTCGGAAACTATAAGTGCCGGTATAGCGCGGTCGACGGCGCAAAGGAAAAACGGCGCGTTCACGCGAGGAGGAGGCGGCGAGAAGAACACTGACGTCCGAGCCCTCAGATCACGTTGGCGGTGGGCGGCGAGTGGTGGCCGCCGACTCCTGTATTCTGCGGGCGACCGACGTCTCCGATCTGATCTTGTAGCGGTCGTGGGAGGTGCGGACGGCCCGGGTGGTTAGAATGCGGAGCTGTAATCGCGGGATTTAGGGAGGGGTGGGCCGCGTGAGTTATGTGAGATTTGGATAAATGATATAAAGAAATAAGAAAATCTTGTGAACTCGGTGTGGGGTTTACGGGGTTTAGGGTTTAGGGGTTTAGGGTTATTAGGGTTTAGGGGTTTAGGGGTTTAGGGTTATCAGGGGTTAGGGTTGAGTGTTTACATGCAAGCCCGGAAATGCGTGTGTGAGAGAACGTACTTGCATGTATATGTACTAATGATCCCAAACTTTCTTAATGGCATCCTATGACCACATAGAGAATGAATGCATAATGGTTTCCATGTTGGGCAAAATTTTGAATGTTTATACGGTTTAGTGGGGGGGGGGTTTAGGGTTATCAGGGTTTAGGGTTTAAGGGTTTTAGGGTTGACAGAACTATGTTTGTCTTACGGTGGACGTAGCACACACACCGGACATTGGTGGAGCGTTGGTCTACAATGGATTCCCTCCGGTAGCATCGATCCGATCCGTTGAATGGCTCGGCCGACAAACTTCGTGCCACATAGAGCATGCATCCATCCACTGGACCGGATCAATGTTGGGTTGGTTTCATACAGGTGAGGAAAGAAGCTAGTGTTTTCGGGGTGTTGACATGCTAGGCCGGAAATGCGCGTGTCAGAGATCGTACTTGCGTGTATAATCCCAAAAATCTTTCATGGCATCCCATGAGACCACATAGAGAATGCATGCATAATGGTTTCCATGTGGGGCAAAAATTTGAATGTTTTTACGGTTTAGTGGGAGGGGGGTTTAGGGTTATCAGAGTTTAGGGTTTAAGGGTTTTAGGGTTGATGGAACTATGTTTGTCTTACGGTGGACGTAGCACACACACCGGACATTGATGGATCGTTGGTCTACAATGGATTCCCTCCGGTACCATCAATCCGATCCGTTGACTGGCTCGGCCGACAAACTTCGTGCCACATAGAGCATGCATCCATCCACTGGACCGGATCGATGTTTGGTTGGTTCCATACAGGTGAGGAACCCAGCTAGTGCTTTCGGGGTGTTGACATGCTAGGCCGGAAATGCGCGTGTCAGAGATCGTACTTGCGTGTATAATCCCAAAAATCTTTCATGGCATCCCATGACCACATAGAGAATGCATGCATAATGGTTTCCATGTGGGGCAAAAATTTGAATGTTTTTACGGTTTAGTGGGAGGGGGGTTTAGGGTTATCAGGGTTTAGGGTTATCAGGGTTTAGGGTTTAAGGGTTTTAGGGTTGACGGAACTATGTTTGTCTTATGGTGGACGTAGCACACACACCGGACATTGATGGATCGTTGGTCTACAATGGATTCCCTCCGGTACCATCGATCCGGTCCGTTGACTGGCTCGGCCGACAAACTTCATGCCACATAGAGCATGCATCCATCCACTGGACCGGATCGATGTTTGGTTGGTTTCATACAGGTGAGGAACCCAGCTAGTGCTTTCGGGGTGTTGACATGCTAGGCCGGAAATGCGCGTGTCAGAGATCGTACTTGCGTGTATAATCCCAAAAATCTTTCATGGCATCCCATGACCACATAGAGAATGCATGCATAATGGTTTCCATGTGGGGCAAAAATTTGAATGTTTTTACGGTTTAGTGGGAGGGGGGTTTAGGGTTATCAGGGTTTAGGGTATAAGGGTTTTAGGGTTGACGGAACTGTGTTTGTCTTACGGTGGACGTAGCACACACACCAGACATTGATGGAGCGTTGGTCTACAATGGAGTCCCTCCTGTAGCATCGATCTGGTTCGTCGACTGGCTCGGCCGACAAACTTCGTGCCACATAGAGCATGCATGCATCCACTGAACCAGATCAAATGCGCGTGTCAGAGATCGTACTTGCGTGTACATGTACCATCCGTTCCATCCACTGGCTGCACCGACAACCTTCGTGCCACATTGTTCACATTGTCCAGTTAACACTTTGTATAGATTTTTTTGGTAAAAATGAAAGAAATAATGCAACTAATCTGAATGTAACGTTTGGCATGTATCAAACCAAGTTGCTACTATTCCTCAAAAAAAACCCAGTTAGCCACTAATTGCGCCAAAATATCTCGTAATTACCAATGAAAATGGGTTGACAATTATATCTGGAAATTCTTGGACTGAATTTATTGCTCTTCCTTTTTTAGAGAACAATAAGTTAGAATGGTGGGCGGCGGGTTGGCACGGGCACGGCGATGGCTCGGTCTTGTGTGATATGTGGTTCGACCCGCGGTCAGTGCACATGTTTTGGAAGCCCTGAAAAGATCGCGCTCATTAAAAAAAACTTGCATCGAAGCGCATTACTTCAAAATAACTAATTAACCCTACAATCACGGATATATACCTTCCCATTCTACCGCATATCTACCCTACCCTAACCACCCCCATCTACCTTGTTTCTCCTCACATAGCCATCGCCGGGATCGCGCCATCGCTTCTCAAGCGACCACGCCGACGCCGGATTAAAAAGGTCTCTTCCACGGCTTCTCTCATCTTCGATTGCAGTGCTGATTATTTTTTCCATTGATTCAACCAACAAGTAATTTCCGAAGAGATTAGAAAATCCAGCTTTTGCCATAGTTGAGTAGTTCTGGTGTGATTCGAGTACAGGATGTCATGCAAGAGCTTTTTGATTGATAGTTTGTACTAGTTGATCATACGAACTGATTATGAATATTTTTTCATGGTCGTATTGTTTCGAATTAGGTGGATGAGGGTGTGGATACAGTTTTCATACTATGGGTATATGTGTTGCTGCAGGGACCATGGTCTCAGAGGCGCATAACAACCGTGCGGAGTACGACAAGTCTTTGCATGAAGCGCGTCGGGAGATCGACTTGAAGGTGCAAAAGGATCGCGCTGAGGTAGATAAGAAACTGAAAAAAGAACGTTCATACGTGGACAGGATGATAAAGGAGGAGCGTCAGGAGTTTTCCCTTAAGATGGCGAAGATGCGTCTTGAGATTGAAGAAAAGTATAAGAGGGACTGTGAGTACATGGAATTTTTTTTGTCTTAGGCTACAAGGAAATGCATCAAACGTTGCAGAAGGACCGGAAGCTTGTGGACAGTATTATACAGACAGAGCGAGTCAAGATGGATGCCTATGTGTTGCAGGCACGTGCGGATATGGACAGTAAGTTGCTACAGGAGCGGTCGGACATGGATTATAAGGCCATGCTGGAGAAGGTCCACTTGGAAGGACATATGTTAGAAGACCGTGCGATCTCACGGCCACCCCGACAACATGTCTTCAATTATTCTCCCCCTGTAAGTATCTCGCACCGATTCTATATATTAAGGACCTACGTATTCTATGATACAAACATCCTCAATTTGTGGCAACCTTATGTCGGCGATTGTATGTAGGCTAAGCATCATGAGACGGCACAGTCGCCATTCACTCGAGACATTGCGATAGAGTCACCCGTCCAATGCCACATCAGTCCACCCCAACAACATATCGTCAATTCTCCCCTTGTAAGTACCTCGCAACGATGCATACCCAAGATATGGTATGACCTTTCAAAACTTGTGTGTAAACCCACTATCAATGTTTCATACGCAGGATAAGAAACCTGTGATGGCAGAGTCCCCAGTCACACCACATGAAGGATACATTCAACATAATAAGGTGAGAAGGTTTGAGATGACACAATCCCCAGTCACTCCACATGAAGGATACATTCCACAAAAGCAGGTAACAACGCCGCAATGTTGCTATGCACATAAAAATTATGTTTGGCCCTTTACTCATTGAATGTATTAACTCTGATGTGAGATACTAGGTGCTGGTCATGGAATTTTTTGTTAGTAGGGATGATGAGATGTCACATGTCCCGAGAGCATACTTTGATGAACACCCGGCAGAAGTCAGAATTTTTGAACCCGCCAAAGTGACCTACGATCTCATTATGAGTGAAATGAGAGATACTTTTGGTTGCAAACTGGGAGCAGAACTGTACTACTTCTTACCCGGGTCTGCGTGCAAGCTGCCAAAAGGAATGTTCTTGATTGCAGGACCAGATGATGTACAAAAAATGCTTTTTGATCTGAATGGCAGCAAGACATGTCACCTGTACATTGTGTACAATAGAACTACGGCTTGTTTTCCCGAGGATGACATTGATTCCGAGGTTCAAATTTTACATTTTGCATGCATCTAGTTTATGGCTACGTCTTTTTTGAGTTCTTCCAAATACAATTCCTATGGTTTTCTACAGGAAGTGAGAATCCAAGAAATGGAGGGTCTTGCTAGAGAGTTGGCAGAGAAAGACCAAGAACAACTTAAGTTGTATGGTTACATTGATGTTAAAGAGAAAAAGATTGAAGCACATGGGTCGTCGCCAAGCCCGACACAATCTCCAACGACGCAACGCAAGAGGTCACTGGATTTTGGCAGTGCAGAAGACAATATGGAGTAGGCTCAATTGTTTCTCAACCAGTTTAAGCTTCAAACCAGGATTATTTAGTTGCAAACAAACCTTTTGTTTTCTGTTTCACACTATGTTCGCAATTATGGTACAATTTATTCATGATACAGTTCTTTGAACAACAATGCATGTGTTTTATGATCAAGCATACAGTTGTTTCTGAGTTGTTTTTGAGATGGCATTGTGTCTAAAGAAGTTTCCATCTATAAAACTTGGCACGCAGTCGCATCGGAATCACGTATCACGCGAGAGGCGTGCGTCGCATGGGAGAGCGTCGCACGCGAGCTTGTTTTCGGGTAGAAATCATAACATATTTCGGATAGACAAAGTTCACGTCCGCCACCTGCGCATGCAAACCCACATCGCCGCCATTCCCATGCATGCATGCCTCAGGCGCAGACAACGAGACGGCCCATCCGAATTAGGCCCATCCGAATTAGGCCCATCCGAAGTAGGCCATTAGAACCCTCCCCCCACTCCACCTATTCCCCTCGCGTTGTGGCCTCCCTCCCTCCATCGCCAGATCCCCCACTCGTCCCCCTCTGTCCGCCGCCCCTGCACGCCGTCGGCGACTCCACCCCCGCCGCCCCCGCGCCCCCCGAACGGGATCGGCCGGATCCATCTCCTCAACCACTGCAGGACAGCGCAGGTACCCCAGTTTCTATTGACGTCTCAATGGTATCCATGCTGATAATGCTAGGTAGATCGACTGAGTGTAGCAATTTTGTGCCACCAATCCACTTTTCTGGAAAATTCTTGCTAGAAAACCATCTGAAACTTGTGATGCTTGCTACTGTATAATATAGGACTTTTAAAAGTTCTGTTATGATGGCACTATTGGACACATACAGTAGAGCTGCGTTTTTAGTTGTTATACTTTCAGTTACCATCAATGCTTGGGAAAGGACGAATTGGATGCATTCAGGTCTGCAGTTGATAGAGTATCATCATAATGTAGGTGCTGTGTTGTGTGATTCTTCATGCTGAGAACTTCAGCTTTTCAGTTATAGTGAAAGGCTTCTGTATAAAAAAAACTACTAAATGATCACAAAAACTTATAGATAACATTCTGTATGATCTGACCAAAACTTGAACTAAACGATCACCAAAAGTTGAAGGATTTTGCATCACATCACAACCATAAGTGTTCTGCACCAGCATCATAACAATCACATAACTAAATAACAAAAGCAAACTTGTTCATCATTACAAAAGCAAACTTGTTCAACATAACAAAAGCTAACTTGTTCAGCATTACAAAAGCAAACTTGTTCAACCACATAACTGCAAACTGAGACACATAATACCACAAACAACTCAATATCCCCAGTAGTAGGGGTCATCCCAATGATCCTCCGCCTCTTGCCAGTACTCCAAACCTTCTTTGACGATTTTGATTTTCTTCCATGCCTCGTAGGTGACGTACGCATCTTTCGCTCCGTACTCGATGAGGTTGTTTGGCAGTGGGCTGTCCCCCCATAGTTTGTGGTCCAATTCCTTGTTGATCTTCTTCTTCATTTCCTTGTACGATGGGTGGATGAGGCTGGCTGCAAACTCAGCCAAAGCCTGCCACTTCTTTCCATTTTTTGGAACTCTCCATTTGCGCTGCATGCCGACGTACTTGTCGGGGTTGATCTCCAAACCAGACAATTTCAGCTTCTCCTTGTCACCTCCAATGGAGAAGCCAACAAAGGTGTACAGCTTCTTCTCCTGCAGGAGCAGGCGGAGTTCCTTGGGCCTGCATCAAATTAATCTGGTGCATCAAATTCATCTACTTCAAAAACTTCAGAAACTACTAATTAGACATAAAATTCAGAACTAGTATTGCATCTACTCCAGAACTTCAGAACTAGTATTGCATCTACTTCAGAACTTCAGAACTATTGCATCTACTTGAGAAACTTCAGAAACTTCAGAACTATTGCATCTACTTGAGAAACTTCAGAAACTTCAGAACTATTGCATCTACTTGAGAAACTTCAGAACTATTGCATCTACTTGAGAAACTTCAGAAACTTCAGAACTATTGCATCTACTTGAGAAACTTCAGAAACTACTAATTAGATAGAAACTTCAGAACTTCAGAACTAGTATTGCATCTACTTCAGAACTTCAGAACTATTGCATCTACTTCAGAAACTTCAGAAACTACAGAAACTACTAATTAGACAGAAACTTCAGAACTTCAGAACTAGTATTGCATCTACTTCAGAACTACAGAACTATTGCGTCTACTTCAGAAACTTCAGAAACTACTAATTAGACAGAAACGTCAGAACTTCAGAAACTTTAGAACTGGATGTTTTTACCATTTGGTTGCCGCGGTGATGTGGTATACCAGGACGAGATCCTCCACGCATAACTGTAGAACTGCAGCCTTTTGCGGAGGTTCATCTTCCCTCGTATACTCGACATCAACGCTGATCGACCGAGAAAGCATGCCGCTGAGCCTCCTCCTGATCTCGCGGATCCTCTTGTCGGCTTCGTCTGGATTGCTGGTGCATATGACATCCAGCTTCTCCTTCTTCAGGTGGATATCAATCATGAGCGGCACGGTGTAGTCCTGCTTCTGCCCGGGGACCGGAACGTCGTCATCGACCACCAGCGGCTCCTTGCCAGACGCCTCACCTTGGTGATGCTTGGCAGACGGAGGGGAGTTGCTCCACGATGCCTCCGCCATTCTCTTGGCAGACGGAGGGGAGTTGCTCCACGATTCCTCCGCCATTGCCCTCCTGGCCAGCGATGGTGGAGGCAGAGGGGAGTTGCTTGATGGTGGAGGCAGAGGGAGGAAGATGGAGCGGCAATGGAATGAGGAGGAAGGCAGAGGGAGGCAGATTGAGCGGCAATGGAATAGGAGGGGAGTTCCCTGCCTCGTGGGGAGTTGCCAATGGAGGGGAGTCGTGGGGAGTTGCCAGTGGAAGGGAGGCGTGGGGAGTTGCCTCGAAAACTCAAACGTCCTGCCCTTTGGCCCTCGAAAAATCTGGAGGGGAGACGTGGGCCCTTTGGTTTGTCCTGTTTCTGAAACAAAAAAATAACAGCCATATTTTGCTCTCACTGCAACCATATTAAGAGATAAAAAATGGCACCAAAAAGTCACTGCAGCCATCCTAAATGGCACGAAAACAGCACCAAAACAACATCAGCCAAAACAGCAAAAAATGCATCCATCGATCGTTCTTTATTTCTTCTAACATTCCGTGTTCTGTGCAGTGAGATAGACACAACGCTACAAATGCAGGCTGACAACGCCCGCGATTTCATGACCATCAGGACAGACGGCGGCTTCATCCACGCTCCGGTCCCATGAGTCGAGTCGAAAGTAGTGATGCTATGTGTAGTTCTGAAACATTGATTGGCTCATGTTGTAATTAAACTTTAATGAATTGTATGTCTCTTTGGTTTGGACAGTCGTTAAACTTAGATGTAATCTATGCTATTTATTACTAGGACCATGAATTGTGCTATTAATGCCTTGCTTTTCTCTTCCGATCCTTTTGTTGCATACTTATTTATTTCTTATGTATTGTCTGTTGTTTGGCTTGTGCATAGAGATGCTGTCGTATGTCATGCACAAGGGTAAGGTTCCCGAAGTCTACGACGACTGGGAGGAGTGTCGGAGACAGGTTCACCGTTTCAGCGGTAATAGTTACAAAGGGTACACCACTAGGGCGGAGGCGGAATCTAGATACGCACGCTATCTAGCGGGAGAGAGGAGGGAGCGTTGGAGGAACCGGATGAAGACCAGTTTCATCGCGATGATGTTCATCGTGATGACCGCAACTCTCTTCTATGTGATGGTAGTTTAGATGATCGATATCGACTTGTAATGTGAAGACAAACTCGCTACTCACGGTCTCGAGACTTGTAATGTTCTATATTTGTTCGGTCTTTTGAATTCGGAGACTAATATGATGAATTGTATTCGGAGAGCTATCTTCTATTGTATTGGATGAATGTGCTGTTGCTGTGTGGTGATGTCTATATTCTGTCCAATAATATATTTTGTAACCTGTGAAAATATCAGAAATGTGCATTTTCCAACCACCTCCAAATCACCTCAGTTTTGGCACACATGATCTCTTCCACAAACAAAACTAGGTTTCCAAGTTTTTGTATTTTTTATTTTTTTTGAATTTATAATGCCCTCTAGACTGACTGCTGAAAACATCGGTCTATGCCTCAAGGGGGCATTGTAAAATAAATTTTTTCAAAATCTTCTTGCATACACATGTTTTGCACATGTGGGTGACCGAGTACAAGAAAATTTGGGTGATTTGGAGGTGGTGAAAAAATTCACGTTTTTTCAAAAAATGGCTTAAGTTAGAACAAATGGTCCCTCCGGGAATGCGGGCATTTTTTGGACCACCTCCAAATCACCTCAGTTTTGGCACACATGATCTCTTCCACAAACAAAACTAGGTTTCCAAGTTTTTGTATTTTTTATTTTTTTTTGAATTTATAATGCCCTCTAGACTGACTGCTGAAAACATCGGTCCATGCCTCAAGGGGGCATTGTAAAATATATTTTTTTTCAAAATTTTCTTGCATACACATGTTTTGCACATGTGGGTGACCGAGTACAAGAAAATTTGGGTGATTTGGAGGTGGTGGAAAAATTCACGTTTTTTCAAAAAATGGCTTAAGTTAGACCAAATGGTCCCTCCGGGAATGCGGGCATTTTTTGGACCACCTCCAAATCACCTCAGTTTTGGCACACATGATCTCTCCCACAAACAAAACTAGGTTTCCAAGTTTTTGTATTTTTTATTTTTTTTGAATTTATAATGCCCTCTAGACTGACTGCTGAAAACGTCGGTCTATGCCTCAAGGGGGCATTGTAAAATAATTTTTTTCAAAATTTTCTTGCATACACATATTTTGCACATGTGGGTGAACATGTACAAGAAAATTTGGGTGATTTGGAGGTGGTGGAAAAATTCACGTTTTTTCAAAAAATGGCTTAAGTTAGACGAAATGGTCTCTCCAGGAATGCGGGCATTTTTTCGACCACCTCCAAATCACCTCAGTTTTGGCACACATGATCTCTTCCACAAACAAAACTAGGTTTCCAAGTTTTTGTATTTTTTAATTTTTTTTGAATTTATAATGCCCTCTAGACTGACTGCTGAAAACATCGGTCTATGCCTCAAGGGGACCTGCATGCAAGAGTCGGGGACCTGCATGCAAGAGTCGGGGACCTTCATGCAAGAGTCGGGGACCTTCATGCAAGAGTCGGGGACCTGCATGCAAGAGTCGGGGACCTGCATGTGAATAGTGATTCATCAAGGCCTTGACAGCTACTGGCACAGCGACTGCCGCCCGATTTGCATGCAGCGAAGATGAACGTGCATGGAGGTTTTTCAAAGATTTCCAAGCACACCCGAGTGGGCCCCGCTTATTTAAAAAATAGGTCAGTCATTATTGATCTGTAAATGAAGAATATGCATGATGATTATGAATATGCATGACAACCATAGTAAGGGTGAAGAATCATGGTGCCCAATTTGTCGAAATACATCATCATTCTTAAAGTTGGACATGACATGATACACACAGAAAATGGAAACGAAAGATGTCGAACTAATACAGTAACATGGCAGTACAACCGCACTTCACTAAATTACTGTCACGATGAAATAGAATGTAAAGACCACGTCACACAAAGCTGAATGGCACACGACTTTCTCTGGCTCATCATCGGTTCATGTTGTATGTAGATATCACAGTTCAGCCTCGAGATCCTACACAGAATAATAGAATAAATCACATGGACACCAATTATGAGTAAAACACATGCAAAAAAATGAACATATTTCGTACCTCTAGCAATTTAGCGCATTTACGTCGATTGTGACCTGGTTTCTTGCAATAGCCACAGATATTCTGTGATCTTGACTTCTTTGTCTTTGCCTGCAGCCTTTTCTTCGGTACACCTCGTCCTGGCACATGCACGGGATCCAGAACCTTATCAACTTTCTGCGAGTGCGGCATCAACGGACCAAACCTAATGTTGTTATGCTGAGCATTAGTTGACTCCTTGCTGTCAGCTAGTTCAAAACTTGATTGATTGCCATGATGTTGTGCTTGCAAAAGCATCTTTAGACGGTGATAGTCCTCATCAGAGTGGCATGCCTGGAAACTTGCAGCGTGACTACAATTCCGCAACTCGCGGTACCTCTGCAGGCTTAGCGAATAGTCATACATCTGGTTTTTTCTGGTAGGTGCGTATGCACATTTTGCATTCATAGTCCACCTAGTGGGAACGCAACAATCGGGCAGAATTGTTTGTTTTAAAATCCCCAATATGTAAAAAATGTGGGAACATGGTGTGCCTGCGCATTCCAGCTTACGGCAAGAACAACTCACCCTGTGCAAAAGACCTCCTTGCTCTTCAATGCGCACTCCAAATTTTTTATCCATTCTTTCCTGTTTGGACACAACATAAGTGGAATCTTCTGATCCATCTAGTATCTCTCTAATCTGACATTTGCTGACAGCATCTATGCTCCATAAGACTATCTTAAAGACACTAGGTGTGAAAACTATTGCGGCGTGTTTCTCAAGCGGCGAAGCATTTTCCTCTGTAAATGGAACGAACTGCAAGGCTTCGACGTCATGGAGAGCTTCGTTAATCAGTCGCGACGCAAGGCAACGCTCATAGTGCTCTAGCATTTCAAACAACGACATCTTACCCTCAAGATGCGTATGTAGCACAGAGTTCAAGCTCTCACTCCTCTGATTGCTGCTCAATCCTAGGAAACAACGCCCCTCAAGATATGGAGCACACCACAACTTTCTCATCTGATACATCTGATGCAGCCAAGACTCCTCACTGGTTACTTTATTCCGTTGTAAGAATTGTATCCATTTTATCTCATGCTCTTCAATGGAAGAAGTATCATAAATGAAAGATCTGAATTCCTCCTTTACGTCATCATCATGCAGATGGCGTACAATGTTCTGCTGAATGTGTCATATACATAGTCTATGGTTTGAGTCTGGCCAGACCACCCTTATTGCTCTCTGCATTGCAAGGTCCCCATCTGTGATCACAGATATTGGATGCTACTGTGCCATGCAATCAGAAAAGGTCCGCAACATCCACTCGTATGTCTAGCTTGTTTCATGAGAAATTATACCACAGCCAAATATAACAGTGCTGCGGTGGTGATTCAACCCGACAAAAGGCACGAATGGCAGATTGTATTTGTTGGTTCTGTATGTGCTATCGAAAACAATGACGTCTCCGAAAGCCTCGTAGTCAAGTCGCGATTGACTATCAGCCCAGAACAGTCCCTTCAGATGGCCATGCTCGTCTACCAAGTACTTGAAGAAAAAATCCACATCTCGCTCTCGCCTCGCCATCATGTGCATGATCACCGTTTTAGCATCACCGGCACTGATTGTCTCCTGCTTTTTAGCATGGCAGAGATTGTAAACGTCCCTCTTTATGCATCCAACCTTATCAAATCCACCGTATTGAAAGCACAAAATATCCATAATACGGTATTTACGGATCCCACATTTTTCCATGTCCGCAATGTCCGCTTTCTGCTCATCGCTAATTCATCTGTGCGAACGCAGTAGACAAGAAAGATCCCGTGGGGCTAGAGGATGGCTGTGCTCATCAATGAAATCCTTGACAAACCACCGACCGGTTTCCTCCTGTCTCGTAATGACCAATTTAGCATTACACCCAACACGAGTTAAACTTCGTGGCCTCCTCTTTCTATCTTCCATCTTTCTTTTCATGTGCTTATCTTCGCGAAACCCTTGACGACTACACACAATTTTCCTTAAAATTATGTATTTGTTGGATCCATCCCGCTCAACGTAGCTTTTCCTCACACTAAAACCTTTTTCAAGAGCATATTTGTTGTAGAATTCATAGCCTTCAGCCTCACTATCAAACATCTTGCTGACAACATTTACATACTCGAACATACTCTCATCACTTGCATACGCCATGTCTTCCTGCATATGACATGTGAGGGAAACCAATCATCAACAGCTTTCTGTTTATCAATGTTGCAGGTGTAAAATAGCTCATAGGCAAAGACAAGTGCATGGAAAAGACTTTGCTGGTTTGACATGTGAGGGAAACCAATCATCAACGTCCAACAAGTAGTATCTCATCTTCCTTTAAACTATATTTCATGCGCTATGCAAACCTAAAGTGATGATGACTTTAATAAACTAAATTAAGTGAACTATGGAACCAGTATCTCATCTTCCTTTAGTATATCTCATCTCAAACGTCAACATCTTACTTAAACAAACATGATGCGATTAGCTCAAGAGAAACTATGCCACGATGAAGCTTTCCATTCGTTGTTCTAGTCCGTACCCGGATCTTGTGGGGTTGAGGTTGTACTGCATGCACGGTGGAGGGGCGCAACGGCCAAGAGAACGAGCAGAACGCCAAGCCGAATTCATACCTTAAGGATGGTACGCGCGAAGAGATGGGATCGCCCGCCGCGGTCGCCGCCGATTCAGCCGGCGCAGATCCGGCCTTCTTCTTCTTCGGTGACGGCGTGGGGGGCTGGGGTTGGTTGGGTGGAGGACGAGGACGATGAATTTATTCCTCTCGCCGGGCAGGTCGAGGACGGAGAAGGTCAGGAGCGGCGAGCGGCGATGAATAGATCGGAGGAGGATTCTGAACTGGATCGAGTAGACATGGATCTGGTCCTCAGGTGATCGGTTCAAGAAAAGATATTTCCCCCTGGATCATTATGCCCTTATCGCAATTAACATATTAAATTTAATCAATTAAAGTTCCCCGCAAGATCTGACGGCTAATAAAAATCAGACGTGATCAGACATGTAAGTACTGCTCAGTACTCCGAGTACTAACCCAATCACCGTAAAACAGCTCTTCCTAAATATAAGCTTTTTTTAGAGATTCTAATGTGAACTACATACAGAGTAGAATGAGTAAATCTACACTCTGAAATAGGTCTTTACACATCTATATGTAACCCATATTGAAATCTCTTATTTAGAAACGGAGGGAGTATTTACTATTACCGGGTTTTGAGAATCTGTGAATCAAAGAGGCCCCAACGACCGAGGGTAAAGTATATGGGTTATGTCGTTGTCCATAAGAATCTACAACAAAAAGATGTACGCAACGAGGCAACCAGCAATGCGTTATTCCACCAACGGATCTGCAATTTTAAAATCATGTTCTTATCAACACTGTCGTTTTACCGTCTCAAACAAATCCTACTTAAATAAGCTAGACTGCATCATCTCCGCCACCCCCTATCACTAGTTAGCTAGGAATGACAACGACTCACATAAAGAAGACACGCAAAGCTAGCCTAGCTTATGGAAGAAGATACAATTTTGCTTGTGCTAATCCGCTGGCCTGAACCATTCACATGGTGCGATTGTTCTTTCGACGATTAGAAATACAAGTCTAGATTCTGGCAGCCCAGCTAACGTTTTCAGCTGTATCTACGTTTATGAACAGGCATAGACCCGGGACCAGTTATGGTGATAACTCTATTATACATGCCTCGGATGCGAACATACTAATACTAATGCAAGTACACTGCACCAAGTATGATGAAGTATAAGTACCAACACTTCGTCGAGGGAGACATTCGGCAATCAAACCGTACGTACGTCAGTGCATACTCTTCAGTTCGCATGATGTTTGAAGGTCTTGGCACTGCTGAATATATTGTCCACTTCACTTTATCAGTTCAAACTTTTCAATGAATTGATTAGAGCATACATTCAATATGGTGTTGAAGTCAAGAAGTCTTGAGTTCAAAGCATTGCCATCTAAGGACTAGAGTCTACATGTGAGAGGTAGTGTTGAAGTATATGGTCCGTCTCTCCATCAGCTCGGACTTTTGAGTGAATTTACCGAACCATGAATTCAAGGAGTCTTTATCAAAACAAATGGATTCAATGGGAATTTTAGGCAACATATTTTTGTATTCTTGGCAAAGTAAAAGGCCAAGTGATAACATTACCCAAAGAGGGCAAATTACAACACAACCCCGTATCACATGTGCCACTCGGTCATGCACGGAGAGGGCACGTAAGAGGCCACACGTTGAAGAACGGATGAAGGAACCGACGAACACCTCTCCACCATGCAGCTTTGCCGATGACAACCATCACGGTGCAAGACACAATCGCCAGCCGGAGATGAAGATGGTGACCTGCTTCATGGTACCAATGAAAGAAATTTCGCCAAGATTCCTCTGGAACTAGAGGAAATAGAGCTCGCCGATGCCAAATGTCCCGTAGATGCACACACAATGGAGATTCAAATTTTGACACATTTTTGTACTCTTTTGGTTTTGGTTTCATTTAGAACAAGAGGCACATTGCTTACAGAAAATGAAGTATGGAAGTAGTTGATTTGACAACTTCTCATGCACACATATACGACTTATATGTGCTCCATCCGTTCCAAAATAATTGAAGTTTTGTATTAGTCCTAAGTCGAACTTCCTTAAGTTTGACCAAATTTATAGAAAATTTTGCTAGGATCTACAACGCAAAAGACACATAGTATGAAAATATATTTTATAAAGAATCTCAAGCGACTAATTCAATACTCTAGATGCTAATATATTTTTCTATAGACTTGATCAAATTTAAATAAATTTGACTTGGGACAAAACCAAAATTTTAATTATCTTGGAAGGGAGATAGTACATGCTCTATAGAAATATAAGGCTTAATTACTATTAAAAAAAACTACAACTTAGACACATGGAGGTTGATGGAGAGAGACCCAAACCTTTTACTTCCTCTGTCTGAGTGTATGTGATCCTAGTCATGGTATTTTTTTAAAAAAGACTAGTCTTTTTGCAAGATATATCAACATTTGGTAAATTCCTTTTGTCAAGTACAATGCCATCTTTACGAAGTCTTGTGGACGAATAGAGGCCATAACCCAACCAAAATGAGGAACCAGCCCCGTTGACACACCATCAACTAATCGTCAAAATTACTATGAAATACGTTAATGATATAAAGCAATGTTAAGGAGGACATAAATGATGTTGAAATACCTGCTTGATGTCATATGCGTGTATCTACATTGAGATAGCAACCTTATACTCCCTAGTTTGCAACAATGTACATACACGCATATGACGTCAACAATTGTATAACAAACTAGGGATCGCGGGTATATCACAACAACAAAAATATCGTTCCCTAGTTTGCAAGCGAGGGATTCCCTACGCGACCGATACACGATAGTGTGCTTTTTCTTTTTGCTGATAAAGTATAACATGGTTTAGTAGTGCCATGTTTTTACATTTCTTAACTACTCCCTCCGTTCCTAAACATAAATCCTTTTAAAGATTACGATATGGAATACATACAGAACAAAATGAGTGATCTACACTCTAAAATATTTCTATATAAATCTGTATGTAGTCCGTATTAAAATCTCTAAAAAAAACTTATATTTAGAAACATTTCTTAACTAGGAAGTCAAAGGCCTCTCTATTGGTCTTGATAGGCATATCCCAGCGGCAGCCTATGGCAAGGCGGCACGTAAGGCGCCACGCAGAGTGGGGTGCAAAGTGGCGCCACGCATCGACCCGCACTCGGGCTCGGTGCCTTCGGCGCATGCATGCATGGGTGGGGTTGACCTCGGCCGAAAGTCTCCGCGCGCGCCACCGCATGGTAGCCAAGGTCAGCGCCGGGCTAGATAGATGGCCAAAGCCCGCACGCAAGCTAGCTAGCGCGCCTTGAGAGCGACCATGCACCTGGCCTGGCCGATCGGATCCACCATGGCATGGACCGATCGATGACGGGGTCCGGTGCCGGTGCGCCATGGCTAGCTGTTGTTGTACGTACGTACGCGTCGGCGGGTGGGCGGTGCGTGGGTGGGGTTGGGCGGCTCCGCCTCCACCGTCACCTACGACCTTGGCAGCCGCCGGCCGGCCAGGCCGGTTGGGTGGGCCCCCGCGCGCGTACATATAGTAGATTTCCGTGGTAAGTTCGTGACGCTGACGCGGTGGCCGTCGTCTTGTTGGGTCCGTGGCTCTGTGCCGTTGCTGTCGAAAGGGACGGCCATTGCACCGATCGGGTTAGGTTGCCCGGCCGGGACGTACGAACTCGCGCACGCGTGCCGCAGATGCGCCCAGAAAGAGGGCCCGAACCAACGGCCGCTTGGACGCCTTTCCTCTTGGCATCCTCTTTCCGGGAGAATCTGGCATTATTGCGACCCGACTATACGTAGCCTCTAGCTTCATGAGTTCATGTATAGATCGACGATGGCCTCTAAATAAAAAGGGTTCTTCACCGATCGATAGTTGCCCTCTCGCTCTGAGCCCTGAGGACAACCGGCGCGTAATCAACGACGATCGAACCATCTGGATCCAACCAGCCAACTACAAATGGGACGCCTTCCCTTCCTCGACCAGGCGCTAGCTTAATTAGCTAGCGATGCCGTGAGATACATGATAGCGACATTTCATGTGTACTAGATCATGATGTATCTAGTACCCATCTCTTCTCCATTTTTTTTTCTCTTCGCCATGACGAGGGCAGATCAACCAACACTTGTTTCGATCCATAGACATTCGTACATACATATATACATACTTTTAAGCTTAGTATGCAGTTACACATAATTAACACCGAATGCCATACGTAAGTCCAATATATACCTAGGCACCGATCGAATTAGTTACGATCTAATTACGCAGTTCTGACGCATGCACAGCAGGCTGCTGGCTGCAGCACATGCTAACGAACGAGGCGATTAATCATGAGAAGGAACAGGCGTGCTCATCCATGTCGAATGGTCGATGGCCCCGACAGAGCAAATCACGTTGCCAGAGGGCCTAATTAAGCTGCCCTAAGCGTACGACCCTACTAATCTATGCCCCAAAGCCTATCGCTTGCCTTAAGAATTCGGGGAGATAAGCTAAAATACAGTTCTAACAACAAGCCGCGATGGGTTCAGTTAATCGACTCCCCTTCTGGCATGCAGGTCGCGCCTACTACGTGCCAAGGGGCGGGAGCACGCGTGGACGAATCTGTAGTAGACCGGGCTGGCATGTCATTAACAAACCTAATCGCTTCCGTAGGCCACCTCACCTGCTGCATAATTGTGCGCCTTGTTTATTAACACGGTCGCTAAACATCCCGTCGCAAAATTGCCAATGGCAATACAATTATTGCGAGCGTGCATCGTATTGGTTGGAAACTCCGGAACCTTTTAGAAGAAGAATAACTGTCACTGACTTGGGGAGATTGGAGTGCAAGGAAAGCAATGTGAGGGGAGTGTCAATCTAGCGAAGCCTCGTCGTCATTTTCTCATTGTCTCTGGGTCAGTAGTAGTACCGCCCACGCAGCCTTTGACAGCAACATAATGCCCCCATTAATTCTCTTCACGAGAGTTAATTTTTCCATGGAGGAGGAAAACCCAGGATCAGCTGATTCATAGTACAATCATATATGCTCCCACCATGTCAAAATATAATCCATGTTAGATATGTTTTAAGTTAAATTCTGTAAAGAGTGGCCAAAGTTCATAAAATAAATATTTACAATATCCAATATTATAAGACCTAAAATAAATTTCATGATTAATCTAATGGTAATGATTTCATAGTGTAGATGTTGGCAAACTTTTGTACAAACTTTGTCAGAGCTTACAAAGTTTGACTTAAGACAAAACTAATTATGCACTAAAATTTTGACATAGATGGAATATTATTTATCTGGTAATGTTATCTGGCAAACTTTAGCTAGGAAGGGGGTGGCAAGCGAACGCCTTTTTCTAGCAGTTTTAGTTGCAACACGATCAAACAGTGTTAGTTTTAAAAACAAAATGTCTTTCTCTAAAGAAACTATCATGCTGTCCTGAAGAAACTACCACCCAGCTACAACTAAAACTGTCATCTAAACATTCGCAAATGCCACCCCCTCCCGGCGAACGTTCGCCAGCTAAGAGGATCCTACTTATCATGTAAAACAATAACAAGCATTGATACCAGACAAATCAGCTTACGAAAGTAAAGAAAAAAAATGCAGCTATCCACAATTTACCCGCCTCATTGCAACATCTTCATACCACAAAACTTTTAGCGTGGACTATAATCCGTTATTCGAGTGATATGTAACCTAACAACAGGTGCATGACTCTAAGACAATGCCTTCAAGAAGAAATCACCACTTGCATGCTATTGTTGGATGGTCCAACCAGCAAGTTAGACTAGGTGCTATCGCCCCCGAAGCAATTTCATCCCAAGAGAATACAACCACGATGTTAACCGCTAGTGGTGTGATCGTTTTTTCAGAACAACATGATATTTTCTCGGATGAAATCTCAAAACTGTCATCCTGCCAGAAAATGTCATGCCGCTTTGAAGAAACTGTTACCCCCGAAACAACTAAAACTACACAGCAAAAACGTTTGAAATGCCACCCTCTCCCGGCGAACGGCAACCAAATATAATTTCCGGTTTTTTTGAACATGGAGTGGATCAGTTACCTTGGCGAGTCCATGCTCGTGGGACCCCGACCACCGACCACGATCTTTTGCCCATGGCGCACCGTGCCGCACCATGATCCCATCGCAACGAAGCAAACACTTCACTTTTCCCTACCCTTATAAGCGTCGTTCCGGTCGCACTCGTCTCGGAATCAGAACCAAAACCCCACCACGCGCACGCTCGTTAGCTCTCTGACTCTCGCTCCCCCGCGACTACGCCAAGCGATCATTTTCCTAGCGCCGCGAAGTCTTGTCCGCGCGCATGGACGCGTCGAGCGCCAGCGGCGAGAGTGGAAGCGGAGGCGGTCGTGGGACTGGCAGGAGGTGGAAGGGGAAAGGGGTGACGCCGATACAGGCGCGGCGGCAGCAGCAGCTGGCGCCGGTCTTCGAGGACGCGTCCGCAGCATTGCTGCGCCCGCTCAGGAAGATCGGGAGGAGCCCCGACCGCCTCCACCGGACCACGTCGTCGCTCTCCACTTCCTCGTCGTCGGCCCCGGCCTCTCCTCGGTCTTTCCCCGCCTCCGACGCCGCCGCGCCTTCCGCGCGCCACATCTTCCCCTTCGCGTATGAGCCCTCGGCGACGACGGCGCGCGAGAGCCCGCAGCTTCTCCAGCAGTACTCCAGCATGTCCCAACCAGCGTCGCCGCCGCCGCAGCAGCAGCCGCCTTTGCGGCACCAGCAGATGATCTCGTTCGGCGGGTCGCCTCCCTGCGCGACCCAGTCGTTCTTCATGCCGGCCGAGAGCGCGCAGCAGCAGCAGCATCTGCTGCGGTACTGGAGCGAGGCGCTGAACCTCAGCCCCCGCGGCGGCCTGGCCGGCATGCCGCCTTCGCTGTACCAGCAGCTGCTGCGGGCGCCGCCCCCGCCGCAGAAACTGTACCGCGGCGTGCGGCAGCGGCACTGGGGTAAGTGGGTGGCGGAGATCCGCCTGCCACGGAATCGCACGCGGCTGTGGCTCGGCACGTTCGACACCGCAGAGGATGCCGCCATGGCGTACGACCGCGAGGCCTTCAAGCTCCGTGGCGAGAACGCGCGGCTCAACTTCCCCGATCGGTTCCTCGGGAAGGGCCGCGCAGGAGGGAGCGGCCGCACCAGCGCGGCCAGCTCCGCTGCCACCTCGGCCGCCGCCGGCACCGCTTCCTGCTCGTCGTCATCGTCGTCGCCTCCGCAAACTTCTGACGAGGCGGCGGCCAACACGCAGCAAGCTCCGCGGCAACGGGAACAGCAGCACGCAGAATGGTCCACGGTTGAAAACCAACCACAGCATCCACCCTCAACGACTATTCCCCAGGACGGCGGCTCTCGCGACGCGGCTACGCCCTACTCGGCCGAAATGTTTCACTCGTCGGCGCCATCCGGCGGCATGTGGGCTCAGGCCGACGAGTCATGGTTCAACGCATGGGGCCCTGGCAGCTCCTTCTGGGACTACGACATGGACGACAGTGCTCGCAGCCTCTTCATTCACCACCCTCGCTTCTCCGGTGAGGATGCCGGCATGTCGCATCCTGGCGCACAAGAAACACCACCGGCGACGGCAGCAGCAGGGACGTCGGACACAACATGCGATGACGTCCCGGTAACCTCTTCTTCAGCTCCTCCTCCAGAAACACAGCAGGCTCCCAACTTCATGTGAAAGGTCTAAACATGCATACGCATTCAAAGTTTGAACACCTTGGTGATCGATCCAGAGTAGGATTAGGACAGAGATGCACGCAGGTTGCAGTTTTTAAGACAACTTCTGCGGCATCACGCACTTACACATCACAGCATCGTTTCGGAAGCCATCTGGCCACACATTTATTTCCCAATACTACTTCTCTTCTGGAAACCACAAGGGAATCCTGTACCTTTGCTGCAAATTTTTGGCCAGCTTGATGTATGGGGTGACCAGTCAATCTCTCCTCCATTTACACATTTTAGCACATGCTGAATGTCTTAGATATTTGTTGTAGTCTTCAAAGTTTGTTTGCTGCAAACCTCATCGTTTCATACTTCTATGTGATGGCCCATATGATTTGGTATCTACGCATGTCCTATTCATCATTGTACTTTGCTTTGAATCATTCCATCTATTGATTGTTCAGCTATGCTACTTGTAAGTTGCTTGTTTGTTTTCATCCTTGGGTACATTTTCTTGGCTTTCGGGGTCAGTATCAGGCCCTTTGTGTTTGATTGGAGTTCTGAACCTGGTACAATGGCAGGATATGTTATTAGACTTATTAACAGATCACAAATTACCTTACAACAACTGGTTTGTAATTGAATCATGCAAATGCCTTTTAAAAAGACTAAATTATCAAGTCGATTGTGCTACTTCTGGGTTGATCCATTGTTTGCTTATTTCCTAGGTCCTTATCACTGTTTTATAGCCCACTTCATCGAATCCCTACTAGGGCTAGTGATAAGTATTGAGCTGTCCTCATCTTTTGGTGAGAGCGATAACTCTCGATTTGGTGAAGATGGCTTTGAAGGCCCTTCTGCAAACATGTGACAAATTCTGCGTTTTAGCAATAGTTATTCGAACTCAAGAGGGTTATTGACGGTGTCGGAAGCATGGCAAACCCGACCACGAAGGTCCATTCCTGCATGCAATTGAAGGACAATAAGAGATAGTCTAAACTAGATTGGGTTTTCGAAGATGCGCATTATGGTAGGTCTCGCGACAGTCATGCCTACAACTAAGAGTAGCATTAGTTGGAATTTATCCAGACAAAACCTGAATCTCAACCCTAGGGTCGGTGTTGTATATCAAGGATACAAGGCGCGTTCAAGATGGCATCCAAGGTGGAGACCATTATGGATGTTGGAAATATGACCTAAAAGCAATAATAAAGTTATTATTATTTTATGTCTTTGTTCATGATTAAGTTTATATTCTATGCTAGAATTGCATTAGTTACTGAGTATGAGATTTGGAGGAAAACCTAATTGCATGTGTGGAATAATAAACATCAAAGAGATCCCTACTCAAGTCTCACTCAACTAGCTCATGTATTATTGATGGTCTTGTTTTTTTTAATAATGGGCATTGTTAATGTAACAAGGATGCCAACAATAATGACAACACATGGTGTTGAATAGACCCACTTACAAAATACTACGATATCACATTGTCAATATGTTGTCGGTACTTTCTCATAATGTGTGAACGTTTACTTGCAGCCTTAGACAAGGAGAATTTCAGAGACCCGGATACCAGATTGTTGATACATGGTGACCAAACATTACCGTGTAACTGGGTAATTCTAAAGGTGACTTTCAAATAAGTTGGAAAGTATGTCGTGGTGCTAGGTAATATCAAAACTGGGATTTTCCCCTCAACGAGGGAGAGATACACTCTAGGCCCACTCAGCATGACGGTGTCCAACATTGCCTGGCCGGTATTGTGACAAAGGAGTTATCCACGGCGATGCCGGAATACGGAAATGAGAAAAGAGTATAAACAAGTAATGAGGATAACTAGGTATAGTGATCAAGGCATTGACCTCGGGTTATGTAACGTATCACGAGGCAAGAGTAATTGTATGTGATAATACAAGGTTCACTCAATAAAGACCTTCGATGATAAATGGGAAACATTATGGGTCTCTAGACCCCGTTGGCAATTATTGATCGAAAGGTGCTCGAGACATGTCTATATATGCTCAAACATATAGGGTCACACGCTTAACGTTAGTGAAATTTAGGAATGCTAAAATTTAATGGAGATCAAGAGAGAAGGGTTTGGAAAGTGTTTCGAAAGATTTCGATAGTGTTTCAGGTGGTTCTGGAGTGTTTTAGTGATGTCCGGAAGTGTTCTAAAGGTACTAGAAGGTTCTATATCATGATGGAAACTTTTGGAAAGGCCGCGAAGGTTCTGGAAGAATCCTATTTTGTAACATCTCAAATTTTCAATTTGGATGTTATACATAGGTCATCATATGCATATCATATTTTAATTGCATGTTGGTTGTGATCCTAGAAATCCTAAGCAACTCAAGGACCCACAGAGGGAGTTGGTGATTTCATTTATTTTCATATTTGAATTTTTTCAAATTTGAAAAGAGGATCATTTTGATTTTATAAATTTTCTCATCGAAATATTTCCAATATTAAAATAATGAGGGGAGATAAAATGATTTCTCCAAAATAAGAGAGGAATATTGGAGGAAAAACATTAAAATCAAATTAATATTTTATTTGTAATTTTATTGCTATTTTTTTGAATTAGAAAAAATATGCATTTTTAAAAATTGCATTTTTAGGCCAGAAAAATGTTCACTTTCTTCTAAATATTTTATTTAGACGGTGAAAATTGTTTTTGGCATTTTTAGAAAAAGAATTTATATTTTATTAGGATTTTTGTTTTTTTGGCGGAATTTATTTAAAAAAATTCCCGCCCGACTCGGCCGAAGGCCCAGCCGAGCAGGCCGGCCCGTCCGCGCCACCGCTTCCCCGCACCGCGCCGCTGTGCCGCCGCCGAACTCCACTCGCGCCGGCCCCCTCCCCAAGCCGCCCTCCCCGAGGCTTTAAAAGCCGAAGCCCCGGCCCCCTCTCTCCTCACCGTCGCCGCCGCCCGCCGCAGCAGCAGCCGCAACCGCCGCCGCTGCAGCCCCGCCCGGACGGATCCCACCTCGCCGCCGCGGTTTTTTTCGACAAACCAGTAAAAATTGCCGCCGTGGCCCGGTTTTTTTTCTGGTTTTCATTTGGATCGGTTAGATTGTTTTTTTCGGTTTCGCTAATTAGCGGACGTTCGCCCGAACACATCTGTTCGTGAACGCGTTCGTTCGTTTGTCTCTGTTAACGAACGTTTGTTCGTTAGACTTTTTATTTTATTTTTCAGCCAGGGACCTATCCGCGATTATTTTTATCACAGATTAGTCCCTGATCTTCAAACCCTCGCAACTTTTTAACCGTTCGTCCAAATCCAGTGAAACCAACACCAAAATCTTCGTCTCGATCCCCTCTTTCCAGTTAACCAACTTGAACATGGTTTTGGCAATTTAAAATTTTGGTTTCAAGCAGATTTGTTTTCGAACTTCTTTTGATCGTAGTTTGAGTTTCGTAGCTCCGATTTGATTGATTCTTTTTGCAAATCGAAGCACTTCAGTTGACTTTCAGTTTGGACTTTCTCATCTGAGTTTTACCCTTGCATCTATGCTTAAGTGCTTATGTATACTTTTGTGTGTTTGCGATAAAATTTCCAGAGTGCGAAGCGTGCTACTACAAGTCACTAGGGTTTGCAGATCGTCAGCAAGGCAAGTAACACTTTGATCATACTTCTTCATTACCCAGTTTTTATGCATTAGTTTCAATCCTCAAACACTGCATGGTTAGGATTTGATAACATGTGGGTATTGGGAAGTAGTTGATGAGGTAGAACCTATTGTCCTTTATTTAAACCCTGGGAGTTACTACGTTATGCTTATACTGATATGCTATGCTCGTAGACGTGGTTTGGTTTGAGAGATTCATGACAGTTGTGAGCATTATTATGAACTAAGGGTTTATTTAAGGTGGCTACTTTAACACACATCTAGGTGGATTGTTTGTGGGCACCTGAGGAATCCAGTGTTGTCCAAGGAGATCCCGAGGAATACGTGTGATCATCCTATGGTTCGCCACCTAGGCTCAAAGGGATCATAAGATCATTCATGCTAGAAACTTCCGTGTGCAGCCACAAACCATTATGGGCTCTGTCATAGTTGAGTAAGTTGTGCGAATCCTTTCCATGATGGGCTAGTAGATGTAGGGATTGTAGGTGTATCGGCCTATGTATCGGTTAATGGGACCTCTTCGGGAAGACTGTGTCTCGATCATCCGTTCTCAAACACCATGCAGTGTGAGAACTACTACGGAGGAGATCGAGTCTTGTGGGGAAAAGTGCGCAAACCTCTGCAGAGTGTACAAACTAATCATGGTTAGCCGTGTCCCCGGTTATGGACATCTTGAGTATCTGGTTCTTGAATTATTGATGTGAACTCAACACTCTTAATTAATTTTGTTGGGTTGTTAATTACTATTTAATTGGGATTGAGATGGTGTTTCCATTCTCAATGTTTATCAACCAACTTTGCAGTTAAATAAATTATATTCCTTTGCAATAGGGAAAAATTGGCTTTTCGCAAAAACATGATAACCATAGAGCCTCCACCAGCCATATATGCATGTAGTGTTAGCATTTACCTTGTTCATTGCTCTACTGTGTTATTTTTCCAGCATATTCCATGTGATGACCCGTTTCGGGCTGCAACGTATTATGTTGCAGACTTTTCAGATGAAGAGTAAGGTGTGCTAGGTCGTTGTCGTGCACTTAGCTATGCCGTTGGAGTTGATGGACTCATTTACCTTCGATGCTTCCACAGTTATCTTATTTAGAGGGCCTTAAGCCATATTATTGTAATAAGTTCTCTTTTGAGACATTCGATGTAATAAGTGTGTGATTGCACTCTGTTATAAATCCTTCAAGTACTGTGTGTGTTAGCATTACCGATCCAGGGATGGCACTTATGCACAGAGATTTGACCGTTTGAGGTCGAATCGCTACAAGATGGTATCAGAGCACACGCTGACTGTAGGACGCGACCACTAAGATAAACCATAGGTCACTCTTCTCAACTCATTTCTGACTCCTCTCCAGTTTCCACTCTATAGATGGCGGACCCAAGGAACAAGTTTGCTCAACCGGATGAAGATACTCGCTTTGGACGACACTTGAAGGAAGTCACTAGGTACCTGAGCATTGGAATACCAAGCTTCACCGGGACCCAAGGTTGTCAGAATTGTGATCTTGAGTCGGATCGTAGCTTCGATGGTAGGATCGCAAATCGTAGAATCTTCACTATCAGGATCGTAGAAACGTGGATTCTAAGAACTAAAATCGTAGAATCATAGGGGTTAGTTTGGATCGTAAAGTCGTAGAATCGTATAACAGAATCGCGATTCTGACAACCTTGCCGGGACCTACACTGCCACTTTGCCAGAAGAGGAGCGTTGGATGATTCGAGTTCATGTTCCAGGAATGACATTCGCACCAGTTACTGAGCCCATAGAGTTTTCCTTTGATGCACCAACCTGGAGCCTAGGAAAGAGCATGGAAGCTCACATCGCCATGGGACGCATCGGTGAAGTTTATCACAAGGATCTTAAGGACAACATCTACCAGATATGTGGGCACCGAGATGAGCAATGGGAGATGATCAGCACCAGGAGGGACAAGTCCATTGCAGCCTTTATCCAGGAGTTAAACCAGCACATTCGCCGCCAGGAGAACCAAATGTGCGCCAGCATGATAGATCTGAAGAAGGTCATGACCAGGAACATGGAGCTTGAAGAGGAACTCAAGTCTACACGCGATGGATACGAGGAAATCGTAGTGCTACTACAGAAGAATGAAGACCTGAAGAAGAAGCTAGGAGTATTCATGGGAGACCCCGCGTCAGGAGGAGATGACGATCATCCCGAGGACTACATCATCATTGACGACATCGAGTCCGACCCCGACAGTAGTGATGATGATTACGAAGATGAAGTTGGAGCGGATATGATGGAGTCTTCCACCGATCAAAATTTCTAGTCGACCACCATATTATCAGTAGTATTCCCCCATGTATATAGTAGTAGTCCGAGTATTTTGTAATGGTAGATAGATCGTTTGTATGCCCTTGTTTGAATTGATTGGTGTGATATGATTGTGTTTGTCTCATGTGCATATGGGTAGTGCTTTCTCTTTAGACCTCATTCTATTCTAATCTCTTCGCTCTAAACCCATCAGATGCCTCCGAGACGTGACCCCGGATTTGTCTTCCCACCGGAGCTCACTCAATTGATCCAACATCAGAATGCCTTGATGCAGCTACTAGTCCAGAACCAAGGCAACAACAACAACAACAACAACAACAACAACAACAAGCCACCACCACCTCCAGTTGACAACTTAGCCCATTTTCTGAGGTTGAATTTGCCGGTGTTTTCCAGTAGCACCGAGCCGATTGTTGCTGATGACTGGCTACGCAGGATTGGAAGGGAGTTGCCCACCACAGGTTGCGCAGATGCTGAGAAGGTGCGCTTTGCCACACACCAACTGGATGGACCCGCATCCTCATGGTGGGAGAATCACACAACCACGTTCCCCATAGCCAATGTTACTTGGGATCAATTTCAGTAAGCATTCTGCACTGCACATGTCTCAACTGGAGCTATGAGCATGAAGAAGCGTGTGTTTCGCAACTTACGCCAGGGAAACCGTACTATGGGGCAGTACGTGGATGAGTTCAGTAAGTTAGCTCGCTATGCCCCGGATGATGTGGCCACAGATGCCGCGAAGCAGGAGAAGTTTATGGAAGGGTTGAATGATGAGCTGAGTATGTGATATGTCTCCATCGTATCTATAATTTTTTATTGTTCCATGCCAATATTCTACAACTTTTACATACTTTTGGCAACTTTTTATACTATTTTTGGGCCTAACATATTGATCCAGTGCCCAGTGCCAGTTCCTGTTTGTTGCATGTTTTCTGTTTCGTAGAAAATTCATATCAAACGGAGTCCAAACGGGATAAAAACTGACAGAGATTTTTCTTGGAATATATGTGATTTTTGGGAAGAAGAATCAACGCGAGACGATGCTCGAGGGGGCCACGAGGCAGGGAGGCGCGCCCCAGGGGGTCAGGCACGCCCTGGGCCCTCGTGGCCACCCCGTAAGGCTTTTGGTGCCCTTCTTTCGCCGCAAGAAATCCAATATCCGGATAAAAATCATGTCCAAATTTCAGCCCAATCGGAGTTACGAATCTCCGGAAATATAAGAAACGGTGAAAGGGCAGAATCAGGGAACGCAGAAACAGAGAGAGACAGAGAGACAGATCCAATCTCGGAGGGTCTCTCGCCCCTCCCATGCCATGGAAGACAAGGACCATAGGGGAAACCCTTCTCCCATCTAGGGAGAAGGTCAAGGAAGAAGAATGGGGCGGGGTGCTCTCTCCCGGTGCCGCCGGAACGCCGGGGCCATCATCATCACCGCAATCTACACCAACACCTCCGTCATCTTCACTAACATCTCCATCACCTTCCCCCATCTATCTATAGCGGTCCACTCTCCCACAACCCGCTGTACCCTCTACTTGAACATGGTGCTTTATGCTTCATATTATTATCCAATGATGTGTTGCCATCTTATGATGTCTGAGTAGATTTTCGTTGTCCTATCGGTAATTGGTGAATTGCTATGATTGGTTTAATTTTCTTTTGGTTATGTTACTGTCCTTTGGTGCACATCATATGAGCGCACGCGTGGATCACACCATAGGGTTAGTTGTATGTTGATAGGACTATGTATTGGAGGGCAAGAGTGACAGAAGCTTCAACCTAGCATAGAAATTGATGCATACGGGATTGAAGGGGGACCAATATATCTTAATGCTATGGTTGGGTTTTACCTTAATGACCGTTAGTAGTTGCGGATGCTTGCTAATAGTTCCAATCATGAGTGCATAGAATTCCAAGCCAGTGATGACATGCTAGCAGTGGCCTCTCCCACATAAAACTTGCTATCAGTCTAGTAAAGTAGTCAATTGCTTAGGGACAATTTCACAACTCCTACCACCACTTTTCCACACTCGCTATACTAACTTTATTTCTTCTTTACCTAAACATCCCCTAGTTTTTATTTACGTGCTATTTATATTCTTGCAAACCTATCCGACAACACCTACAAAGCACTTCTAGTTTTATACTTGTTCTAGGTAAAGCGAACTTCAAGCATGCGTAGAGTTGTATCGGTGGTCGATAGAACTTGAGGGAATATTTGTTCTACCTTTAGCTCCTCGTTGGGTTCGACACTCTTACTTATCGAAAGAGGCTACAATTGATCCCCTATACTTGTGGGTTATCAAGACCTTTTTCTGGCGCCGTTGCCGGGGAGTTATAGCTTGGGGTGAATATTCTCGTGTGTGCTTGTTTGCTTTATCACAAAGTAGTTTTTATTTTGTGCTTTTGTTTTCTACCTTTAGTTATGGGTAGGAAACGCAAAATACCAAAAAATAGTGGTACCTATGAACCAATGGTTGAAGAACCACTCAAAATCTATCACACTACTGAAGCTTTTTACTTGGATCATCTTCGATCCCTATGTGCTCGTGCTAAAACCCCAACTAGCTTAGTTGAGGTCAAATCTTTAGATGAGCATGCTTGTTATGTGCGACACCGCTTATCTCAAAAAGGGAAACTTTTACTGGATCAAATTCATCGTTTGTAATGCTATGCTTGGAATTTGTGTGAAATATATGATTTGACTTGTTGTTCTGAAGACCCTAAGAAACACATTCCCTACCAATGTGAGTTTAGTGATAATGGAATCGTATCTTCGTATTCTAAGGATGTTTATAATTACTATGATATTCAAAAAATTGAAGAATTTGTTGCTTTTAAGGGTGCTTATGAAATTGCTTCTTTGATTGAAAAGTATGATGCCACTCTTTACAAATCTGAAATTTTTTCCATACTTAAATATTGTTATGATATTTATGCTTCTAATGCCTATGTTAAACCATATATTGAGGACTCCTCCGCTGTCCAAGAAGAGACTAATATTTTGCATGAGTCTATGGAAGAAGAAATTGATGAAACTATGAGCTCATTGGATGAAAAAGATGATGAGGAGAGCGAAGAACAAAAGGAGGAAGAGCGGATTAGCTACCCGTGCCCACCTTCTAATGAGAGTAACTATTCAACTCACACATTGTTTAATTTCCCTTCGTTCTTACCGAAGGATGATTGCTATGATAATTGTTATGATCTCGTTGATTCGTTTGAAATATCCCTTTTTGACAAACTTGATGCTTGCTATTCTTGTGGCCAAGATGCCAATATGAATTATGCTTATGGAGATGAACTTGCTATAGTTCCTTATGTTAAACATGAAATTGTTGCTATTGCACCCACGCATGATAGATTATCTTTTTGAATTCTCCCGACTACACTATATCGGAGAAGCTTGCCCTTATTAAGGATTATATTGATGGGTTGCATTTTACTACTACACATGATGATTTTGATAGATATAATATGCATGTGCTTGCTGCTACTACTTGCAATTATCATGAGAGAGGAACTACATCTTCGCCTCTCCATGTTTCCAATATGATAAAATTGCAAGAAACTGTTTATACTATGCATTGGCCTTTACTATGTGTGCATGAATTGTTCTTTTATGACATGTCGATGCATAGAAAGAGAGTTAGACTTTGTCATTACATGATATATGTTACTTTTTGCTCACAACTAAATTACAAATCATTGTTAATTAAAATTGGCTTTGATATACCTTGGGATCCGGGTGGATCCATCACTTGAGCACTATATGTCTAGCTTAATGGCTTTAAAGAAAGCACTGCCAGGGAGACAACCCGGAAGTTTTAGAGAGTCATTTTTTTAGTGCTTTTATATAGTTTAAAAACAAAAAAATAAAGAGGGGAACCCAAAACTTTTCAAAAAGGAAAGTGAAAGTGAGAGAGACAAGCATTGTTGAAGTGGGGGAGCTCCTTGAACTTTGTTCATGCTCATGGAAACTTCGTGAATCTTGATTACAGAAACTTTTCAACAAAAACAATTATCCCCTTGTACAATTCCATTGTATTATAAAAATAATGTGCCAAGGTTTGCCTTTAGGATGTTTAGATTGCTTGTTGGTTTGTGCGGTGCAAGACAGAAACTTTGGCTGTAGTGCGCGATTTTACATTTTTTCACTAGAACATCAAACGGTTCTGAAACTTTTTGCACTGTCTTTCTATACAATTTTTTATTTTTCCTAATTATTTCAGAATTTTTGGAGTAGCATAAGTATGGTGAATGTTCATATTACTACAAACTGTCCTGTTTAAGACAAATTTTGTTTTGATACATAGTTTGCTTGTTTTGATGAAACTATCAATTTCTATCAGTGGATTAAGTCATGGAAAAGTTATATTACAGTAGCTACAATGCAAAAACAAAATATGAATTAGTTTGCAATAGTACTTAGAGTAGTGATTTGCTTTATTATACTAACGGATCTTAGCGAGCTTTCTCTTGAGTTTTGTGTGGATGAAGTGTTCGAAGATCGAGGAGGTCTCGATGTGAGGAGAAGGAGGAGAGGCAAGAGCTCAAGACTGGGGATGCCCAAAGCACCCCAAGTAAATATTCAAGGAGACTCAAGCGTCTAAGCTTGGGGATGCCACGGAAGGCATCCCATCTTTCTTCAACAAGTATCGGTATGTTTTCGGATTCGTTTTGTTCATGTGATATGTGCAAATCATGGAGTGTCTTTTGCATTTAGTTTTCACTTTTATTTTATGCACCATGCTGGTATGAGATAGTACTTGGTTGATTTATAGAATTCTCATTGCACTTCACTTATATCTTGTGAGTATGGCTTTATAGAATGCTTCATGTGCTTCACTTATATCATTTGAAGTTTGGATTGCCTGTTTCTCTTCACATAGAAAACCGCCATTTGTAGAATGCTCTTTTGCTTCACTTATATTTGTTAGAGCGTGGGCATATATTTTGTAGAAAGAATTAAACTCTCTTTCTTCACTTATATCTATTTAGAGAGATGACAGGAATTGATCATTCACATGGTTAGTCATAAAATCCTACATAAAACTTGTAGATCACTGAATATGATATGTTTGATTCCTTGCAATAGTTTTGCGATATAAAGATGGTGATATTAGAGTCATGCTAGTGGGTAGTTGTGTATTGTAGAAATACTTGTGTTGAATTTTGTGATTCCCGTAGCATGCGCGTATGGTGAACCGTTATGTAACGAAGTTGGAGCATGAGGTATTTATTGATTGTCTTCCTTATGAGTGGCGGTCGGGGACGAGCGATGGTCTTTTCCTACCAATCTATCCCCCTAGGAGCATGCGCGTAGTACTTTGTTTTGATGACTAACAGATTTTTGCAGTAAGTATGTGAGTTCTTTATGAATAATGTTGAGCCCATGGATTATACGCACTCTCACCCTTCCATCATTGCTAGCCTCTTCGGTACCGTGCATTGCCCTTTCTCACCTTGAGAGTTGGTGCAAACTTCGCCGGTGCATCCAAACCCCATGATACGATACGCTCTATCACACATAAGCCTCCTTATATCTTCCCCAAAACAACCACCATACCTACCTATTATGGCATTTCCATAGCCATTCCGAGATATATTGCCATGCAACTTCCATCATCATCATATACATGACTTGAGCATTTATTGTCATGTTTCTTTGCATGATCGTAAGATAGCTAGCATGATGTTTTCATGGCTTGTCCGTTTTTAATGTCATTTCTACGCTAGATCATTGCACATCCCAGTACACCACCGGATGCATTCATATAGAGTCATAATTTTTTGTAGATATCGAGTTGTAAGTAAATAAAAGTGTGATGATCATCATTATTAGAGCATTGTCCCAAAGAAAAAAAAGAAAGTCCAAATAAAATAAAATAAAATAAAGGCCAAAAAAAGAGAAAGGCCAAATAAAAAGAAAGGGCTAGAAGGGACAATGCTACTATCCTTTTTCCACACTTGTGCTTCAAAGTAGCACCATGTTCTTCATATAGAGAGTCTCTTGAGTTATCACTTTCATATACTAGTGGGAATTTTCATTATAGAACTTGGCTTGTATATTCCAACGATGGGCTTCCTCAAATGCCCTAGGTCTTAATGAGCAAGCAAGTTGGATGCACACCCACTTAGTTTCAGTTTGAGCTTTCATACACTTATAGCTCTAGTGCATCCGTTGCATGGCAATCCCTACTCCTCACATTGACATCAATTGATGGGCATCTCCATAGCCCGTTGATTAGCCGCGTCGATGTGAGACTTTCTCCTTTTTGTCTTCTCCACACAACCTCCATCGTCATATTATATTCCACCTATAGTGCTATGTCCATGGCTCACACTCATGTATTTGTGTGAAAGTTGAAAAGGTTTGAGAAGGTCAAAAGTATGAAACAAATGCTTGGCTTGTCATCGGAGTTGTGCATGATTTGAATACTTTGTGTGGTGAAGATGGAGCATAGCCAGACTATATGATTTTGTAGGGATAACTTTCTTTGGCCATGTATTTTGAAAAGACATGATTACTTTATTAGTATGCTTGAAGTATTATTGTCTTAATGTCAAATGATATACTATTGCTTTGAATCACTCGTGTCTTAATATTCATGCCATGAATAGATTATGTGATCAAGATTATGCTAGGTAGCATTCCACATCAAAAATTATCTTTTTTATCATTTACCTACTCGAGGACGAGCAGGAATTAAGCTTGGGGATGCTGATACATCTCCATCGTATCTATAAATTTTTTATTGTTCCATGCCAATATTCTACAACTTTTACATACTTTTTGCAACTTTTTATACTATTTTTGGGACTAACATATTGATCCAGTGCCCAGTGCCAGTTCCTGTTTGTTGCATGTTTTTCATTTCGCAAAAAATCCATATCAAACGGAGTCCAAACAGGATAAAGACTGACGGAGATTTTTTTGGAATATATGTGATTTTTGGTAAGAAGAATCAACGCGAGACGATGCATGAGGGGGCCACGAGGCAGGGGGCGCGCCCCAGGGGGTCAGGCGCGCCCTGGGCCCTCATGGCCACCCCGTAAGGTGGTTAGTGCCCTTCTTTCGCCGCAAGAAATCCAATATCCGGATAAAAAATCGTGTCCAAATTTCAGCCCAATCGGAGTTACGGATCTCCGAGAATATAAGAAACAGTGACAGGGCAGAATCAGGGAACACAGAAATAGAGAGAGAGAGAGAGAGAGAGAGAGAGAGAGAGAGAGAGAGAGAGAGAGAGAGAGAGAGAGAGACAGATCCAATCTCGGAGGGGCTCTCGCCCCTCCCATGCCATGGAAGCCAAGGACCAGAGGGGAAACCCTTCTCCCATCTAGAGAGAAGGTCAAGTAAGAAGAAGAAGAATAAGGGGCTCTCTCCCCCTCTCTCCCGGTGGCGCTGGAACGCTGCCGGGGCCATCATCATCACCGCAATCTACACCAACACGTCCGTCATCTTCACCAACATCTCCGTCACCTTCCCCCATCTATCTACAGCGGTCGACTCTCCCGCAACCCGTTGTACCCTGTACTTGAACATGGTGCTTTATGCTTCATATTATTATCCAATGATGTGTTGCCATCCTATGATGTCTGAGTAGATTTTCGTTGTCCTGTCGGTAATTGGTGAATTGCTATGATTGGTTTAATTTGTTTGTGGTTATGTTGTTGTCCTTTGGTGCCCATCATATGAGCGCGCTCGTGGATCACACCATAGGGTTAGTTGTATGTTGATAGGACTATGTATTGGAGGGCAAGAGTGACATAAGCTTCAACCTAGCATAGAAATTGATGCATGCGGGATTGAAGGGGGACCAATATATCTTAATGCTATGGTTGGGTTTTACCTTAATGAACGTTAGTAGTTGTGGATGCTTGCTAATAGTTCCAATCATAAGTGCATAGCATTCCAAGTCAGGGATGACATGCTAGCAGTGGCCTCTCCCACATAAAACTTGCTATCGATTTAGTAAAGTAGTCAATTACTTAGGGACAATTTCGCAACTCCTACCACTAATTTTCCACACTCGCTATACTAACTTTATTGCTTCTTTACCTAAATAGGCCCTAGTTTTTATTTACGTGCTCTTTATATCCTTACAAACCTATCCAACAACACCTACAAAGTACTTCTAGTTTTATAATTGTTCTAGGTAAAGTGAACGTCAAGCGTGCGTAGAGTTGTATCGGCGGTCGATAGAACTTGAGGGAATATTTGTTCTACCTTTACCTCCTCGTTGGGTTCGACACTCTTACTTACCGAAAGAGGCTACAATTGATCCCCTATACTTGTGGGTTATCATCTGAGTATGCAGTTGATGGTGGCAACATTTGCTAACTACCAGGAGTTGGTAGACAGGGCTCTTATGATTGAAGGGAAGCAGCATCAGGTAGAGAGCTGCAAAAGGAAGTATGGACAAGGGAAGTCTAATTCTGGAGCATCGTAGAAGCCTCGTTTTACCCTGAACTCGGGAGGATATACTCATAACCATGGAGGCCACACTCACAATGGAGGAAGTTCACATAACCATAGTGGCCCCAAGAATGGAAATGGGAATGGAGCAAGTGTTGGGGATCGTTGCAGAAATTAAAAATTTCTACGCATCACCAAGATCAATCTATGGAGAGACTAGCAACGAGAGAGAGGGGAGTACATCTTCATACCCTTGAAGATCACAATGCGGAAGCGTTACAAGAATGCGGACGAAGGAGTCGTACTCGCAGCGATTCAGATCGTGGTTGATTCTGATCTCAGCGTCGAACAACGGCGCCTCCATGTTCAACACATGTATAGCCCGGGGACGTCTCCTCCTTCTTGATCCAGCAAGGGGGAAGGAGAAGTTGGGGAAGAGCTCCGGCAGCACGACGACGTGGTGGTGGAGCTTGCAGTTCTCCGGCAGGGATTCGCCAAGCTCAACGAAGGAGGAGGGGGTGTTGGAGAGGGGGAGGGTTGCGCCTTGGATGTGGTGATGCTGCCCTCCCTCCACCCCTTTATTTATAGGGCGAAGGGGGAAGGGGGCCGACCCCTCTAGATGAGTTCTAGAGGGGGGGCAAGGGGAGGGGGCTTGCCCCCCAAGCCAAGGGGGCGCCCCCATTAGGGTTCCCCCCAACCCTAGGCGCATGGGCCCTAGGAGGGATGTCGCCCTGATGTCTACTATGCAACCTTCCTCTTGAAGACGTTGTTGGGCCTCCAAGTGCAGAGGTTTGTAGGACAGTAGCAAATTTCCCTCAAGTGGATGACCTAAGGTTTATCAATCCATGGGAGGCGTAGGATGAAGATGGTCTCTCTCAAGTAACCCTGCAACCAAATAGCAAAGAGTCTCTTGTGTCCCCAACACACCCAATAAAACGGTAAATTGTATAGGTGCACTAGTTCGGCGAAGAGACAGTGATACAAGTGCAATATGGATGGTATATATAGTTTTTGTAATATGAAAATATAAAAATAGCAAGGTAACTAATGATAAAACTGAGCGTAGACGGTATTGCAATGCTAGGAAACAAGGCCTAGGGTTCATACTTTCACTAGTGCAAGTTCTCTCAACAATAATAACATAATTGGATCATATAAATATCCCTCAACATGCAACAAAGAGTCACTCCAAAGCCACTAATAGCGGAGAACAAACGAACATATTATGGTAGGGTACGAAACCACCTCAAAGTTATTCTTTCAGATCAATCTATTCAAGAGTTAGTACTAGAATAACACCTTAAGATACAAATCAACCAAAACCCTAATGTCACCTAGATACTCCAATGTCACCTCAAGTATCTATGGGTATGATTATACGATATGCATCACACAATCTCAGATTCATCTATTCAAACCAACACAAAGTACTTCAAAGAGTGCCCCAAAGTTTCTACCGGAAAGTCAAGATGAAAACGTGTGCCAACCCCTATGCATAGGTTCATGGGCAGAACCCGCAAGTTGATCACCAAAACATACATCAAGTGGATCATGTGGTATCCCATTGTCACCACAGATACGCACAGCAAGACATACACCAAGTGTTCTCAAATCATTAAAGACTCAATCCGATAAGATAACTTCAAAGGGAAAACTCAATCCATTACAAGAGAGTAGAGGGGGAGAAGCATCATAAGATCCAACTATAATAGCAAAGCTCGTGATACATCAAGATCGTATCACCTCAAGAACACGAGAGAGAGAAAGAGATCAAACACATAGCTACTGGTACATACCCTCAGCCCCGAGGGTGAACTACTCCCTCCTCGTCATGGAGAGCACTAGGATGATGAAGATGGCCACCAGTGAGGGTTCCCCCCTCCGGTAGGGTGCCAGAACAGGGTCCCGATTGGTTTTTGGTGGCTATAGAGGCTTGCAGCGGCGGAACTCCCGATCTATTCTGTTCCCCGAAGTTTTTAGGGTATATGATATATAAGGCGAAAGAAGTCAGTCAAGGGAGCCATGAGGGGCCCACGAGGGTGGAGGGCGCGCCTGGGGGGGGGGGGGATAGGCACGCCCCCCTACCTCGTGCCTTCCTGGTTGATGTCTTGATGTAGGGTCAAAGTCCTCTGGATCACGTTCGTTCCAAAAATCACGTTCCCAAAGGTTTCATTCCGTTTGGACTCCGTTTGATATTCTTTTTCTGCGAAACTCTAAAATAGGCAAAAAACAACAATTCTGGGTTGGGCCTCCGGTTAATAGGTTAGTCCCAAAATAATATAAAAGTGTATAATAAAGCCCATTAAACATCCAAAACAGAATACTCCCTCCGTTCCTTGATATAAGGTGTATAGATTTTTGAAAAAAGTCCAAAATATAAGGTGTATTGCGTTGCACCACTCGCTTGGATAATTTTTTAAGGGATTTGATTACATTTCCTTATATAGGGAAAGCTCCTGTATTTTCTCATGTCAATTAGTCAGGTGTAATCTCGCCCAAAATTTGTGAAATTTTCCCTCCACTTGCGTTCTTTAATTTCCGTGCCAAAAACTATACACCCTATATTTAGGAACGGAGGGAGTATAATATAGCATGGAACAATAAAAAATTGTAGATACGTTGGAGATGTATCAAGCATCCCCAAGCTTAATTCCTGCTCGTCCTCGAGTAGGTAAATGATAAAAACAGAATTTTTGTTGTGGAATGCTACTTAGCATAATTTCAATGTAATTCTTCTTATTGTGGCACGAATGTTCAGATTTGATATGATTCAAGATAAAAGTTTAATGTTGACATAAAAACAATAGTACTTCAAGCATGCTAACGAAGCAATTATGTCTTATCAAAATAACATAGCCAAAGCAAGTTATCCCTACAAAATCATATAGTCTGGCTATGCTCCATCTTCCCCACACAAAATATTCATATCATGTACAACCCCGGTTTTAGACAAGCAATTGGTTCATACATTTTAACGCGCTTCAACCTTTTCAACTCTTACGCAATACATGAGCGCAAGCCATGGATATAGCACTATGGTGGAATAAGGTATAATGGTAGGGGTTATGTGGGAAGACAAAAAAAGGAGAAAGTCTCACATCAACGAGGCTAATCAACGGGCTATGGAGATGCCCATATTGATGTTAATGCAAGGAGTAGGGATTGCCATGCAATGGATGCACTAGAGCTATACGTGTATGAAAGCTCAAACAAAAGAAACTAAGTGGGTGTGCATCCAACTTGCTTGCTCACGAAGACCTCGGACATTTGAGGAAGCCCATAATTGGAATATACAAGCCAAGTTCTATAATGAAATTTCCCACTAGTATATGAAAGTGACAAAATGAGAGACTCTCTATCATGAAGATCACGGTGCTACTTTGAAGCACAAGTGTGGTAAAAGGATAGTAACATTGTCCCTTCTCTCTTTTTCTCTCATTTTTTATTTGGGCCTTTTTTATGGCATCTTTTCCTTTTTTTAATTTAGTTCGGAGTCTCATCCCGACTTGTGGGGGAATCATAGTCTCCATCATCCTTTCCTCACTTGGGACAATGCTCTAATATTGATGATCATCACACTTTTATTTACTTACAACTCTTGAATTACAACTCAGTACTTAGAACAAAATATGGCTCTATGTGGATGCCTCCGGCGGTGTACCGAGATATGCAATGAATTAAGAGCGACATGTATGAAAGAATTATGAATGGTGGCTTTGCCGCAAATACAATGTCAACTACATGATCATGCAAAGCAATATGACAATGATGGCGCGTGTCATGATAAACGAAACAATGGAAAGTTGCATGGCAATATATCTCGAAATGGCTATTTAAATGCCATAATAGGTAGGTATGGTGGCTGTTTTGAGGAAGATATAAGGAGGTTTATGTGTGATAGAGCGTATCATATCACGGGGTTTGGATGCACCGACGAAGTTTGCACCAACTCTCAATGTGAGAAAAGGCTATGCACGGTACCGAAGAGGCTAGCAATGATGGGAGGGTAAGAGTGTGTATAATCCATGGACTCAACATTAGTCATAAAGAACTCACATACTTATTGCAAAAATTTATTAGCCCTCGAAGCAAAGTACTACTACGCATGCTCCTAGGGGAAGGATTGGTAGGAGTTAACCATCGCGCGATCCCGACCGCCACACAAAGGATGACAATCAATAAATACCTCATGCTCCGACTTCGTTACATAACGGTTCACCATATGTGCATGCTACGGGAATCACAAACTCCAACACATGTATTTTTCAATTCCACAATTACTCAACTAGCACAACTATGATATTACCACCTTTATATCTCAAAACAATTATCAAGCATCAAATTTCTCATGATATTATAATTAAAGCAAATTTCCATGCTATTTTAAGACTCTAAAAATAATATAAGTGAAGCATGAGAGATCAATAGTTTCTATAAAACAATTCCACCGCCGTGCTCTAAAAGATATAAGTGAAGCACTAGAGCAAAAACTATATAGCTCAAAAGATATAAGTGAAGCACATAGAGAATTCTAACAATTTCCGAATCAAGTGTGACTCTCTCAAAAGGTGTCTACAGCAAGGATGATTGTGGCAAACAAACAAATAAAGACTCAAATAATACTAGACGCTCCAAGCAAAACACATATCATGTGGTGAATAAAAATATAGCTCCAAGTAAAGTTACTGATGGAAGTAGACGAAAGAGGGGATGCCTTCCGGGGCATCCCCAAGCTTAATTTGGCAAGGCATCCCCAAGCTTAATTTGGCTTTTAGGTGTCCTTAGATTATCTTGGGGTTCCATGGGCATCCCCAATCTTAGGCTCTTGCCACTCCTTGTTCCATAATCCATCAAATCTTTCACCGAAAACTTGAAAACTTCACAACACAAAGCTCAGCAGAAAATCTCGTGAGCTCTGTTAGCGAAAGAAAACAAAACACCACTTCAAGGTACTGTAATGAACTCATTATTTATTTTTATTGGTGTTAAATCTACTGTATTCCAACTTCTCTATGGTTTATAAACTATTTTACTAGCCATAGATTCATCAAAATAAGCAAACAACACATAAAAAACAGAATCTGTCAAAAACAGAACAGTCTGTAGTAATCTGTAACTAACGCAAACTTCTGGAACTCCAAAAATTCTACCAAAATAGGAAGACCTATATAATTTTTTTTATTGATCTTCTGCAATTGGAATCAGTATTTTATCATGTTCTGGTGATTTTTAACAATTGTTTTCGTGAACAGAAAGTTTCTGGAATTTTCAGCAAGATCAAATAACTATCATCCAAGAAAATCCTATAGGTTTAACTTGGCACAAACAGTAATTAAAACATAAAACCACATCTAACCAGAGGCTAGATAGATTATTTATTCCTAAATAGAACAAAAAAGAAAGAAACTAAAATAAAATTGGGTTGCCTCCCAACAAGCGCTATCGTTTAACGCCCCTAGCTAGGCATGATGATTTCAATGATGCTCACATAAAAGATAAGAATTGAAACATAAAGAGAGCATCATGAAGAATATGACTAGCACATTTAAGTCTAACCCACTTCCTATGCATAGGTATTTTGTGAGCAAACAACTTATGGGAATAATAATCAACCAGCATAGGATGGTAAAACAAGCATAACTTCAAAACTTTAAGCACATAGAGAGGAAACTTGATATTATTGCAATTCCTACAAGCATATATTCCTCCCTCATAATAATTTTCTGTAGCATCATGAATGAATTCAACAATATAGCCATCACATAAAGCATTGTTTTCATGATCTACATGCATATAATTTTTATTACTCTCCACATAAGCAAATTTCTTCTCATGAATAGTAGTGGGAGCAAACTCAAAAAAATAACTATCATGTGAAGCATAATCCAATTGAAAATTAAAATCATGATGACAATTTTCATGGTTATCATAATTCTTAATAGCATACAAGTCATCACAATAATCATCATAGATAGCAACTTTATTCTCATGACCAATTGGAACCTCTTCTGAAATAGTGGATTCATCACTAAATAAAGTCATGACCTCTCCAAATCCACTTTCATCAATATAATCATCATAAATAGGAGGCATGCTTTCATCATAATAAATTTGCTCATCAAAACGTGGGGGACTAAACATATCATCTTCATGAAATATAGCTTCCCCAAGCTTGTGGCTTTGCATATCATTAGCATCATGGGTATTCAAAGAATTCATACTAACAACTTTGCAATCATGCTCATAATACAAAGATTTAGTGCCAAACATTCTAATGCATTCTTCCTCTAACACTTTGGCACAATTTTCCTTTCCATCATACTCACGAAAGATATTAAAAAGATGAAGCGTATGAGGTAAACTCAATTCCATTTTTTTGTAGATTTCTTTTATAAGTAAAGTAGTGCTAAAACAAGAAACAAAAAGATTCGATTGCAAGATCTAAAGATATACCTTCAAGCACTCACCTCCCCGGCAACGGCGCCAGAAAAGAGCTTAGTTGACGGGGTGTGAGTGCCGCTTACCTAGCCTCCCCGGCAACGGCGCCAGAAAAGAGCTTGATGTCTACTACGCAACCTTCTTCTTGTAGACGTTGTTGGGCCTCCAAGTGCAGAGGTTTGTAGGACAGTAGCAAATTTCCCTCAAGTGGATGACCTAAGGTTTATAAATCCGTGGGACGCGTAGGATGAAGATGGTCTCTCTCAAGAGACCCTGCAACCAAATAGCAAAGAGTCTCTTGTGTCCCCAGCACACCCAATACAACGGTAAATTGTATAGGTGCACTAGTTCGGCAAAGAGATGGTGATACAAGTGCAATATGGATGGTAGATATAAGTTTTTGTAATATGAAAATATAAAAACAGCAAGGTAACTAATGATAAAACTGAGCGTAGACGGTATTGCAATGCTAGGAAACAAGGCCTAGGGTTCATACTTTCACTAGTGCAAGTTCTCTCAACAATAATAACATAATTGGATCATATAAATATCCCTCAACATGCAACAAAGAGTCACTCCAAAGCCACTAATAGCGGAGAACAAACGAAGAGATTATGGTAGGGTACGAAACCACCTCAAAGTTATTCTTTCGGATCGATCTATTCAAGAGTTCGTACTAGAATAACACCTTAAGATACAAATCAACCAAAACCCTAATGTCACCTAGATACTCCAATGTCACCTCAAGTATCTGTGGGTATGATTATACGATATGCATCACACAATCTCAGATTCATCTATTCAAACCAACACAAAGTACTTCAAAGAGTGCCCCAAAGTTTCTACCGGAGAGTCAAGACGAAAACGTGTGCCAACCCCTATGCATAGGTTCATGGGAGGAACCCGCAAGTTGATCACCAACACATGCAACAAGTGGATCACGTGATATCCCATTGTCACCACAGATATGCATGGCAAGACATAGATCAAGTGTTCTCAAACCATTAAAGACTCAATCCGATAAGATAACTTCAAAGGGACAACTCAAACCATTACAAGAGAGTAGAGGGGGAGAAGCATCATAAGATCCAACTATAATAGCAAAGCTTGCGACACATCAAGATCGTATCACCTCAAGACCACGAGAGAGAGAGAGAGAGAGAGAGAGATCAAACACATAGCTACTGGTACATACCCTCAGCCCCGAGAGTGAACTACTCCCTCCTCGTCATGGAGAGCGCCAGGATGATGAAGATGGACACCGGTAAGGGTTCCTCCTCCGGCAGGGTGCCGGAACAGGGTCCCGATTGGTTTTTGGTGGCTACAGAGGCTTGCGACGGCGGAACTCCCGATCTATTCTGTTCCCCGAAGTTTTTACGGTATTGATATATATAGGTGAAATAAGTCGGTCAGGGAAGCCACGAGGGGCCCACGAGGGTGGAGGGTGCGCCTGGGGGGGTAGGCACGCCCCCCTACCTCGTGCCTTCATGGTTGATGTCTTGACGTAGGGTCCAAGTCCTCTGGATCATGTTCGTTCCGAAAATCACGTTCCCGAAGGTTTCATTCCGTTTGGACTCCGTTTGATATTCTTTTTCTGCTAAACTCTGAAATAGGCAAAAAACAGTAATTCTGGGCTGGGCCTCTGGTTAATATAAAAGTGTATAATAAAGCCCATTAAACATCCAAAATAGAATATAATATAGCATGGAACAATCAAAAATTATAGATACGTTGGAGACGTATCACGCTCAGCCCACTTAGGGGCTGGTTCCCTTCCACATACTGCCCATAGGGCCCTCCGGGGCAGGTGGACCCTCCTGGTGGACCCCCGGAACCCCTTCGGTGGTCCCGGTACAATATCGATAAACCCCCGAACACTTCCGGTGACCGTATGATGACTTCCCATATACAAACCTTCACCTCCGTACCATTCTGGAACTCCTCGTGACGTCCAGGATCTCATCCGGGACTCCGAACAACATTCGACAACTGTATACTATTTCCCATAATAACTCTAGCGTCACCGAACCTTAAGGGTGTAGACCCTACGGGTTCGGGAATCATGCAGACATGACCGAGACATCTCTCCGGCCAATAACCAACAGAGGGATCTGGATACCCATGTTGGCTCCCACATGTTCCACAATTATCTCATCGGATGAACCATGATGTCGGGGATTCAATCAATCCCGTACACAATTCCCTTTGTCTACCGGTATGATACTTGCCCGAGATTCGATCTTGGTATCCCTATACCTTGTTCAATCTCGTTACTGGCAAGTCTCTTTACTCGTTCCATAACACATCATCCCGTGATCAGCTCCTTGGTCACATTGAGCTCATTATGATGATGTCTTACCGAGTGGGCCCAGAGATACCTCTCCGTCACACGGAGTGACAAATCCCAGTCTCGATTCGTGCCAACTCAACAAACACTTTCGGAGATACCCGTAGTGTGCCTTTATAGCCACCCAATTACGTTGTGACGTTTGGCACACCCAAAGCATTCCTACGGTATCCGGGAGTTGCACAATCTCATGGTCTAAGGAAATGATACTTGACATTAGAAAATATTTAGCAGACGAACTACATGATCTTGTGCTATGCTTAGGATTGGGTCTTCTCCATCACATCATTCTCCTAATGATGTGATCCCGCTATCAACGACATCCAATGTCCATGGTCAGGAAACCGTGACCATCTATTGATCAACAAGCTAGTCAACTAGAGGCTCACTAGGGACATGTTGTGGTCTATGTATTCACATATGTATTACGATTTCCGGATAACACAACTATAACATGAACAATAGACAATTATCATGAACAAGGAAATATAATAATAACCATTTTATTATTGCCTTTAGGGCATATTTCCAACAGCAAGCAGCAACCAGAACCGTTCCAACCCAGCAACACCCGCTAAAAAGGATCTGAGTCATGTCACCTGTTACAAGTGCGGGAAGACTGGGCACTACGCCGATGATTGTTCTGAGTTGAAGAATGGCAATGGAAATGGAAGCTCTGGGAAGAAGCCCAACCCTTTCAAAAGGGACAGGTGAACCACGTTAGCGTGGAGGAGGTTGAAGAGCAGCCAGATGCAGTTATAGGTAAGTTTCTGGTTAAGTCATTTACTGCAATCGTTCTTTTTGATACTGGTGCATCACATTCATACATTTCGAGGGAGTTTGTGGATAAGTATAAGTTGCCCATCAAAGTTATTAAGACACCTATGTTAGTAAGCTCGCCCGGAGCGGAGTATATGGCAAGCCAAGGATGTTTTCAGATGCCATTGACCATAGGTAGGCATGTTTTCCCCTCAGACCTGATAATTCTGGAGTCACAAGGATTGGATGTGATACTGGGCATGGATTGGCTATTGATGTACAGAGAAACATCGACTACGCCAGTAAGTCAATTCTGCTCACCACCCCGGAGGGAAAAAGGATCAAGTATGTGTCTAGGCATGCGCCAAGGAGGACCCAAGTAAATTCTCTCTTAGGAGTTGTTCAAGAGGAAGTGCCTGTAGTGAAGGATTACCCGGATGTATTTCCAAAGGAACTACCAGGCATGCCGCCGGATCGAGACATTGAGTTTTTTATAGAGTTGTTGCCAGGCACCGGACCGATATCAAAGAGACCATACCAGATGCCCGCAAATGATCTAGAGGAAATTAAGAAGCAGATTAAGGAGTTATTGGAGAAAGGTTACATTCGACGAAGTTCGTCACCGTGGGGAGCCCCAGTGCTCTTGGTTGAGAAGAAGGATGGATCTTTGAGAATGGTTGTTGATTATCGTGCATTGAATGAAGTGACGATCAAGAACAAGTACCCACTACCGATGATCAACGATCTTTTTGACTAGCTGCAAGGAGCTAAAGTATTTTCCAAGATCGATCTGTGATCACGATACCACCAGCTAAAGATCCGAGAACAGGATATACCTAAGACAACTTTCACCACAAGGTACGGGCTATATGAGTACACAGTTATGTCATTTGGATTGACAAATGCCCCGCCCTATTTCATGAGTATGATGAATAAAGTGTTCATGGAGTTCCTGGATAAGTTTGTTGTGGTGTTCATCGATGATATTTTGGTATACTCGAAGAATGAAGAGGAGCACAAGGAGCATTTGCGTTTAGTTCTCGAGAAGCTCAGGGAACATCAGCTATATGCAAAGTTTAGCAAATGTGATTTTTGGTTGAAGGAAGTTGGATTTCTTGGACATGTTATATCAGGAGAAGGTATAGCAGCAGACCCTACCAAGGTTAAATCCGTCACTGATTGGTTGTCCCCCACCTCAGTAGGAGAGATCCACAGTTTTCTTGGACTCGTGGGATATTATCGGAGATTCATTGAGAATTTTTCCAAGATTGCGAAGCCTATGCCAGAGTTGTTGAAGAAGGACACTAAGTTTAAATGGACGGATGAATGTGAGGCCAGTTTTCAGGAGTTGAAGAAATGTTTGGTTACAGCCCCAGTGCTGATTCTTCCGGATATACGCAAGGGTTTCCAAGTGTACTGCGACGGTTCTCGCTTAGGACTTGGAGGGGTACTTATGCAGGATGGAAGAGTTGTTTCATATGCCTCACGACAGCTTCGATCGCATGAGTTGAATTATGCCACACATGATTTGGAGTTAGCAGCCGTAGTGCATGCGCTCAAGACCTGGAGACATTTTCTTATTGGAAACCGTTGTGATGTGTACACGGATCATAAGAGTTTGAAGTACATTTTCACTCAGAAGGAGCTGAACCTCACACAAAGGAGATGGTTGGAGCTTATAAAAGATTATGATATGAAGACACATTATCATCCAGGAAAGGCCAATGTCGTAGCAGAGGCTTTGAGCCGGAAGAGTTATGTCAATACCCTCGTAAGCGAAGGATTACCGCAGGAGTTAGTTGACGATCTCAAGGAACTTCGTTTGGAGATAGGTCCAAGAGGTTTTGTCGCAGCAGTGGAGGTTCAGTCAACATTATTGGGAAAGATTCTAGAAGCTCAGAAGGATGATAAGGAAATTGCTGAGATAAAGGAGAAAAATAGTAAAGGAAAAGCCAAGGGTTTTCGAGAGGATGAGCACGAAACCTTATGGTTTGAGGATCGTGTATACGTACCCAATAATGCAGAGATCACAAAGTTAATACTTCAGGAAGCTCATGACACCCCGGAAACACCAAGATGTATTTGGATTTAAAGGAGCGTTTCTGGTGGACTGGTATTGTCGGGGATATACCCCGCGGTATGACCCGGCCAGAGTTATAACCCGACTGGGACTTGGTAAACCGGCAGAGAGTTAAGACAGATGGTTAAGGCAGACAGTTAAGACAGATGGTAAACCGGTAGGAAGTCATAACCCGATAGGAAGTCATAACCTGCCAGACAATCATAACCCAGCAGACAGTCATAACCCGACAAACAATCATAACTCGGTTGATAGTTATAACCCAGCAGACAGAGTCGCCTGGGGTTAATAAGTCCGAGACGTTATGAAGCCCAAGACGTTATGAAGCCCATGAAGAGAAGTTAGAATAGTTTAAGTCTTAATCCGAGTTGGAATCTACATGTAACCCGCCCCTTCAACTTATATAAGGAGGGGCAGGGCACCCCAAGAGGGAGGGGAGAATAATCTTTAAGGCTAAACATAACTAGGAGAGCCGGTTTACGGCGACTCCCTCGTGATGATAATAAGACCTAGCCACAAACAGCATGTAGGGTTGTTACCGGGTGATGTTTCCCGGGGCCCGAAGCTGTCTAAACCCTTGTCTTGCGTTGCGTCTCTCCATTCTGATCAACCCCTCTCAAGCTACCATATAGATGCGTTGGCCTCATGACTAAGTCCTCACACTAGGACGTCTGCCGTGACAATTCCACGACAGTTGGCGCCCACCATGGGTCCTGCGCACGGTGGTGTTGAGTTTTTGAAGGGATCTCTCCAGGGATCAAGAAGCTTGCAATTTTTTGGGAGGAAGAAGAATCATTACGAAAGGATTACATTATTTTGAAGACACACAGTCAGATTTGATACTCATCCGGAATTCAAGAGAAAATTAGGGTTATGATCCGTTCGTAGCCACAAGTAGTCGAGATCAACCGATCCACCACAAGTCACCGAGGAGACAGTCACGGACATGTTATCATTGTCTCCACGTGAGGACCATGGTCAAATCAATCTTGACCCGGATAAGGACTGGGACCATGGTTCGAGCTATCAAATTGCCAGCCCCGCCCACTGCAACCATGGTTCATCGCGCCATCTCCCCTGAAGTCGCCGTCAAAATTTAGCTTCCCCTGAGTTGCTGTCGCCGGCTCGTTTTCGTCGGTGGCTCGCCTCTGCTACGCGCCGCTGCAGAAATCCACCGAAGACGTCTTGTATTTCGGATCGAAGGCAAACCTCACTGCAACCGCGCGTCACGAGGGAATCATCCATACTTGGAGACGTGCAGACCGGGTCAAATCCAAGGAACCATCTTGCGTTCAAACCGACCAGGATAATGTTTGACGGACGGAATCCAGGACTGGACCGGAGGTACTACCGGGAAACGGACGCAGCCACAACCCGGATCCGAGCCAACTCGACTCGCTGTCAGAATCGTCGCCCGGGCTACCCCGGCCTCCAGCCGCCTTCGCCAAGTCACTTCGGCTATCTCTGCTGCTGCTGTGACCCGCCGCGGTTGCGGCCTTGCCTCGCCGGCCTGCTACCTCAGCGACCGCGAACCGCCACCGGCCTTCTGCCTCTCCTCGCTGGACCACCTCAGTGGTCCGCCCAGCGTCTTCGAGCCGCCATCGTCAAGTCGCCACCTGCCGCCGTCGGCGAATAGTCCACATCCGCACCGTAAACCGGCCATCTGACCCACCGCTGCCACGAGCTGTTGCGCCGGTTCATCTCCACCGTCGCCCCGCCTACGGATCACCTCCTTAAACCGCCGTCCGCTGGGACTGATCTCAAGTGGCTTCCAGGTCGCGCTGAACCGGCCCTGTTACTATGAATCGCCGCCGCCGGATCGCCTGCTATTTTCTGAATCAGTGTTCGAGCACTGCCTCAGCCAAGACCTCAATTCGCCGGATGCGTGCCCGTCGCCACCTCCGCCGAGGTTCACCGTGCCTTGGGCCGTTTCCGTTTGCTTCAATCCGCCGGTGAAGCACGAGGGTTATTACCTCTAACCCGCCGCTCTGATCTGCCGCTCTGACCCGCCGTTGCGAGCCGCCACTGGAGAGTATTGAGCTGCCGCAGAACCGCCACCTCGGCCGAATTATGCCACAGCGTCCTCGCCTCAACCTCTCTTCGAGTCGTTGGAGGGACTCCACCATCACAGCTTCCTCGATGACCACAAGACGAGCCGCCGCCTGCGTCTCAACGGCAGCAGGGCAAGGCGCCACAGTACCCCCTCCGCCTTTGTTTCCGAGCCATCAGTCCATCAGTTGACCCCGTGGCACCTTGAGTCGTCGGGGGCTTGACCAACTTCGTTGTCCGCGCCTGGAGCCGCCTTCACTGTCGCCGAGTCACCGTCTTCCGCGGTCGTAGCTGCGAGCCGGATGTCCGCCTCTGGCACACGGCCTTGCAGCCGTTGCTCACCTCCACCGATGCGATCTCAAGATGCCATTGCCAAGTGACCATCACGGCCGAATTGAATCGCCGCCTCTCCAAAGTAACCTATGCTGGTTCTGGCTTCTCCTACGGGCCGCATCAGTGCTGAATCGCCCTGTGTTGTCTCCAACTGGCTGCATCGCGGCTGACGACTGCGCTGCGTCTCAACCCCCTGCCACGCGTTGACCCGGCCTGCCAAGTCACCGCCACCTCCATATCGCGCTGAGTCACCCTTGCTTCTGCTCCAATCGCTCTGTCCCGGCCTTTGTGCTCGCGCGGCTCCGTCAGCGCCGACCTCTCGTGTCGTCAGGCCGTCCTTTGCTGGAAGCCGCAGAGGCCGTGACCCGCCAACGCTCCTGTTAAGTCGCTGCTCTGCTCTGGCCTCTTCTGGCTCATCCCGCCAGCTCATTTTGCCTCCCTTCCACCTTGGATGCTGAGCCGTCTTTCCCTCTGCTCTCGCGCGCCTGACGCTACCTGAAGAAAAGGGGAAGTGGGGAATGTGAAACAGATAAAGAAGCTGCCTGGCCGGTTTGGAAAAAAAAAGTTACAACAGAGGGTCACGTGGATGTTATGCTACATCACGTCAGCGGAACTCAACGTCCATATACTATTTAGTATTATATGGCACCAGCATCTGCGTTCATCTGACAAAAACAAAATCAGGTGTTATCTCTCCTATATATTTTATCAGTACATTTTAATTCTTCTGAGCACGATTACACTGCCCTATTGGTGTTTTTATATACAGGTAAAATTATTGGTATGATGCGGGTATAAAGCACGCACTGGCAACGTTCTACAACGGCGTTTTCCTCCGTGTCACATTACCTGATGAACGGACGACTAGTTCACACGTCTGCACCGGTTTACAACGTGGAGGACAACTTGCCCGTCCGCACCGGCCTATAATATCGCGGCCGACTCATCTGTCTGCTCCTACGGTGAACTCACCCATGATTGATTTCCACTTCACCATGGTGATCATCAACTCCATGGTGGATAACTACTGACCTGGCGTATCAGGTGAAATCTATCCAGTATATTTTTATATTATATATTGCTTTCTTTAAAAGAGTAATTACTCCGGCTTGCAAATTTATCTAATGCAGGACCCTAAACCGCCATATTGGTGCAAATTTAAAGTCCGTCAGAAAATTTCCGGCTTAAAAAGAAGGATTCCGGTTTAAAAATCCGGCTCAAGAGAAAGCTGTCTCCCACAAAGATTTGAAGCTCTCAATATCTGGTTTAAGAATTTCCGGTTCAAAAGAATAATCTCTCACAAGTTCGAGTTCTCAGGAAAAATTAAAGGGACCAAAGAGAGTCTGTTGCAAAAGCACAATTCAAACATAGGTGCCCCTTGAGCACAACTCACAATATCACTTGGGGGCTTGGTCGTATTCGAACCATAGCTAACACCTCTTGATTGGCGTAAGGCCACCAGGGAAATCACTTTGGGGCTTGGTCGTATTCGAACCATAGCTAACACCTCTTGATTGGCGCAAGGCCACCAGGGAAATCACTTGGGGGCTTGGTCGTATTCGAACCATAGCTTAAACCCTCTTGATTGCGTAAGGCCACCAGGGAAATCACTTGGGGGCTTTGGTCGTATTCGAACCAAAGCTTAAACCCTCTTGATCGGTGTAAGGCCACCAGGATGATCACTTGGGGGCTTTGGTCTTATCCGAACCATAGCTTAAACCCTCTTGGTTGGTGCAATACCACAATTATGACTACTTAAATCCTCTTGATTTTTTAAGTTTATTTGATGAGGTTTATAATGCTTTATGATTTTAATTCACTTGTGTTTATTAACCCGGCCTGGCTTTGACTATAAGTCGCCAATATATATTTGGATTGCGCCATTAGAATCATGCGCTTATAAATCATTGGGTATATTATTCAAATCTTTAATAGCCAACATGGCTGGATTTTATTATGGTCATCAATAACCAATATTATGATTGAGGTTTTCAAAGTCGCTTCAGCGCAAGTGGCTATTATTTTATCAATGGATATGATTTATTCTACAATGGAGGGAATAATCCCAAGTTGCTGCAGGCTTACAACCCGTCGCTTGGGGGTTACATTATTCAAATTGAGATTACATCAAATGTGCAAGTCCCATGGCACTGCCAGCATGCACCATGGTACTTGGGGGCTAATGCAAAGTCATTTTTACTAGCCTTATTGAAGACCGGACTCATCACATCATAATGAGCCGGCCCTTGGGGGCTACCAATTGCTCCTGTCTACAATTCAAGGTACACAAAGTCTTAATCCATTATATTGAAGTGTCCACTGCTCAGTTGGTAAAGCATGAAGCTCTTAACCTTATGGACGTGGGTTCAAGCCCTACGATGGATGCTACATTATAAGATGTTATTTTCATTGAAGTATACATCAAGTCCCAGCTCAGTATTACCTTAATGACCTGGCCCTTGGGGGCTACACATCACTGCTCAAATCTACATGATTAGATTTTACAAGGTCACTGCTCATTATTGCATAATGACCCGGCCCTTGGGGGCTACACTGGTTGAAGTTTTTATGAGCATAAGGAAATTTCAAGTCCCAGGTTAATGCAAGCATGACAATCCGGCACTTGGGGGCTACATATGTGGAATATTCATTTTATGACTCGTGACTGAGATGAACAAATCGGATGTCTTCAAGGTTGTGACATTTATATTGAAGCAAGTCTTAAGTTGTTGCTATGCTACCTTATTAAGACTTGGGGGCTACAAGTGATAGGCATATAAGAGGTATATTTTCAAGCTTAATGTTAACTACAATTATGACCCGGTGCCATCAATATTTATAAACCGATAATTTTGGCTATGATAAACCGGCAAGTTCTACATCCTTAAGCCCGCTGAAGATCAGATGATGATTTCAAGGACCAATATTTTTGTTAAGCATTGGGAGCTGAATCAAATGAATTATTCTACACAATTTTTCTCTGTGACAAACCAATGTCAGCAAATTGATTATGAAGCTGGCCTATTGACCCGAATTTTCTAGAAGAAGGAAATGACAAGGACTTAAGGATGATCAAGATCAGTTTAACATGGATAAATCCAAATTAAACTGGGGGCTAATGTCGGGGATATACCCCGCAGTCTGATCCGGACAGAGTTATAACCCGGCTGGGACTTGGTAAAGCGGCAGAGAGTTAAGACAGATGGTTAAGGCAGACAGTTAATGCAGATAGTTAAGACAAATGGTAAACCGACTGGTGGTAAACCGGCAGGAAGTCATAACCCGGCAGGAAGTCATAACCTGGCAGGAAGTCATAACCCGGTAGACAATCATAACCTGACAGACAATCATAACCCGACAGACAGTCAAACCCGGCTGATAGTTATAACCCAACAGACAGAGTCGCCTGGGGTCAATAGGCCCGAGACGTTATGAAGCCCAAGACGTTAAGAAGCCCATGAAGAGAAGTCAGAATAGTTTAAGTCTTAATCCGAGTTGGACTCTACATGCAACCCGCCCCTTCAACTTATATAAGGAGGGGCAGGGCACCCCAAGAGGGAGGGGAGAATAATCTTTAAGGCTAGACATAACTAGGAGAGCCGGTTTACGGCGACTACCTAGTGATGATAATAAGACCTAGCCACAAACAACATGTAGGGTTGTTACCGGATGATGTTTCCCGGGGCCCGAAGCTGTCTAAACCCTTGTCTTGTGTTGCGTCTCTCGATTCCGATCAACCCCTCTCAAGCTACCATATAGATGTGTTGGCCTCACGACTAAGTCCTCACACTAGGACATCTGCCGTGACAATTCCACGACGAGTATGAAGAAGGATATTGCCGAGTATGTAGCCGTGTGTGATGTATGTCAGAGAGTGAAGGCAGAACATCAGAAGCCAGCAGGATTATTGCAGCCTATGCCAATATCCGAATGGAAGTGGGACAAGCTTGGCATGGATTTTATCACCGGATTACCCAGGACCCGATCAGGATATGATTCTATCTAGGTAGTAGTGGATCGTTTGACCAAAGTGGCTCACTTTATCCCAGTGAAAACCACGTATACAAGCGCGAAGTTGGCCAAGATATATATGACCAGGATCGTATGTCTGCATGGAGTTCCGAGGACCGTCGTATCAGATAGAGGGACACAATTTACCTCAAAGTTTTGGAATCAGCTGCACCAGACTTTGGGTACCAGGCTAGAGATCAGTACAACCTTTCATCCGTAGACAGATGGACAAAACGAGAGAGTCAATCAGATTCCGGAGGACATGTTAAGAGCATGTGCATTAGATTATGGATCTAGTTGGGATGATATTTACCTTATGCGGAGTTCTCATACAACAACAGTTATCAAGCTAGTTTGAAGATGGCACCTTTCGATGCTTTGTATGAGAGAAGGTGCAGGACACCGTTGATGTGGGATGAAGTTGGAGACAACCAGTTGTTTGGACCGGATCTGATCAAGGAGTCCGAAGAGAAGGTTAAATTGATTCGCGAAAGACTAAAGGTAGCTCAGTCCAGGCAGAAGAGTTATGCAGACTCCAAACGCAAGGAGGTAGTCTATGAGATCGGAGACAGAGCATACCTCCGTGTGTCACCACTGCGAGGAGTTAAACGATTTGGATTTAAGGGAAAGTTAGCCCCGAGATTTGTAGGACCATACCGAGTTTTGGAACGTATGGGAGAACTGGCCTACAAGTTGGAGTTACCCAAAGGATTGTCCGGAGTTCATGATGTGTTTCACGTTTCTCTGTTAAAGAAGTGCCATGCAGAGATGGCCGATATTCCTCTAAGAGATACAGTGCCCCTGGAAGCAATTCAGTTGGGTAGTGATATGACCTACGAGGAGAAACCCGTCAATATTCTCGAATTTGCCAGCCGAGTTACGCGCAGCAAGGTTATAAAATTTTGCGAAGTTCAGTGGAGCCACCATATCGAGGATGAAGCCACATGGGAACGAGACGAAGAACTACGGAAAGACCACCTGCACCTATTTCCTAGCCAACCCGAATCTCGAGGGCGAGATTCATCTTAAGGGGGGTAGGCTTGTAACATCCCAAATTTTCAATTTGGATGTTATACGTAGGTCATCATATGCATATCATATTTTATTTGCATTTTGGTTGTGATCCTAGAAATCCTAAGCAACTCAAGGACCCACGGAGAGAGTTGGGGATTTCATTTATTTTCATATTTGAATTTTCTCAAATTTGAAAAGAGGATCATTTTGATTTTATAATGTTTCTCTCTGAATATTTCCAGTATTAAAATAATGAGAGAGATAAAATAATTTCTCCAAAATAAGAGAGGAATATTGGAGGAAAATGTGAAAATCAAATAAATATTTTATTTGGAATTTTGTTGCTATTTTTTTGAATTAGAAAAAATATGCATTTTTCAAAATTACATTTTTAGGCCAGAAAATGTTCACTTTATTCTAAATATTTTATTTAGATGGAGAAAATTGTTTTTGGCATTTTTAGAATTGTTTATATATTTTAGTAGGATTTTTTTCGACGGAATTTAGTTAAAAAAAGTTCTCGCCCGGCTGGGCCTAAGGCCCAGCTGAGCAGGCCGACCCGCCCGCGTCACCGCCTCCCCGCGCTGTGCGCCCGTGCCCCCGCCGGACTCCGCTTGCGCCGGCCCACTCCCCAAGCCCCCCCCCCCCCGAGGCTTTAAAAGCCGAAGCCCCGGCCCCCTCTCTCCTCACCAACGCCGCCCGCTGCCTCCATAGCAGCAGCAGCCGCAGCCGCCGTCGCCCCACCCCGCACGGCCGCCGCAGCCCCGCAGCCCCGCCCCGCCGGATCCCACCTGGCCGCCGCCGGGTTTTTTCAACAAACCGGTAAAAACCGCCGCCGTGGCCCGGTTTTTTTGGTTTTCGTTTGGACCAGTTAGATTGTTTTTTCGGTTTCGCTAATTAGCGGACCTTCACCCGAACGCATCTGTTCACGAACGCGTTCGTTCGTTTGTCTCTGTTAACGAATGTTCGTTAGTCTTTTTATTTTATTTTATTTTCGGCCAGGGACCTATCCGTGATTATTTTTATCACAGATTAGCACCTGATCTTCAAACCCTGGCAACTTTTTAACCGTTCGCCCAAATCCAGTGAAACCAACGCCAAAATCTTCGTATCGAACCCCTCTTTCTAGTTAACCAATTTGAACATGGTTTTGACAATTTAATATTTTGGTTTACAGCAGATTTGTTTTCGAACTTCTTTTGATCGTAGTTTGAGTTTCGTAGCTTGGATTTGATTGATTCTTTTTGCAAATCGACGCACTTCAGTTGAACTTTCAGTTTGGACTTTCTCATCTAAGTTTTACCCTTGCATCAATGCTTGAGTGATTATGTATGCTATTATTTTTTTGCGATAAAATTTCCGGAGTGCGAAGCGTGCTACTATGAGTCACTAGGGTTTGCAGATCGTCAGCAAGGCAAGTAACACTTTGATCATACTTCTTCATTACCCAGTTTTTATGCATTAGTTTCAATCCGCAAACACTGCATGGTTAGGATTTGATAACATGTGGGTATTGACAAGTAGTTGATGAGGTAGAACCTATTGTCTTTGTTTTAAACCCTGGGAGTTACTACGTTATGCTTATAATGCTATGCTATGCTCGTAGATGTGGTTTGGTTTGAGTAATTCATGACAGTTGTGAGCATTATTATGAACTAAGGGTTTATTTAAGGTGGCTACTTTAACACACATCTAGGTGGATTGTTTGTGGGCACCTGGGGAATCCAGTGTTGTCCAAGGAGATCTCGGGGAATCCGTGTGATCATCCTATCGTTCTCCACCCAGGCTCAAAGGGATCATAATATCATTCATGCTAGAAACTTCCATGTGCAGCCACAAGCCATTATGGGCTCTGGCATAGTTGAGTAAGTTGTGGGAATCCTTTCCATGATGGGCTAGCAGATGTAGGTGATTGTAGGTGTACCGGCCTATCTATCGGTTAAGGGGACCTCTTTGGAAAGACTGTGTCTCGGTCATCCGTTTCTCGAACACCATGCAGTGCGAGAAATACTACGGAGGAGATCGAGTCTTGTGGGGAAAAGTGTGCAAACCTCTGCAGAGTGTACAAACTAATCATGGTTAACCGTGTCCCCAGTTATGGACATCTTGAGTATCTGGTTCTTGAATTATTGATGTGATCTGAACACTCTTAATTAATTTTGTTGGGTTGTTAATTACTATTTAATTGGGATTGGGACGGGATTTCCATTCTCAATGTTTATCAACCAACTTTTTAGTTAAATAAATTATATTCCTTTGTAGTAGGGAAAAATTGGCTTTTCGCAAAAACATGATAACCATAGAGCCTCCACCAGCCATATATGCATGTAGTGTTAGCTTTTATCTTGTTCATTGCTCTACTGTGTTATTTTGCCAGCATATTCCATGTGCTGACCCGTTTCGGGCTGCAACGCATTATGTTGCAGACTTTTCAGACGAAGAGTAATGTGCACTAGGTGGTTGTCGTGCACTCAGCTATGCCGTTGGAGTTGATGGACTCATTTACCTTTGATGCTTCCGCAGTTATCTTATTTAGAGGCCCTTAAGCCATATTATTGTAATAAGTTCTCCTTTGAGACATTCGATGTAATAAGTGTGTGATTGCACTCTGTTATAAATCCTTCAAGTACTGTGTGTGTCAGCATTACCGATCCAGGGATGAGACTTACGCACAGAGATTTGACCGTTTGAGGTCGGATCGCTACATATTTCCCCTTGTTGCTTGGGAAAAGGCATCCTTGCGGCCAGGTAGGCTGAACCCCATCTGTCTTGAGGGGCAAGGCAAGCCTTGTGGAGTCCTTGTAGGACTCCTCCCCTGGTCGACTAACCCCTACTCCCTAGTCACCACTGGGCCTTCGGGCATTCCCACTCAGCCAAACCCAAGGTATGTAAGCAACCGCGCATGGGAGGGTCTGGTCATGAGGGTGTACCTGGGTAGCATGTGTTGTGTTTTAGTCACCCCCTTAATCTTCTTCACCCAACCCCTTTTATTTTACACAACAGTGCTTTGATTTAAAAAAAGCTTTACATAAAAAGATGTACATCGACATTGTGATTCCATTCAGACGATTGGCTCGCACTTTCATGGGATGTAATCTTCAGTTTTGTGTGCATGTTTGGAGGTTTTAAGACGAATTTTGTCAAAATCGACCATTTGAAAATTTCTATGACTGGTAGTTTCATCCCGTTGTCTCACACGAATTTTGTGTTCTATATTTCAATAGTCATTCTGAGTATATGACCATGCACTACCATCATATTACATTAGATGACTAGAACTACAAAAAAAGAAACATCTGTGATGATACGCATTTGTCATAGTAGGTCATGTTTTCTTTCACCCATGTATATCTGTGGCAATTTTATAAAAAAATCAAGATAGTCATACATGTACTGTCGGGGATGTGTTACATATGACAATAATCACTTTTTCATCATGGAAGTGTCAACATCCATACTTCCATGCAGATAAAATGGCTCGTTAGGGTTCGTCAAGGCTAACTGACACACGACAACCACTCTACGAGGCCGACATTAAGCTATCGGGGCGGGTCCCGGATACGGATACTCGTTAACAAAAGTGAACCAATGATGATTTTCCACATGTCGGCTTCTCAATCGCCAACGAAGCCACGCGTTAGCTCTACCTTTGACAAGTGTTGTTGTAGGATCGAAAGTATGTCTAGAGGGGGGGTGATTAGACTAATTGACCAAATAAAAATCTAGCCTTTTCCCAATTTTAGTTCTTGGCAGATTTTAGCTATCTTAGAACAAGTCAAGCAATCTCCACACAATTCAAGCAAGCATGCAAAAGAGTATATGAGCAGAGAAAAGTAAAGCATGCAACTTGCAAGAATGTAAAGGGAAGGGTTTGGAGGATTCAAACGCAATTGGAGACACAGATGTTTTTGTCGTGGTTCTGATAGGTGGTGCTGTCGTACATCCACGTTGATGGAGACTTCAACCCATGGAGGGTAACGGTTGCGCGAGTCCACGGAGGGCTCCACCCACGAAGGGTCCACGAAGAAGCAATGTTGTCTATTCCATCACGACCGTCGCCCACGAAGGACTTTCCTCACTAGCGGTAGATCTTCACGAAGTAGGCGATCTCCTTGCCCTTACAAACTCATTGGTTCAACTCCACAATCTTGTCGGAGGCTCCCAAGTGACACCTAGCCAATCTAGGAGACACCACTCTCCAAGAAGTAATAAATGGTGTGTTGATGATGAACTCCTTGCTCTTGTGCTTCAAATGATAGTCTCCCCAACACTCAACTCTCTCTCACATGATTTGGATTTGGTGGAAAGAAGATTTGAGTGGAAAGCAACTTGGGGAAGGCTAGAGATCAAGATTCATATGGTAGGAATGGAATATCTAGACCTCAACACAAGTGTAGGTGGTTCTCTCTCAGAAAATGTATATTGGAAGTGTAGGTATGTTCTGATGGCTCTCTACATGAATGAAGAGTGGGTGGAGGGGTATATATAGCCTCCACACAAAATCTAACCGTTACACACAGTTTGCCAAACTCGATGGGACCGAATGGTTAAACTCGGTCTGACCAATTCAGTAAACCTAGTGACCGTTAGGATTTTCGGTGGGACTGAGATGAAACTCGGTAGGACTGATATGGTTAGGGTTAGGGCATAACGTAATCTCGGTGTGACCGATTACACAAACTCGGTGGGACCAATTTTGGTAATAAGCTAACCAGAGAGTTGGTCAGGTAAACTCGGTGGGACCGATTCGCTCATCTAGGTGAGATCGAAATGTTACAAAAGGGAAACAGGGAGTTTACATTGCAATCTCGGTGGGACCAATCGCTCATCTCGGCAAGACCGAAACGTTACGAAGGGAAACAGAGAGATTACAATCCCATCTCGGTGAGACCGAGATCCCTATAGGTGAGACCGATTTGCCTAGGGTTTGTGGCAGTGGCTATGACATTTGAAACTCGGTGGCGCCGGATAGAAAGAATCGGTGGGGCTGAGTTTGAATTTTGGTTTAGGTCATATGTGGATGTGGGAAGGTAGTTGAGGATTTTGGAGCATATCACTAAGCACTTTGAGCAAGTAAGCCATTAAGCAACACCTTATCCCTCCTTAATAGTATTGGCTTTTCCTATAGACTCAATGTGATCTTGGATCACTAAAATATAAAATGTAGAGTCTTGAGCTTCAAGCTTGAGCCAAGCTTTTTGTCCTTAGAATTTTGAGGGATCCACTTTCCTCATCCATGCCATGCCATTCATTGAGCTTTTACTGAAATATTAATCTTGGAATAATGTTAGCTCAGTGAGCTATATGTTGTTAGGAATTACCAAAACCACCCAGGGATAGTTGCACTTTCAATCTCCCCCTTTTTGGTAATTATGACAACATATAGATCAAAGCTTCAACAAATGATAATAAGAGTGAAAGATATTGTCGCTTTGAGAAGTATGTGAAAAGCAAGAGCTCCCCCTAAATTTGTGCATATCTTAAGATTTGCTTTGGACTGCAAATGCACAATGAGTTAGGATTATGGGTTACTCTTCCATGTCACATACATCTTGGTGGAGCGCTCAAAATGATAAGAATTAAATACATGCACTCATTACGAAGCAAAGTGAATGATCAAATAGGGATAAAATGATAGTGTCATCCAACAAGCATTAATGTAGCATATGATCAAACACACATGATCATCCAAGTATCACAAACAAGCAAATAAAGTATCTCAATCAAGCAAATAAAGTTCAACCACCAAAGCAAGAGAGAATAAAAAGCAATGCTCTTTCTCGAAGCCTATGGTATATACATTTTTCTCCCCCTTTGGCAACAAGTTACCAAAAAGTTCATAGAAAGTGCATATCACTAAAACGTCTCTCAAGCTTGATCTTCAGGTGGTGGAGTCGGATAAATCCAAGAACGAAGGCTTCTGTTGATGTAGCTGGTGCTGGAGCTGGTGGCACTGAAGCTGTAGCTGGTGCAGATGAAGTGGCTCTAGTGTCTGATACTGGCACTACAGATGATCTCTGAGCTCGAGGCACTCTGGCAAATGCATTAGTGGTTGTTCTGCTCCACAACTGACTGAATCTCAGTTACTTTGACATCTAAATCATAGAATTTTTGTTCCATGATTCTTTCCAGGATCTCCTGGTTTTGAGTTAGGGTGGACAACCCCTTCTCAATCCTCAGAGTTGATGCTATCAAATAACTAAGCTGGTCCTGCTTGCTTTTCAAAAAGTACTCAGATGCCTCCTCTTGAGTTGGCATCTTGGCAGCCTTCTCTTTCTTTGCTTTCCCTTCTTCTCTTGAGCTTGTACTGATGATGGTTCATCTTCATTCATCACAACTTGGTTGTCCTCGAAGTCTGGGTAGATAGGCAAGTGTTCCTTATCCAACAAGTATGTGCCTTTGCCCATCTTTGAGTTTATCAACTCCTGGATCTGTGGGGCATATCCACAACTTCTCTTTTGGTCTGCTGCTGTCCTCTTGATAGTCTCAACCATGAGGCTCATGACCTTGAATTTCTGTGGCACATCAAATATGTGTAGCAAATTAATTGCATGCCCTCTGATCATGTTGTGGTCACCTAACTTGGGCAAAAGAGTGTGCCTTAGGATCCAGTTGATCGTTGGCAGTCCTGACAGAAGAAAATGGACTAACCCAAACTTGAAAGTCTCAAGAGCTTTGCCTGGGATCTCCTTGTACATGTTTGACATAGAATTGTGATCCATCTTTTTCTTGGCATAGACATCCAAGTCATCTTCTTCTTCCTTAGGAGCATTGATCAGATTGGCCCATTCCTCAATAGTTGAGTGGTACCTTGTACCTTCAGACATGCATACTATCCTGCCATCTGGATAGAAGTGTGCTGTGGAGTAGAATTGCATTATGAGCTCCTGATTCCACTTTGTGAGCTTTTGCCCAACAAAGTCTGCAACTCCACAAGCACTGAAGCTGTCAAACACACCAGGATAGTGTTCCTCATTTCCCTTGATATACTTCCAGTCGACCCACCTCATTTCACACACTATAGGCTTCTTGTCCAACAACACTGTTTCATAGAAGTCCTATTGTTCCTTTATGTGGAACCTGTAATCAACAACAGTCCTTCTCCTGGTGGCATATGGATCTGACTCTCTCCATTTCCTCAGTCCTGAGTCTCTTCTGAGCTTCATGTTCTCAGCCACCGGATGAGCATCATTGTGGTCTGGAATCTTTGGTTTGAGCTTCCTCAGGACTTGTCCTTCATCATTTTCATCAGCAGCAACTTCAGGCACTGGGGCCTTGTTCTTCTCAGCAGCTGGTATATTCCTGGTATTCCTCTTAGGTGCACTCTTGGGCTTGGAGGCAGCTTTGGGTGCTTCTTTGGGCTTTGATGAAGCAGCCCCTGTCCTGATAGCATCACCCATAAGCTTCTGGGCCTTAGGTGCTGGTGCAGCAACCTCTTCCTCTTCTTCTTCTTCCTCAGAAGAGTGGTTCTCAAATTCTGCCATTGGATCAACTTTCTTGCACCATCTGCCCCTCTTTCTTTCCTTCATCTCTTTTGCAGCCTCATCTCCTATAGTTGACTTGGAGGGTTTCTGAGAGGATGCCCTGGCTTTGGACATTGGCTATCTCCCTGCTGTCCTTTTGGTCTTCATTCCTGGCTTTGTGGCTGCAGTTGTGCTATATTCCTTTTTCAGCACTTTCTTCTTTGATGTGGCTTCCTCTTCCTCTGCCACATAATCTTCATCCTCAGACTCTGAAGTTCTTTTCTTGCTTGCTCTAGTGGCAGGCTTTGGCAAATTGCTTGGGGTGCTTCTGCTACCCTCATCTGAGCTGCTAGAGGGACTAGTGCCCTCACTCATGTGAACCTGCTCCTCTAACTTGTTCTGGCTGTCACTCTGGTCAGACATGTTGCAAACACTAACTGCAGACCCTGTGAATAGATTGTAGATGAGATAGAGTGGATGACTGTCGGTGTCAAAACCGGCGGATCTCGGGTAGGGGGTCCCGAACTGTGCGTCTAGGCGGATGGTAACAGGAGACAGGGAACACAATGTTTTACCCAGGTTCGGGCCCTCTTGACGGAGGTAAAACCCTACGTCCTGCTTGATTAATATTGATGATATGGGTAGTACAAGAGTAGATCTACCACGAGATCAAGGAGGCTAAACCCGAGAAGCTAGCCTATGGTATGATTGTTGTATGTTGGAGTTGGCCTACGGACTAAAACCCTCCGGTTTATATAGACACCGGAGAGGGTTAGGGTTACACAAAGTCGGTTACAATGGTAGGAGATCTGAATATCCGCATCGCCTAGCTTGCCTTCCACGCCAAGGTAAGTCCCATCCGGACACGGGACGAAGTCTTCAATCTTGTATCTTCATAGTCCATGAGTCCGGCAGAAGGTATAGTCCAGCTATCCGAACACCCCCTAATCCAGGACTCCCTCAGTAGCCCCTAAACCAGGCTTCAATGACGATGAGTCCGGCACGCAGGTTGTCTTCGGCATTGCAAGGCGGGTTCTTCTACAAATTCCGTGTACCTGTTGAATAATGTCCGGTTTTTATAATGTAGCGCTCCTTGGCTTCTACGCCCAATAATGGCCATCTCCCACGTGTCAAACGAATACGAAAAGTCTGGGTGTTTTTACATTTACACCCCTAGCCGCGTAAATGAGCTGCCTATTTAAAGGAATGGGGATTTAGATCCAAACCACACCTTCTCCCTTCCGCGAGTGTTCATCAGAGCGCATCCGACAAAGGTTCATTCCACCATGGCCAGCCGTCGCAGCTCCTCCTCTCGCCCTTCCATCCCTAAGCCCGGAGACTAGGAGAGGTGCTCCATCCCGCATAGCGAGTTAGTATCGCTTCAGACCAAGGGATTCCTCCCTTCGGCCTACATGGTCCCGGTTTGAGCCGGACTCGCCACCTATAATGGCGGAGAGCAGGCGGAGAGTGCCCCTACTCCCTCTAAAGGAGAGCGGGTTTGCCTTGTCCCTTATCTAATAAGGGGACTCGGATTTCCAGTTCATCCGTGTCTTCGGGGGCTTCTGGAGTTCTATGGCCTCCAGCTGCACAACCTCACACCTGCCTCTATCTTGCATATCGCGGGCTTTGTTGCCCTTTGCGAGTTGTTCTTAGGGGTTGAGGCTCACTTCGCGCTGTGGAAGAGGCTATTCTGCCTGGTGCCCCGCTCTCAGAGGGGGTCAATATATCAAGTGGGCGGAGCCGAAGTATGGCGCATCGCCGGGACCGGATATCTATCCGGAACCCCAAAGAAGGCGTCCGAGGACTGGCGTTCGGAATGGTTTTATGTCGAGGATGTCCCGCTGCCGGATCCTGTTCGGATCGGCCTCCCTGAGTTCAACAGTGCTCCCTTGAAGAAGCGCCTAAGCTGGCGTCCACGGAGCTCTCAGAAAGAAAATGACAGGGACGTCCTTTACCTGATGGGCCGGATAAGACTGCTAGCTCATTCCGGACTAACCATGATCGGAGTCATGGCCGCATGCATTATGCGGGGGGTGCAGCCGCTTCATTATAGAAGCCACCCCATGTGGGATTTTAACGGGGAGGATGACGCCACTCGTTATGGTCGTAAGGGGCCGAACTCAGCTGCCGCTCTATTAAAGATCTTGTCCTCTTTGTACAAGGGAGAAGAGGAGGAATTCCTCCGCGTCAACCCACAGGGTGGATTTACTATGTACAACCCTCCAAGATGGGTAAGCGGAAAATCTTGCTTGCCCATCCGTTTTATATTCCCATGATTAAATATATAGTCTTAACGACTCCTATGCAGGAACTGCGTCAGGAAGTGAAGGATATAAACAGCCGTCCTCCACAGCCCGAGGATCCTGAACGGTCCATTGATCTGGCCTCCGAAGAGGATCCAGACATTTCGGTGGAGCTGATTGACGGGGTGTTTTATCAGTTGAGCAGGGACAATGCCCTAGTGGCCATTACAACCGATTACTCGGGGCTACTCCTGGCCTCCCAGGTAACTGAGATCGGAGTCCCAGCACCTCGAAAGGAATCCGTCCTTGTGTGTTTTCAGTTTCCTGACAACAATCGTATTTTGCAGGGAAGATTCTTAAGGCGGGAGGCTGAGCCTGCGGCGACTAGCCAACAAGGGGCAGCAGGGCCCTGTGGGGTGAAGAGAAGTGAAGTCTGGACTGAGGCGCCGGTGCAAAGGTATAGCATGCCCTCTTATTCCTAGGTGTTATTCCTTCAAGGCATATTAACACTCGTGCTCTGTTCAGGACAAAGAGACCTTGCCGGACTGTATCCGGGGAGGTTGCCAATCGTGCCTCCACCAGCCAGGCTCCAAAGCCCGGACCGGAGGCAGAGGCAAACACAAGGCGTGCACCAGATGCTCCTCCGACAGAGGACGCGGATAGGCTGTCTGCCACCCCTTCCGAGGTGGAAAGTGCCATGAACCACAGGCGTCGCCGGACAGTTCTTCACGACGCCTGTTTCTTCCAAGAGGCGTTGGATGCCTTCAATTCGGGAGATGCATATCTCCGTGCCGCTCAGAATGGTCTAGCCAGAGCCACGAAGCAATAAGTAAAAGACATACGGGTGAGAAAAATTTTAGTGGTTATATATACCAGTAGCCCCCGAGACTTGAAGCAGTGAGAATAACTGATTTAAGGATCATGTATATGCAGGTTCTTTCAGAGAAGAATACCCAGTTGTCTCAGGAGTTAAAAGAGTGCCAAGCCCAACTTGAGGCCGCACTGGCTGCGACAGGGGAGCCTAAGGAGACCCCCTCTGGTACTATATGCTTCAAAAAGATAAGTGTGAAATGCGACATATGTGCAAATCTGACAAATGAAATTGCAGATGGCGCCAGACTAGATCTGGACAGGCAACAACTCCTACGTCGGCTAAAGGCTGGCGAGAGCGTGCTGACAAAGGTGAGGCGGGAGAAGAATGATCTTCAGGATGCCAACACCAAGCTGGGTGTTGAACTGAAAGATGTTCGAGCCCAGCTGTCGGACTCCGTTAAGGAGAATCAGCGGTTTCGATGCGGCATATTTAGTAAGTGCTTGAACAAACTCTCAAAAAGGATTTCGGCGAGGAAGTCGACTAACAGAGTTATGTCTGTAGGTATGCTAACAGGTCGTCCTGCAGAGGAGATGCCCGATTCTACGGGTGACCTTCTTCCCGAGCTCTCGCAACTGCACGAGCGAGTTCGGCAGGCGATGCAAGCGTTGCCCAAGCCATATGGCCATCCCTCTCCATACCCGAGGGCCTTGGAGAGCTCGCCGAGAAGCTGAAGGGAGCACGGTGGCGCTTCCGGTTGTGGAAGATATCAGCCTGCCGTCAGGGCGCTAGGGAGGCCTGGGCCATGGTGAAGACGCGGTACACAAAGGCTGACCCAAACCACATGGCTGAGGTCGGACCTGTGGGGCCCGATGGGAAGGAGATCCCTGTAAGCTCAGTGTACGGCCAAGTAGAATTGGCCGTAAAGTATTCCCAGCAGGACTGTAAATTAGACAGCCTGTTAGATGGTATTGAAGAGGAATACAATTAGTCAGAATGACTATGTAATTTTAATTGACATGTGTAATGCCTTCTAGCCGGATTGTAGATCGTTTGTCGTTGCCGACCTTTTCGCTTCGACCTCGGGACCTGACGGTCCGGAGTGTGCCCGAATACCCTAGCGGTTATATAAGAACCGGGGTATGCATGGAGACCAGGCGTAGGGGTCATTAGTGCTTTATCAGACAAGTGCCCAACTAGTTATGTTATATTACATGGTTAGTAAGAAACATCTTCCAGAGAGAATAGTTTCGTTAGGGGTTCCTTTCTCTGGGAGGCATGCCCTAAAGTGCATGTCCGGACTGCGAACGCAGAAAAAAAAACCATCTGGGGGCACATAAATAAGTAAAAAAGGTCATCTTTAGTTCACCAACCAAATATTCCCTTAAGAACGCTAGCTTTCGGCTTCACCCAGTCTGAGGTACACATCCGGCTGACCCGGCAATAACAATCGCAGAGGTGCTCCCTTTACCACCTAGCCGAACAATCGGGAACGTAGGGGTAAGCACAGGAGCCAGGCAACCCAGCTTGGCCAAAACTTAAGTCATATCGATGCATATAATGGTGAAGAAAAGGTACATGCGGAAGTTTGACACATGTGTTGGGCGCGAAGCCCGTGTAAATAAGCTTATGTTTAAAGAAGCCCCCAGGTACAGTGAGCGTGGGTAGCGCGTCTCTTTATGAGTTTTTAAGGGAAGGAGAGAAATGTAAGACAAGAAATATAAAAAATAGACAGAGGTTGGAGACGAACACAGAGTCCGGCGCTAGGCATAGAATCTTCGGAGACGGGCTGCGTTCCATGGGTTCGGCTTGAGTCGGTTGTCCGACGCATCTCGCAGGCGGTACGCTCCGCCAGTCGGGACTTGGTCGATTATGAAGGGACCTTCCCATTTGGGCTTCAGTTTGTCCTTTTTCTTGTCCGGCAGGCGTAGAACTAGTTCGCCAACGTTGTAATTTTTGGCCCGTACTTCTCTGCTTTGATATCTTTGAGCCTGTTGTTGATAGAATGCGGAACGGGCTTTTGCCACGTCACGCTCCTCCTCTAAGGCGTCCAAGTTGTCCTGCCGATCGAGTTCGGCTTCTCTTTCTTCGTACATGCGCACTCGAGGTGAGTCATGAATGATGTCGCAAGGCAAAACCGCCTCTGCACCGTACACCATGAAGAATGGTGTGTATCCGGTGGTGCGATTCGGCGTGGTCCGCAGCCCCCAGAGTACGGAGTCGAGCTCCTCTACCCAGTGCGTGTTGGATTCCTCGAGGGACCGCACTAATCTAGGTTTGATGCCGCCCATAATAAGACCATTTGCACGCTCGACCTGGCCGTTAGTTTGTGGGTGATAGACGGATGCATAATCGAGCTTGATGCCCATGTTTTTGCACCAGAGTTTTACCTCGTCGGCCGTAAAGTTCGTGTCGTTATCAGTGATGATGCTGTGGGGGACACCGTAACGGTGTACGACCCCGGATAAGAAGTTTATCACCGGTCCGGATTCGGCCGTCTTAACAGGCTTGGCTTCTATCCATTTGGTGAACTTGTCCACCATGACCAGTAAGTATTTTTTCTTGTTGGTTCCGCCTTTAAGGGGTCCAACCATGTCAAGCCCCCAGACAGCGGAAGGCCAAGTAATGGGGATAGTTTGGAGGGCGGTGGGTGGCATGTGGCTTTGATTTGCGAAAAGCTGGCAGCCAACGCATCATTGGACCAAGTCCTGAGCGTCTGCCCGGGCCGTCGGCCAATAAAAGCCTACACGGAAAGCCTTGCTTACGAGGGACCGAGCTGCGGCGTGGTGACCACCGAGTCCGGCATGAATTTCAGCCAGCAACTTTCGCCCTTCCTCTTCGAAGATGCACCTTTGAAGGACTCCGGTAGTGCTTTTCTTGTAAAGTTCTCCCTCATGGACTTTATAGGCTTTAGATCGCCGCACTATGTAGTGTGCCTCATTTTGGTCCTCTGGGAGCTCCTGCCTAGTAAGGTAGGCTAGGAATGGTTCTGTCCACGGGGCGATGACGGCCATTATCACGTGGGCTGAAGTTGTAATTTCATTGGCAGAGCCTCCGATTGTGTCAGATTGTTCGGTGCCGGACAGTGTGGTTGAGTCCGGGCTTTTATTGCCAGGTTCCCCTTCCCATACTACGGATGGCTCGAACAACCTTTCCAAGAAGATGTTGGGGGGGGGGGACTGCATCGCGTTTTGCACCGATGCGTGCCAGGACATCTGCCGCCTGATTGTTTTCCCGGGCTATGTGGTGAAATTCGAGCCCCTCGAACCGAGCTGACATTTTTAAGACGATGTTGCAGTAAGCTGCCATTTTCGGATCCTTGGCATCGAAGTCTCCATTTATCTGGGATATCGCGAGGTTCGAATCCCCGCGCACCTCTAGGCGTTGAATGCCCATGGATACTGCCATCCGGAGACCATGTAAAAGGGCCTCGTATTCGGCTGCATTGTTGGAGTCTGTGTACATAATCTGGAGTACGTATTGAACTGTGTCTCCCGTGGGGGACATCAAGACGACGCCAGCCCCCAGGCCGGCCAACATTTTGGAGCCGTCGAAATGCATGATCCAGTTTGAATATGTGCCGTACTCTTTAGGGAGTTCGGCCTCCGTCCATTCTGCGACAAAGTCGGCCAAAACTTGCGACTTAATAGCTCACCGTGGCTTATAGGTTATGTCGAATGGGAGGAGCTCGATGGCATATTTTGCAATCCGTCCCGTTGCATCGCGGTTGTTTATAATATCATTAACAGGTACTTCAGAGGCTACTGTTATCGAACACTCTTGAAAGTAGTGTCACAGCTTCCGGGATGCCATGAATACCGCGTATGCAATCTTTTGATAATGCGGGTACCGTGATTTGCATGGAGTAAGGACAGTGGACACATAGTAGACCGGCTTTTGAAGGGGGAATTTGTGTCCGTCCGTTTCTCGTTTGACGACGAGCACTGCGCTAACAACCTGGTGTGTTGCTGCAATGTACAATAGCATTGGTTCGCCAATATTTGGCGCGGCCAGGACTGGGTTTGTTGCCAATATGACTTTTATTTCATTGAGTCCGGCCGTGGCGGCATCCGTCCACTCAAAGTGTTCGGTGCGCCGAAGGAGGCGATAAAGGGGTAGTGCCTTTTCTCCCAAGCGGGAGATGAAGCGGCTTAAAGCCGCCACGCATCCGGTTAATTTTTGTATTTGTTTGAGGTCCTTTGGGATATCCAATAGCGACAAAGCTCGGATCTTGGCTGGATTTGCTTCAATTCCTCTGCCGGATACGATGAAGCCCAAGAGCTTTCCGGCTGGAACGCCGAAAATGCATTTTTCCGGGTTGAGCTTGATGTCATATGTTCGGAGGTTATCGAATGTAAGCCTCAAGTCGTCTACTAGAGATTCGACATGTCTTTTTTTTACGACCACATCATCCACGCACGCCTCCACTGTTTTGCCGATCTGGTTCGCCAGACATGTATGAATCATGCGCTGATATGTTGCACCGGTGTTTTTGAGCCTGAAGGGCATTGTGTTGAAGCAGAATGGGCCGTATGGTGTGATGAATGCCGTTGGGGCTTGGTCTGACTCTGCCATCTTGATTTGATGGTAGCCGGAGTATGCGTCGTGGAAACACAACGAATCGTGTCCTGCCGTGGCGTCGATAATTTGATCGATGCGAGGGAGGGGGAAGGGATCCTTTGGGCAGGCCTTGTTGAGGTCTTTGAAATCGACGCACAGGCGCCAGGATTTGTCCTTCTTTGGTACCATCACCAAATTTGCTAGCCAGTCCGGATGTTTTATATCTCTGATGAATCCGGCCTCCAATAGCTTGGCTAGCTCCTCTCCCATAGCCTGTCTCTTGGGTTCGGAGAAACGCCGAAGGGCTTGTTTGACAGGTTTGAATCCTTTTAGGATATTTAAGCTATGTTCAGCCAGCCTGCGTGGGATTCCTGGCATGTCTGAAGGGTGCCAGGCGAAGATGTCCCAATTTTCACGTAGGAATTCTCGCAGTGCGGCGTCTACATCAGGGTTTAATTGTACCCCGATGGAAGCTATTTTATTGGGGTCCGTTGGATGGACCTGGAATTTGACTATTTCATCCGCTGGTTTGAAGGAGGTGGACTTGGATCTTTTGTCGAGTATCACATCGTCCCTGTTTACCGTGGAGCAAAGCATAGTCAGTTCCTCAGCCGCTAGGGCTTCGGATAGTGCCTCGAGGGCTAATGCGGCTGTTTTGTTTTCGGCGCGGAGCGCTATGTCCGGATCACTAGCGAGAGTGATAATTCCGTTCGGCCCGGGCATCTTGAGCTTCATGTACCCGTAATGGGGTATTGCTTGGAAGATTGTAAACGCTTTCCGCCCTAGCAGAGCGTGGTATCCGCTACTGAATGGGGCCACCTAGAACATGATCTCTTCGGACCTGTAATTATCCGGCGTGCCGAACACCACATCTAGTGTGATTTTTCCTGTACCGCGCGCTTCCCGACTGGGGATTATTCCTCGAAAGGTTGTGCTGCTTCGCTCTATGTGGTTCTGGTCTATTTCCATTTTTTGAAGGGTTTCCTCATAAATGAGGTTCAATCCGCTGCCTCCATCCATGAGTACCTTGGTGAGCCGAAAGTCGTCCACGATTGGACTGAGGACCAATGCGGCTGGTGCTCGGGCTGTTCGGAATTTAGGTTCGTCACTGGCATTAAAAGTAATAGCCGTGTCACTCCATGGGTTTATTGTTGCTACTTGATAGACTTCGACAAGACTGCGAAGTGTTCTTTTTCGCATATTATTTGATGCGAAAGTCTCGAAGACTGTTAAGACTATACTGGTGTCCCTGGTGTGGTTTTCCGCGGCCTCCGGGATTAGGAGGTCTTCGCCAATTTTGGACACCTGCCACAGTATCTAACATGCTCTAAGGCTGTGAGTTGGTGTGGCGTCCTCTATACTACGAATTTTACAGGGTCCATTAAGCCATCCTTCCAGTACGGTTCCATGCCCTGTAGAGGGTTTTGGTTTTTTGGTTTTTAACCCGGGTATCTGACGATGATGCACCCTTTTATTTCGGACAAGGTCTCTGTTCAGGGCCGGATTGTCCCAAAATTTTATTTCGGTTTTCCAGGCGCTTTCCATCGCACAGTACTTTTGTACTATGGACGCCAAGTCAACGAAGCGTGTAATATCTTGACGACTTATGGCGTTGAGGATTCCCTTGTCCGTGCAATTATTGCAGAAGATTGAGATTGCGTCTTCCTCGCGGTAGTCCTTTATCCTGTTCATAACCAGGAGGAACCTTGCCCAGTAATGATGTACTGTTTCTTTAGGCTTTTGCCTTATTTGGGATAGATCGCTTATGTTCGGGTGGGTGGGTGGAATTGAATCCGAAGCCTCACCCAATCTGAGACTCAGAGGCCAAGGAGTTTCCGAACTCTGAAGTTTGGATTCTTGGATGTTGTCCAATGAATCTAGCCCGTTGCCTGATTCTAAGTTCAGGTCTTGAGTTACATCCTCCCCTCCGCGGGTATCCGGCTTGGAGGGATCGGGAATCCGGACGTAGCTAGTCCTTAAGATAGATGAGGGGTCGCCGCACAGCGCCTCTACCACGGCAACATGATGGGTGACTTGGGGAGAATTAATCTCTCTTAGATCGGGTTTAAGCCCAACCTGGTCGTAATCCTTAGTGACCCCCAAGGCGGCGATGTGATCCAAGAGATCATTTACGGAGTAGAGCTCCATTGGATCCAACTGCTCGACGAGTTCTGAGCTGACATGAAGATTGCTTTTGATGACCCGAGAGGTCACCGTCGGCGCAACAGCCGAACAGGCGGTCATAAGAAAACCACCTAGCCGAAGAGTTTGGCCGACAACCAAGGCTCCCTTAATAACGGCGCCGTCTTTAAAGACGGGAAGAGGCATCCTTCCTGATCGCGACGGCACAGAGGAACTCTTAATGAAAGCACCATTGTCGGTGTCAAAACCGGCGGATCTCGGGTGGGGGGTCCCGAACTGTGCGTCTAGGCGGATGGTAACAGGAGACAGGGAACACAATGTTTTACCCAGGTTCGGGCCCTCTTGACAGAGGTAAAACCCTACGTCCTGCTTGATTAATATTGATGATATGGGTATTACAAGAGTAGATCTACCACGGGATCAAGGAGGCTAAACCCTAGAAGCTAGCCTATGGTATGATTGTTGTATGTTGGAGTTGGCCTACGGACTAAAACCCTCCGGTTTACATAGACACCGGAGAGGGTTAGGGTTACACAAAGTCGGTTACAATGGTAGGAGATCTGAATATCCGCATCGCCTAGCTTGCCTTCCACGCCAAGGTAAGTCCCATCCGGACACGGGACGAAGTCTTCAATCTTGTATCTTCATAGTCCAGGAGTCCGGCAGAAGGTATAGTCCGGTTATCCGAACACCCCCTAATCCAGGACTCCCTCAATGACCATCACAAAATACATAGATTTTTGCAAAAGAATGAGTCAAAAACTTAGTTTTAGTTTTCCACAGAAAGCATTTCGGATCAACCGATTTGCAAACCCGGTGATACCGAAGCAGCTGTTGGAACCTAAACTAGTGAACTCAGTCAGACCAAGTCACAGTTCGGTGGCACCGAGACTGCTAGGGTTTCACAGAGTCCTGAACTCGGTCACACCGATTTGCAATTCTCGGTCAGACCGAGAACCACATGTGCAATGGCCTTGGCCGAATCGGTGGAACCGAGTTCTGCAACCCGGTGGGTCCGAGATGGTTTCGGCAGAAACCTAACCCTAAATTTTTGATTCAACTCTAATCTACGGAGTGTTTTGACTGGATAGAAGCGTTTCAATCGTGGAAAGAATCATAATGAACACAATGTGCTAGGAATCAGACGGGGATAGCACTGTGATCGAGTCCATACCCTAGTTCGGCGATGAACTCGCTACGGCGGCAACGGCGGGGAAGAATTCCGTTGACGGCGGCAGAGACCAGCGACAGGAGGCGGTTGGCGACGATGAGGACGATCCGGAGACCCAGGAGGCAAAGCGAGCTATGCGCGGGGGAAGGGGTTTCAGAGAAATTTCCAAAATTTTGCCCGTGAGTATATATAGCCCGACCCTGTCGGTCTGACCGAGTGGAACAACTCGGTGGCACCGAGATGCATAACTGTTGACAGTTACAGCAACTCGGTGTGACCGAAAAGTTCAAATCGGTTGCACCGAGATTGAAAACCTAGATCGACTTAGTGATCTCGGTATGACCAAAATGGAGGAATCGTTCAGACCGAAACACACAAAGAAGTTTTGGAATTTTAAGTCTATGACGAATCAGGGACTCCGAGTGCTCCTCACACAGAGTGGTTCAAATCTGACTTGATCAAATTTTGTGATGTAGCATGAATAGAGTTTGAGACGAGGAAAGCATAGATAGCTAGAGAAGATTCTTAGGCATTCTTGTCCATCCACTTGGCAAAAGAAAAGAAAACCAGTCAATCAAAACAACAAGTGGATGTCCTCGAATGAGTAAAATATGCAATCAACATGCTCACACAATAAAATGGCAATTGAAATATGTGGCAAAGCATGCACAACCAATTGTAGCATCTATCAAACAATTTGCGATGACTAGGTCATCTATATATGAGTATATTAACTTAGGAGTCAAATGAGAACATTTGATCATAGGTCATACTCATCGTTTAAGCACAAGTGGGGTTACCACTTTTACATAAAGCATTGTTGAGTTCACACCATTAGAGTTGCTTTAGCTCAATTCTTAGAGTAAAGCTCCCCCTAGATGTGAGATCCCCCCCTAAGAGGGATGAACTAACCTTGGGTTTTGTCGATGATGACTTCATGTAGATGTTGAAGATGTGGATGCTCAATGTTGATGTAGATCATTTGGAGCTATCCATTGGAGTGAGTTTCACTTTCAATACCTACACGGGTTAGTCCCACAAGGAACAAACAAGGATATCCATAGACATAAAGTGATGCACACACAAGATGATGTCTATGAAAGCTTTTAGGTTACCTTGTCCCTTGTATTACCAACAAGAGGGTTTGTGACTCCTTGAACTATTGCAAGATGTGGAAGTTGATTTCACTTGTTCTTGCCAAGATGATAAGAGTGAAGTATGTTGGCGGAGTCACCCTCAAGAACTCTCTAGTTCTTCTTCTTCGGGATCCACACCATCTAGATGGGAATCGTCGGAGTTGTAGTTGTACTTGATGAAGTCGAACTTGATGTAGTCTTGGGGACCCACTTGACCAAGGCCTTAGGAGCTTCTTCAAATGCATCAATTTCCTCTTGAAGCTTGTCCTTGCCTTTTTGCTTGTGGTCTTGTGGTGGAAGATCATCTTGAGCTTGTGTCCCTTTGAAAGAAGTAGGATCATACTTTTCTTTTTGAGGAACAAATTTCATCTTGGGGTATTGATCTTTTTCCCACTCAACTCCATTGGCATTGAACTTTCATTCAAAACCAACACCTTGATTCTTCCGGTGCGTTCCTTGCTTGCGTACAATTTCCTCGAATTGCTTACTTCCGGCAAGGCTCTTGTAAACACCTTTCTCTATAATTCCCTTCAATAAGCTATTTTCTTGCTCAAGTGTAACTTGGATAAGAGAATCATTAGTGGAATCAAGAGAACTACTAGAAGCAACAATATTGGATTTAGCATGATTATTGTTACTACTAGAGAAAGAATCTTTCTTGTTCTTGTTACTAGACTTGACTTGAGGCATGTAAGTGGATAAGAGTAAACACTTGGCAATGTAAGAAGAACTTTCCTTACGAAGATCATCATTGATTGCTTTTAAGAACTCATGCTGTTGCTCAAGGTTGAGCTTTTCAAAGCGTAATTTCTCATGAGACCTTAAAAGTTCTCGATGATCTCCTAAGATAGTTTCATGAGCTAACTTAAGAGTGTTTAGTTCTTTAGTTAGAGACTCAATCTTATCCTTATCATTGTCATTCATTTTATCTTGATTAGCATGATTAATTGACATTTCATCATAGTATTCATCACTAGAATTATCAACAAGTAAATCATCATCACCTAACAAGTCATCTTCATCACTATTAAAATCAACATACTCGGGGTGTGATACCTTTGGGCCTTTAGCCATGAAGCATGTTCCAACTCCTTCATTTGGTGAGTCAAATGTGTCATAGGAGTTGGTTGTAACAAGTGCTAGACCGGCAACACCGTCATCTTGAGTATATTCGGAGTCGGAGTGATAGCTTCTCTCGGAGTGGTTGTCGAAGTCGGAGCCGGATACCCATTCACCAACATGAGCTTGATGTCTTCGTTTTGTGTAGCTCCTTGATGACTTGTCCTTTCTTTCCAAATCCTTGCTTCTCCATGAGGGTCTTCGTTCATAACGATCATCTCTACTCCTTCTTTCTCTAGATGGTGATTCTTCTCTTCTACTTCTTCTCTTGGGAGAATCTTCTCTTCTCTTGTAGGGGGCCGTACACTCATTGGAATAGTGTCCGGGCCTTCCACAATTGTAGCAGTTTCGCTCTCGACTAGAAGATCTTTTGTCATTGTAGGACCTTGACTTGGAGCTTCTCTCTTTGCTTCTACTCTTGTAGAACTTGTTGAAGTTCTTCACCATTAAGCTCAATTCTTCATTGAAGGTTTGTTTCTCACTCGATGATGTGGGAGCTTCACATGAGGCTTTGTAAGCACCACTTGATTTGTTGTGAAGTTCCTCTTTATCCTTGAGTGACATCACATGAGCAACAATTCTTCCAATGACTTCTGTTGGCTTGAGATTTTTGTAATTTGGCATCATTTGGATCAATGTGAACACAATATCATATTTTCCATCCAAGGCTCTTAGGATCTTCTTGATGATGAATCTATCGGTCATCTCTTCACTCCCTAAGCCGAAAATCTCATTTGTGATAAGAGCAAGCCTAGAGTACATTTCAGCGACACCTTCACCATCCTTCATTTTGAACTTGTCAAGTTGACTTTGAAGCACATCCAATTTGGATTCCTTGACGGAGTCGGTACCTTCGTGCATATCAATCAAAGTATCCCAAATTTCCTTTGCATTCTCAAGAAGGCTGATTTTGTTGAATTCTTCGGGGCACAATCCGTTGAAGAGGATATCACAACCTTGAGCGTTGTATTGCAGCATCTTCAACTCTTCCGCGGTGGCTTCACGGTTCGGTTCTTTCCCATCAAAGAATTCACCTTGCAAGCCAATACACACAATAGCCCAAACGGCGGGGTTATGTCCAAGAATATGCATTTTCATCTTATGCTTCCAACTAGCAAAATTAGTACCATCAAAGTAAGGACCTCTACGGTGATAGTTTCCCTTGCTAGACGCCATACTCTCCTAGGTTGAGAAACCAAGGCTATGACCACCAAAAGCTATGGAAATCAAAGCAAATGGAGACCAAAGCTCTGATACCACTTGTAGGATCAAAGTATGTCTAGAGGGGGGGGGGGTGATTAGACTACTTGACCAAATAAAAACCTAGCCTTTTTCCCAATTTTAGTTCTTGGCAGATTTTAGCTATCTTAGCACAAGTCAAGCAATCTCCACACAATTCAAGCAAGCATGAACAAGAGTATATGAGCAGCAAAAAGTAAAGCATGCAACTTGCAAGAATGTAAAGGGAAGGGTTTGGAGGATTCAAACGCAATTGGAGACACGGATGTTTTTGTCGTTGTTCTGATAGGTGGTTCTATCGTACATCCACGTTGATGGAGACTTCAACCCGCGGAGGGTAACGGTTGCGCGAGTCCACGAAGGGCTCCACCCACGAAGGGTCCACGAAGAAGCAACCTTGTCTATTCCATCACGGTCGTTGCCCATGAAGGACTTGCCTCACTAGCGGTAGATCTTCACGAAGTAGGCGATCTCCTTGCCCTTACAAACTCCTTGGTTCAACTCCACAATCTTGTCGGAGGCTCCCAAGTGACACCTAGCCAATCTAGGAGACACCACTCTCCAAGAAGTAATAAGTGGTGTGTTGATGATGAACTCCTTGCTCTTGTGCTTCAAATGATAGTCTCCCCAACACTCAACTCTCTCTCACAGTATTTGGATTTGGTGGAAAGAATATTTGAGTGGAAAGCAACTTGGGGAAGGCTAGAGATCAAGATTCATATGGTAGGAATGGAATATCTTGACCTCAACACAAGTGTAGGTGGTTCTCTCTCAGAAAATGTATATTGGAAGTGTAGGTATGTTCTGATGGCTCTCTCCATGAATGAAGAGTGGGTGGAGGGGTATATATAGCCTCCACACAAGATCTAACCGTTACACACAGTTTGCCAAACTTGGTGGGACCGAATGGTTAAACTCGGTCCGACCGATTCAGCAAACCTAGTGATCGTTAGGATTTTCGGTGGGATTGAGATGAAACTCGGTAGGACTGATATGGTTAGGGTTAGGGCATAACGTAATCTCGGTGTGACCGATTACACAAACTCGGTGGGACCGATTTTGGTAATAAGCTAACGAGAGAGTTGGTCAGGTAAACTCGGTGGGACCGATTCGCTCATCACGGTGAGACCGAAATGTTACAAAACGGAAACAGAGAGTTTACATTGCAATCTCGGTGGGACCGATCGCTCATCTCGGCAAGACCGAAACGTTACGAAGGGAAACAGAGAGATTACAATCCCATCTCGGTGAGACTGAGATCCCTATCGGTGAGACCGATTTGCCTAGGGTTTGTGGCAGTGGCTATGACATTTGAAACTCGGTGGCGCCGGATAGAAAGAATCGGTGGGGCCGAGTTGGACTTTTGGTTTAGGTCGTATGTGGATGTGGGAAGGTACTTGAGGATTTTGGAGCATATCACTAAGCACTTTGAGCAAGTAAGCCATTAAGCAACACCTCATCCCTCCTTGATAGTATTGGCTTTTCCTATAGACTCAATGTGATCTTGGATCACTAAAATATAAAATGTAGAGTCTTGAGCTTCAAGCTTGAGCCAAACTTTTTGTCCTTAGAATTTTGAGGGATCCAGTTTCCTCATCCATGCCATGCCATTCATTAAGCTTTTCCTGAAATATTAATCTTGGAATAATGTTAGCTCAATGAGCTATATGTCATTAGGAATTACCAAAACCACCCAGGGATAGTTGCACTGTCAGTTGCCATCCAACAGAATATATGCACCTATGAAACGACAACACGTGTGGGACGACCCAACGGTGGCCCGTTTAGTTAAATAGGTCGGCCCAGTGAAAGGCTTGCTTAAGCCCACTTGACTTAGTCAAGATTTAGAGGGCTCACCCATGATAGGCCCGCTAATGACATGCTCGCATATAGCCCATTTGCGGTCCTGATATGCATGGCCCGTTAGGACATGTCTGAATTAAGCCAGTTTGGGGCCCGTCAGCCATCCAATATGGTTCCCGTCTGTTGATACTTTGGGCCCATGTGTGGCTCATGATGTCTCTCGTTTAGTTCCGGCTCATATTTGCTTTTGGCCCAGTTACGGCCTAAAATGCATCACAAACCTTTACATCCCATGATGCATTTCGACCCAATTACGACTCGTGGTGCTTCTAGGTCATTTGCGGCGTTCTTAATATTCTAGAAAATTTATGGCCGGTTGAATCTTGAGGGTATTTGTGGCTCGTGAAGCTTTTGGACCCATTTACAATCCGTCGTGGCTTCGAGCCATTTTTGGCCCGTCCTGTCTTTTGGTCCATTAATGGCCTGTGTTGTGCCTGTGTCATTTTCGGCCCATAGATCTTTTTGGTCCATTAATGTACCGTGTTGCCTCTGGCCTTTTTCAACCCAACACTTATTTTGGCCCATTAACGGGCCGTGTTGTGCCTAGGACATTGTTGGCCCGTTGAACCTTTTGGTCCTTTAACAGACTGTGTTGTCTCTTGGTCATTTTTGGCTTGCCGCGTCTTTGGCCCATTAACAACATGTGTTGTCCCTGGGTCATTTCTAGCCTGTGGTGCATACATCCCATTATCCTTTTCGGGCCATGGGCCCTATGGTTCAGTTTTTGCCCATTGCACCTCTGAGATGCTGGTCAGTTTCAGCTTGATTTTTTATGAATTCCTCAAAATATTTATTTGTTTTGGTGAGTAGTACTTTTGATTGCACTGTTTTATTTCTCAAGATGTCAACTCCATCTGAGCGTAGTTGCACACTTACTTTCTACGAATAGTGAAACCAATAGAATATCAACACTTGGCAATTCATGATGCACGATTGGGACGGTGCCACTACTCTGGGATGATCTTACGTCTAGAGCGACCGAAAGCACTCCATGACGGTGTCCCTGGCCGTTCACGCGGTCAACACGTCATGGGCCCTCGGCAAAATCTGTCCGGGTGCACTGATGCCCTTTGAGATCCTGTTTGGATGGCCGAAGGTTGACGTGCCTTTTCCACAAGGAGTGACGCTGAGTTATCGAACCCATGAGAGGATCTGCACTGCGACAAAGACTCTGACAAGTAGTTGTTGCTAATTAATTAAATTCTAGACCATAATTTAAGAACCTTATGAGTATGAGTTCTTACTCTCACAACCTTATATTTACGCATGGGATCTCATCTTGATAATTAACATAGCTTTGGAAGATGGTCCCTATGATGTGCTTGCAACCTGAGGATGTGTGTGTGTGTGTGGGGGGGTGTCCAAAGCGCGTTTTTACAGCTACACGACCTGCATCAAGAGTCTATTGTCCAACCGATGGCCCTTACCGTGGCCGAGGTTACCTCGGTTGTTAAGAATAAATATTCAGCCAAAAGCATTGGGCATTTAATGACTACACGTCATTCATACCAAGGAATAGCTTTATTCTACCGTACTAACCCCTTCCATCACTGTTGTTTGGGACAATGTTCTACGTCCTCCTCGCTCTTTACCTTGTACTTGATCGATCTACGGGACTCTCGGTACCCGCGGGACCTTAGAAAGAGAAGAAGACAAGAGAAAACTCATTTTCAGTTGGACACATACAAATAACGTCAAATACACAAAGTCATTCCAATGATCACTTGCACAAATACATCGACTCACAAGGCCTTGCCTCAACCCACTTCCTTACTGAATTACTCACACATGTCGATCGGATCGCAAGACGAACTCATTGAAGATGCCATAAAGATGAGTGATTGATTGATAATATGTCTTACAATAGCTCCTATATGTGATACATAGATTACAAGTATGACTAACTAATGTCTACTACACAACTTATTCTTGTAGACTCGTGTTGGGCCTCCAAGCGCGGAGTTTTGTAAGACAGTAGCAAATTTCCTTCAAGTGGATGACCTAAGGTTCATGCATCTATGGGAGGCGTAGGATGAAGATGGTCTCTCTCAAACAACCCTGCAACCAAATACAAGAAATATCTTGTGTCCCCAACACGCCCAATACAATGGCAAATTTTATAGGTGAACTAGTTCGGCGAAGAGATGGTGATAAAAGTGTAGTATGGATGGTACAAATATATTTTTATAATCGGAATAAATAAAAATAGCAAGGTAACTAGTAACAAAAGTGAGCAAAAATGGTATTGCAATGCTTGAAAACAAGGCCTAGGGTTCATACTTTCACTAGTGCAAAATCTCTCAACAATGATAATGTAATTGGATCATATAACAACCCCTCAACATGCAACAAAGAATCACTCCAAAGTCCCTATCACGGAGAACATAAGATGCAATTTTTTGTAGGGTACAAAGCCACCTGAAAGTTATTCTTTCTAGTCAATCTTTTGAGCTATTCCTATAAGTGTCACAAACAGCCCTAGAGTTCGTACTAAAATAACACCATATGACACGCATCAATCATCCCTAATGTCACCTAGATACTCCAATGTCACCAGAAGTATCCGTGGGTTAATTGTACGATGTGCGTCGCACAATTTCAGATTCATAATATTCAATCCAACACAAAGAACTTCAAAGAGTACCTCTAGATTTCTTATCGAAGAAAAGGAATATGAAAACACGTATCAACCCTTATGCATAGATTACCCCAATGTCACCACGGGAATCTACAAGTTGATAACCGAAACATACATCGAGTGAATCAATAGAACATCCCATTGTCACCACAGATATCCCATCGCAAGACATACATCAAGTGCTCTCACATCCAAAAGATTCAGTTCGACATAACAAAACCTCAAAGGAAAAGATTCAATTCATCACAAGAAGGTAGAGAGGGAATAACACCATAAGATCCAAATATATTAACAAAGCTCGCAGTACATTAAGATCATGCCAAATCAAGAACACGAGAGAAAGAGAATAAACACATAGCTACTGGTACATACCCTCAGCCCTGAGCGTGAACTACTCCCTCCTCATCATGGTGGCTGCCGGGATGAAGAAGATGTCCTCCAGTGATGATTTTCCCCTCCGGCAGGGTGCCGGAACAGGGTATGATAACCCACAAGTATAGGGGATTGCAACAGTTTTTGAGGGTCGAGCATTCAACCCAAATTTATTGATTCAACACAAGGAGAGCCAAAGAATATTCTCAAGTACTAGCAGCTGAGTTGTCAATTCAACCACTCCTAAAAGACTTAATTTCTGTAGAAAAATATTTAGTAGCAAAGTAGTATGGAAGTAACAGTAACGGTGGCAAAAGTAGCAAAGCAGTTTTGTAGTAATTGTAACAGTGGCAATGGCAAAGTAACTTAGCAAAGATCAATATGTGAAAAGCTCGTAGGCAATGTGTCGTGGAATTGTCACGACAGATGTCCTCGTAGAAGGACTTAGTTGTGGAGCCATTGCGACGAGGTTAGATTAAAGGGGTTAAACGAGACAAAGGACACGAGGAATTTATACTGGTTCGGCCCCTTGCGGTGAAGGTAAAAGCCTAATCCAGTTTGAGGTGGTATTGCTAGGGTTTCAATTACCAGGGAGCGAATACGCTTGGCCTGGCTTTCGATCTGTTGTTTATTGCCCTAAGCCGCTGCCGGTTCGTCCCCTTATATACATGTGTTGACGCCCCGCGTCTTACAGAGTCCCGGCCGGCTCATACAAACATGTCCGGCCCGGTGACTTATCTTACATGCCTTACAATACAAGTTTACATATACATGGCGGTTTACACTTATGGGCCTTTAGCCGCCTTCGGGTTTGGGCCCTTTAACAAGCCTACTTCATGAACCGCCATCTTCAACATACTCATGGGCTTTGTTTAGATGAACCGCCATTGGAATAACCTGGCCCCTCCTGGGCGGGTCATATCCAATAGTCATATCCCCAACATTAGGCCCTAGGTTGATTTGAAATTGTTCATGTCAATCTTCAACATTTAGAAAAAATCCTTCTTCATCTTCCTGTGAAATATTGTAACCCGCCACGATGTCACCTCCTGAAATTGTGGTAACCCGCCATGATGTCACCTGTTATTAATACCACATACGACCCAAATCTTAATAAATCTTCTCTTTTAATGAACCTCCGAAAATCGAGGCGCTCGCGCTATCACATATCCATTTCCTTGTCTCCTCGATTCCTAAACCTGCCACTTATCCTTCTAGTCCTATAAATAAGGCCACAGGTCCTCTTTCCATTCTCCCCCTTTGCCTTCTCATCTTCGTCTTCCTCCTCACAACGCTCCAGCGCGCCCGAGCTCCGCCGCCGTCGACCTTCGTCCACTGCCTCAACTTCGCCCACTGCATCACCCTGAACAAACCAGAACGCCGCGGCGCCCCTTTGCTGTCCATCAGCGTCCGTAAGCCTTCACCTTTCCTCTTAATAGATGTGACTTAGGGTTTCCTTGTTCGGCGTTCATCACCGTCCCTCCTTCTCTTTCCTAGAGTGCATAGCTTTGATCTGAAAACAACACAGATCTTGCACGATAGCCGTTTTAGCACTTGTTTTTTGATATCAGAATATATCCTCATTGCAACAGATCTCATCTGGGCACCCCCATTTTTCTGCTGCCGCCACCTTAGGTTTAGATTTTATTTCATTTTTCTGAACTGCCACAGATCCAATCTTATAGCTCTAATCTGTGAAACCTATTTGTTCCAACACTTAGTAAAATTCACTCCTGTCAGATCTTAAATAGCAGGGCTTGTCATGGCGGCTTACATCACCGGCTTATAATTACACATATATCATTAGGCCCTGTTTAAGTCGCCATTCGGAATATATACTGTAGCCTTTTACTTCCGACTTAATGGATCAATTTAAACCGGCAAAAAATTTCTTTCCTTTAGGTTTCTTCACAATGCCGCCAAAGACAGTCACTTCATGTAACTGGGTTCCCTCCATTGTCACTGAAAACACGCTCAGAGATTTTGTCAAAGTCGGGTTTTTACCAGCAAAGAATGTCATGCATCACTGCGCCCCTGATCCCGGCGAAGAAACACCTCAGCCAAAGGATGACGAAGTCATTGTTTCTACTGATCAAATGAATCGGAGCTTCTCACCGCCCGGTTCTAAATTTTTCTGAGACGTTCTGCACTTCTTTCAACTCCATCCTCAAGACATCGGACCCAATTCTGTGTCAAATATCTTCAACTTTCAAGTCTTCTGCGAAGTATACCTTCACGATGAGCCCAGGTTGAACTTTTCAAGGAATATTTTTATTTAAACCGCCAGAACGAGTTCACGAACGGACCCAGTTTGGAACTTGGCGCAATCTCAATTCAATGAAGAAGAGAGGCTATCTTCCGCTATGCTTTCTTGCCGAGTCATCCCAAGGATTGGAACCATACATTGTTTTACTGCAAAGATACCTCTCCGGCTGACGAGAATCCACTGCCGGGTTACCGTGTCGAACGCCTGGACCCAAAGCATAATCTTCCTGAAAAACTTACCACTGCCGATCGTGCAAAGCTTTCTCCCACCTTTGCAAAGGTTAAAGCTCTGCTAGGAAACGGGTTAACTGGCATTGATTTGGTTCGCTGTTGGGTTTCTTGGCGGATCATACCCTTGAGTCGCCGACCCGACTTAATGTATACTTACACTGGTGGTGTAAAGGATCCACTGCGCCACAACTCTGCGTAATTAACTAATGAGGCAATTAACGAAATGACCAAGTCCCTTCTGAATGAAGATCCAGAAGATTGCAGTAAAGTGGGTCTGAACCCTTTCTGCAAACTTAACCCGCCACCGGATGTGAGTATCTGAACTTACTTATTTTTACCTCATTATTTAAATACTTTATTAACTCAATCTTTGATGACCTTTACAGGATGAATCTGACTTTTGTAAAAAGAAATACGATCATGAAGCTGCCAAGAAGGCCTGGGCTGCCAAGAAAGCCGCCAAGAAGACCGCCAAGAAAACCACTAAGAAGAATAGAAAGAAACCAAGCGCCTCTGATATGTTTGAACTAAATGACAACTCTGAGTTGGAGGTAGCCCTTGATTCCCTTGGCTCCTTTTTCAATCACATTATTGACAGTGATTATTATCAGGATGACACGGGGGCCAGCCAAGCAGTTGAAGAAGAGGTAACTATTATTTCCTCCAGCTCAGAACCTTTGCCAAGACAGAAACTTCGACAAGTAACTCGGAAAGTAAGGTTTTCACACCCCTTGGCTCATTTAGATACTCACTTTCTTTTGAAGCAATAGCAACACGAGAATCGACGACAGACCTGGACCAGTGGAGGTGAAGAATTGTCCTCCGGCTTACCGAACACTCCAGCTCCACAGAAAGGTCGAAATGAGGTTCTTCCAAACTTAAACTCTTTTTACCCACTGGCGGGCCTGACTCGCCAGCCACTTAATTCTTCCGAGTCAAACTACGAGGAGAATTCTCGCTCTTCCTCCAGCGACTCATCGCAAACCCATTTGCCGGCTTTCAAGACTGCCCCTGGGTAACAACAATTTCTATTTATTCTCTACCTCCTTATGCTTTCCTAATTGTGCTGACGTGTCATAACCCATGCAGCGGCCAAGCAAAGCCTAGTAAAAATACAAAGGTGACAAAGCCGACTGAAGATCCTAAAGCCATTGAATCGGGGCAGCAAGTTCTAGCACCAGAAGTCTTTGAAAAGCAACCGGAAGACCCTGCCTATGATGTTCCGCCAGAAATTCCTGACCTCTCCGGCGACCAAACAGAACTCAATCCTTTGAATACCGAATCATCAAGCCCACTTAAACCGTCAGAGACTCATACTGATGACATTATGATCACTGGCACCGGTTTTACAGAACCGGGAAATCCAACTGTGTTGGCCAAGCACTCCGCCAAACAAGAGGTTATTGAAAGGCGGAAAGTGAGGTTTGATGTCGCCCATTATGCGCAATTGAGCAGCAGTGAAGTACTCTCTAGCTACCTCAACCAAGTACACTCCAGCCGCGATCTTGAAATCGGTATGGTAAAGCAGATGCATCAGAAATATGAGGTATGAATTCCTGCTTAAATAAGTTATGTCCACCTTGCCAGCCTCCAGGTCTACTGGGTATGATTAATTTAAATATATTGTAGACTTTTAGAAGAATCATGAACATCTTTGTAGAACTGGATTTTTAAACAATTAACTTTGCATCCGTAGCTCCCAAGGGCCGGTTTAATCTGCATGAATGAGCCGGTCCTTTTCACCATTGTTTATAAAGAGAGCTTACCTGTATAGCCCCCATAACCCGGTTGTGATTGTTTACGACACAACTGGGTTATCATAAAATAGTAAGGAGACACAAGCGATATGCATTAGCCCCCAAGTGCCAAGTACTCTTGCTTGCAAAGTGCTTGGGACTTACTGTCATGAACCGTTGTATGAAAAATATTTTGGCAGGCATTAGCCCCCAAGTGCCAAGTGTTGTTGCTTGCATAAGACTTGGGACTTATATTCCTGTAACTCGGATATGAATGTTTTTTGCAATTCTTGTGCTTGTACAGGATGCCACTGCTGATCTTCAATCATAATTGTCTGATGCAAAGACCCGGCTGAAGAATCAAGAATCAGAGACCTGGAAAGTTGAGTCAAAATTCCAATTTAGCGTGGCTGAAATGGAAAAGCTGAAGACCAGTTTTGAGGCGGATAGAAACACTTGGGCTGAAGAAAAGACTGCTTTGACGTAGCAACCTGAAATAGCGAAAGCGTCTCTTCAAGAGGTGACCACTGAGCTCACCGGCTTAAAACAATGTGTACCCTAGATGGTTTCTGCTATCTTTGGTGAGTCGCCTTCTTAAGTATCAAAAGTGAATCTTTTCCTTGATAGTATAAACTGCCTTTAACTAATCTATGATTTACTCAGGTCTCAGGAGCAGCAATCTTAACCAAGATATGCTTGCGAAGCTCAAAGCGGTGTACACTCTTGTTGAACAGTTATACACTAGAGCTCAGCATGCACTGGCCACAATTTCTCCAACTAATCAAGCACCTACTCTCTTGATAGATGTCTTGAAAAACTTTCTATGCTTCCTGCTAGGATTGGCAAGATGAAGCGATCATCTGCAAGAGCTGGTGCTGTGACAGCTTCGAGCCGGGCCAAAGCATGGGTGCCAGAACTAGACATGGCTGATGTAGCCACTGGATACCCAAGCTTAAAAGAAGATGGTACTCCGTTTGATCAAAAGGACTTTGCGGCTTGCGTGAAATAAATACATCCAATGGCGACTCTGATTGCCAATGACTCAGACCTTTCAAAGTACCATCCGGCTTATAACAGGGAGAATCAGAACATGCTACACCGGCTTATAGAGTCATGGACCTAATCCCTCCAATCCATAAGCATACTTTTGCCCCTGAAGTTGAGCCGTCTGAACTTATAGATGATGAAGCTGAATTTTAAGCTTTATGTGGCATCGATTGGTCATCACCAAATTTCCAAACGGCGGAAGCGGATGAAGAACTAGAAAAGGATGATCCAGAAGCCTCAAGTCAGCAAGGCCAAGAAGAGTGAACCGCTCGGCGGCTTTAAATATTTGATCTTTTGAAAACACTTGATCTTGTTTGTCTCATGAAGTCATGTAGTAGGGTAGGGAAACTTTAATCTGTCGTGCCATCGTGCATGTTTCTGCTTTGCGCAATACAGCTGATCCGCCAATTTAAGAAACCATCACTTTATGCTTATGACCACGTCAGATTGATTATTACCCTGCACACAAACATATCACAAGTGCGATGGCGGTTTACCGCTGGGCGGGTCATGATACCCAATTGAAGCCAGTGGGGACGGATAGTCCATAACCAAGGCCGGTCTAACCACAATGCTGACACAATTGTAAAAAATCATACCTGTGATGTGTGCTGAGACTGCCGGCTTATCATCTCCATGCAGTTAGAGTTTTTAGAGCTATAACTCTAAACATAAGATTATTATTCTCTGGTGACTTAGAGTCTGCCATCCTGGCGGGTTGCAGAAACCCAAAGATGCTTCAAATATGAGACATAAATAGGGCAGCTTAGCCCGATTTGTAAAAACCATATGGCAAGAAAAAGCGATTATATATAAAGATAAAAGAAGAAATCAAAAAATTCGAGGCTTTTGCAGGCCGCCAAGCCAAAGTTTCTTCTTCAATGAAACTAGCCTGATGGCCACTAGAAGGTACACGGTTTTGGTGAGACGGCACTCACATTACCCAATCGACATTTGAACCCAGATAAGTTCAGGTCTTATTGAAAGATAGACTTATCAGGAGTACGCGGGGTCAGAGTAGCATCGTGCATCACATGTCGATTTATCCAAGTTTCAAGGAAGGCGGCTTATGAGCCTGGATCTATCCTGACTATTTGTAAGCCGTGCTCTCACATGACAAACCAGCATTTTAACCTTAACAAGCTCAGGATCTTTGGTGAATACACATTAAAAGATTAATTGTTAAGAGTTCGGCAGGCCGATCAGGATTACCTGTTGAAGAATTAAGTAGCTGGTATACAGGTAGGATGACCCGGAAAGGTTATGTCCTCTTTGGTGAATACACCTATGTTTGTATAAGATAACCTGGTCAAGAGGGTAGTAACGCTATGTTCTCTTTGGTGAATACACCTATGTTTGAATAGGAAGCCCCCAAGTGACATACTTATGAATTGTGCTCGTCGGGGACCTATGTTTGAGCTGTGATGTGCATCCAACTCTCTTTGGTTCCTGTAATTTGGGCGTCAAGCCTCTTAAGTGAACATGTAAGACGATGATAAAGGCTTAGCTTCGAAGAAGTGAAACGATAGAGGCCCTGAATTATCAGGGATGCCGGCTTTATTATATTGTTTATAATATATACATCATCAAACTATGTACATCACGAGAGCTAGTGGCTCAAGTATAGTAGGGCCGAAGATGAGCAATATTCCACGGCCGACGGGTGTCCTCCTCCGATGTGCAGGAGTCCTTGTGGCCTTGAACGTTGGTAAGATAGTACGACCCTTTATGTAGATTCTTGCTGACCACAAAAGGTCCTTCCCAAGGCGGGACAGTTTATGCATATCAGTTTGATCCTGGATAAGCCGAAGCACCAGGTCGCCTTCTTGAAAGGTTCTGGTTTTGACCCGGTGGTTGTGATAACGACGTAGGTCATGTTGATAAATCACTGAATGAGCCGCCACGAGGTCACGCTCCTCATCCAACAGGTCAAGTGCATCCTGACGTGCCCTTTCATTATCAGCTTCAACATAAGACGCCACACGGGGTGAATCGTGATAGATGTCACTAGGGAGAACCGCCTTTGCTCCATAAACCATGAAGAAAGGTGTGTAACCCGTAGATTGTTGGGGGTTGTATTGATACTACATAACACTGAAGGTAACTCCTCCACCCAACAGCCTGACGTTCTTTGCAAAGGAACCATGAGCCGGGGCTTAATGCCTCGCAGAATCTCTTGATTAGCTCGTTCCGCTTGACCATTAGACTGGGGGTGAGCCATGGAGGAAACATCAAGTCGAATATGCTCCCGTTGACAAAATTCTTTCATAGCACCTTTAGACAGATTAGTGCCATTGTCCGTTATAATGCTGTGGGGAAAGCCAAAATGGAAGATCACCTTTTTAATGAATTGAACCACCGTTGCTGCATCACACTTGCTAACCGGATCTGCTTCAACCCATTTAGTAAACTTGTCAACTGCCACCAAAATGTGGGTCTTCTTATCTTTGGACCTCTTGAAAGGCCCAACCATATCGAACCCCCAGGTCGCAAACGACCAAGTAATTGGAATCATCCTCAACTCTTGAGTCGGTACATGAGCCGTCAACCAATAAAACCCATGACGAAAATCCTTCGCTACGAGAGATTTAGAGCCGGCATGATTACCATAATATCCTTCATGAATCTCTCGTAGAATCTCACAGCCTTCTTCAGGAGAGACGCAATGCTGAAATGCCCATGTGACACTGTGATGGTTCAACTCCCCAATGACTTAGACCACCGGATTATCTGCCTGGCCAAGATCTCATCCTCAGGCAACTCTCCCCGGGTCATATAAGCTAGATACGGAACTGTCCAATCAGGAATGGCATGGAGAGCCGCCACCAATTGTACTTCTGGGTCAGGAATAGCAAGATCCTCCACTGTAGGTAATTTGACAGAAGGGTTAAGAGAATATCTAGGAACGTGTTAGGTGGCACCGTCTTACGCTGAGACCCTAACCGACTTAAAGTGTCAGCCGCATCATTCTTCCTGCGATCAATATGTTCAACTTGGTAAACCTTGAAGTGACCCGCAATAGCATCAACCTCTCGACGGTAAGCCGCCATGAGTGAATCCTTAGAATCCCAAGTGCCTAAAACTTGTTGACCTACCAGATCTGATTCGCCAAAGCACCTCACCCGTCTTAAGTTCATCTCTTTAGCCATCCGAAGACCGTGGAGCAAGGCCTCATACTCAGATGCATTGTTAGTACAAGGGAACATTTACCGGAGAACATAAGAAAAATTATCACCTCGTGGGGAAGTCAAGACAACTCCAGCCCCTGAGCCTTCCAACTGCCTGGATCCATCAAAGTGAATAGTCCAATATGTGTTTCCCGTCTTTTCCCCAGGCGTCTGCAACTCCGTCCAGTCATTGATAAAATCCACGAGTGCTTGTGACTTGATGGCCGTACGAGGCACATACTTTAAACCATGGGGTCCAAGCTCAATGGCCCACTTGGCTACCCGACCTGTGGCTTCTCTGTTTTGGATGATATCCCCTAAAGGAGCAGAGCTAACCGTAGTAATGGGATGACCCAGAAAATATTGCTTGAGCTTCCGGCTTGCCATGAAGACCCCATACACCAGCTTCTTCCAATGCAGATACCTCTGCTTGGACTCAATAAGTACCTCACTGATGTAGTAAACCGGTAGTTGAACCGGGTACTCCTTGCCTGCCTCTTTCCTTTCCACCACAATGGCCACACTGACAGCCCGACTATTATCTGCCACATATAACAACAAAGGCTCCTTATCAATGGGAGCAGCAAGAACGGGTGGCTCAGCTAACTGTCTCTTCAGATCCTCAAACGCTTGATTAGCAGCATCACTCCAAACAAAGTGATCTGTTTTCTTCATCATCTGGTAAAGAGGGATAGCCTTCTCACCTAACCGACTTATGAACCTTCTTAAGGCCGCAATACGATCCGCCAAATGCTGAACATCATTGACGCATGCCGGTTTAGCTAAGGAAGTAATAGCCTTGATCTTCTCCGGGTTAGCTTCAATACCTCTGTTCGAAACCTTAAAACCTAAAAGCTTACCCGCCGGTACACCAAAAGCACACTTGGCCTGGTTAAGCATCATTTTATAAACCCAGAGATTGTCAAATGTCTCCTTGAAATCATCAATCAGGGTCTCCTTCTTCCTGGATTTCACCATAATGTCATCTATGTAAGCATGAACGTTACGCCCGATTTGAGTGTGAAGGCAATTCTGCACACACCGCTGGTAAGTCGCCTGGGCACTCTTGAGCCCAAAAGGCATAGATACATAGCAGAAGGCTCCAAACAGAGTAATGAAAGCTGTCTTCTCCTGGTCCTTAACCGCCATCTTGATCTGATGAAAACCAGAATAAGCATCCAAAAAACTCAAACGGTCACAACCCGCCGTAGCATCAATGATTTGATCAATATGAGGGAGAGCAAATGGATCAGCCGTACAAGCCTTGTTTACATCCGTGTAATCCACACACATTCGCCAAATGCCGTTCTTCTTAAGCACTAGCACCGGGTTAGCCAACCACTTAGGATGAAAAACTTCAACAATAAACCCGGCCGCCAAGAGCCGAGCCACTTCTTCACCAATGGCCTTCCGCCTCTCCTCGTTAAAAGGATGAAGGAATTGGTTGACTGGTTTAAACTTTGGATCAATATTAAGAGTGTGCTCAGTGAGTTCCCTCGGTACACCCGGCATGTCTGAAGGTTTCCATGCAAAGATGTCCCAGTTCTCATGGATGAACTCGATGAGCGTGCTTTCCTATTTCGGATCCAGATTAGCACTGATGTTGAACTGCTTAGATGAGTTGCCAGGAACAAAATCAACCATTTTAGTGTCATCTTCTGATTTAAACTTTAGCAAAGGGTCATGCTCGGTAGTTGGCTTTTTCAAGGACGTCATGTCCACCGGGTCAACATTATCCTTGTAAAATTTCAACTCCTCCGTTGCACAAACAGACTCAGCATAAGCAGCATCGCCTTCTTCACACTCCAAGGCCACCTTGCAACTCCCATGCACTGTGATGGTGCCCTTGTAACCTAGCATCTTAAGTTGCAAGTAGACATAACAAGGCCTCGCCATGAATTTAGCATAAGCCGGCTGCCCAAAGAGAGCATGATAAGGGCTCTTGATCTTAACCACTTCGAAGGTTAGAGTCTCAGATCTAGAATCATGCTCATCTCCAAAGGCAACCTCCAAAGATATCTTACCCACTGGATATGCCGACTTACCTGGCACCACCCCATGGAAAACGGTGTTTGACGGCTTAAGATTTTTGTCAGTGAGTCCCATGCGACGGAAGGTTTCATAGTAAAGTATATTAATGCCAATGCCTCCATCCATTAGTACTTTAGTAAATTTATGGCCCCCAACCTGAGGCGCCACCACTAGAGCCAGGTGATCCGGATTGTCAACCCGGGGCGGATGATCGTCACGACTCCACACAATAGGTTGTTCCGACCATCGTAAGTAATGTGGCACCACCGGCTCAACAGCATTCACTGCCCTCTTATGAAGCTTCTGATCCCGCTTACACAAGCTAGTGGTGAAGACATGTAGTGTCCACTATTCAATTGCTTCGGGTTGCTCTAATAACCAGACTGCTGCTGCTGCTGATTTCCCTGATTATTCTGCTGGTTGTAGCCACCCTGATTGCTTTGTCCTTGAAACCCGAAACTTGAACCGCCGCCTCCATGACCCGGACCATGAGGGCCGAACCCTTAACCGCCATTCAGGCAATGGTTGTGCTGGAAAGACTCCCTGAAGTGTCTCATGATACTGCAATCCTTCCATAGATGGGTAGACGACTTCTCCTCCGTTCCGTTCTTCGGACATGGCTGATTCAGTATTACTTCAAGGTCAAATTTTGTCCCTTGAGCCGGCCTCCCCTTAAGACGCTGGTTATAATTCCGTGCGCCGGTGTTAGCCACAAAATCATTAGCTTTGCGCTTACCGTTGCGGCCCTGATTGGCAGGGTTGTACTGTTGTCCCCTCATACCGCTACTCTTATTTCCCTTTCCCAATCTTTCGTCCTCAGAGTCGGGGTCCTTGGTACTATCAGAGTCGGCATACTTGACAAGAGCCGCCATGAGCTCCCTCATATCACTGCAATGACATTTGAGCCGCCCAAGCTTCTGCTTGAGTGGATGGAAACGGCAATTTTTCTCCAACATTAAAACCGCTGAGCTGACGTTAATGTTATCTAAGAATGTACGAGAGTCGAGACCCGACGCACCCAGCTGGTCGTCGATTCACCCTCGGCATGAACACAAGAAACCAAATCCGCGATTGACATAGGTTGTTTGCACGTATCTTTGAAATTTTGGATAAACCGGGCCTTCAGCTCTGCCCATGATCCAATGGAGTTGGCAGGTAGCCCCTTCAACCAAGTACGAGCCGTCCCTTCCAGCATCATGGTGAAATACTTATCATATGCAGCCTCACTAACATCCAGCATCTCCATAGCCATCTCATAACTCTCCATCCAAGCCTCAGGAGGCAGATCTGCTGTGTAATTAGGCACCTTATGAGGGCCCTTAAAATCCTTGGGTAAACATTCATTTCGTAGAGCCGCCATTAAACACAGCACACCTCAAGCTCTAGAAGTCACACCCGCCTCCACTGAAGTTGTTGGGTAAACCGGCGCGTGCTGATGAGCCGCCAACTGAGCTGCTAGGTCGGCCTCCCGGCGCGCTCTGCCTTGGTCCACCAAGTTCTGTGCATTGGCACCATTACGCGTCGGGTCATGCCCATGAGGTTGGTTATGGCGCCACTCAGTACTTGAAACTGCTGGCGAGTCAATGTGCCTATTGTAACTCCGGCTTGGACGAGGGGTCGAATGAATCCGGTCACGACTATAAGAATAAGCCTGTTGCTGTACCAAAGTTGTTTGAAGAAGTTCCATGGCCCTTCGGGTTTCAACCGCTGTTGGATCTCGCCCTCGACTGGCAGAGCCGCCAATCGCGTGGTTGCAGCAATCATATTGTCCAAAGGGTTGGAATAGTTACCCGGCGGTGTTACCACATGCTGAGGCGGGGTGTTATTCATATGCGGAGAACCTGTCATGCATGGCTGGACCGGCACTCCACCCCCTAGCACTTCAGTCATCTGGTTTATCATTGGTGGGTTACTGGCCCCCGCTCCAGGTGTGTTGAAGAGGTTTCTCGACTCATAAACCGAGGGCAGACGACTCCGGTGTTTTCTCCTCAAGACTTCGTTTGAAGCGTTCTGATCCACCATGAGCAGGTATGAATCCGCTGTGCTTGGGCGTTCAAAACAGCCCGCTCTGCGGTCATCCTAGCGTTTTCCGCCGCCAGCTCTACCTTGGCTTGCGCTATCTCATCACGTAACATAGCCACATCCACCTTATGTTGTTCCTGGTTGTCCGGGGTTACCTCCACCCCCATCAGCGTTGCCAGATCCTCCAATAGATCCATTAAAACCTCAGCCGGCGGGCGTGCTGACCCGTCAGCGCCTGCTGCCGTTATCGCCGCTGCACTGGAAGTCATAGCCGCAGTGGCTGTCGAATCGAGAACCGGCTGGGTGCCAGCCATGAAGATCGCCACCCTGTTCGGCGGCTCACGGGGGGCCGGAATACTGTCGCCATCGGAACAACCCACAAGCCGTCTATCTTGTAGTTGATACACTGAGTTGGTCTCGCCCATGGATGATTCATCATTAGAGTAGATGGCCGTCTCACCGCCAGACACATAGCCTTCCAATTCAGCCCCATGGGTGAATCCAACAAAGGCACGCTTCACAGCGGGTTGAATTAGGGCGGGTTGTGCATGCTGAGCCGTCTCGATGATGTCGGTGCAGATGTCCAGCTGATGGCCCGGTTCGCCGATCTTGCCGATGAAGACGTGGATTCCACCGAAGGGGACCCGGTACCCGTACTCAATTGAGCCGGACTCGGGGCCCCAACACGCATCGTCGATGTAGAGCTTGCCACGACGACTCTTGGTCATCCGGCCCACAACGTATCCCTTGATCCCTTCAAAGCTGCCCTTCAAGAACTCAAAACCACCGTGCGCAGGCCCCACGGTGGGCGCCAACTGTCGTGGAATTGTCACGGCAGATGTCCTCGTAGAAGACCTTAGTTGTGGAGCCATTGCGACGAGGTTAGCTTAAAGGGGTTAAACAAGACAAAGGACATGATAAATTTATACTGGTTCAGCCCCTTGCGGTGAAGGTAAAAGCCTAATCCAGTTTGAGGTGGTATTGCCAGGGTTTCGATTACCAGGGAGCGAATACGCTTGGCCTGGCTTTCGATCTGTTGTTTCTTGCCCTAGCCGCTGTCGGGTCGTCCCCTTATATACATGGGTTGACGCCCCGCGGCTTACAGAGTCTTGGCTGGCTCATACAACCGTGTCCGGCCCGGTGACTTATCTTACATGCCTTACAATACAAGTTTACATATACATGGCGCTTTACACTTATGGGCCTTAAGCCGCCTTCGGGTTTGGGCCCTTTAACAAGCCTACTTCATGAACCGCCATCTTCAACATACTCATGGGCTTTGTTTAGATGAACCGCCTTTGGAATAACCTGGCCCCTCCTGGGCGGGTCATATCCCCAACACAATGGATCAGTGATGGATAATTATGTCGGATGGCATTCATCATGCAACAGTTATAACCTAGGGTGACACCAAACTAGCTCCAATTGATCAATATAATGTAGGCATGTATTCGGAATATAGTCATACGTGCTTATGTAGAAGAACTTGCATGACATATTTTGTCCTACCCTCCCGTGGCAACGGGGTCCTAATGGAAACTAAGGGATATTAAGGCCTTCTTTTAATAGAGAACCGGACCAAAGTATTAGCACTTAGTGAATACATGAACTCCTCAAACTACAGTAATCACCAAAAACAATCCCAATTATTGTCACCTTGGGATATGCGGATCATAACTCGTAATAGGTGTCTACAACTTGCAAGATCGGATCAAGAACACAAATATATTCATGAAAACATAATAGATTTAAATCTGAAATCATGGCACTCGGGCCCTAGTGACAAGCATTAAGCATAGCAAAGGCATAGCAACATCAATCTCAGAACATAGTGGATACTAGGGATCAAACCCTAACAAAACTAACTCGATTACATGATAAATCTCATCCAACCCATCACCGTCCAGCAAGCCTACGATGGAATTACTCACGCACGGCGATGAGCATCACGAAATTGGTGATGGAGGATGGTTGATGATGACGACGACATCAATTTCCCCTCTCCGGAGCCCAAAACATACTCCAGATCTGTCCTCCCGAAGAAAAATAGGAGGTGGCAGCGGCTCCGTGTCATGAAACGCAATGAACTCTTCCCTATGATTTTTTTCTCCTCAAACGTGAATATATAGAGTTGGAGTTAGGGTCGAAGGAGGTCCAGGGGACCCATAAGGCAGGGGCGCACCCTCCACCCTTGTGGACATGTGGTGGGTCCCCTCTGGTTGATTCTTTCGCCAATATGTTTTATATATTCCAAAAATATTCTCCGTAAATTTTCAGGTCAATCCGAGAACTTTTATTTCTGCACAAAAATAACACCAAGGCAATTCTGCTGAAAACATCGTTAGTCCGGCTTAGTTCCATTCAAATCATGCAAATTAGAGTCCAAAACAAGGGCAAAAGAGTTTGGAAAAGTAGATACGATGGAGACGTATCAACTCCCCCAAGCTTAATCCTTTGCTTGTCCTCACATTTACAAACTGAAAGTGACAAAGAAAAACTTTTACAAACTCTGTTTGATCTTGTTGTTGCAAATATGTAAAGCTAGCATTCAGGTTTTCGGCAAAGATTATGAACTAACTATATTAACAATAACATTTAGGTCTCACATTTACTCATATCAATGGCATAATCAACTAGTGAGCAATAATAATAAATCTCGGATGACAACACATTTTCAAAACAGTTATGATACAATATGATAGAATGGTATCTCGCTAGCTCTTTATGAGACCACAAAACATAAATGCAGAGTACCCCTGAAGATCAAGGACTGACTAGACATTATAATTCATGGTAGAAGAGATCCAATCACAATCATACCCAATACCAATTAATAACAAAACATACAAATGATAGTGGTTCTCTCTACTACCTCTTGAGCACTGCGTTGGTTTTTCCCTTGAAGAGGAAAGGGTGATGTAGTAAAGTAGCGTAAGTATTTCCCTCAGTTTTTGAGAACCAAGGTATCGATCTAGTAGAAGACCACGCTCAAGTCCCTCGCACCTACACAAACAAATAAGAACCTCGTAACCAACGCGATAAAGGGGTTGTCAAGCCCTTCGCGGTCACTTACAAGAGTGAGAACTGATAGATATGATAAGATAATATTTTTGGTATTTTTATGATAAAGATGCAAAGTAAAATAAAAGGCAATAAAAATAGCTAGTTGAAGGAAGATTAATATGATGGAAAATAGACCCGGGGGCCATAGGTTTCACTAGTGGCTTCTCTTAAGAGCATAAGTATTACAGTGGGTGAACAAATTACTATTGAGCAATTGATAGAATTGAGCATAGTTATGAGAATATCTAGGTATGATCATGTATATAGGCATCACGTCCGTGACAAGTAGACCGACTCCTGCCTGCATCTACTACTATTACTCCACACATCAACCACTATCCAGCATGCATCTAGAGTATTACATTCATAAGAACGGAGTAATGCTTTAAGCAAGATGACATGATGTAGAGGGATAAACTCATACAATATGATATAAACCCCATCTTGTTATCCTCGATGGCAACAATACAATACATGCCTTGCTGCCCCTGCTGTCACTGGGAAAGGACGCCGCAAGATTGAACCCAAAGCTAAGCACGTCTCCCATTGGAAGAAAGATCAATCTAGTAGGCCAAACCAAACTGATAATTCGAAGAGACTTGCAAAGATAACCAATAATACATAAAATAATTCAGAGGAGATTCAAATATTGTTGATAGATAAACTTGATCATAAACCCACAATTCATCGGTCTCAACAAACACACCGCAAAAGAAGATTACATCGAATAGATCTCCACGAGAATCATGGAGAACTTTGTATTGAGATCCAAAGAGAGAGAAGAAGCCATCTAGCTAATAACTATGGACCCGAAAGTCTGAGGTAAACTACTCACACATCATTGGAGAGGCTATGGTGTTGATGTAGAAGCCCTTTGTGATCAATGCCCCCTCCGGCAGGACGCCCGGAAAGGCCCCAAGATGGGATCTCACGGGTACAGAAGGTTGCGGCGGCGGAATTAGGTTTTCGTGGATGCTTCTGTTGGTTTGGGGATATGTAGGTATATATAGGAGGAAGAAGTATGTCGGTGGAGCAACGTGGGCCCCACGAGGGTGGAGGACGCGCCCAGGGGGGTAGGCACGCCCCCTGCCTCATGCTCTCCTGGTTGATTTCTTGACGTAGACTCCAAGTCCTCTGGATCACGTTTGTTTCAAAAAGCACGTTCCCGAAGGTTTCATTCCGTTTGGACTCCGTTTGATATTCTTTTTCTGCGAAACACTAAAATAGGCAAAAAAAATGCAATTTGGGTTGGGCCTCCGGTTAATAGGTTAGTCCCAAAAATAATATAAAAGTGTATAATAAAGCCCATTAAACATCCCAAAAGAATATAATATAGCATGGAACAATAAAAAATTATAGATACGTTGGAGACGTATCACTCTCTAACTGATGTTTTTTATAAGCGGATGATGACTCAACAATAAAAGTAAATAAACAGGCCCTTCGCAGAGGGAAGCAGGGATTTGTAGAGGTGCCAGAGCTCGAGATTTTAAAACAGAGATAGATATAATTTTGAGCGGTATGCTTTCATTGTCAACATAACAACCAAGAGATCTAAGTATCTTCCATGCTAGATACATTATAGGTGGTTCCCAAACAGAATGGTAAAGTTTTTACTCCCCCTCCACCAACAATCACACTTCACGGCTGATCCGAAACAATGGGTACCGTCCATACCAACAACAGACCTGGGGGAGTTTTGTTTGCAATTATATTTTGATTTGATTTAGAGCATGTAACTGGGCATCCCGATTACCAGCCACTTTGTCGTGAATGACAAGTGAATCAACACTCACCGTGAGAATAACCCACCTAGCATGGAAGATACTGACAGCCCCCAGTCACTACATGAGTGATTCGGGCATACAAAACAGAATATCATTTGAAGGTTTAGAGTTTGGCACATGCAAATTTACTTGGAACGGCAGGTAAATACCGCATATAGTTAGGTATCGTGAACTCATATGGAACAACTTTGGGTTTAAGGAAGTGGATGCACAAGCAGTATTCCTGCTTAGTACAAGTGAAGGCTAGCAAAAGATTGAGGAGCGATCAACTAGAGAGCGACAACAGTCATAAACATGCAATGAGATTAACCAACATTGAGTACAAGCATGAGTAGGATATAAATCACCATGAACATAAACATCGTGGAGGCTATGTTGATTTTGTTTGAACTACATGTGTGAACATGTGCCAAGTCAAGCCACTTGAATCATTCAAAGGAGGATACCATCCTATCATACTACATCATAACCATTTTAAAAGCATGTTGGCACACAAGATGAACCATTATAAACTCCTAGCTAATTAAGCATGGCATGAGTAACTATAATCTCTAATTGTCATTGCAAACATGTTTCATTCATAATGAACTGAATCAAGAACAATGAACTAATCATATTTACAAAAACAAAATAGGTCGAGTTCGTACCAACTTTTCTCCATCTCAATCATTTCATCACATGTCGTCATTATTGCCTTTCACTTGCACGACCGAACGGTGTGAATAATAATAATAGTGCACATGCATTGGACTAAGCTGGAATCTGCAAACATTTATTCAAAGGAGAAGACAAGGTAATATGGGCTCTTTGTTAGATCATCAATAATGCAAACGAGAGACACTCAACATTTTCATCGTGGTCTTCTCCTTACAGCCCAAAGAAAAGAAAAGAATTCCAAAGAAACACACTGAAATATTTTTGCATTTTTTATTTTTCTGAAGAAAGTAAAATAAGAACGAGAAAAACTATTTACACGGGAAAGCTCCCAACAAACAAAAGAAGAAAGAAAAATATTTTTGGGTTCTTTTACTACTACTAAGCAAACAAGAAAGTAAAATTAAACTAATTTTTTTTGAATTTTCTTAAAGTTTTTCAAACACACAAGACGAAAACAAGAAAAATAAACTAACATGGATAATACAATGGCAAAGTATGAACATCGACAACTGGAATGAGTGTGTGAACATGAACATAATGTCGGCGAGAAATACGTACTCCCCCAAGCTTAGAATTTTGGCCTAAGTTGATCTAGGGCCACGGCTGGCCCGGATAGTATGCAAAATCGTAGTTGGGGTTGTACTGTGTCGGGGGGAATCGGCTTCCTCGAACACCTATGGGGACCGAGCCCCTTACTGGTTCCGCGGGGGGCGGAGGTTGCACAAAGAGCAGATCGAGGCGCTGCACACGAGGGATTTTACCCAGCTTCTGGCCGCAAGGATGCGTAAAACCCTACTGCTGCTTGGTGGATTGTATTGTGTTCTTGCTCGGGAGCGCGCGGTGCTACAGTACACACGAGCTACTGGCGAGGACGAGCGTGACGATGGGTATCCCCTCCTACGTGCGCATGGGGCCTCCTTTTATATGCTCAAGGGGTTACCCACAGGTGGCAGCGTAGGCGGGGGCAAAAATGGTAGAATGCTGTAGTGGGTACAGTTGCCTGCACAGTGGCTGTACAGTGCTATCATACCTAACTCTAACGGTGGGGGACAAGGGCATTAAATGCCCGTCCGCGTCGCCCAGACGGTGCAGGGAAGTGGACCGTCTGGAGCGCCACCGATTGCCACGATGGCTACTCTGTCAGCTTCGCTTCGCCACCGCATGCCCCTGGCTGCACAGCCTCCCGCCACGTGCGCCTGGGATGCCCCCAGAGCGACACGTTGGTGGGTGAGCTGGAGCGCAGGCACGAGGTGGTAACTTGCCGCAGCAAGCGCCTTGCCGCGGTGGATGTCTCGTCGCGTCCGAGAGCTTGTTGCTCACCGCGCCTTGCCGGGGCGCGGGGCGCGCCGCGGCAGGGTCCTTGTCGTGCCGTGGATGGCCTTCCCGGCAAGCTCCTCTTGCCAGGGTCTTGTGCTTCGAGCGGTAGTCTCGGCAAGCTCCTCTTGCCAGGGCCTCGCTCTCTTCGGGTGGCCTTCCCGGCAAGCTCCTTTTGCCGGGGCCTTGGCTCAAATACTTTGTTCTTGAATGGCCCAAGAGGGGACCATGGAGGGTCTTGGCGATCGCCTGGCAGGCCTTGCCGCAGGGTGCTACGACTGCCCGTGAACAAGTTCTGGGTACTAAGGTACCCCTATTTTAGTACACCGACAGGAGCCCCCGGGCCTGGGCCATACACGGTGCCGAGCGCTGTTGGGCCAGGCCCAAAATAGTGCACGGGCACGCGCGGCCTGGGTCACGCTGCATCTTTTTCTGCGCCCACCACGTCCTCCCCGAGCGGCACGCGTCGAATGCGGAATCGTGGGGAGAGGCGTGCGTGACGTGGGCGGCGTGCGCGGGGCTGAGCCCCGCAGGCGCGCGTCACGTCGCAGGCGATTTATTTGTTCGGAAAGGCGAAACGCCCCCCCTCCTCCCCTTATAAGCAGGGGAGACAGGGGCAGTCCGCCCACCCGCCAGTTGCGATTCCTCGAAATCCTCCGCCACTTCCCAAGAGAAGCAGCGCTCCGCTCCCCTTCCGCCGCCACCAGTGCTACCGACGCCGTCGACCTCCCTTCCTCTTTCCGCCATGGCCCCAAAGGGCGACAAGGGAAAAGGGAAGGCCGTGAAGTCGGCCGAGGCACTGCGGCTCGAGGCGCAGCGAAAGGAGCAGGCGGTCTTCCCCCCTGAGCTCGACGCGTGGGTCCTGAGGGAGGAATACTACCTCTTCTGGTCGGCGAGGACGCGAGCGCACCCGTGCATGAGGGTTCTTCCCGGCATCGCCCAGAAGGAGTATCCGACCGGGTATCCCTTCTTTGCTCTGTTCTTCTATTGCGGGCTCTGCCCGCCCTTCTCTGAATTTTTCTGCGACATCATGAACACCTACGGGTTCCACCTTCTCGATTTCACCCCCAATGTTGTCTTGACCATGGAAATCTTCGCACATCTCTGCGAAAATTTTGTCGGAGTCTTTCCAAACGTAGCTCTCTTCCGCCACTTCTTCACGCCTCGAGTAGAGAGACGAGAGCCCCTCTCCTGCGGGATCGCCTGGATCTCGAAGCCCGGCAAGAAGGATGCTTATCCGGAGGGAGAGCTCCGCAGCAAATGGGAGGAATGGAGGGCAGACTGGTGCCTGATCGTCGAGGAGAACCCGCAGCCATTCACCGCCTTGCGCCAAACCCCTGTGGTGCGCGGCAGGGATTGGAGCGACGTGGCCCCGGACGACGACAAGCTGCGGATTGCCGTCACTCGGATCCTGCGGCTCAGGCGTGTCGGGCTCACAGTTGGTGCCGTCGGCGCAGATTTCCTCCACCGCTGCATCGCTCCCCTGCAGGAGAAGAGGAGGCCTGCCTGGGAGTTCCAGAATGCGGCGGACATCATGAGGCTGCGCCCTGGCCTCAACTTCAATTTCACCGTCTTGGAGCTTGGCGGGACGCTCAGGGCGCTGTTCAAGCACGACCCCGACCACCCCGAATGGTTCAGGCTGCCGCGAGGCGCCGTCCCGTTGTGCAACAATTCGTCGCTCAGCCGCATCCTTGCAATGATGCCGCTGTGCGACTCGCACGGGATCGACTCCACTTGGCAGGAGCCCGCCGACGACGTCGTGCGGGCGTTCTTCGACGACCTGGTGGAGAGGCTAGTCGATGCCGACGAGCAGAGGGGTCTCACCCGCGACACCACCGACGCGGAGTTGGCGTACATCGCCTCCAGGATGGAGGAGGCCGCGGCAGCGGCGGCCGCGGGCGAGTTCGGCTTCACATTGGCGGAGGCGGGCGCAGCGGAGGTGGAAAGCCTTGCCGATCGAGCGGAGTTTGCCGGCGAGGAAGAGCTTGCCAGGCACGATGCCGAGGGCGAGCCTGCCCAGGACACGAGCGGCTTGCCGGAGGTCGGCGCCTCTTCCTCCCGCCCCGCGGGCAGCTCGTCGCAAGCAGAGCCCCCTGCCCAGCCACGGAGGCGTCTCCGCAAGGCTGGGGAGGTGGTGCGGCAGACGAGCCCACAACCGCAGCGCCGCGTGACGCGCTCCTCTGAGGCAGCAGGAGCGGGGTCTTCGCGGGCCGCGGCTTCTGCTCCTGCCGCTTCTCGCACCGCGGCGGCAGCCGGAGCGGAGTCGTCTACTGCTCCCGCCAAGCGGCCACGGGAGCCTACTCCCCCGCCTCCCCGCGCCAGGAGCAAGCCGGTCTTCGACTTCTCCGCGCTTAGCTCCGACGAGGAAGAGGGAGAGGAGTAAGATCCCCGCTGTCCTTGTGTCTCTTCAATTCTTGTAGTTGTGCCTCGCATCTCATTTGCTTTCCTCCGAATTTGGTCCTTTACAGGACTCTGGCTCAGAGGGTGGCAAAGAGAGCCAGGGTCCCAGTGATCATCCTCGACGACGAGCCCTCCATGGCGGCAGGGGGTGCGCCTGAGATGACCTTGCTGGGCCCACCAACTAATCCTCAGAGCAGCCACCAGCGCAGCCCCCAGCATAAGCATATGACTTGCTTCCTGCCGTTGGGCGCGCCCGGGTGCCCTTCGCTTTTCTTGACATCTGGCTGACGATTCGTGTAGGAGCAGAGAAACCCCACCAGGAGCGTCCGTAGACCGCCCCTGATGAGCCACCCGCTACAACTACACCGCCAAGGGGGAGTTCCCCGGCGAGGGAGCCGTCCCCGGCAAGGGAGCAGTCTCCGGCGAGGGAGCAGCCCCCGGCAAGGGAGCAGTCCCCGGCAAGAGAGCCGTCTCCGACGAGGGACGATGCCGGCGGCCCCTTGGCGGCGGAGACCGCGACGGCAGACCCTGGCCCAGGTAACCTTCTTGCCTCGAAACTCCCCTGGGGTTTTTCTTCTTCGGATAGTTGCTTGACTTCTCCCCCTCCTTTGGCCTTCAGACCCGCCCGCCACGGACCCGATGGAGACCAAGGTCGTCGTCGAGGAGGACGCGCGCGGCCATACCGATGACGTGGCCGCCGCCGGGGAGGTGGAGGGTGCTGAAGATCCGGTCGGCGAAGAGGCCGTCGAGGCAGCCGCGGGTGAGGGGGCCGGCGATCGTACTGACGTCCCTGAGGCCGCAGGAGCGCCAGGCGCTGCGCCGACCGCCGATCCCGCCTCTGCAGCGGCGTCGGGCCCCGAGGAGCCCCAGCCAGGCGCCTACCTGAAGGCCGGCGACGATATCTTCATCAAGCTCCCCTGGGAGTCGACTTCCAGGGCGCCGGTCGAGGGGGAGGCCTTGGATGGAGAGGTGCTCGCCTCCGCCGGGCTAACACTGGTTGACGCGCCAAGCAGCAGCGGTGGCGAGCCTGAAGAGGAGCGGCTGCTCCGGAAGCTGGTGTCGCTCTACCACGCCCGACAAGCCCAGGTAGAACATCGGGAAGCGCTTGTCGCGAAGGCGGGAGCGGACATGGAGAAGCGCGCCGGGGAGCTCCGCGAGCTCAACCAGGAGGCCCTCCGTTCCATGGCGGAGGAGCGAAGGCAGCTCGACGAGGCGCGGACGGCCTTCCTCCTCGAGAAGGCAGAAGCTGAAGAGCAGCAAAGGCTTGCCGCCGCGGGGCTGGCCGCGCGGGACGGCGAGCTGGTGCAGCAGAAAGCCAGCCTCGCCAGCCACGAGGAGGAGGTCGTCGCACGCGAGCAAGCGCTCGGCGGAGCCCTCAAGGAGGCGCGAGATGCTTCCACGGCTGCCGAGAACGTCAAGGAGGCATTGGAGGCGAGGGTGGCGCAGCTCGACACCGACCTCAAGGCGAGCGGCGAGGAGCTCGCCGCGCTCAAGCAGGAGCGCGAGAAGGGTGCCCACACCCTTGGTGAGCTGCAGGGCCGCTTCGCCGAGAAGATCAAGGAGCTCGACGCCGCCAAGGACTCCAACGCCGACCTCGAGCTGAAGCTGGACACCTTGTCCAAGGCGCTGGACAGCGCCAAGGAGCAAGAGGTGGCCTTGCGGAAGGAGGTCGCGGACAACGAGGCGTTGTTGGAGAGCGTCGCGGTCACCCAGAACGAATTCAGGGCGACGGTGGAGCAGTGGACCGAGGGCCTCGTGGACATAGCCGCCTCCATCGACAAGGAGCTGACGCTGCTGGGGATGGAGGGTCACGAGTACCCCACTAACGAGAACATCCCACCCAGCGCCAAGCTCACTTCGTTCTTCAAGGGCGTGGTGGCGGCCCTCAAGCATCTCCGGAATGCGATCCCAGAGCAGCTGGCCGGCGAGACGCGCGAAGCCGTCGCTGGAGCCCTCGAAAAGGTGTTGGTGAAGGTCGCCTTCCGCAACCCCGGCATCAGGCTCACCAACATCCTCAAATCCCTGCCGGCAGAGGCCGACCTCGAGGAGATCAGGGCCCTCGTCGCGCCCATAGTGGAGAAGGTGGTCGGGATCAAGAGGATCGAGGGCGACCGTGTGGATTAGGCCGCCTCCCCTTTCCTTTTCTTGTCGCTGCTGGCCAAGTCGTGAAGGCGATTCATTAGGGCTGCGACAAGCTTGCCTTTGTAATATAACTCTATCTTAGGTAGTGCCTGCACGGTTATTTCCTCTACTTGACTCCGTGCTTTGTATGTTTTGCCCTACGCTTCTGGGGACTTGTTGGCGTAGGCCTCCGCCTTACCGCGGGCTCTGAGTGCGGGACATCAGCAGCCCGCCAGCGGCGCCACTACCGGCAAGAAACCTTGTCGCGGCTAGCTGCAGCTCACTTAGATTGTTGAGCAGGCTCAAAGCAAAGTAAGTGTTGCAACTGCAGTCGCAGCACACTTAAGCTGCTGCGCGAGCTGGAAACAAAGTAAGGATGCCACTCTGGTTGTAGCACACTTAAGTCGTTGAGCGGACTCGAAACGAAGTAAGGGCGCAACTAGCCACGAACCGGTCCCTTCGCGCACATGTTTTCCATACAAAACACGGTCGTTCGAGGAAGATAACCTCAAAAATTTAAAAACTCAATTGCTCAAGCTATGGCAACTTAGCTTTTCTGTGGCTCGCTGCCCGGCAAGGTCGTTTTCTGGCAGGGCGAGGCATGGGGCTCGTCGTCGCTTACCGGGGGTCAGTGCTGCACAGTGTGTCAGATAATGCATGCAAGGAATAAAGAGCATGAGATCGACAAGGTGCGCGGAGCACATGAACTCAATCTGCGCACAGGGTCTGCGCCTGGCCCCGTACAAAGGATCACATGCAACAGCGGCAAGACTTTGTACAAGAGGGTGGTTGTCGGACGGGGTCCGACAACCGCGCCTTACGGGCGAAACTTACGAAGATGCCCAACGTTCCAGGAGTTGCTCGCCGGAGCGGCATCTTCGGTCTCAAGGCGGACAGCGCCAGGCCCATCGACTTGTTTCACCCGGTAAGGGCCTTCCCACTTCCTCGGAACTTCTGGCACTAACTTTGCGGCTATAAAAGCGGCGCAAAGCTTGCTGGTAGCGAGCAGCTCGCACAGCGGCCTGAAGACGGTCCTCCTCGAGGAGCAGCGCGTCATCTCGACGCAGCTGCTCTCGCTCAAGCTCAGCGTGAGCGAGCACTCGAGGTGGCCCGTACGCGAGATCCGTGGGGCTATCTGCCTCTGCTCCATGGAATAAAGAGAAAGGTTTCCTGGTATGACCAGGGCTTGCCTGCGCCGAGGGGCGTCGGCGCAGGTTTGGACGCCGTAGCGTCACGAGCTCGATGCATGTTCGGGTGCCGTGGCGCCATGAGCTGGCTCGACGACGCCCGTCCCGTCGCCGGCGCCGTCCCCACCACCCGTTCGCTCCAAGGGCGGCGGATTCGACGCGGACGGACCAGCCACCTCCGGAGCCTCCTTCTTTGGCGGCATGTCGATGAAAATGAAGGAGATCTAGCTGGTGCAGGCGCCAGATCAGGTCCGCACAACTTCGACGCCCAATGACCTGGCGCGCCAAAGATGTCGGGGGGAATCGGCTTCCTCGAACACCTATGGGGACCGAGCCCCTTACTGGTTCGGCGGGGGGCGGAGGTTGCACAAAGAGCAGATCGAGGCGCTGCACACGAGGGATTTTACCCAGCTTCGGGCCGCAAGGATGCGTAAAACCCTACTGCTGCTTGGTGGATTGTATTGTGTTCTTGCTCGGGAGCGCGCGGTGCTACGGTACACACGAGCTGCTGGCGAGGTCGAGCGTGACGATGGGTCTCCCCTCCTACGTGCGCATGGGGCCTCCTTTTATATGCTCAAGGGGTTACCCACAGGTGGCAGCGTAGGCGGGGGCAAAAATGGTAGAATGCTGTAGTGGGTACAGCTGCCTGCACAGTGGCTGTACAATGCTATCATACCTAACTCTGACGGCGGGGGACAAGGGCATTAAATGCCCGTCCGCGTCACCCAGACGATGCAGGGAAGTGGACCGTCTGGAGCGCCACTGTTTGCCACGATGGCTACTCTGTCAGCTTCGCTTCGCCACCGCATGCCCCTGGCTGCACAGCCTCCCGCCACGTGCGCCTGGGATGCCCCCAGAGCGACACGTTGGTGGGTGAGCTAGAGCGTAGGCACGAGGTGGTAACTTGCCACGGCAAGCGCCTTGCCGCGGTGGATGTCTCGTCGCGTCCGGGAGCTTGTTGCTCACCGGGCCTTGCCGGGGCGCGGGGCGCGCCGCGGCAGGGTCCTTGTCGTGCCGTGGATGGCCTTCCCGGCAAGCTCCTCTTGTCGGGGTCTTGTGCTTCGAGCGGTAGTCCCGGCAAGCTCCTCTTTCCAGGGCCTCGCTCTCTTCGGGTGGCCTTCCCGGCAAGCTCCTCTTGCCGGAGCCTTGGCTCAAATACTTTGTTCTTGAATGGCCCAAGAGGGGACCATGGAGTGTCTTGGCGATCGCCTGGTAGGCCTTGCCGCGGGGTGCTACGACTGCCCGTGCACAAGTTCGGGGTACTAAGGTACCCCTATTTTAGTACACCGACATACTGGGATGCGACAGCTACTGCCTGAAGGGCTGCGGTGTGGAGGCGAGCAGCCTCAACCTCTCTCTCTCATACTCGTTCGCCTCCTCTCTGGTTATAAAGTATATCCATTGTACCTGAAAGTTAAAGAAGGCAGAAGCAGGAAGGGTAATATGGACAACACGCTGCCTGTCAAAGATCAGTCAGTACAAGAGGGACTGTTCATTCCTCTCAAGAAACTGGTAGCGCACCATAGCATTATAATCAAGGAAAGCGGGTGGTAACACAATGTCATTCTCCCTTATGGGTACCCCAAGGTAATTAACTAAACGGGTGGCATAAATCCCACCAAAGAAATCTCCATCTTTAGCATTATTATGTAACCTCCTTGCAATAAAGGCCCCCAAGTTATATCGTTTATCACCCATTACTACGGACTTGAGGACACTAAGATCTAATGCACAAAGGTGTCTATGATCATGTTTACCATCAATGCATCTACCTATAAAGAGAGCAAAATAATATATGGCAGGAAAGTGAATGCTCCCTATAGTGGCTTGTGTAATATTTCTAGTTTCTCCCATAGTGATGCTAGCAAGGTAATCATTATATTCAGTTTTGCGAGGCTCACTATGAATGCCCCATTGTGGGATTTTGCATGCATCATTAAAATCTTCTAGGTCCATGGTATATGATTTATCATAAATATGAAACAAAATAGAATGCGTGTTACGCTTGGATGTAAATTCAAACCTCCACACAAAGGAATCAGTAAGGTAATGGTATTGCCTGCACTTATCTGAAACAAATTCATCAAGGCCAGCATTTTGTATGTACGCATTAAATTCCTCCTTGAATCCAGCATGAACCATGAATTGATCCAACGGCCATTCAAAAGGCCGCACTTGAGCTTCCCTCGGTGGTTCGAAATCGGGCTCACGTATCGCGAACCTCGGGGCTTTCTTGCTCGAGGAACCACCTTGGTATATTCTCCTAAACATCTTTCTTCCTCTCAAACATTTCTGAAATTTTTAGTGACTCAAAATAAAAGCGGACCAAATTCAACAAAATTGATGACAACTACTCCCACAAGTGCCTAGAGATTATATCATGCATCAAAACTACTTAGGAGCATATAAATTTGGCATGCAAGTTCAAGAACAAGGTCACCACAGCAGAATTTTTTTGCAATATATAAAGCACTAGAACAAAAACTAATTGAACCATTAGAGGAGTCACATACCGAAGAACAATCCCCCAAAATAGTTTTGCAAATGGTGCTTTGCACAAGGAGATCGAAAATAGCAGCAAAATGAGCTAGAACACGGGTTTGAGCAATGGTGGGTTTTTTTTCTAGAGGAAGACGAAGTGGATGGGTGCTGGAATAAGTGAGGGGGACCCACGTGGGACCCACAATCCACCTAGGCGCGCCCAGGGGGTGGGCGCGCCCTGTGGCCTTGTGGCCCCTGGTGCCGCCCCTAGCATGTTTTTAGTGCCAAAAACTCTTAAATATTTTATAAAAAATCATATTAAATTTTCAGGGCATTTGGAGAACTTTTATTTTTTGGGTCATTTTTTATTGCACGGATAATTCAGAAAACAGAGAAATAATGGTATTTTCTCTTTATTTATTCTAAACAACAGAGAGTAAAAGTTGGGTACAAAAAGTTGTGTTTACTAAATTCATTCATCTCTTGCCCATCAAAAGGAATCCATTAACAAGGTTGATCAAGTATTATTAACAAACTTCTTCTGAGTGACATAAACCCAAGGAATTTTCGTATAACACTAGGTTTCCTCAACGAGGATAAGCATGTCCCCAACAATAAGAATATCATATTTCTTCTTGACAGTAGGTAGAGGGAATTCAAAACCTCCAATAGCTTTAGTTGGAATTTTTCCAATAGAATTGATGCTATGAACTTGAGGTTGCTTCTTCGGAAAGTGTATTGTATGCTCATTACCATTAACATGAAAAGTGACATTACCCTTGTTGCAATCAATAACAGCTCCTGCAGTATTCAAAAAGGGTCTACCAAGGATGATCGACATACTATTGTCATCGGGCATATCAAGAATAACAAAGTCTGTTAAGATAGTAACGTTTGCAACCACAACATGCACATCCTCACAAACACCGATGGGTATAGAAGTTGATTTATCAGCCATTTGCAAAGAGATTTCAATAGGTGTCAACTTATTCAAATCAAGTCTACGATACAAAGAGAAAGGCATAACACTGACACCAGCTCCAAGATCACATAAAGCAGTTTTAACATAGTTTCTTTTAATGGAGTATGGTATAGTTGGTATTCCTGGATCTCCTAGTTTCTTTGGTATTCCACCCTTAAAAGTATAATTAGCAAGCATGGTGGAAATTTCAGCCTCCGTTATCTTTCTTTTATTTGCCACAATATCTTTCATATACTTAGCATAAGGAGACATTTTCAGAATATCAGTCAAACGCTTACGCAAAAAGACAGGTCTAAGCATTTCAACAAAGCGCTCAAAATCGTCATCATCCTTTTTCTTGGATGGTTTAGGAGGAAAGGGCATGGGTTTTTGAACCCATTGTTCTCTGTCTTTACCATGCTTCCTAGCAACAAAGTCTCTCTTATCATAATGTTTATTATTAAGTTGTGGGTTATCAAGATCAACAACAGGTTCAATCTCCACATCATTATCATTACTAGGTTGAGCATCAACATGAACATCATCATTAAAATTATCACTAGGTTCATGTTCATCACCAGATTGTGTTTCAGCATCAGAAATAGAAATATCATTTGGGTTCTTAGGTGTGTCTATAGTAGGTTCACTAGAAGCATGCAAAGTCCTATCAGTTTTCTCTTTCTTATTTTTACAAGGACTAGGTGCATTAGTATTAATTCTATGAGAATCTGGCTCAATTCTCTTAGGATGGCCCTCAGGATACAAAGGTTCCTGAGTCATTTTACCACCTCTAGTCATAATCCTAACAACATTATCATTGTTTTCACTATTCAACTCATTGAGAAAATCATGATGTGACTTAAGTACTTGTTCTACTTGAGTTTTTACCATGGAACCATGCTTACTAATAATCTTAAGATCACTAACAGTTCTACTCATATAGTCACCCAAGCAGTCAAGCATGTAAGCATTACGTTTCAATTGTCTACTAATATAAGCATTGAAGTTTTCTTGTTTAACAATGAAATTATCAAACTCATCCAAGCATTGACTAGCAGACTTATTATGAGGAATATCACCTTCATCAAATCTATAGAGAGAGTTTACCTCTACTACCTGTGTCAGGTTATCAAGACCACATATTTCTTCAATAAGCGGTAAATTCTTAACATCTGCAGCTTTAATACCCTTTTCTTTCATAGATTTCTTTGCCTCTTGCATATCTTCAGGACTGAGAAATAGAATACCTCTTTTCTTCGGAGTTGCCTTAGGAGTTGGTTCGGGGAGAGTTCAATCATTATCATTGCTCAAAATATTATTCAATAGTAATTCAACTTGTTCAACAGTTTGTTCCCTGAAAACACAACCCGCATAACTATCTAGGTGGTCCCTAGAAGCATCGGTTAGTCCATTATAAAAGATATCAAGTATTTCATTTTTCTTGAGAGGATGATCAGACAAAGCATTAAGTAATTGGAGAAGCCTCTCCAAGCTTGTGGGAGACTCTCTTCTTCAATTTGCACAAACTTAAATATTTCCTGTAAGGCAGCTTGTTTCTTATGAGCAGGATTTTTTTTTCCAAAGAAGTAATATATCATATCCTGGGGACTATGCACACAACCTGGAGCAAGAGAATTAAACCATATCTTAGCATCACCCTTTAAAGAGAAAGGAAACAACTTCAGGATGTAATAGTAATGATTTTTTCTCTCATGAGCAAATAGGGTGGCTATATCATTCAATTTAGTAAGATGTGCCACAACAGTTTGAGATTCATAACCATGGAAAAGATCAGATTCAACCAAAGTAATTAACTCAGGATCGACAGAGAATTCATAATCCTTATCAGTAACAAAGATAGGTGAATTAGCAAACCTAGGGTCTTATTGCATTCTAGCATTCAAAGATTTTTCTTTCAGCTTGGCTAACAATTTCTTAAGATCATCCCTATCATTGCAAGCAAAAAAGTCTCTAGCAATTTCTTCATCCATAATATAACCCTCAGGTACCTTAGGCAATTCATATCTAGGGGGAGAATCATAATCTCCAGTTTCAGTAATTTCATTCTCTCTAACCCTAGCAAGTCGTTCATCAAGAAATTCACCTAGTGGCACAGTATTATCAAGCGAAGCAGTAGCATCATAAGCATCATTCATAGCAGAAGTAGCATCATCAATTACTTGCGACATATCAGAATTACTAGCGGGTGGTGGTGTCGCAAGCTTACTTAAAACATAAGGTGAATCAAGTGCAGCTAGATGGCAGTTCCTTACCTCCCCTCGTAGTAGAGGAAAAAAATCTTGGTTTTGTTATCTTTCAAGTTTCTCATAGTGATCAACAGATATAAATCCCAAGTGACTCAGAGAATAGAGCTATGCTACCCGGCAATGGCGCCAGAAAAAGGTCTTGATAACCCACAAGTAGAGGAGATCGCAACAGTTTTCGAGGGTAGAGTATTCAACCCAAATTTATTGATTTGACACAAGGGGATCCAAAGAATATTCTCAAATATTAGAAGCTGAGTTGTCAATTCAACCACACCTCAAAGACTTAATATCTGCAGCAAAATATTTAGTAGCAAAGTAGTATGGAAGTAACTGTAACAGTGGCAAAAGTAAAAGTAGTAGTTTTGTAGTAATTGTAACAGTGGCAATGGCAAAGTAACATAGCAAAGATCAACATGTGAAAAGCTTGTAGGCAATGGATCAGTGATGGATAATTATGTCGGATGGCATTCATCATGCAATAGTTATAACCTAGGGTGACACAGAACTAGCTCCAAGTCATCAATATGATGTAGGCATGTATTCCTAATATAGTCATACATGATTATGGAAAAGAACTTGCATGAAATCTTTTGCCCTACCCTCCCGTGGCAGCGGGGTCCTAATGGAAACTAAGGGATATTAAGGCCTCCTTTTAATAGAGAACTAGGCCAAAGCATTAGCACTTAGTGAATACATGAACTCCTCTACGGTAATCACCGGTAAGAATCCCAATTATGTTCACCTTGAGGTATGCTGATCATAACTCGTAATAGGTGTCTACAACTTGCAAGATCAGATCAAGAACACAAATATATTCATGAAAACATAATAGGTTCATATCTGAAATCATGGCACTCGGGCCCTAGTGACAAGCATTAAGCATAGAAAAGTCATAGCAACATCAATCTCAGAATATAGTGGATACTAGGGGTCAAACTCTAACAAAACTAACTCAATTACATGATACATCTCATCGAACCCATCAGCGTCCAGCAAGCCTATGATGGAATTACTCACGGAGTGGTGAGCCTCATGAAATTGGTGACGGAGGATGGTTGATTATGATGACGGCATCGATTTCCCCTCTCCGGAGCCCAAAACAGACTCCAGATCTGTCCTCCCGAGGAAGAACAGGAGGTGGCGGCGGCTCCGTATCGTGAAACGCGATGAACTCTTCTCTCTCACTTTTTCTCCCCGAACGTGATTATATAGAGTGGTGTTAGGGTCGGAGGAGGTCTAGGGGACCCTCAAGGTATAGGGGCGCGCCCTCCACCCTTGTGGACACGTGGTGGGTCCCCTCTGGTTGGTTCTTTCGCCAATATTTTTTATATATTGCAAAAATATTCTCTGTAAATTTTCAGGTCAATCCAAGAACTTTTATTTCTGCACAAAAATAACACCAAGGCAATTCTTCTAAAAACCTCGTTAGTCTGGGTTAGTTCCATTCAAATTATGCAAATTAGAGTCCAAAACAAGGGTAAAAGAGTTTGGAAAAGTACATACAATAGAGACGTATCAGGGTCCCTATTGAGTTTTCATGGATACATAGGCTTGCGATGGCGGAACTTCTCGTCTAGGGTTCTTTCTGGGGGTTTGGGTATTTATAGGAATTTTTGGCGTAGGTTTCATGTCCAGGGGCCCACGAGGAAGCGACAAGCTCGCTCCAAGCACCCTGGGGGATAGGACGCGCCTAGCGAGCTTGTAATGCTCTTGTGGGTCTTCTGGTCCTCCCATGAAGCTTTAGGGGTCTCTTTTGGTCCACAAAAAATCACCGTAAATTTTCAGCCCATTCCGAGAACTTTCATTTCTGCACAAACGACACCGCGGTAGTTCTGCTGAAAACAGTGCCAGTCCGGGTTAGTTCTAATCAAGCCATACTAAAACCATATAAAATTGATGTAAACATGACATGAATACTTCATAAATTATAGATACGTTGGATACGTATCAGCATCCCCATGCTTAATTCCTGCTCGTCCTCGAGTAGGTAAATGATAAATAAAAAATATGAAGCGTGAATGCTAGCATAGTGCATAAGTTTGATCAATTATAGTTCTAAACACCCTTTCTAGCACCATTATATCACATAAAAGTAGATCATCTCATAAAACTTCTCATGATCAAGTAGCAAGCTATTCACAAGTTAAAGTATAGACCATAAACTTTCTTGAAAACTAACAAAGTATGTTCTTAGTCATCAAACAATTGGAATTCATCTTATTTTCAGGAAGGGTCTATGTAAGAGCTTTGATTTAGAAAATTCCACATACTCAACTATCATATAGTCTTCCATGATTGCTGACACTCAAAGCGTATTTTTAGAACAAATAACACCCATCGAACACGGAGAAAGATAGGGGCTTAATGTTTCGCCTCCCAACTTATTTATCATATAGATAATTGTCAAGAACAATAATTCATGATCAAATATATTTGAATGGCCATATATGCTTGGATCTTTCCCAACCACATGATACTTGCCAACTAGAGAATAATTGAGATTGAAATGAGAAGGAATACTATTGACTCTTGCATAAAAGTAAATACATAAAAGTAAAAGATAAGCCATTTGTAGACACTACTAGGGAAAAGGCTAGCAGCAGCGCGGGTTTTGTGCTCATTAGTAGCGCGGGTAGGCGCGCTAATAAGGCGCTACAACTATTGCTTAGCAGTAACGCGTGCCGCACGCGCTACTGCTAGGACAAATAGCTGCAGCGCTTGTCTACTCCCGCGCTGCTGCTAATGTAACTACTGGCAGCGTGTTTTCTTTCCATCGCTACTAGTATTGTTTTTTTACTTTTAGTGTATTTATGCGCCATCGTACAAATATTGGTACAATACCACTTATGAGGTTTACATCATTATGTCCATAACAGTGTGTCAAATGAAGGTGGATTAGGTTCAAGTGGAGGCAATATGTGGTGCATGTCAAAAGTATACTACTAATCCAAACTTGATCTAGTTTGGACTAGTAGTACTTTCGATGTGCACCACATGTTGCCTCCACTTGAATCTAATCCGCCAGCACAAGCTATTTAATCATCATCATAATCATTACCACCAACAATATTTATTTAATCACCACTAACACTAGCTAATAATAATCATCAGTCATTACCACCAACACTAGCTATTTTATCATCATAGTAATAGTGTAGCACATCATCATCCTCAAACTCATTTCTAGCTAATCACTCCTGCTGCTCTCTCTTAGGTAAAACAACATAAAACATGTGTAGATCTCTTCCTTGATCAAGTTGGAGCATGCAGATGAACCTGTCTCCTAATTTTGGGTAGCACATCTGTTTGCGGCCCCCTAGTACTTGTCTGCGCTCCCCCATCACATATCTGGTCCAGTCTTGCACTATTAAGCATTCATCGCTGATCTTGAATGCACTAAAGTAACATGTAGGATATCTTGGCCGTAAGCTAATAAAACTCATGGTACCTTTAGTCTCGATCCCATAAGGCACAACATTCATCGAAAGTCCCTATTGAAGAACATCGTATGGTCACATACTTAGCAATGAAGTTTAGCTTCACAAATAATGTATGTAAAAGATGCACTGAGGACAAATAGTAAAAATCTTACCATCCTTCCTAAATAGATGTGACCGTAGTTCATGACGAACACTATTGGTCGCACGTTTTCAGTACTAAGATTTCTAAGTCCAGGAAGAAAATTTGTCTTGACAGTATCAAGATCCTCAAGCCATGAAACATAATAACTTAGCTCCTCGCAGTTTAGTTCAGCCTCGGGACAGTAGTAGGTCCTGTCTACCAAGCGCTGGACATGTTTGCTTGCACCGAAATAAGCTGACAATACAATTAGTTGTCAACTATTTTTCAATAAACAATATCAAAGACATAAATATTGTTGAGAAACTTACATTTTGGTGTAACTGGAGGCGTCTGCACATCGACCCAGATGTCGGTATTACCTTCAATATCATCTTCCGGACGAATATCAAAGGTGATAACCATATCAGGCTGAAATGCATAAGTCTTGCATAGTGCTCGCCATGTTTTGCATCCAAAATAGGTGTAGTCGTCTGAATTGTATAATTTTGCGTGGAAAATATAACCATGCTCGGTCTTGAAATAAACTTTCTTTACCTCCATAGTATGACTGAAACCTATCTTATCCAATACAAAAACTCTTGCATGGCAGGGGATACGCTAGTAGAATAGTAAAAAAATATAAGTTGAAGCAAATGAAGCACATGTCATGCTTAATTACGAAAAAAGACTTGTCGTTGTGACTTACTGTATCCACTTCGAAGTTCTCGTCCAGCTTGTTGCTGAAGCGCCTATCATCATCTAGGAAGATTCCATCGCACAGGCCGCGCTCGTCTTTGCAGTATTTGCAAATACTGAAATCCTTTTTGTCGTCAGACATTTCCTATGCTCATAGTTAAAACATTAATTGAAAATCGATAGAAGACAACTACCAGGATACTCAACACACAAATCCGGGGCACTCGATATTTCCTGCATATTCTGGCAAAAGTCATGCCAAAATTCACGGAAAAATCTGGCATGACCTTTGCTAAAATAGGATATATGGAGCGCCTGAAATTTGCCGCAACGGAAATGAATCAACACTCCGGCAAAACATAGGCCACACTCGGAGGTGTAACCTGCAAACATGACCGGCCACTTGGATATTGAGCAACACAAGATATACATTTCAAAATATCTTATAAGACTCAAATTAGCATGCATTCAATAAGCAAAAGTAAATCATCTCATGCGTCCGTACATCATCGAATATTATCACTAATACATCCCGAATAGTGTCATACATATAACATCACTAGTACAACTAAAACCCTAGCACACGACGGGTATCGGCGCGGGCGGTGGACACCCACAGAGAAGGAACCATCACGGGATCATAGCTCCAGTGAGATCCTTGGAGAACCTGCTAGGTATTGGAGAACCTGTGCTCCAACGCAAACAAGTAGCGACGGACGTGCGCGTCCTCCTCACTGACACGGTGACGCACCACCTCCGCGGAGGCCTCGAGCCTCTGGACTGTCAATGGCCCACGCGACCGCCACCAAAGAAGGTTCGGGTCAACGACAGGCTGGCTCCTCACCAACCTGCGCCCCCCGGTAGGTAGCGCCTCCCAGTACCACCCCGACGGAGCCCAGTCCCGGACATGGCCCATCTGGTCAAGCAGGTGTCGTCCTCCGCCGACTCGACGACGAGGATGCGGGATAGGCATCGTCCACGTCGATGCGGGAAAATTGCTTTAACTAAAAAATAGCAACAAGTTCTTACTAACTAGTTCTATTAATTCAACTAGTTCTTACTAAAAATAAACTTACTATAAATAAAAGTATTCTAGTACCTAATTAGTACCTAGTTCTTACTAACTAATTAGTACCTAAGAACTACTGCCCTAATTATCATCTAATTTGATGAACCTATAGGGGTGGAAAGTGGTAGCGGATATTTCAATTATCCAACTATGAAGTGAAATAAGTGGTCAAATTTTACTCGTTTTATGATTTATCTTAGAAATATGATTCGTTTCCACCCTTACATGAACCCTAACTCATTTGAGCCGCATCCACATCCGATTAGTTGCCACCCTAACTAATTTGATGGAGGTAGAAACCCTAGGCAGAGGTAGGGGAGAGGCGGGAGCAGGCGTGCTCACCTCGGTGCCTGCGACGAGGGAGGGGCAGGCAGCGTCGAGGTCGTGGTCGGGGCTCCGGGGTGGCGTGTAACACCCCGAGAATCATACTAAAGTAAACTCCTGCTGATGATGATATGTCATCATGTTTTCCAAAGCCAAATTGCCCCTTGTTAAAAAAAGTCAATTTAAAATTCAAATAACAAGTTAAATTCTTATTTTCCTCAAACCGCCAAATAAAAATGTTCGTTAGGTTGCGAATATTCATTACATAATTGTCATGATGAAACCAACCTCATTTGGTTTCCCAAAATGCCTCTGGTTTTAAAACAGTGGCTCGGGAACACATTTCCAGTCTTTTTAAATGTCAGCAAAATTCAAGTGGATTCCAAACTGCCTCAAACTTTTTGTACCAATTCAGTATATTGCAAAGTATTTAATGTGCTGGTGGAACATTTTACGAAAATCATTTGGTGCACTAACTAATCCAAGTCAGCAACTCATTTAAAAAAACAAGAAATGAGAAAAATGGGCTGAAACTTACCTGGCGTGCGGCCCAAGACGGCCCAGCCCAGCCTTTCCTCTGTCGTGTTCTCCTCCCCCTGTTCAATCGACCGAGGGCGCGCGCCCGCGCGTCGCCGCCGGACCAGGTCGCTGTCCCGCGCCTCGTCAGCGCAGCGAGGGGATAAGGCTGACGCCGTGGTCCCCAGATATTTTCCCCCGCCCGCTCGCTCTCTCTCTCTCTCTCGGCCATGTGCTCACGCTCTCTCTCACTCTCTCTCGATCTCGAGCTCGCCCGAAGCTCGCCGCCGAGCACCGCTCGATCCCGCGGCCACCGAGCCCCTCCGGCCTCGCCGAGCTGTCCTGGAGCTCCATCGACGTCGTCCTCTTCGTCCGGTGCCATTGGGTGAAGGCGGGATGCAGCACAGCAGCACCGACGACTCGATCCCCTTCTTCGGTCGCTGGACGTTGCCGCCGTTGATTCGGCCTCCCTCTGTGCTCCCGTTCACTCGAGGGCCTCCGTGTGCCGCGCCGTAAGCCTCCGCACCCTCTTCCTTCCTCTGGTTCCTCCCTGTGCACCGTAGTTAGCTTCCACGCGTGCTCAAGCTCCGGCCACCGTCGTTAGACTTCGCAGCCGACGTTGCGGGCCGTTTCAACGGCCACCGTTGCCGCCGTTCGACACGGTGCAATGCCCGCGTTCGAATGCACCAGATTCCGCGCCGAAAGAGCCCCCACAGCCCACTTCTCCTTGCGCCACGTAACGCCACCGCCGCCTTGCTCGTCGCCGGTGATGCTCCGGCCGCCCCCGAGCCCTCCCATCAGCACCGTTGGATGCGCGGCTCGACACTCGCTCAAACGAGCCTACGCACGGGCCGAGCGACCCCTTGTAGCCGATTTCCGGCCATTCCCGAGCGCGCCGCTGTTGAATATGGTCGCCGGAGCCAACCCCGACTCCGTTTCCGGCATTGCTGACGTGGCTGACCACGTGGACCCCCCACAGCCGCTGCCATTGGGCCCCTAGGTCCCGTTGACCCAGTCAGATGCTGACTGGGTAGCGCCCAGTCACTGCCTGAGGGCCCCGCGTGGGCCCAGTTGACCAGTCAACTGGTCTTTTGACCGCTGATGCAGGGCTGACGCCAGGATGACGTCACAATTCTTTTTCTGATGAATTTAGTAATTAAAACAACCGGTCAGATGCCTCTAACTTTCTGAATATGGAACTTTCCCTCCCCGGTCATATGTTTGACACAGGTCTGGAACCGGGAAAACATTCCCGGTTGACTTCCCCCTTCACCGGTATCGTGTAGCACCGCGTTAGAACACGTCTAGCTATGTCTGTTGTCCTGTTATACACTTGCTTTCTATGTATTTACTGTTTCTCCCCCCTCTTCTCTTCGGTAGACCCCGTGGCGGCTGCCGATGCCGCTGTGATCGACTACGTCACCGACGACCCCCTCCTTCTTGTCTGAGCAACCAGGCAAGCCCCCCCTTTGATCATCCCGATATCGCCCGTTCCATTCTCTCATGCTTGCATTAGATTTTGCTACTGTTATTGATTGCTCCTGTTCTGATGCATAGCCTGCATTTGTATCTGCAGTTGTACCTTACCTGCTTATCCTAAACTGCTTATCATAGGTTGGTTAGTGATCCATCAGTGACCCCCACTTGTCCTTGTTGCCCCTGCTTCATCATCGACGACTCGATCTACGTGATCGAAGACCAGGCCCCGACACCGCACATCACTTCCCCTTAGTTGCTTGACACTACTAGGTTACTATCGAGTACAGAGGGTGAACCTCTTCAGCACTTCTGATGTTAACCCTGTAGAGTAGTCATTCGGTCGTGGTCATCGAGGGTGATTTCCTCCTTAACCACTTTGGATACAACTCTGTCGTGCAACCCCTCAAGTGTGAACCTCAGGGGTGATTCCTCTTACATTCACCTTGATGATTACATCTAGTGGAATTCATCGGGGATGATTCCTCGGGTTTTCCCCTTGATGTTTGGACACACAGATACCTGTACTTTACCACTGTTACTTGGAAAGATGGGTCGACCCTGAGGGGTACCCGCGCGAGCTTAATTGCGAGTGATGTGGAGTCGGGCGGACCTGGAAGGTGCCCGCGAGATAATTACGAGGCATGGCCGGGCATTCCTAGCCCTTGTCACAAGTCCTCGAGATGGGGCAACGGGGTCACATCTTTCGTGAGTCTCTGCTTGTTACCGCGCGTTCCTAATCCACTACGATTTGGATATTTGATCCGAGGGGCCTCTGGCCTGATAGCCCTAACCATCACGTGGGCATAGTATGGGCGTTCTGCGTCGTATACATCAGCCGAAGCTTAATAGACGTCAGCGACTGAGTGGCGCGCGCCGGGTTGGACTGCGTAGGCGCCTGGCTTGTTGAAGGAGGTAGCTAGGTCTGCTCACCGGCCGCGTACGCAACGTGCAGGAGTTCCCGGGGAGATGGCCCATGACCCCTGGGGGCATAGGTTTAGTCCGGCGTGCTGGCCTCTCTATTAAGCCTAGGTCGGGTTGCGGCGTATTTTTTGGCCGAGGCCGGGCATGACCCAGGAAAGTATGTCCGACCGGAGTTAATCGAGCGTGGTGGGTAAGTTGGTGCACCCCTGTAGGGAAGAAAACATCTATCGATAGCCTGTCCTACGGTAACGGACACTTGGAGTTGTATCCCGATCGATACAACTAGAACTGGATACTTGTGATGAGAACTGGATGTTGATGAGATTTTGATTGTGATGATAACTGGATAGTATGGCTCTGGGATTGCTTTCTCGCAGGGAGTCGGGAAAGGATCTCTGGCCGAGGTTGATAACACTACCACTACTTTACTTTATGCTACTCTACTCCCTCCTGTTGCTGCAAGATGGTGATTTCCAGAAGATGCTAGTCTTCGATAGGACTAGGCCTTCCCTCCATTCTGGCTTTTCTGCAGCCCAGTCCACATATACAGCTTTCCTTTGATAATGTTGCATATGTAGTGTAGATCCTTGCTTGCGAGTACTTTGGATGAGTACTCACGGTTGCTTTGCTCCCCCTTTCCCCCTTTCTTCTTCTTTCCGGTTAATGCAACCAGATGTCGGAGCCCAAGAGCCAGATGTCACCGTCGATGCCTACTACTACGTGGAGACCGCCGCCGACCCGGAGTAGTTAGGAGGCTCCCAGGCAGGAGGCCTTGCCTTTTCGATCGATGTTGCTTTTGTGCTAGCCTTCTTAAGGCAAACTTGTTTAAATCCTGTCTGTACTCAGATATTGCTGCTTCCGCTGACTCTTGTGTTTTTGAGCTTATGCATTCAAGCCCTCGAGGCCCCTGGCTTGTAATATAAAGCTTTTATTATTTAAATTTGTGTCTAGAGTTGTGTTGTGATATCTTCCCGTGAGTCCTTGATCTTGATCGTACACATTTTGCGTGCATGATTAGTGTATGATTGAATCGAGGGCGTAACAAGTTGGTATCAGAGCCAACTGCCTGTAGTTAGCCCCCTTTCCAACTCCTTGGCCGAAGTTGAGTCTAGTCGTCCAAAACTTTTTTACTAACTTGGCTGTGTGGCTTACGGGCCCACGTCGCCATGGGGTGGTATTAGTATCTTTTATTCCTCGTCTATACTCTGGGACTCTGTTCTCTTTTCCATTCGGGTTAAACGATTTTGCTAACTCTAACATTAGGATCTCGTAACTACTTCCTCCCAGAGAGCCCCCTTATTACAGATGATCGCCTGCTGCACCAGAAGATTCCAAAGATATTCTCCGATGTTATCCCGATAACTTGTGCTCATCGCGTTTACAATTCCTTATCACCGATAAATCCCTCTGGATAACTACATACACCTGTCGTTCATATTGTCATCCCCAGTTGATCTTGTTATTACAAGATGCCTTGTAATACTTTTAGGTATTTCGAGAATCTATTGTGCCTGTTGCGTTGTAGCTCCTTTTCCACCTGAATACGTGTACTAATAATTCCTCACAATTATCGGGGATTCGTTCATCCCCAATTGTTTATGTATTTCACAAAAATCTTCAAAATACCATTCGATCTTCCAAAAATCCTCAGCAGCCTATTGTTGTTGAAATTCTTGTTTGCTTGCATTATGGTTAATTCCATATTTCTACTAGTCTTAGTTGACATCCTCTGTCACTATCGTTTTGAGTCCCTTGATCCAATATTTTCGTGAATGCTCGTAATCCTCAATCAGATCCTAGCATTCATCCTTACGGCTCAGACATCACTCCAAAGATGTGCTTATTCTTGTCAAATCAAACCTTGATTGATTGTCGATCTGTAATGATTCAACTCAATTATCTTTTGATCAGAGCCTCTGCTTCAGATCTTCTGATTTGAAAATCGTAATTCCTTTGTTTTCAAGCTTTCAAGTTATCCAATTATATCTATAACCCGATGCCCTTGCATTCTTTCTTCTTCTGGTTGGGTACCGGTGCTCACATCAGATCCCTTGTGGACCACCACATCCTTTGTTGGATCATTATCCGACAGTGCCCCTCGTATTTAATCACCCTGTGAGTTCTTCCCTGATACGTAATGCCTTTGGTAAACTGTATCCTCTGCTTTTGCCAACCATGCTCCGCTTTCGAGCTGGTATATTTTAATCCTAAAATTAGTGGTATATGTTCCTAAGATACCCCTACGGGTTGAACCTATGCCTTCCCTAATCCGTGTGAACTCGAAAGAGATGTGAGTCAGACTCTTCTGGTGCTTCACCAGATAAATCTTTCGCACTACAAATTCTTCGAGAACGAGGAGTGAATGAAAAGTTATGCATTGAAGAAGTGGGAGTCGACCTTGAACCTTTGTGTTCATGCCCATGGAACTAATGTAATACTTATCATGGAAGCTGCTCGTAAAAATAATTACCCCTTATTATAAGTTCATCTTGTATCGGTGGTTTGTTCATTCATAATCGTGGTTCCGACCATAGTTTCTCCTTAAATTCCATTTCCCAGACAAGTTAAAATACTTGTCTACTGCAAGTCATTTCACCTATCCAACCTCTAATTTGATCTACCTTCAAGTATTGCCTCATGTTATCTCGATGATATTGTGTCATTGCACTACCTCTTGTAAATTCTTAATTGGAGTGACACTCTGTCACATCATTCCTAGCCTGATCGGCCATATCATTATCATCCTAATTTAATTCTGGTCCTTATTCCCAGAGCACAACTTTTCGACGATGAGCAAAGCTTACGTCGATCTTCCTCATTTGATCAATTCACCTCGAACAACAAGCTTGATTTTGAGCTTGTGTCGTATCCGTGGTTCCAATAGCCTTTCACTTCATCCTTCCTGTTGCTTGATGGCATCGCTCCTCGATGGCATCTTCATAGAGCCTCTCGACAAAGGCGTCATGATCAGCATCAACATTTTGACTTCTGTTGAAATGACAATTGAATTCATGGGGAGAAATACCATCCTTGACCTACGATGAATTGAGTTATCATCGACTACCACCTTGTCTTCTTTCCAACACATGATTGATCATGTCTTGCTTATACCTTGGACTCCTTGCTATTCCTGCAATTGTTCTTTGAGTATTTCTTGTGATCTTCAACTCCAACCTCTACTTGGAACACCATGTTAATGCTACCTCGAAGCATGACTGAGGTATTCCGGATATCAACAAGAACATTGGAAGCACATTGCCGAATGTTTCTTGATCTATTATCCAAACACCGTTGTATGGGTAATATCATGATTCTTCCCTCGCCCCCTTTACTAAATGCTTTTGAACTTGCTGTCATATAATGTATATCCTGCTCTGCTTCCCCTTGGAAGGGATATACTCCCAATTCTTGTGTGTAAACACATTTTCCTTTCCAGTGTTCTGATTAATCTAATGATCGCCTTTTCCTTTCCATTGGTTTGTTTAAACCTACTTGTGATCTATATGATCTAAGCAGTATTAGTTCCCTGCTTATGAAAACACCTCAGTGTAGAATTTGTTAGTAAGACCTTGTATTATTGCTGTTGACATTCTGGTAACCACCGATGGACGAGAACTTTGCCTATTGGTCCGCCTCGTTCAATGAGCAGGAAAATGGTTCTCTTCGTCCCTCGCCCTTGGTACCAACGTTGTTGGAAACATAACTGACAGTCTATCATCTGGCATGCCTTGCTATCGGCCCCCTTTCTACTTTTAACCCACATGGTGGGCTCATAACCCACAGTTCCACAGGATCAAAACCTGACTCTCCTATATATCCTTGAGTTCGAAGTATCATATGCTCATGGCTTTGCGTGTTGTCATGAGCCACCGTCTGAGAGATGATATATTCCCGATGCTCTGAACCCCTTCTCATACTCTGTTCAGGTATCGATCGTTTGTCCATTCGCTTGAAACTCCCTTCATATTTTGCTCTCGACGTTTTTCTTAAATTTCAACTCGAGAGATACTTCTGTCACATTCCCTGCACTGTTCATCAGACAATTAACCCTATATGGGTCAGTTCTCCCGAAGTTACTCTTTACTTCACCACTTAAATCTCAGGACGAGATTTCTTGTAGTGGAGGAGATTTGTAACACCCCGAGAATCATACTACAGTAAACTCCTGCTAATGATGATATGTCATGATGTTTTCCTAAGCCAAATTGCCCCTTGTTAAAAAAAGTCAATTTAAAATTCAAATAACAAGTCAAATTCTTATTTTCCTCAAACCGCCAAATAAAAATGTTCGTTAGGTTGCGAATATTCATTACATAATTGTCATGATGAAACCAACCTCATTTGGTTTCCCAAAATGCCTCTGGTTTTAAAACAGTGGCTCGGGAACACATTTCCAGTCTTTTTAAATGTCAGCAAAATTCAAGTGGATTCCAAACTGCCTCAAACTTTTTGTACCAATTCAGTATATTGCAAAGTATTTAATGTGGCTGGTGGAACATTTTACGAAAATCATTTGGTGCACTAACTAATCCAAGTCAGCAACTCATTTAAAAAAACAAGAAATGAGAAAAATGGGCTGAAACTTACCTGGCGTGCGGCCCAAGACGGCCCAGCCCAGCCTTTCCTCTGTCGTGTCCTCCTCCCCCTGTTCAATCGACCGAGGGCGTGCGCCCGCGCGTCGCCGCCAGACCAGCTCTCCGTCCTGCGCCTCGTCAGCGCAGCGAGGGGATAAGGCTGACGCCGCGGTCCCCAGATATTTTCCCCCGCCCGCTCGCTCTCTCTCTCTCTCGGCCATGTGCTCACGCTCTCTCTCACTCTCTCTCGATCTCGAGCTCGCCCGAAGCTCGCCATCGAGCACCGCTCGATCCCGCGGCCACCGAGCTCCTCCGGCCTCGCTGAGCTGTCCTGCAGCTCCATCGACGTCGTCCTCTTCGTCCGGTGCCATTGGGTGAAGGCGGGGAGCAGCACAGCAGCGCCGACGACTCGATCCCATTCTTCGATCGCTGGCCGCCGCCGCCATCGATTCGGCCTCCCTCTGCGCTCCCGTTCACTCGAGGGCCTCCGTGTGCTGCGCCGTAAACCTCCGCACCCTCCTCCTTCCTCTGGTTCCTCCCCGTGCACCGTAGTTAGCTTCCACGCGTGCTCAAGCTCCGGCCACCGTCGTTAGACTTCGCAGCCGACGTTGCGGGCCGTTTTAATGGCCACCGCTGCCGCCGTTCGACACAGTGCAATGCCCGCGTTCGAATGCACCAGATTCCGCGCCGAAAGAGCCACCACAGCCTGTCGGCGTTCTGGGAACGGGGGTCCCCAGACTTGCCTGCCTGCAGCCTACGGCGTGGTTCGAAAGGGCCCCAGCACGGCCCATCTTCATCAACACGAGACCCAAGACCCTCGCGAGGGGCCAAGCCTCGCGGGGTGGACGACACGGCGCTTCCCCAGGCACGGCCTCGTTAGGCTGGCTCGCGAGGGGGCGGAGAGATCAAGGCGGGGTACCTCACGAGGTGCCCATGACGCAAGCCATGACGACCAAGGGTGCGAGGAGGGCACCAGCCCGCGTAGTGTCTCCCTTTCCTCTTTGGTGCAAAGGGGGCAAGCGCAGGCGAGAGGATCAAGCAAAGGCACCCATTTCGGTGCAACGAGACCAAGACCAGTCCAACGGTGGGAAGGAGGTCATCGTGGAGCCCAGGACGGTGTCACCACAGGGCCTTTGGCAGGCGAGGACCAACTTTAGTCAGGATAAGTGTACCAGATGTTCCCCTTCAAAATGGCCAATTGTTGGCGCCCTTCCCGCTCAATATTTGGGAAGAGGCCCAGGGCCTTTGCCTATAAATAGGACTAGCCACCCCTAGGGTAGAGGGGGGCGAACACACAGAGAGAACGATCCATCGACGAATTGATCGGCAATCAGACACACAGAGAGAGAGAGAGAAGGGCGGTTGAACTCCCCTAGCAGTTCATCGTCCCAGCTAAGAGCAGACCCTCGCGAGGTTGTTCTTCTTTGTATTGTTCATCATCATCAGCCCAAGAGGCAATCAACCCACCACAAACTAGAGTAGGGTATTACACCACAATGGTGCCCGAACTAGTATAAAACCTGTGTCTCTTGTGTTGTTCTTTCTATAGTTAGATCTTGGCGAGACGGAGAGGTAGAGGGCATAATCTCCACGCGCACCCCAGAGTTCGAACCTTAAGGGTCTGCCGGAACCCGAAATCCGACATTTGGCGCGTCAGGTAGGGGTGCGCTGGAATCCACCTTTCTACCACTCCGCGTCCAGTCGCATCGTCATCACCATGTCCGGCGACCAGGCGGGCAACCAAGATCCATGGGCGGAGTGGCCCGCCCGAGCGGAGCCGCCTGCCTCGGGCGACCCCGCGCCCCAGGCAGCTCGTGGTCCGCAAGGCGCTGCGGGCCGCGGGCGACGCGGACAGGCTTCAACAACCCTCACGCCATGGAAAGCGCGGTCGGCGGCAAGAGCCTCCAATCACGCCGCGACCATGACACCATACACCCGCCGGGAGCAGGCGAACTCGAGGGCCGCGCTCACAGTGGCCCGAGAGCTGCTGCAGTGTAGGCTGCTGGAAGGCGGCCGCGATGTGCTGCTAGAGCGGGTTGCCGAACTCCTGGGCTCACCCCTTCTGCATCCAGCTCCCGTCCCAAGCTCAGGGCGTCACGCGCGGGGGCCTGCATGGTCCCGCGGGCCCCAAGGCTACCCCATCAACGGCGAATCCGTCGGCGCCGGACTGACGGGGGCGCCGCCCCCGCCCCCGACGCGTGAGGGAGAGGGACTCGGCACGGCCCACGGCGCCAGTGGGCAGCCGCGCTACCACCCCGCGGTAGGCACGTCAAGCAGCGCCACATGTCACATGGAGCCCTACAGCAAAACCTTCGGGATGACGGCGCCAGAAGAATACGTGCCCCACATGATGGACCAATGGCACGCTCACGAGGGCGAACAAGGCTCGCTTCTCAGCCCAAGCTGGGGAGACAAGACACCAGAAGCTGAGCTCTTCCAGGAGCCCCGGGACGGCTCCATCGGCCACGCTGGAGGCGACAACTATTGGGTACCACTAATTCCTCAGGAGCAGGCGTACGCTAATCATGGATCGCAGGAGGTGCAGGTCGCCGCAGCAAGCAGCTGCCCCGCTCCCACAGTCTCCTACCCCTCGGGAGGAGGGCACAGGGGGCTGCAGGAGAGGGGCAGAGATCCGACATCACCATCGCGGCATTCGGAGCAAGGCGTTCTCAGGAGGTAGGCCCTCCGCTAGGGAGGCGCCTAAGGGCCTGCCCCTGGCGGAGGACCTGTGGTTGTCGGGGGAACCACTGGCGACCGCTCTACCCCACCGGCGGCGTCCTGGTTTCCGGTCGTCGTTGGTGGCACTAGAGTGTGGCGCAAGGCGGGGCCCTCGTCTGGCGATATGAAGCAAGGCCGGTTCATGTGAAGAAGGCCCAGTGCCTGTGAAGCTCGCCGCCCCGTGACACTCTCACGTAATAATGAGTGGGGCTATACACGCCCCGGAGGCTCGGGGGTGCCGGCCTCAGGCCCTGGGGCTCCCTCCCACGCCCAGTGGACAGCACTTAGCTCCGCGCTGGTGAGAAGACATCCAAGACTAGATTAGGTGTCGGACGCGGCCTTTTGTCTGTTTTCATTGACGTCTTCTTTGGTTGTAACTTTTCCCCTGCTAGATTTAAGTTGGATTCTAATTTGAGATTTGCGTGTGTTCGGGGAAGGGGTGCTTAGTCTCGTTCGAGCCATTTTTCGCGTTCTGGTTACCGCTTCACCACAGCTGCCTCCCCTCGCAAGCCCCTCGCGAGTCGGGCCGGGCCTGGCTCATGCACAGCCCAGACTGCCGCTATTGCTCCTTCTCGGGAGGACTTTCCGGTACCTGCGGACGATGTCCCTTTAGGAAAAAGGCCCAGAGCCTGTGAAGAAGGTGAATGCCTGTGAAGCTATCGCATTCAGGAAAAGGCCCAGAGCCTGTGAAGAAGGCGAATGCCTGTGAAGCTATCGCGTTTAGGAAAAGGCCCAGAGCCTGTGAAGAAGGTGAATGTCTGTGAAGCTATCGCGTTCAGGAAAAGGCCCGGAGCCTGTGAAGAAGGCGAATGCCTATGAAGCTATCGTGTTCAGGAAAAGGCCCAGAGCCTGTGAAGAAGGCGAATGCCTGTGAAGCTATCGCGTTCAGGAAAAGGCCCGGAGCCTGTGAAGAAGGCGAATGCCTGTGAAGCTATCGCGTTCAGGAAAAGGCCCAGAGCCTGTGAAGAAGGCGAATGCCTGTGAAGCTATCGCGTTCAGGAAAAGGCCCGGAGCCTGTGAAGAAGGCGAATGCCTGTGAAGCCATCACATGCGGGAAAAGGCCCGGAGCCTGTGAAGAAGGCCATCGCCTGTGAAGCCCCACGCCAGCGACACTTGCCTGTCCTACGAATTCAACTAGAGAACACGCAGGACACCACGTCCTCCCGCGGGCTTCCTCGGGGCCTGCACGAAACAAAGGGTAAAGAGACATGAGCGATACATACTCACTCAGACAAATCCCCCAATGCGTCCTCAGGAGCACCTCCCGAGCCGCCGCTGGCATCGCTGAACTCGCCATCGCTGCCTGCGTCGCCAATAACGGCATCAGGGCCGTCCACCACACCGCCCTCATCAGCAGCCACGATCACGTCATCGTCGTCCGAAGCAAAGGCTCTGACAAGAGCGTCCACGTTGTCTTCCACCCAGTGCGCCAGGTCTCCTCGGACGGCCTGGGGGACTGGGGCAATGGCGGCGTCAAAGTCGAAGTGGGGATCCATGTTCCGGAGATGGCTGAAGACACGAGAAAAGGCGCGCCCGAGCAGGGTGCGGCTCCTCTCCTCCACCAACCTGTCGGCCCTGACCGACCGCGCCTCTAGTTGCATCACCGCGGCGGTGAAGAACTGCAGGTTGCCGGCGTAGTTGATCGTGTGCGGCTCGCCGACAGCCGCCTCGCAGATGTTGCCCAAGGCTGTGTTACCCTCTCCCTGAGCGTAGCAAGCATGGGGCCGTGCACGTGCTCCAAGACCTACCGCTGGCGTATCTCATCAGCATTCTGGCACTCGATGGCCTCAGCCTCCTCCACCCGTTGACGAAGACGGAGCACCTCAGCCTGGGAGGCAGCCAACTCCTTTTGCGCTGCCTCAAGGACGGCCCGGGAACCGTCGGCCCGCCGCGTCGCCTCATCCCGTTGGGCCCTCAGGGCTGCGGTTCATCCCTCAGCCTCGACCCGGATCAACTCCAGCCTCCCCTCGAACTCACGCTCAAGGCCTTGGCGCGTCGTCGCCACCCGACGACCAACCTCCTCCAGGACACGTGCTTCCCGTGCAGCGACATCATCTTCTGCCTGCGTCACCAGGCGCTCCCTTGTCTCCAACCGCTCATACTCGCGGGTGCGTTCGGCGGCTTCCAGCGTCAACGCCTCCGAAGCTCAGTTGGGTCGCCGAAGGCCACCTTCATCGATGCAAGGGCCGCCTCGCGCAGTTCCACTTGCTCCTCCAATAAGTGGCACCGGGCCAGGAGCTCCCGAGCCAGTTCCTCCGCTGCTTCTCGCCGTCGGTCGGCTCCCCAGGCCTCCTCAGCGGCCTGGGATCGAGCCGCCCGAGAGGCCTCTAGCGACGCCTTCGCCTCTTCATCATCAAGGATGCGCTGATGGCGCGCGAGGGCAACGGCGGCCTCCAGCTCGCGCCTCCCTACGGCCAGGCGCAGGCCTTCGGCCTCCAGGCGCGCGTCTTCACCAGCGAGCTCCTCCCCAAGCAGGTCCACCACGTTGGTCGCCCTTCGAAGGAACTCTTGGCGACAAGCACGACGCTCCTGAGCGTGCTCGAGCACGTCTTCCACACGATCATCTGCTCCAAGCAGGCGCCGGGGGCCACAAATCATCGCTCCCCCTCCCGGCAGGGGGCTGGGGGCTGGCGCCCTCACGACGGCCGGGCGTGCCGTACCAGAAGCCCGGCCTGGGGCGAGCCCGTCTCCAGAAGAAGGGCGCAGGGGGCGCCTCGGCCAGTCGTAGCCCGCGGCCAGGCGAGAAGCCCACGGCAGGCTGGCTATGCCAAGAGAGGGCCCGCGAAGGAAGATCGCAGGAAGAGAAGGGCTGCAGTGCGCCTCGGGGCGGTCCGCACCTTCATTCGCCCTCACCACAAGAGCAGTGCTGCTCGGAGCACTTGGGGACGACGGGGGAGACGAAGCCAAAGGAGTCGGCGCCTCAGCGACACCCACGAGCTCGGCCGGAAGAGGCCTGCGGAGCAAGGATCAGTAGACGCAACAAGGGGATCGGGAGCCAGAAAAGGAGAAGGCTTACTCGTCAGTAGCGATGTATTTCCGGTGCTTCAGCAAGCGACAAGAGAAGTCATCACCCAGGGCCTCCCTTTTCCTCCGGAGGGCCTCGAAGTCCACACGGAAGCGGCCCAAGAGAAGAGCGCAAGGATCAACCTGCGACGAAGACAGAGCATCAAAGCGATCCGCGTCAGGGACGCCTGCCTGACGCGCGCTATCAATCGCCTCGCCAGAAGACGCGGCCGGGGCCTCAGGGGCCTCAGCCCCAGGCGCTGGGAGCAGCCGCTTGCCGCCCTCAGCCTCGGCCGCACGGGCCTCAGGAGCTGCCCCCTTGAGGGCATCACCAGGCGCAGTCACCTCATCGGGAGCCCTCTCGGCCTCAGCCGTCTCATGCCTCCCTGCTCCACCACTCGAGGAGGATTCGCCTTGACCGACCGGAAGGGCGGTCACCACCACAGGGTTCTCGCGAGGCCCTTGGAAGCTAGTAGGGCGCAGCCCCCATTCATCAAAGGAGGGCATCTGCTTCACGAAGTCGTCCCTGTTCTGGCAGAGGTACAGCAGGGCCCCTCCCCGCTGAATGCTGCCTGGGTTGGGGTCACCAGTCAGGACCAAGAGCACTGTCCTTAGCGCCCTAGGCGTCAAGTCTTCTTCCTGGAGCCTCATGCGATCGTCATGCCCACTGAAGGCCCACATTCGGCGAGAGTGGCGTTGGAGAGGGGCAATACGGCGCAACAGGAACTCCTTCACCACCTTGGGCGCTGTCACGCCGAGCGACTTCAAGAGCGCGAAGCGGTGCCAGACGAAGGCGAGACGGGGGCTCTCGAGCGTCTCCTGGCCCCAGCCCGAATTGGGTACGGCAGGCGAAGTTGGCTTCACTAGTAGGGGGCTGGGCACTCCGACATCAACGTACAACCACCGCTCGCGGAACCCAGCTGAAGGGGAAGGAATCTTGAAATCGATCCCTGAGGCTGCAGTCTCAGGCGCGGCGACGAAGCTCACACACGCCGAGCATTGAGTGGGGTCGACAAGGCGCAAAGAGAAGAAGTGGCGCAGCAAGGCAATGGAAGGAGGGATGCCTTTCATCGCCTCGCAAACAAAAGCGAAGACCGAAAGAAGGGTGATGGACTCAGGACCCAGATGCATCATATGGATCTGGTAATGGGATAGGACGGCCTTGAAGAAATCAGAAAAGGGGGGAACCAGACCCGCCCACAAGGCGTCGGCAAAATAATGGACCTCAGTGATTATCCTGTCAGTGGGGAAGTGAGACGTAGGCCACGCCGTCGTCCTCCCACACTCGTTGAAGATGGTGGCCAAAGCCGGGATGAGCTTACCCAGGCACTCTCGATTGAGTATGATCGACCGGCCGACGGCGGCAGGCGAGACGGAGGCATGGGTTTCTTCCCTTTCTCTTTCTTCGTCGGAGCCATGGCAAATGGGAAGGAAGGGGAAGATGTGAGATGGGATTGGAGGCAAGAGTCAGAGTTCGAAGGGAGGAAGAATAGGGGACGGTCGAGCAACAGGAAGGGGAGCGGCTGTGTACAACTGCGAGTCCACCTAGCAGGGCGCAAAATAAGGAAGCGTGGGGGAATAGTGCCGCCCACGTCCAATCAACCGCCATGCGGCACCCAAGGCTGCAGGCTGTTAGGGCCCGCGGCGCTTCGCCCTTGCCCTTTCGCCTCTCAGCACGGCCAAGTCCAGGCGCGCCTTGGGCCCGGGGGCTACTGTCGGCGTTCTGGGAACGGGGGTCCCCAGACTTGCCTGCCTGCGGCCTGCGGTGTGGCTCGAAAGGGGCCCAGCACGGCCCATCTTCATCAATACAAGACCCAAGACCCTCGTGAGGGGCCAAGCCTCGCGGGGCGGACGACACGGCGCTTCCTCAGGCACGGCCTCGTCAGGCTGGCTCACGAGGGGGCGGAGAAATCAAGGCGGGGTACCTCACGAGGTGCCCATGACGCAAGCCATGATGACCAAGGGTGCCAGGCGGGCGCCAGCCCGCGCAGTGTCTCCCTTTCCTCTTTGGTGCAAAGGGGGCCAGCGAGAGAGAAGGGCGGTTGAACTCCCCTAGCAGTTCATCGTCCCAGCTAAGAGCAGACCCTCGCGAGGCTGTTCTTCTTTGTATTGTTCATCATCATCAGCCCAAGAGGCAATCCACCCACCACAAACTAGAGTAGGGTGTTACACCACAATGGTGGCCCGAACTAGTATAAACCCTGTGTCTCTTGTGTTGTTCTTTCTGTTGTTACATCTTGGCGAGACGGAGAGGTAGAGGGCATAATCTCCGCGCGCACCCCAGACTTCGAACCTTAAGGGTCTGTCGGAACCCGAAATCCGACATAGCCCACTTCTCCTTGCGCCACCGAACGCCACCGCCGCCTTGCTCGTCTCCGGCGATGCTCCGGCCGCCCCCGAGCCCTCCCATCAGCACCGTTGGATGCGCGGCTCGACGCTCGCTCAAACGAGCCTACGCACGGGCCGAGCGACCCCTTGTAGCCGATTTCCGGCCATTCCCGAGCACGCCGCCGTTGAATATGGTCGCCGGAGTCAACTCCGGCGCCGTTTTCGGCGTTGCTGACGTGGCTGACCACGTGGACCCCCCCCCCCCACAGTCGCTGCCATTGGGCCCCCGGGTCCCGTTGACCCAGTCAGATGCTGACTGGGTAGCGCCCAGTCACTGCTCGAGGGCCCTGCATGGGCCCAGTTGACCAGTCAAGTGGTCTGTTGACCGCTGATGCAGGGCTGGCGCCAGGATGACGTCACAATTCTTTTTCTGATGAATTTAGTAATTAAAACAAATTTCAGAATATTGTTTAAACTTCGAAAAATCATAGAAAATAATCCGTAGCTCGGATCGGAAAACTTTCTACCTGAAAGTTGCTCAAAATGATGAGACGAATCCGAATCCGCGGTCCGTTTACCTGTCAGGTGCCTCTAACTATCTGAATATGGAACTTTCCCTCCCCGGTCATCTGTCTGACACAGGTATGGAACCGGGAAAACATTCCCGGTTGACTTCCCCCTTCACTGGTAGCGTGTAGCACCGCGTTAGAACACGTCTAGCTATGTCTGTTGTCCTGCTATACACTTGCTTGCTATGTATTTACTGTTTCTCCCCCCTCTTCTCTTCGGTAGACCCCGTGGCGGCTACCGATGCCGCTGTGATCGACTACGTCACCGACGACCCCATCCTTCTTGTCTGAGCAACCAGGCAAGCCCCCCCACTTTGATCATCCCGATATCGCCCATTCCTTTCTCTCATGCTTGCATTAGATTTTGCTACTGTTATTGATTGCTCCTATTCTGATGCATAGCCTACTTTTGTATCTGCTGTTGTACCTTACCTTCTTATCCTAAACTGCTTAGCATAGGTTGGTTAGTGATCCATCAGTGACCCCCACTTGTCCTTGTTGCCCCTGCTTCATCGTCGGCGACTCGATCCACGTGATCGAAGACCAGGCCCCGACACCGCACATCACTTCCCCTTAGTTGCTTGACACTACTGGGTTACTATCGAGTACCGAGGATGAAACTCTTCAGTACTTCTGATGTTAACCCTATAGAGTAGTCATTCGGTCATGGTCATCGAGGGTGATTTCCTCCTTAACCACTTTCGATACGACTCTGTCGTGCAAACCCTCAAGTGTGAACCTCGGGGGTGATTCCTCTTACGTTCACCTTGATGATTACATCTAGTGGAATTCATCGGGGGTGATTCCTCGGGTTTTCCCCTTGATGTTAGGACACACAGATACTTGTACTTTACCACTGTTACTTGGAAAGACGGGTCGAACCTGAGGGGTACCCGCGCGAGCTTAATTGCGAGTGATGTGGAGTCGGGCGGACCTGGAAGGTGCCCGCGAGATAATTACGAGGCGTGGCCGGGCATTCCTAGCCCGTGTCGCAAGTCCTCGAGACGGGGCAACGGGGTCACATCTTTCGTGAGTCTCTGCTTGTTACCGCGCGTTCCTAATCCACTATGATTTGGATATTTGATCCGAGGGGCCTCTGGCCTGATAGCCCTAACCATCACGTGGGCATAGTATGAGCGTTCTGCGTCGTATACATCAACCGAAGCTTAATAGACGTCACCGACTGAGTGGCGCGCGCCGGGTTGGACTGTGTAAGCGCCTGCCTTGTTGAAGGAGGTAGCTAGGTCTGCTCACCGGCCGCGTACGCAACGTGCAGCAGTTCCCGGGGAGATGGCCCATGACCCCTGGGGGCATAGGTTTAGTCCGGCGTGCTGGCCTCTCTATTAAGCCTAGGTCGGGTTGCGGCGTATTGTTTGGCCGAGGCCGGGCATGACCCAGGAAAGTGTGTCCGGCCGGAGTTAATCGAGCGTGGTGGGTAAGTTGGTGCACCCCTACAGGGAAGAAAACATCTATCAATAGCCTGTCCTACGGTAACGGACACTTGGAGTTGTATCCCGATCGATACAACTAGAACTGGATACTTGTGATGAGAACTGGATGTTGATGAGATTTGGATTGTGATGATAACTGGATAGTATGGCTCTGGGATTGCTTTCTCGTAGGGAGTCGGGAAAGGATCTCTGGCCGAGGTTGATAAAACTACCACTACTTTACTTTATGCTACTCTACTCCCTCCTGTTGCTGCAAGATGGTGATTTCCAAAAGATGCTAGTCTTCGATAGGACTAGGCCTTCCCTCCATTCTGGCTTTTCTGCAGCCCAGTCCACATATACACCTTTCCTTTGATAATGTTGCATATGTAGTGTAGATCCTTGCTTGCGAGTACTTTGGATGAGTACTCACGGTTTCTTTGCTCCCCCTTTCCCCCTTTCTTCTTCTTTCCGATTAATGCAACCAGATGTCGGAGCCCAGGAGCCAGATGTCATCGCCGATGCCTACTACTACGTGGAGACCGCCGCCGACCAGGAGTAGTTAGGAGGCTCCCAGGCAGGAGGCCTTGCCTTTTCGATCGATGTTGCTTTTGTGCTAGCCTTCTTAAGGCAAACTTGTTTAAATCCTGTCTGTACTCAGATATTGCTGCTTCCGCTGACTCTTGTGTTTTTGAGCTTATGTATTAGAGCCCTCGAGGCCCCTGGCTTGTAATATAAAGCTTGTATTATTTTAATTTGTGTCTAGAGTTGTGTTGTGATATCTTCCCATGAGTCCTTGATCTTGATCGTACACATTTTGTGTGCATGATTAGTGTACGATTGAATCGAGGGCGTAACACGGCGTTGAGGTCGTGGGGGCGGGGCCGGCGTCCGGGGCGGCGTTGAGGTCGGGGTCGGGGGCGGCGTCCGGGGTGGCGTTGAGGTCGGGGGCGGGGGCGGCGTTGAATCTGGGGTCGGGGCGGCGTAGAGGGTGTGCGGAGAGCGCGCGGCGGCCGAGGGGCGACGGCGGCGGCGAGAGTGGAGTTGGATTTGGGGGATGAAGTGGCCATGGGGAAGGACGAACCGCGTGGTTAAGTCAGAAGTACCAGTAGCGCGTTCCAGAAAGGGCGCTACTGCTACGTTAGCTACAGCGCGTTCTGGAATACACGCTACTGGTGCACCATTCTCTTTTTCCCCCTTTTTCATTTAGTTTTCTTCACATTTTTTTCCTTTCACCTTATTCTATTTCTTTCATTTTCAATTACCTTTCTATTTGCTTTCCATTTAATTTTATATCTTCTATCAGTAGCGAGTTTAGATTCAAACGCGCTGCTACAAAGAAAGTAGCGGTAGCGCGGTTCTTTATAGGTCGCTACTAGTATGTGTAGCCTATCGGCTAAGCCGTGGGAATTTTAGTAGCAACGTGTTTGGAGAAAGACGCGCTACTGCTAGAACTTTATCTGCAGCGTGGTTTTCGCGGGCTCGCTACTGCTACTTAGCACCAGCGTGCTTTCTTGACCCTCGCTACTGCTAAAGTTCTGTGTATAAGGTTTTCCCTAGTAGTGAGAGGGATGCAAAGGTTGTCATGCGCTTTTTATTTTTGGATGTGCAAGCCCTTAATGCAAAGGAACGTCACGTTATATTGTCCTTTGTGATAGCAACCATTATTATGCAATATGTCGTTTTTATTTCTTTGCCATCACAAGTTCGTACAATGCTTATTTTTCCTCACAATAAAAGATCATACATACTTAGGAGCAATTTTTATTGTTTTTTGCACTGATGACGACTTACTTGAAGAATCTTATTCAATCCATAGGTAGATATGGTGGACACTTATGTCAAGAAACTGGGTTTAAGGTTTTTGGATGCACAAGTAGTATCTCTACTTAGTACGAATTTTTGGCTAGCAAAAGATCCTAAGCAAGCACCACATGTTGGAGGACCCATAACAATATAAATTCTATGCAAATATACCCAAAATTAACTCATTACATTGTATTCCTTGTCCAACTTCAACTAATTTGCACAAGTTTGAAAATAATTAATGGGGCTCACAATCAAATAAGATGTCCAAGATAGTATATTTATATGTGAAATCTCTCTTCCTTCAATATTTTTTCATGAATTGTTCAAGTGAACAACGATGTGTTTGCTAACTTTCAATAAATGTTACCACCTATACTTCTTATATGTGAATTCATTACTCCCATGGGATAAGCATATGAAACATATATAATTTCAGATTTATGATATTCAATTCATTCAACCATTTACTCATAGGATATAAGTGAAGCACAAAAGTAAATGACAGACTACTCCAAAAAGATATAAGTGAAGATCAATGAGTAGTCAAATAATTAAGTAGCTATATGAAGACTCTCTCATAAAAAAATTAGATCTTAAGTATTTTATTCAAACATCAAGCAAAATAAAATGAAATGACATTCCAAGGATAGCACATATCATGTGAAGAAGCAAAACTTAGGCTCAACCAAAACTGACCGATCATTGTCGAAGAAGAAAGGTGGGATGCCAACCGGGGCATCCCCAAGCTTAGACGCTTGAGACTTCTTGAAATATTAACTAGATATGCCTTGGGCATCCCCAAGCTTGATCTCTTGTGTCTCCTTAATTCCTCTCATATCACGGTTTCCCTAATTCCTAAAAACTTCATCCACACAAAACTCAACAAGAACTGTGAGATAGGTTAGTATAAATCAATGCAAAACCTTATCATTCTCTACTTAAAAAATCAATAAAATTGTAATTTAACATTGCATACTAAATTCATCTGCACATTTACCACTCATATCCTGAAATAGAATCATCAAATAAGCAAACATAGGCAAATAATGCAAACATAACAGCAATCTGTCAAAATAGGACAGTCTGTAAAGTATGCAAGAAGGTTCATACTTATTTAACTCCAAAAATTCTAAAAAATTACCACACTGTACAAAATTTATTATAGCTTACTATGAAAAATTTCAAGATTTTACCATGTTATGACTTTACAGAAGAATTCAGACAATAACAGAAATTTTTTGTTTTCAAATAGCAACATATAGACTTGCAAAATAAGCATGGTAAAGGCTATACTTGACATTTTAATTGAAATAAAATATACAAAACATTATTCTAAATAACAGCAAGCAGATCCTAATAAAATAAAATGATGCTCCAAGCAAAACACATATCATGTGATGAATAAAACTATAGCTCCAAGTGAGGTTACTGATAATGTTGAAGACGAAAGAGGGGATGCCTTGCGGGGCATCCCCAAGGTTGGATCCTTGAGTCTTACTTGAATATTACCTTGGGGTGCCTTAGGTATCTGCAATCTTAGTGTCTTCCCACTCCTTATTCACCTCATATCAATATATCACCCAAAACTTGAAAACTTCAATCACACAAAACTTAACGGAACTTCGTGAGATAGGTTAGCATGATAAAACAAATCATTCACTTGGGTACTATCAAAGAAAAGATTCATAATTGTTTCCACATAATTCCTACTGTACCCTACGATTTCTACAATTTATGTTGAGCAATATAAGCCATAGAAACTATAAAACAAGCAAACTATGCATTGAAAATAGAATCTGTCAAAAGCAGAACAATCTGTAATGATCTGAACAATGAGTATACTTATGTAAACCCAAAAATATAAAAAATAGTAAAACATAAGAATTTTTTTATATCAATCATTTTTTAAAATTTCAGAATTTTATCACATCCCAGTGAATTATCGTAATTCCAGAACTGGGTGCAACAGTTTCTATTTTTGCACAGAATCAAGTCAACTATCATCCGCACTATCCCAAAGGATTTACTTGGAACTTTATTGAAAAAATCTATAAAACATGATTATTACAGTAGCTTAATCATGTAAACACACAAAAATAGTAGGTATAATTATTGGGTTGTCTCCCAACAAGCGCTTTTTTAATGACTTTTTAGCTAGGCAAGATGATTTCAATGATACTCGCATAGAAGTAAAGAGTTGAAACATAACGAGAGCATCATGAAGCAAATTACTAGCACATTTAAGCCTAACCCACTTTATATGCATAGGGATTTTGTGAGCAAACAATTTATGGGAGCAAGAATCAACTAGCATAGGAAGGCTAAATAAGCAATACTTTGAAACTTTCAACACATGGAGAGGAAACTTGATATTATTGGGATATGTAAAATAATATGTTCCTCTCATAATAATTTTCAGTTGCATCATCAATGAATTCAATAATATTGCTATCACATAAAGTATTCTTTTCATGATCCATAAGCATGGAAATTTTATTACTCTCCACATAAGCAAATTTATTCTCATAAATAGTACTGGGAGAAAACTGAACAAAATAACTATCATGTGATACTTGATTTACATAATCAATTTGAGCATTAAAATGATGATGACAAGATTCATGGTTATCATTATTCTTCATATCATAAGTGTGATCACAATAATCATCATTGATAGCAACTTTGTTCTCATAATCAACTGAAACCTCTTCCAAAATAGTGGATTTATCATTAAATAAAGCCATGACCTCTCCAAGTCCACTTTCAAAATTATTACAATAAAATTTAACGTGCTCCAAAATAGTGGGATAATTATTACCTAGAGTTGACACTCTTCCAAACCCACTTTCATTAATATAACCATCATAAATAGGAGGCATGCTTTCATCATAATAAATTTGCTCAACAAAACTTGGGGGACTAAAAATATCATCTTCATCAAACATGGCATCCCTGATACGTCTTCAACGTATCTATAACTTATGAAGTTTCATGCCATGTTTACAACAATTTTATATGGTTTTGGTATGATTTGATTAAAGTTAACCCGGACTGACGATGTTTTATAAGCAGAACTACCGTGGTGTCTCTTTTGTGCAGAAATACAAGTTCTGGGAATGAGCTGGAAATTTACGGCGATTTTTTATGGACCAAAAGAGACCACCGAAGCACTGGAGCTAGGCCAGGAAGTGAGCATGGAGGCCACAAGCCTGGGGGAGCGCCCATCCCCTAGGGCATGCCTCTCGAGCTTGTGGGCTCCTTAGGCACCCCCTGACTTATTTCCAATGCCAAAAAATCTTATAAATACGGAAACCCCAAAAAGAACCCTAGATCGGAAGTTCCGCCGCCGCAAGCCTCTGTAGCCACGAAAAACCAATCAGGAGCCCGTTCCAGCACCCTACTGGAGTGGGAAACCATCATCAGAGGCCATCTTCATCATCCCGGCGGTCTCCATGATGAGGAGGGAGTAGTTCACCCTCGGGGCTGAGGGTATGTACCAATAGCTATGTGTCTGATCTCTCTCTCTTGTTCTTGATTTGGCATGATCTTCTTGTGATGAATTGATTTTTACCTTTGAGGTTTCACTATTATCGGATTGAATACTTTTATGGATTTGAGAACACTTGATGTATGTCTTGCATGGGATACCCGTGCTGATAATGGGGGTGTTCTATTGATTCACTTGATGTATGTTTTGGCACTCAACTCGCGGATTCCCGAGGTGACACTGGGGTAATCTATGCATAGGGGTTGATGCACGTTTTCATCCTTGTTTCTCCGGTAGAGATCTTAGGGCACTCTTTGAGGTTCTTTGTGTTGGATTCAATATTATGAATCTAATGTTGTTTGATGCATATCGTATAATTGACCCATGGATACTTGTGGTGACATTGGAGTATCTAGGTGACATTAGGGCTGATTGATGTGTATAATATGGTGTTATTTTAGTACGAACTCTAGGGCTGTTTGTGACACTTATAGGAATATCTCAAAATATTGATCAGAAATAATAACTTTGAGGTGGTTTCATACCCTACAAGCAATTTCATCTTATGTTCTCCGCGATAGGAACTTTGGAGCAACTCTTTGTTGCACGTTGAGGGATTGCCATATGATTTAATTATGTTATCATTGTTGAGAGACTTTGCACTAGTGAAAGTATGAACTCTAGGCCTTGTTTTCAAGCATTGCAATACCGTTTTGCTCACTTTTGTTACTAGTTACCTTGCTATTTTTATATTTTCAGATTACAAAAACCTATATCTACCTTTCATATTACACTTGTATCACTGTCTCTTCGCCGAACTAGTGCACCTATACAATTAACCTTGGTATTGGGTGTGTTGGGGACACAAGAGACTCTTTGTTATTTGGTTGCAAGGTTGTTTGAGATAGACCATCTTCATCCTACGCCTCCCACAGATTGATAAACCTTAGGTCATCCACTTTAGGGAGATTTGCTACTGTCCTACAAAACTCGGCGCTTGGAGGCCCAACACGAGTCTACAAGAAGAAAGGTTGCGTAGTATACATCAAGCTCTTTTCTGGCGCCATTGCCGGGAGGTGAGTGCATGAAGGTATATCATTAGATCTTGCAATTGAATCTTTTAGTTTCTTGTTCTATCACTAGTTTAGTCTATAAAAGAAAACTACAAAAAATGGAATTGAGGCTGCCTCATATGCTTCATCTTTTTAGTGTCTTTCGTGAAAATGATAGAAAGGAAAATTATGCTCAAGTGTTAGAAGAAGAAGTCAATAAAAATGTTGGCACTAAATCTTTGAATGATGAGCATGATTGCAATGTTGTTAGTGTGCTTGCTACGAATATCCATGATGCTAATGATATGCAAAGCCATAAGCTTGGGGATGCTATATTTGATGAAGATGATATTTTTAGTTCCCCAAGTTTTGATGAGAAAATTGGTTATGATCATAGCATGCCTCCTATTTATGATGATTATATTGATGAAAGTGGGTTTGGAAGAGTATCAACTCTAGGTAGTAATGATCCCACTATTTTGGAGGGTGTTGAATCTTATTGTAATAATAATGAAAGTGGATTTGGAGAGGTCATAACTTTATTTACTGATGATTCCACTATCTTGGAAGAGGTTTCAATTGATTATGAGAACAAAGTTGCCATCTATGATGATTATTCTGATGACATGTATGCTATAAAGAATAATGATAACCATGAAACTGGTCATCAAGATTTTCATGTTCAATTTGATTATGTCAATCAAGTATCCCATGATAGCTATTTTGTTGAATTTTCTCCTCCCATTACTATGAATGAGAAGAAATTTGCTTATGTGGAGAGTAATAATTTTTTTATGCATGTGTATCATGAAAATAATGTTGTATGTAATAGCAATATTGTTGAATTCATTCATGATGATACTGAAAATTACTATGAGAGAGGAACATATGCTTTTACATATTGCAATGTGATACGTCTCCGTTGTATTTATAATTTTTGATTGTTCCATGCCAACATTATTCAACTTTCATATACTTTTGGCAACTTTTTATATTATTTTTTGGGACTAACATATTGATCCAGTGCCCAGTGTCAGTTCCTATTTGTTGCATGTTTTATGTTTCATAGAAACCCAATATCAAACGGAGTCCAAACGGGATAAAACTTGACGTAGATTTTTTTGGTATATTTATGATTTTTGGGAAGAAGAATCAACGTGATACGATGCCCGAGGGGGCCATGAGGCAGGGGGCGCGTCCTGGACCCTCGTGGCCACCCCGTAAGGCGGCTGGAGCCCTTATTTCCCCGCAAGAAAGCTAATTTCTGGATAGAGATTGTGTCCAAAATTCAGCCCAATCGGATTTACGGATCTCTGGATATAAAAGAGACGATGACAGGCCAGATCTAAGAATGCAAAAACAGAGAGAGACAGAGAGATAGATCCAATCTCGGAGGGGCTCTCGCCCCTCCCACGTCATGGGGACCTTGGACCAGAGGGGAAACCCTTCTCCCATCTAGGGAGAAGGTCAAGGAAGAAGAAGAAGGAGGGGGGCTCTCTCCCCTCGCTTCCGGTGGCGCTGGAGTGCCATCTGGGGCCATCATCATCACCGCGATCTACACCAACACCTCCGCCATCTTCACCAACATCTCCATCACCTTCCCCCCTCTATTTACAGTGGTCCACTCTCCCGCAACCCGTTGTACCCTCTACTTGAACATGGTGCTTTATGCTTCATATTATTATCCAATGATGTGTTGCCATCCTATGATGTCTGAGTAGATTTTTGTTGTCCTATCGGTGGTTGATGAATTGCTATGATTGATTTAATTTGCTTGTGGTTATGTTGCTGTCCTTTGGTTCCCATCATATGAGCGCGCGCATAGATCACACCATAGGGTTAGTTGTATGTTGATAGGACTATGTATTGGACGACAAGAGAGACAGAAGCTTCAACCTAGCATAGAAATTGATGCATACAGGATTGAAGGGGGACCAATATATCTTAATGCTATGGTTGGGTTTTACCTTAATGAACATTATAAGTTGCAGACGCTTGCTAATAGTTCCAATCATAAGTGCATAGAATTCCAAGTCAGGGATGACATGCTAGCAGTGGCCTCTCCCACATAATACTTGCTATCAGTCTAGTAAAGTAGTCAATTGCTTAAGGGACAATTTCACAACTCCTACCACCACTTTTCCACACTCGCTATATTTACTTTATTGCTTCTTTACTTACAACATCCCCTAGCTTTTATTTTCTCGCTCTTTATTTTTGCAAGCTTACCCAAAAACACCTACAAATAATTCTAGTTTCATACTTGTTCTAGGTAAAGTAAACGTTAAGCGTGCGTAGAGTTGTATCGGTGGTCGATAGAACTTGAGGGAATATTTGTTCTACCTTTAGCTCCTCGTTGGGTTCGACACTCTTACTTATCGAAAACTATTGCGATCCCCTACACTTGTGGGTTATCAAGACCTTTTTCTGGCGCCGTTGCTGAGGAGTTATAGCGTGGGGTGAATATTCTCGTGTGTGCTTGTTTGCTTTATCACTAAGTAATTTTTATTTGTTGTTCTTAGTTGTTTTCTATCTTTAGTTATGGGTAGGAAACGCAAAATACCAAAAAAAAAGTTGTACCTACTGAACCAATGGTTGAAGTACCACTCAAAATCTATCACACTGCTGAAGCTTTTTACTTGGATCATCTTCGATCCCTATGTGCTCGTGCTGAAATCCCAACTAGCTTAGTTGAGGGCAGAGCTTTTGATGAGCATGCTTGTTATGTTCGACACCGTATATCTGAAAAAGGGAAAAGTTTACTGGGTCAAATTCATCATTTGCAATGCTATGCTTGGAATTTATGTGAAATATATGATTTTACTTGTTGTTCTGAACACCCTAAGAAACACCTTCCCTACACTACAAAAAAAAGACACATCCGTGACATTTTGGGCCAAAGAAAAAAATTTCTGTCATACATATGACACTTCTATGACGATAATTGTGACAAAACCCGGTATCATCATAGATGTGGTGGGCTCCTACTTGTATGACAAAAAATCATGACAGAAAATGGGCTTTTCGTCCTGGGCGGGCCGGAGACGCAGCTGCATGACATTCTTGGGGCCGTCCATGACGGAAAAAACCGTGGTAGAAGCGAGGGGGAGGAAAATTTCGAAGAGTTCCCGATTACGGTGGGAGGTCGGGGGCCGAGCGATGCGCGTTTCTCTCGTACACGTACGCGCGTGTGTGCGAGGCGTTGGCTCTAACTGAACCCGGGCGAGGCGTTGGGCTCTAATTGAACCCGAGCGATTGCACTGTAGGCTACGCGTTACTGAACCCAAGCGATCGATCGATGGCTGTTAACTGAACCCGATCGAGCGGTTCCTTCGCTAATGCTGCTAACTGAAGCCGATCGACGGGATGAACAGTGAGCATTGCGGGGGGTTTGGATGAATAGTGAGCGGTGGCGTTGCCTCTTGTCGTGGTTTTGTCACAGCAGATGTCCTCATGAAAGGACTTAGTCGTGGAGCCATCGCGACGGTGTGATGAGTCGGGTCTTCAATAAGACTAATAAAAATGACTTTGCATTAGCCCCCAAGTGTCATGGTGCATGCTTGCAGCGACATGAGACTTGCATATTTGATATAATCTTAAGTTGAATAATGTAGCCCCCAAGTGCCGGGTCGTAAGCCTGCAGCGACTTGGGACTATTCCTTCAACTGTAAAATAAATCATATCCATTGATAATATGATAGCCATTGCACTAAAGCGACTTTGAAAACCTTAATCCTAATACTGGTTACTGATAACCATAACAAAATTCATCCATGTTGGCTATTTGAAGATTTGAATAATATAATCCAATGATTTATGAGCGCATGATTCGAATGGCGCAATCCAAATATATACTTGCGACTTATAGTCGAAACCAGACCGGGCTGATAGTCTCCGGATTATGATTTAATCGTGTGCCATCAATTTGTAGTTGACAGTCGAACCGGATTAACAATGTCGGTTTGAAAACGCAACAAAAGAAATGTTTCTCAAAAAAGAAAACAGAATTCAAGCAAAGGCGAAGATAAAACCATTGCAAATGAGGCTTTGAGCCGATCAAGAGGCATTACCATGGTCGGACACGACCAAGCCCCCGATAGGCGTAGCTATGGTTCAAGTCAGCCAGGTCCCCAAATGAAACAGTGGCATTATGCCGATCAAGAGGCGTGGCGATGGTTCGGGTTCGACCAAGCCCCCAAGTGATTCTATGGCCTTAGGCCGATCAAGAGGCGTGACTGGTTCAGACGTGACCAAGTCCCCAAGTGATCTGGTGGCTTTCTCCTATCAAAAGGTGTTGCATTGGTTCGGACACGACTGTCGGTGTACTAGAGTAGGGGTACCCTAGTATCCCGAACTTGTGCACGGGCAGTCGCAGCGTCCCGCGGCAAGGCTTGCCGGGTGACCGCCAATATCCTCTGTGGTTCCTTTGGAGCCATTCAAGAACAAAGTATTCAAGCCAAGGAGACAAGGCCCCGGCAAGAGGAGCTTGCCGGGAAGACCACTCAAGGCACAAGACCCTGGCAAGAGGAGCTTGCCGCGAAGGCCAACCAAGGCATCTCAAGGTACTTACCGCGACGCACCACGCGTCCCGGCAAGGCCCGGCGAGCGGCAAGCTTCCGGACGCGATAAGACAACGACCGCAGCAAGGCACATTGCCGCGGCAGGCCAACAACCACTCTGTACCCGCGCTCCAGCACGCCCACCAACGTGTCGCTATGGGACCCTTCCAGGCGTACGTGGCGGGAGGCTGTGCAGCCAGGGGTGCACTATGGCAAGCGGCGCTGACAAGATCGCCATCGTGGCGAGCGGTGGCGTCCCTGACAGTCCCTTTTCTGCACTGTTTGGGCAACGTAGATAGGCATTTAATGCCCTTGTCCCCTGCCGTCAGGGTTAGGAATGACACACTATGCAGGTAGCTGTACCAACCGCAGCACCTTTTCCATTTTTGCCCTTGACTACGTTGCCACCTGTCGGTGACCCCTTGAGCATATAAAAGGAGGCCCATGCGCAACGTAGAGGGGAGGAAGGAGAACACTCACGCTCGGTCTCGTCAGCTGCTGGTGCGTACTGTAGCACTCAGCGCTCCCGAGCAAGAACTCAATACAAACCACAAAGCAGCAGTAGGAGTATTATCTCTCCGGAGAGCTCCGAAGCTGGGTAAACCGCTCGTGTGCTCCGCCTCGATCTGCTCTTCGTGCGACCTCCGCCCCCCGCCGAACCGAAAGGGGCTCGGTCCCCATAGGTGCTCGCAGATCAGTTTCCCCGACATCTTTGGCGCGCCAGGTAGGGGGCGTCGAGGTCGTGTGAACCTGATCCGGCATTCACACGAGCTAGATCTTCATCATCTTCATCGACATGCCGCCGAAGAAGAAGGCTTCGGAGGCGGCTGCTCCGTCCGCGACAAACCCACCACCGCCGGAGCAAACGGCTGGTGGGGAAGACGCCGGCGGAAGAACGGGCGTCGACGAGGGAGCTCACGATGCCGCCAGGTCCAAGGACAAGGCTGTGCAGACCTCGGCGTCCACACATCCATCACGCTCATCTCAGGAGGCGCGAAACCGGCAGCGACGTGGTACTCACAGTACCATCCGCTCGCTGGACCCGGATCGAGCTGGTGGATCTCGGATGCTCAAGGCCAGCATGCACGCCAACATGCTGGCACGAGCGAGGCACGGTCGCCTGGACGGGATATTGCTCCTTCTAACATAGTTAGAAGTTCGAGCACATCCCGCTCCACATACCGTTCGCCACCGCTACCCGCCACTCCAGCAGAAGCTTTGGCGCAAGCCCAACTACTCCTAGATTACCCTCCAACGGCGGACAAGATCGACGACTGGAGGGCCACCATTCAGAGTCTCATCGGCTTGCCAACGGCGACACTCTGCGGCAGCCGAGTACATCGCAGCCGCGGCGAGTCAGCCAGGCGCGGGCCGATGGCGACAAAACCGGTGGGGGTGCAACCACCGTGCACTCTCTGCCGCGAAGGCCAAGATCACTACCTCACCGGATCCACCTCGACAGCGACTCCACCGCGTCATCAGATCCACGAGCTCGTCGCGATCAACGCCAAGTTCTTCATGAACGACAGCAAGAAGACACTCGTACTCGCATCGAGCGCCGAAGAGAAGTGCGGCGTCAGTCAGACCAGCGCGCTGGGCCCACTGTCGACATGCGTGCGCTAGGGGAACCAGGCGACCTGCCGTACGCGGTAGGTTGCCCTGCGTTTACCCGTGAGCTGCGGCAAGTCCAGTGGCCCAGCACAAAGAATTTCAAGCCAGACGTACCCGAGAAGTACGACGGCAAGTTGCATCCGTCGGAGTTCCTCAGCATCTACACCATCGCGGTGCAAGCTGCTGGGGGGCGCGACGACAAGATCCTTGCCAACTACTTCCCGCTGGTGCTCAAGCCCAACGTCAGGTCCTGGCTCATGCACTTGCCGGACAACTCCATATCTTCCTGGGCAGACCTATGCCATCAGTTTGTCGGCGCCTTTACAGGCGGCCACAAACCTCATGGCCATGAGAGTGATCTTCATCTGCTTGCCCAGAAGGAAGGAGAGCCCCTGCGCAAGTACATCCAGAGATTCAGCCATGTGCAATGCAACATCCCAGATGTCCACCCTGCCACAGTCATCAGCGCGTTCCATCAGAACGTGCGTAACCGCAGGATGCGGGAGGAGATGGCAATGTGCAAGATCAGAGACGTCAGTGAGCTGTATGCCCTGCCCGACAGGTGTGCACGTGCTGAGGAAGGGAGGAAACTCCCTGGAGAGAATACAGGAACAGGAGGATCTGACAGCGAGGATGCAGCCCCGGCAAAGAAAAGCCGGCGGCGGAACAACAGGAAGAGGAAAGGCAAAGATGTGCTAGTTGTTGAGCAGTCCGGCAACGAAGGTGGCGCCAAGAAAGCCAAGGCTGGTAGCTCCGGCAAGGAGGTTGCCGCATGCGCCAACTGCCAGGCTGTGGCGATCGCCGACAAGCAGGACGACACCAACAAACAGTACTGCAAGATCCACCGCACCAAGGGCCATGACCTCCAGAGCTGCAAGAAGGTCGAGCAGCTTGTCGAGCTGCAAAAGGCCGAGTACGAGCGACGCGACAAGGAGAAGGCCCAAGGAGGTGCTGGAGGATCCAGCGCGAAGCGACCCGGCCGGGGAGGACGCCGCGGCAACGCCAAGCAGCGACAAGGAGACAGACCTCCCCGCGACCGCGACAAGGATGAAGATGACGACGACGACGAAGACATGGATGATGATGAAACCAGTGAGCAGGAGTTCCAGAAAGCCATAGAGGTCTTGTGCGTTGACGGCGGTGCTTCTCTGCATACTTCACACCGCCAACTCAAGCAGTGGGTGCGGGAAGTCAATGCGGCAGAAACACCCGTTGAGTCACGCAAGCTTCTGAAATGGTCCAGCACGCCTATCATCTTTGATATTGAGGACCACCCTGATCGCACAACTGCTGTCGGGTGCTTGCCGATGTTGGTTTCACCAACTATCTGCAACCTCAAGGTCACTAAGATACTAGTTGACGGCGAGGCCGACTTGAACCTGATCTCCTCCGCTGTGCTCAGGAAACTCCAGGTCCCTGACAGCGAGCTCGAAGAGACCGGCACATTCCAAGGAATCAACCCGGGAAGGAGCAAGCCGAAGGGGAAGATCACGTTGCCAGTGAAATTTGGCAGCGAGTTGAATTTCAGAACTGAGAGGGTCACTTTTGACGTTGCCGATTTTCCATTGCCTTACAATGGGATTCTTGGCCGTCCAGCACTCGCCAAGTTCATGGCGGCCTCTCACTATGCATATAACATGCTGAAGATGCCAGGCCCGATAAGTGTCATCTCTGTCCCTGGCGACAAGAAGGATGCTCTTATCTGCGCCGACAAAATCTACCGGGAAGCAGCAGCAGCAACAGATCGCAAGCCACTTGCCGCCGAAGCTCCCGGGGGGAAGAAGAAGACCAAGTCCGGCAAGAGTTCTGATGCCCACTCCAGCAAGCGCACCTCTTCGGAGTGCTGCGCTACCGTCGAGAACGCACCATCGAGCTCCACCGGCAAGTGTGAGAAGACAATGGCAGCTCCGCCAGCGACCAAGAAGGTGTCCGCCAAGGAGGACGGCACTGGTGGTACTTTCACCATCAGTGCCACTCTTGACCCTAAATAGGAAAGCGCGCTCATTGCTTTCCTGCGGGCGAATGTCGATGTGTTCGCGTGGCAACCGTCTGACATCCCCGGTGTTCCCAGGAAAGTAATTGAGCACCACCTTGCCGTCTGTCCTCATGCGCGGCCCGTCAAGCAGAAAGTCAGAAAGCAAGCAGTGGAGCGCCAAGAATTCATCGCAGAAGAGATCAAGAAGTTGGAAGCAGCAGGCCTTGTCAGAGGAGTGCTCCATCCTACGTGGTTGGCATATCCTGTAGTCGTGCTCAAGGCATATGGGAAATGGAGGCTTTGTATCGACTTTACCAATGTTAATAAAGCTTGTCCCAAAGACCCATTTCCCTTGCTGCGCATCGACCAGATTGTCGACTCCACGGCCGGATGTGACTTGCTTTCATTTCTTGACGCATACTCAGGATACCATCAGATCTTCATGGCAGAAGAGGATGAGGAGAAAACCGCATTCATCACTCCCTGTGGCACGTACTGTGTCATACGGATCCCTTTCGGTTTAAAGAATGATGGTTCAACATTTGCAAGGGTAGTCCATACCGCTTTCGCAAATACACAGAAATCTGGAAGCCTACATGTACGACATAGTGGTCAAGAGCAAGGATAAGGCAACTCTGATTCAAGATTTAGACGAGACTTTCGCAAATCCGCGCAAGATCAGCCTCAAGCTCAATCCCGAGAAGTGCGTGTTTGGAGTCCCTTCCGGCAAGCTTGTCGGGTTCTTCCTGTCTCAGTGGGAAATTGAAGCCAATCCCGACAAGATCAAGGCCATTGAGCAGATTGAAGCACCGAAGCGCGTCAAGGATGTACGGAGACTTGCCGGCTGCGTGGCGGCTCTCAGCAGGTTTATCTCTAAGTTCGCTGAGCGCGCTCTGCCGTTTTTCAAAATTTTGAAAAAGGCAGGTCCAATGAAATGGACTCCGGAAGCGGAGGCTGCGCTGCAGGACTTGAAGAGATACCTGTCCTCCACTCCAATACTTGTCGCACCTAAGCCACAAGAGAAGTTGTTGCTGTATCTGGCGGCAACCAATCAAGTGGTTAGTGCTGCGTTAGTAGCGGAGAGGGAGGCAGATGATGAGCCAGCAACCACGGCGAGCGCATCCAACGACAAGCAGGGGGCTTCCCCGAGAAGCTCTGGTCCCGGCAAAGATGGATCTGCGCAGGCGCCCGAGGAGATACAGAAGAAAATGGTGCAGCGCCCAGTCTACTTTGTCAGTTCCCTTCTGCAGGGGGCTAGGTCAAGGTACTCTGGTGTGCAGAAATTGCTTTTCGGCCTTCTCATGGCCTCGAGAAAGCTGCGCCATTACTTCCAAGCACACGAGATAACAGTTGTCACTCGTTTTCCGCTGAAGAGGATACTGCAGAATCCAGAAGCAACAGGCAGAATTGTTGAGTGGGCACTGGAACTGTCAAGCTTTGGCCTCAAGTTTGAGAGCACTTCAACTATCCAAAGCAGAGCATTGGCAGAATTCATAGCAGAGTGGATGCCAACACCAGATGAAGAAATTCCAGAAACGAGCATCCCCGTCAAGGAAGCAAGCAAAGAGTGGCTGATGTACTTTGATGGTGCTTTCTCGCTGCAAGGCACCGGTGCTGGCATACTGCTTGTCGCACCCACCGGAGAGCACCTTAAGTACGTAGTCCAGATGCACTTTCCCAAGGAGCAAGCAACAAACAATACTGCAGAGTATGAAGGATTGCTTGCCGGTCTCAGGATCGCGGCAGACCTTGGGATCAAGAAGCTCATTGTCAGGGGTGACTCGCAGCTTGTCGTCCGCCAAGTGAATAAGAGTTATCAGAGTCCGTTGATGGAAGCTTACATTGATGAAGTAAGGAAGCTAGAAGAGCACTTTGTCGGCCTACAGATGGAACATGTTCCAAGAGCTCAAAACGACATTGCCGATGGCCTGTCAAAGTGCGCAGCACTTAAGTTACCTGTGGAACCAGGGATCTTTGTGCTCAAGCTGACTCAACCGTCTGTGACGCCATAAACTGGACAGAGCAAGAAGAGGAAGTTAATTTCTGGTGACTATTTTCCGGCAGAGCTTCCCGAAACCGCCGCCAAAAAGGTCCCCAAGATCAACACCAAGAGTGCTGGGGAGCAGTCTGCTCCGGCAAACCCCAGGGTTTGTTCCATTGAAGCAGACGCTCCAGACAAGTTCTGCTCCGGCAAGCTTGCCGGGGAACGTCAAGCTCCAGCTGAGCCGCAGTTTCTCGCCGTAGAAGCGGATGTTCGCACAGCAGCAGATATGCCTTTAGTCCTTGTTGTCGAGCCACAAGCTCCAGCATGGGCACAGCAGATCGTCCGTTTCCTTCAGACTGGAGAACTTCTCGAAGAGCAAAAATAAGCGGAAAGAGTAGCCTGGCAGTCAAGTATGTACCAGTTTGTCGACAACGCACTGTACAGAAGAAGACTCAACGGGGTGAAATTGAAGTGTATTCATCGGGAAGATGGACAGAAGTTGTTGGCCGAGATACATGGAGGCATTTGTGGTCACCACATTGGCGCAAGAGCACTTGCCGGCAAAGCATTCCGGCAAGGTTTCTTTTGGCCGACAGCCCTCCAGGATGCAACTGCACAAGTAACCAAGTGTGAAGCGTGCCAGTTCCATTCCAAGCAAATACGCCAGCCAGCTCAAGCTCTCCAGATGATCCCTTTATACTGGCCATTTTCGGTCTGGGGGCTCGACTGTTGGGGAACGTAGTAATTTCAAAAAATTTCCTACGCACACGCAAGATCATGGTGATGCATAGCAACAAGAGGGGAGAGTGTTGTCTACGTACCCTCGTAGACCGAAGCGGAAGCGTTGACGCAACATAGTGGAAGTAGTCGTACGTCTTCCCGATCCGACCGATCCAAGCACCGTTACTCCGGCACCTCCGAGTTCTTAGCACACGTTCATCTCGATGATGCTCCCCGGGCTCTGATCCAGCAAAGCTTCGGGGATGAGTTTCGTCAGCACGATGGTGTGATGACGATGATGATGTTCTACCGACGCAGGGCTTCGCCTAAGCACTGCAACGATATGACCGAGGTGGAATATGGTGGAGGGGGGCACCGCACACGGCTAAGGAACGATCACGAAGATCAACTTGTGTGTCCTAGGGTGCCCCCTGCCCCCGTATATAAATGAGGGGAAGGGAGGGCGCGGCCGGCCCCCAAGGGGTGCGCCAGGAGGAGTCCTACTCCCACCGGGAGTAGGACTCCTCTCCCTTGCCTTGTAGGAGAAGGAAGGAGAGAGGGGGAAAGGAAAAGGGGGGCGCCGCCCCCCCCCCCCTTCCTTGTCCTATTCGGACTAGGAGGGGAGGGGGCGCGCGGCCTGCCCTGGCTGCCCCTCCTTTTTTTCCCTAAAGGCCCATATGGGCCCATTAACCCCCGGGGGGTTCCGGTAACCCCCCGGTACTCCAGTAAAATGCTGATTTCACTCGGAACCATTCCAATGTCCAAATATAGGCTTCCAATATATCGATCTTTATGTCTCGACCATTTCGAGACTGCTCGTCATGTCCGTGATCACATCCGGGACTCCGAACTAACTTCGGTACATCAAAATGCATAAACTCATAATAACTATCATCGTAACTTTAAGCGTGCGGACCCTACGGTTCGAGAATAATGTAGACATGACCGAGACACGTCTCTGGTCAATAACCAACAGCGGGACCTGGATGCCCATATTGGTTCCTACATATTCTATGAAGATCTTTATCGGTCAGACCGCATAACAATATATGTTGTTCCCTTTGTCATCAGTATGTTACTTGCCCGAGATTCGATCGTCGGTATCCAATACCTAGTGCAATCTCGTTGCCGGCAAGTCTCTTTACTCGTTCCGTAATACATCATCTCACAACTAACATATTAGTTGTAATGCTTGCAAGGCTTATGTGATGTGCATTACCGAGAGGGCCCAGAGATACCTCTCCGACTATCGGAGTGACAAATCCTAATCTCGAAATACGCCAACCCAACAAGTACCTTTGGAGACACCTGTAGAGCACCTTTATAATCACCCAGTTACGTTGTGACGTTTGGTAGCACACAAAGTGTTCCTCCGATAAACGGGAGTTGCATAATCTCATAGTCATAGGAACATGTATAAGTTATGAAGAAAGCAATAGCAACATACTAAACGATCGGGTGCTAAGCTAATGGAATGGGTCATGTCAATCAGATCATTCAACTAATGATGTGACCTCGTCAACCAAATAACAACTCTTTGTTCATGGTTAGGAAACATAACCATCTTTGATTTACGATCTAGTCAAGTAGAGGCATACTAGTGACATTCTGTTTGTTTATATATTCACACATGTATTATGTTTCCGGCTAATACAATTCTAGCATGAATAATAAACATTTATCATGATAAATGAGGAAATAAATAATAACTTTATTATTGCCTCTAGGGCATATTTCCTTCAGTCTCCCACTTGCACTAGAGTCAATAATCTAGATTACACAGTAATGATTCTAACACCCATGGAGTTTTGGTGCTGATCATGTTTTGCTCGTGGAAGAGGCTTAGTCAACGGGTCTGCTACATTCAGATCCGTATGTATCTTGCAAACCTCTATGTCTCCCACCTGGACTAGATCCCGGATGGAATTGAAGCGTCTCTTGATGTGCTTGGTTCTCTTGTGAAATCTGGATTCCTTTGCCAAGGCAATTGCACCAGTATTGTCACAAAAGATTTTCATTGGACCCGATGCACTAGGTATGACACCTAGATCGGATATGAACTCCTTCATCCAGACTCCTTCATTTGCTGCTTCCGAAGCAGCTATGTACTCCGCTTCACATGTAGATCCCACCACGACGCTTTGTTTAGAACTGCACCAACTGACAGCTCCACCGTTTAATGTAAACACGTATCCGGTTTGCGATTTAGAATCGTCCGGATCAGTGTCAAAGCTTGCATCAACGTAACCGTTTACGATGAGCTATTTGTCACCTCCATATATGAGAAACATATCCTTAGTTCTTTTCAGGTACTTCAGGATGTTCTTGACCGCTGTCCAGTGATCCACTCCTGGATTACTTTGGTACCTCCCTGCTAAACTTATAGCAAGACACACATCAGGTCAGGTACACAGCATTGCATACATGATAGAGCCTATGGCTGAAGCATAGGGAACATCTTTCATTTTCTCTCTATCTTCTGCAGTGGTCGGGCATTGAGTCTTACTCAACTTCACACCTTGTAGTACAGGCAAGAATCCTTTCTTTGCTTGATCCATTTTGAACTTCTTCAAAACTTTGTCAAGGTATGTGCTTTGTGAAAGTCCAATTAAGCGTCTTGATCTATCTCTATAGATCTTGATGCCCAATATGTAAGCAGCTTCACCGAGGTCTTTCATTGAAAAATTCTTATTCAAGTATCCCTTTATGCTATCCAGAAATTCTATATCATTTCCGATTAGTAATATGTCATCGACATATAATATCAGAAATGCTACAGAGCTCCCACTCACTTTCTTGTAAATACAGGATTCTCCAAAAGGCTGTACAAACCCAAATGCATTGATCACACTATCAAAGCGTTTATTCCAACTCCGAGAGGCTTGCACCAGTCTATAAATGGATCGCTGGAGCTTGCACACTTTGTTAGCTCCCTTTGGATCGATAAAACCTTCTGGTTGCATCATATACAACTCTTCTTCCAGAAATCCATTCAGGAATGCAGTTTTTACATCCATCTGCCAAATTTCATAATCATAAAATGCGGCAATTGCTAACATGATTCGGACAGACTTAAGCATCGCTACGGGTGAGAAGGTCTCATCGTAGTCAATCCCTTGAACTTGTCGAAAACCTTTTACGACAAGTCGAGCTTTGTAGACAGTAACATTACCGTCAGCGTCAGTCTTCTTCTTGAAGATCCATTTATTCTAAATTGCTTGCCGACCATCGAGCAAGTCAACCAAAGTCCACACTTTGTTCTCATACATGGATCCCATCTCAGATTTCATGGCTTCAAGCCATTTTGCGGAATCTGGGCTCACCATCGCTTCTTCATAGTTCGTAGGTTCACCATGATCTAGTAGCATGATTTCCAGAACAGGATTGCCGTACCACTCTGGTGCGGATCTTACTCTGGTTGATCTACGAGGTTCTGTAGTAACTTAATCTGAAGTTGCATGATCATCATCATTAACTTCCTCACCAATTGGTTTAGACGTCACAGAAACTGGTTCCTATGATGTGCTATTTCCCAATAAGGGAGCAGGTATAGTTACCTCATCAAGTTCTACTTTCCTCCCACTCACTTCTTTCGAGAGAAACTCCTTCTCTAGAAAGGATCCATTTTTAGCAACGAATGTCTTGCCTTCGGATCTATGATAGAAGGTGTACCCAACAGTTTCTTTTGGGTATCCTATGAAGACACATTTCTCCGATTTGGGTTCGAGCTTATCAGGTTGAAGTTTTTTCACATAAGCATCGCAGCCCCAAACTTTAAGAAACGACAACTTTGGTTTCTTGCTAAACCATAGTTCATAAGGCGTCGTCTCAACGAATTTTGATGGTGCTCTATTTAACGTGAATGCGGCCGTCTCTAAAGCATAACCCCAAAACAATAGCGGTAAATCTGTAAGAGACATCATAGATCGCACCATATCAAGTAAAGTACGATTACGACGTTCGGACACACCATTACGTTGTGGTGTTCCGGGTGGCGTGAGTTGCGAAACTATTCCGCATTGTTTCAAATGTAGACCAAACTCGTAACTCAAATATTCTCCTCCACGATCAGATCGTAGAAACTTTATTTTCTTGTTACGATGATTTTCAACTTCACTCTGAAATTCTTTGAACTTTTCAAATGTTTCAGACTTGTGTTTCATTAAGTAGATATACCCATATCTGCTTAAATCATCTGTGAAGGTGAGAAAATAACGATATCCGCCACGAGCTTCAATATTCATCGGACCACATACATCTGTATGTATGATTTCCAATAAATCTGTTGCTCTCTCCATAGTACCGGAGAACGGTGTTTTAGTCATCTTGCCCATGAGGCACGGTTCGCAAGTACCAAGTGATTCATAATCAAGTGGTTCCAAAAGTCCATCAGTATGGAGTTTCTTCATGCGCTTTACACCGACATGACCTAAACGGCAGTGCCACAAATAAGTTGCACTATCATTATCAACTCTGCATCTTTTGGCTTCAACATTATGAATATGTGTATCACTACTATCGACATTCATCAAAAATAGACCACTCTTCAAGGGTGCATGACCATAAAAGATATTACTCATATAAATAGAACAACCATTATTCTCTGATTTAAATGAATAACCGTCTCGCATTAAACAAGATCCAGATATAATGTTCATGCTCAACGCTGGCACCAAATAACAATTATTTAGGTCTAATACTAATCCCGAAGGTAGATGTAGAGGTAGCGTGCCGACCGCGATCTCATCGACTTTGGAACCATTTCCCACGCGCATCGTCACCTCGTCCTTTGCCAGTGTTCGCTTAATCCGTAGTCCCTGTTTCGAGTTGCAAATATTAGCAACAGAACCAGTATCAAATACCCGGGTGCTACTGCGAGCTCTAGTAAGGTACACATCAATAACATGTATATCACATATACCTTTGTTCACCTTGCCATCCTTCTTATCCGCCAAATACTTGGGGCAGTTCCGCTTCCAGTGACCAGTCTGCTTGCAGTAGAAGCACTCAGTTTCAGGCTTAGGTCCAGACTTGGGTTTCTTCTCTTGAGCAGCAACTTGCTTGCTGTTCTTCTTGAAGTTCCCCTTCTTTTTCCCTTTGCCCTTTTTCTTGAAACTAGTGGTCTTGTTGACCATCAACACTTGATGCTCCTTCTTGATTTCTACCTCTGCAGCCTTTAGCATTGCGAAGAGCTCGGGAATCGTCTTATCCATCCCTTGCATATTATAGTTCATCACGAAGCCTTTGTAGCTTGGTGGAAGTGATTGGAGAATTCTGTCAATGACGCAATCATCCGGAAGATTAACTCCCAGTTGAATCAAGTGATTACAATACCCAGACATTTTGAGTATATGCTCACTGACAGAACTATTCTCCTCCATCTTGCAGCTATAGAACTTATTGGAGACTTCATATCTCTCAATCCGGGCATTCTGTTGGAATATTAACTTCAACTCTTGGAACATCTCATATGCCCCATGACATTCAAAACGGCGTAGAAGTCCCGGTTCTAAGCCGTAAATCATGGCACATTGAACTATCGAGTAGTCATCAGCTTTGCTCTGCCAGACGTTCTTAACGTCGTCAGTTGCATCAGCAGCAGGCCTGGCACCAAGCGGTGCTTACAGGACGTAACTCTTCTGTGCAGCAATGAGGATAATCCTCAAGTTACGGACCCAGTCCGTGTAATTGCTACCATCATCTTTCAACTTTGCTTTCTCAAGGAACGCATTAAAATTCAACGGAACAACAGCACGGGCCATCTATCTACAATCAACATAAACATGCAAGATACTATCAGGGACTAAGTTCATGATAAATTTAAGTTCAATTAATCATATTACTTAAGAACTCCCACTTAGATAGACATCCTTCTAATCCTCTAAGTGATCACGTGATCCAAATTAACTAAACCATAACCGATCATCATGTGAAATGGATTAGTCTTCAATGGTGAACATCATTATGTTGATCATATCTACTATACGATTCACGCTCGACCTTTCGGTCTCCGTGTTCCGAGGCCATATCTGCATATGCTAGGCTCGTCAAGTATAACCCGAGTATTCTGCGTGTGCAAAACTGGCTTGCACCCGTTGTAGATGGACGTAGAGCTTATCACACCCGATCATCACGTGGTGTCTGGGCACGACGAACTTTGGAAACGGTGCATACTCAGGGAGAACACTTCTTGATAATTTAGTGAGAGATCATCTTATAATGCTACCGTCAATCAAAGCAAGATAAGATGCATAAAAAGATAAACATCACATGCAATCAATATAAGTGATATGATATGGCCATCATCATCTTGTGCTTGTGATCTCCATCTCCGAAGCACCGTCATGATCACCATCGTCACCGGCGCGACACCTTGATCTCCATCGTAGCATCATTGCCATCTCGCCTATCTTATGCTTCTACGACTATCGCTACCGCTTAGTGATAAAGTAAAGCATTACAGGGCGATTGCATTACATACAATAAAGCGACAACCATATGGCTCCTGTCAGTTGCCGATAACTCGGTTACAAAACATGATCATCTCATACAATAAAATTTAGCATCATGTCTTGACCATATCACAGCACAACATGCCCTGCAAAAACAAGCTAGACGTCCTCTACTTTGTTTATTGCAAGTTTTACGTGGCTGCTACGGGCTTAAGCAAGAACCAATCTTACCTACGCATCAAAACCACAACGATAGTTTGTCAAATAGACTCCGTTTTAACCTTCGCAAGGACCGGGCGTAGCCATACTCGGTTCAACTAAAGTTGGAGAAACTGACACCCGCCAGCCACCTGTGTGCAAAGCACGTCGGTAGAACCAGTCTCGCGTAAGCGTACGCGTAATGTCGGTCCGGGCCGCTTCATCCAACAATACCGCCGAACCAAAGTATGACATGCTGGTAGGCAGTATGACTTATATTGTCCACAACTCACTTGTGTTCTACTCGTGCATATAACATCAAACCATAAAAAACTAGGCTCGGATGCCACTGTAGGGGAACGTAGTAATTTCAAAAAAAATCCTACGCACACGCAAGATCATGGTGATGCATAGCAACGAGAGGGGAGAGTGTTGTCTACGTACCCTCGTAGACCGAAGCGGAAGCGTTGACGCAACATAGTGGAAGTAGTCGTACGTCTTCCCGATCCGACCGATCCAAGCACCGTTACTCCAGCACCTCCGAGTTCTTAGCACACGTTCAGCTCGATGACGCTCCCCGGGCTCCGATCCAGCAAAGCTTCGGGGATGAGTTTCGTCAGCATGATGGTGTGATGACGATGATGATGTTCTACCGACGCAGGGCTTCGCCTAAGCACTGCAACGATATGACCGAGGTGGAATATGGTGGAGGGGGGCACCGCACACGGCTAAGGAACGATCACGAAGATCAACTTGTGTGTCCTAGGGTGCCCCCTGCCCCCGTATATAAATGAGGGGAAGGGAGGGCGCGGCCGGCCCCCAAGGGGTGCGCCAGGAGGAGTCCTACTCCCACCGGGAGTAGGACTCCTCTCCCTTGCCTTGTAGGAGAAGGAAGGAGAGAGGGGGAAAGGAAAAGGGGGGCGCCGCCCCCCCCCCTTCCTTGTCCTATTCGGACTAGGAGGGGAGGGGGCGCGCGGCCTGCCCTGGCTGCCCCTCCTTTTTTTCCCTTAAGGCCCATATGGGCCCATTAACCCCCGGGGGGTTCCGGTAACCCCCTGGTACTCCAGTAAAATGCCGATTTCACTCGGAACCATTCCGATGTCCAAATATAGGCTTCCAATATATCGATCTTTATGTCTCGACCATTTCGAGACTCCTCGTCATGTCCGTGATCACATCTGGGACTCCGAACTAACTTCGGTACATCAAAATGCATAAACTCATAATAACTGTCATCGTAACTTTAAGCGTGCGGACCTTACGGTTCAAGAATAATGTAGACATGACCGAGACACGTCTCCGGTCAATAACCAACAGCGGGACCTGGATGCCCATATTGGCTCCTACATATTCTACGAAGATCTTTATCGGTCAGACCGCATAACAATATACGTTGTTCCCTTTGTCATCGGTATGTTACTTGCCCGAGATTCGATCGTCGGTATCCAATACCTAGTTCAATCTCGTTGCCGGCAAGTCTCTTTACTCGTTCCGTAATACATCATCTCACAACTAACATATTAGTTGTAATGCTTGCAAGGCTTATGTGATGTGCATTACCGAGAGGGCCCAGAGATACCTCTCCGATATCGGAGTGACAAATCCTAATCTCGAAATACGCCAACCCAACAAGTACCTTTGGAGACACCTGTAGAGCACCTTTATAATCACCCAGTTACGTTGTGACATTTGGTAGCACACAAAGTGTTCCTCCGATAAACGGGAGTTGCATAATCTCATAGTCATAGGAACATGTATAAGTTATGAAGAAAGCAATAGCAACATACTAAACGATCGGGTGCTAAGCTAATGGAATGGGTCATGTCAATCAGATCATTCAACTAATGATGTGACCTCGTCAATCAAATAAAAACTCTTTGTTCATGGTTAGGAAACATAACCATCTTTGATTAACGAGCTAGTCAAGTAGGGGCATACTAGTGACATTCTGTTTGTTTATATATTCACACATGTATTATGTTTCCGGCTAATACAATTCTAGCATGAATAATAAACATTTATCATGATATATGAGGAAATAAATAATAACTTTATTATTGCCTCTAGGGCATATTTCCTTCATCGACATCCTCGGCCCCTTCCCCCGAGCAGTCGGGGGCTTTGAGTACTTGTACGTCGCAATCGACAAGTTCACAAAGTAGCCGGAAGTGGAAGCAGTGAGGAAGGTGACAGCATAGTCAGCAGTCAAGTTCTTCAGGTCGATTGTTTGCCGCTTCGGGATCCCTAACAGGACCATCACCGACAACGGTACGCAATTCACGAGCCGCACCTTCATGCAGTACGTCCAAGATCTTGGCGCCAAGGTCTGCTTCGCTTCTGTTTCTCACCCCAGGAGCAACGGTCAAGCGGAGAGGGCAAATGCTGAAGTGCTGCGTGGACTCAAGACCAGGACTTTCGACAGGCTGCACGGGTGCGGAAGAAACTGGATTGACGAGCTGCCGGTGGTTCTTTGGTCGATCAGGACAACGCCAAATCGAGCCACTGGCCAGACATCTTTCGCTCTAGTCTATGGAGCAGAGGCAGTTCTCCCCACGGAACTCGTATACGGGTCGCCTCGAGTGCTCGCTTATGATGAGCTTGAGCAAGAGCAGCTGCAACAAGATGACGCGCTGCTCCTTGAGGAAGACCGTCTTCAGGCTGCTGTACGAGCTGCTCGCTACCAGCAAGCTTTGCGCCGCTACCATAGCCGCAAAGTTAACGCCAGAAGTCTCGAGGAAGGCGACCTTGTTCTTCGGCGCGTTAAGTCCGCCAAGAATTCCAACAAGTTGACGCCAAAGTGGGAAGGCCCTTACCGGGTGAAACGAGTCACTAGGCCTGGCGCTGTCCGCCTTGAGACCGAAGATGGCATTCCGATGAGAAACTCCTGGAACATTGAGCATCTTCGTAAGTTTTACCCGTAAGGCGCGGTTGCCGGACCCTGCTCCGGCAACCATCTTTTGTACAAGTCTTGCCGCTGTTGCATGTAATCCTTTGTACAAAGCCAGGCGCAGACCCTGTGCATAAATAAAGCTCATGTGCTCCGCACATCTTGTCAATTTCATGCTTTTTAATTTTGTGCAGCGAACACCCCCGGTAAGCAATAACGAGCCATAAGGCTCCATATCATTATTTTCTCTACTTTCTTTTTTCTCAAGGAAAGGAAGGTTCCTTCGCCCACAAGTTTCCCGGGGGGAAGGGGAAGATAATGGTATGGACCAGACGTCGTTCAAGAAAGTCTCGCCTTGCCGGGAAGCAAACGACAGAAAAGCTAAGTTGCCAAAGTTTGAGCAATCAGATGTTTTTAAAATTTTAAGTTATCTTCCTTAAACGACCATGCTTTGTATGGAAAACCTGTGCGCGAAGGAACCGGCTCGTGGCTAGTTGTGCCCTTACTTTGTTTCGAGTTCGCTCAACAGTTTAAGTGTGCTGCGACTAGAGTCGCGCCCTTACTTTGTTTCGAGTTCGCTCAACAACTTAAGCGAGCTGCGACTAGTTATGACAAGGTTTCTTGTCGGCAACGGCACTGCCGGCAGGCTGCTGACGTCCCGCACTTAGCGCTCACGGCAAGGGTGCCTGCACCGGCAAGTTCCCTAAAAGCGTAGGGCAAAAACATACAAAGGAAGGAGTCAAGTCAAGGAAATAACATTGCAATCACTACCCAAAATAACATGATCAGCAGCGACAAGAAAAGAAGAAAACGGGCGGCCTAGTCCACGCGACCACCCTCAACCCTCTTGATCCCGCTCACCTTGTCCACAATGGGTGCGACAAGGTCCTTGAGCGCCTCCAGATCAGCTTCCGTCGACAGGGATCTGAGGACGTTGGTGAGGTTGAGACCCGGGTTACGGAAGGCTACCTTCACCAACACCTTCTGAAGAGCTCCCGCGCAGATCTTGCGCGACTCGTCGGCCAGCTGCTTTGGGATCCTCTCCCGGAGTCGCTGGAGGGTCGTCGCCACGCCTTTGAAGAACAGAGTGAGCTTTGCGCTGGATGGGAGGCTCTCATCAGAAGGATACCCGAGATCCTCCATCCCCAGCTGCGCCAGCTCCCTGTCAATATCTGCGGCAGCATTCACAAGACCCTCCGTCCACTGCTCCACATTCTCCCTGAAGGTGTTCTGGGTGGCAGCAATGCTCTCCAGCAGCGCCTTGTCGGCCTTGATTTCCTTCTTCACGGTCGCCTCCTGCTCCCTGGCGCCGTCCAGCGTCTTGGTCAAAGCGGTCAGCTTCAACTCAAGATCGGCGTTGGAGTCCTTGGTGGCGCCAAGCTCCTTGATCTTCTCGGCGAGACGACCCTGAAGCTCGCCAAAGGTGTAGGCGTCCTTCTCACGCTCATGCTTGAGCGCGGCAAGCTCTTCACCGCTCGCCCTGAGATCGGTTTCCAACTGCGCCACCTTCATCTCCAGCTCCTTCTTGGCGGCCTCGGCGGCTGCGGCAGCATCCTCCGCTTGCTTGATAGCTCCACCAAGTGTTCGCTCGCGCGCGGCAAGCTCCTCCTCGTGGCTATCGAGGTTGACCTTCCGCTGCGCCAGTTCACCCTCCTGCGCCGACAGCTTCTCAGCGGCAAGCCGCTGTTGCTCCTCGATGTCAGCCTTCTCGAGGAGGAAGGCCTTCTGCGCCTCCTCGAGCTGCTCCCGCTCCTCCGCCAGAGACCGGAGAGGTGCCTGGTTGATGCCGCGGAGCTCCGCCGCGCGCTTCTCAATGTCGGCTCCCGCCTTCGCGACAAGCACTTCGCGGGATTCCAGCTTGGCTTGCCGAGCGCGATAGAGCGACAACAGCTTCCGCAGCAGTCGCTCCTCCTCAGGCTCGTCGCTGCTGCTGCTTGGCACGTCGACCAGCGTCAGCCCAGCGGAGGCAAGCACCTCCACGTCAAAGCTTTCTCCTTCGACTGGCGCCCTGGACGTTGACGCCCAGGGGAGGTTGATGAAGACGCCATCGCCGGCCTTCAAGTAGACGCCTGGCTGGGGCCCTTTGGAGCCCGACGCTGCGGCAGCGGCGGGAGGGTCGGCGGTCGGCGTAGCGCCTGACGCTCCCGCGGCCTCAGGGCCGTCAGTGCGATCGCCAGACCCCTCGTCAGCTGCTGCGGCGGCAGCCTTGGCGGCCTCTTCGCTGGCGGGATCATCAGTGCCGGCCGCTTCTTCGGTGGCGGCGTCATCATCAACAGCAACCTCGGTCTCCATCGGCTCCGCAGTAGATGGATCTGACGGCCGAAAAAGGAAGAAAAGTCAAGCAGATATCCAAAAAGAAGATCAAACGAAGAAGAACCCAAGGGAAGTTTAGAAGCAAGAAGTACCTGTACCAGGCTCGGCAGTTGGGATCTCCGCTGCCGGGGGGTCGCTGGTACTGTCCCTTGCCAGAGACTTCTCCCTTTCCGGGGAGCTCTCCCTTGTCGGAGGATTCTCCCTTGCCGGAGAACTCTCCCTTGGCGGCGTAGTCGAAGCAGATGGCATGTTAGGGGCGGCCTCCGGACGCTCCTGGTGGTGCTGCTCTGCTCCTACACAAGCCAACAGTCAGATATCAGCAAACAAAGAGTATCGATGCGCGCCCAACAGCGGGAAGCAAACCGTATACTTACGCTGGGGGCTGCTCTGAAGAACAGCTGCCGGGTCCGGCAAGTTTGTCTCGGGCGCACCCCCTGCTGACACGGTGGGATCGTCCTCGATGACAATCACCGGGACCTTGGCTCTCTTTGCCGCTCTCTGGGCCAGAGTCCTAAAAAGGAATAAGTTCAGAGTAAAGCAAATGAGATACAAGACAAGACAACAAGTATTGAAGACATACAAGTACAACAAGAATCTTACTCTTCTTCTTCCTCGTCGGAGCTGAGCGCGGAGAAGTCAAAGCCTGGCCCACCTCCGGCGCGAGGGGGCGGAGGAGTAGGATCCCTTGGCCGCTTGGCGGGAGCTGGAGCGGCGGACCGGGAGGACCCCGCTCCAGTTGCCGCTGTAGCGTGAGGTGGTTCCGCGGCAACAGAACTTGCCGCGGTGGAGCGTGTCATGCGGCGCGGCGGGGGTTGACTCGTCCGCCGCTCCGCTACGTCCCCGGCCTTGCGAAGACGCCTTCTTGGTGGAGCCGGGGGCTCTGCTTGCGGCAAGCTGCCCGAAGACGAAGAGGGAGAGGAGCCGATCTCCAACGAGCCGCTCGTATCCTCGGCGGGCCCGCTCGGCCCGACGTCATGCCCGGCGGACTTCTCCTCGCCGGCAAGATCCTCTCGCTCGGCAAGGCTTGCCGCCTCTGCTGCCTCTGCCTCCTCCACGGTGAACCCAAACTCGCCCGCAGCTGCGGCTACCGCCGCCTCTTCCAGCCTGGTGGCGATGCGCTTGATCTCCTCGTCGGTGGTGTCCCGGGTGAGGCCCCTCTGCTCATCGGCGTCGATCGGCACTTCTACCAAGCCATCGAAGAATGCCTGCACGACATCATCTGCAGGCTCTATCCAGGCTGGGTCAATTCCATGCGAGTCGCACATCGGCATCATTGCACGGATGCGGTCGAGCGAGGAGTTGTTGCACAGCGGAACGACGCCCCTCGGCAACCTGAACACTTCGGGATGCTGAGGGTCGTACTTAAACAGCTCCTGGAGCATCGCATTGAGCTCCAGGACAGTGAAGTTGAAGTTGAGGCCCGGACGCAGCCTCATGATATCCGCCGCGTTCTGGAACTCCCAGGCGGGTCTCCTCCTCTCCTGCAGGGGGGCGATGCGGCGGCGAAGGAAATCTGCGCCAACCGCTCCTACAGTAAGCCCGGCAAGCCTGAGGCATAGGATCCGGGCGATGGCAATCTTCAGTCTGTCGTCTTCCGGGGCCAGCTACTCCAATCATTGTCGTGCACTACTGGAGTTTGGCGCTGGGCGGTAAACGGCTGCGGGTTCTCCTCGACAATCAGGCACCAGTCCGCCCTCCACTCCTCCCACTTGCTGCGGAACTCTCCATCCAGATAAGCATCCTTCTTGCCGGCTTTTGAGATCCAGGCGATTCCGCAGGATAAAGGCTCTCCTTTCTCAACTCGAGGCGAAAAGAAGTGGCGGAAAAGGGCTACGTTTGGATGGATTCCGACAAAGTTTTCGCAGAGATGTGCAAAAACTGCCATGGTCAGGACAGCATTGGGGCTGAAGTCAAGGAGGCGGAGCCCGTAGGTGTTCATGACGTCACAGAAAAATTCAGAAAAGGGCGGGCAGAGCCCGCAGTAGAAGAACAAGGCGAAGAAAGGGTACCTAGTGGGAGCCTTTTCCCAAGCAGCGGCTGGGAGTACCTTCGTGCGCGGATGCGCTCGCATCCCCGTCGACCAGAAGAGGTAGTAGTACTCCTTCAGCTCTTCCGCGGCAAGCTTAGGAGGGAAGATTGCCCGCTCCTTTCGCAGCGCCGCGAGCCGCTGCGCCTCGGCCGACTTCACCTTCTCGGCTTTCGGAGCCATGGCGGGAGTGGTGAGGGAGGACGACGGCGTTGGTGGTGCTGGTGGCGATGGGGGCGGGGCGCTGCTCTCCTTCGGCTTTGGGAAGAAGGGGAGTGGCGGAGATTCTTGGGGAAGGAATAGCAACGGGCAGATGGGCGAACTGCCCCTGTTTCCCCTGCTTATAAGGAGGAAGGGAGCGGACGTTCCGCCTTTCCGAATAAAGAAACCACCCACGATTTCTCCCACAACGCCGCAATCGACGCGTGCCGTTCGGGGAGGGCGCGGTGGATACGGAGTAAGATACGGCGTGATCCAGGCCGCACGTGCCCGTGCCCTTTTTTGGGCCTGGCCCAACAGCGCTCGGCACCGTGTATGGCCCAGGCCCGGGGGCTCCTATCGGTGTACTAGAGTAGGGGTACCCTAGTATCCCGAACTTGTGCACGGGCAGTCGTAGCGTCCCGTGGCAAGGCTTGCCGGGTGACCGCCAATATCCTCTGTGGTTCCTTTGGAGCCATTCAAGAACAAAGTATTCAAGCCAAGGAGACAAGGCCCCAGCAAGAGGAGCTTGCCGGGAAGGCCACTCAAGGCACAAGACCCCGGCAAGAGGAGCTTGCCGGGAAGGCCAACCAAGGCATCTCAAGGTACTTACCGCGACGCACCACGCGTCCCGGCAAGGCCCGGCGAGCGGCAAGCTTCCGGACGCGACAAGACAACGACCATGGCAAGGCACTTTGCCGCGGCAGGCTAGCAACCACTCTGTACCCGCGCTCCAGCACACCCACCAACGTGTCGCTCTGGGACCCTTCCAGGCATACGTGGCGGGAGGCTGTGCAGCCAGGGGTGCACTGTGGCAAGCGGCGCTGACAAGATCGCCATCGTGGCGAGAGGTGGCGTTCCTGACGGTCCCTTTTCTGCACTGTTTGGGCGACGTAGATAGGCATTTAATGCCCTTGTCCCCTGCCGTCAGGGTTAGGTATGACACACTGTGCAGGTAGCTGTACCAACCGCAGCACGTTTTCCATTTTTGCCCTTGCCTACGTTGCCACCTGTCGGTGACCCCTTGAGCATATAAAAGGAGGCCCATGTGCAATGTAGAGGGGAGGAAGGAGAACACTCACGCTCGGTCTCGTCAGCTACTGGTGCGTACTGTAGCACTCAGCGCTCCCGAGCAAGAACTCAATACAAACCACAAAGCAGCAGTAGGAGTATTATCTCTCCGGCGAGCTCCGAAGCTGGGTAAACCGCTCGTGTGCTCCGCCTCGATCTGCTCTTCGTGCGACCTCCGCCCCCCGTCGAACCGAAAGGGGCTCGGTCCCCATAGGTGCTCGCGAATCAGTTTCCCCGACAACGACCAAGCCCCCAAGTGATATAACATGAAGCTTTGAGAAGCTAACTCAAGGGGTAAACCGGAGGCCGCTTTAAGACACGACAACTCCATCTAACCACACATGATGTGAAAAGAAAATAGATACCCCGCTTTAGCTGAGGCTCCGGTTTATTGCATTAATCATAATATATACATTGTCATAATATGTACATAAGTAGAGCCAATGGCTCAGGTATAGTAAGGCCGAAGATGATCTATGTTCCACGGCCTGCTGGTCTCCTCCTCTGATGTACGTGAGTCTTTATGCTCTCGAATATCGATCAGATAGTATGACCCGTTGTGCAAATTCTTGCTGACCACAAAAAGACCCCTCCCAAGGTGGGGATAACTTGTGCATATCAGTCTGGTCTTGGATGAGCCAAAGTACCAAATCTCCTTCTTGAAAGGTTCTGGTTCTAACTCGGCGACTGTGATAGCGACGGAGATCTTGCTGGTAAATCGCCGAACAGGCAACCGCTATGTCTCGTTCTTCATCCAACAAGTCCAAAGCATCTTGTCGTGCTACCTCGTTGTCTGCTTCAACATAAGCCGCTACACGAGGTGAATCATGACGTATGTCACTGGGGAGAATCGCCTCCGCTCCATAGACCATGAAGAACGACGTATATCCTGTCGATCTGTTGGGCGTGGTGTTGATGCTCCATAATACAGATGGTAACTCTTCAACCCAACAACCCGGTGTTCGTTGGAAAGGAACCATAAGCCGGGGCTTGATGCCTCGCAAGATCTCTTGATTAGCCCTCTCTGCTTGACCATTGGACTGGGGGTGAGCCACTGATGAAACGTCAAGCCGGATGTGCTCACGTTGACAGAACTCCTTCATACCACCCTTGGACAAGTTGGTACCATTATCAGTGATGATGCTGTGTGGAAAACCAAACCGGAAAATCACCTTCTTGATGGATTGAACCGCCGTGGCCGCATCACACTTGCTAACGGGTTCTGCCTCCACCCACTTTGTAAACTTTCCAACCGCCACCAAAAGGTGGGTCTTCTTGTCCTTGGACCTTTTGAAAGGCCCAACCATATCCAGCCCCCAAGTCGCAAACGGCCAAGTGATTGGAATCATTCTCAATTCTTGAGCCGGCACATGAGCACGTCTTGAGAATTTTTGGCAACCGTCACATCGTCTGACCAGATCTTCCGCATCAGCATGAGCAGTCAACCAATAGAAGCCGTGGCGAAACGCTTTAGCCACCAAAGATTTTGAACCGGTGTGGTGACCACAATCTCCTTCGTGGATCTCATGCAAGATTTCACAGCCTTCTTCAGAGGAGACACAGCGTTGAAACGCCCCTGAGACACTGCAATGATGCAACTTGCCATTGACAATAGTCATGGATTTGGATCGCCGGATTATCTGCCGGGCCAAAGTCTCATCCTCTGGTAACTCGCCCCGGTTCAAGTACGCAAAGTAAGGAGGCTTCCAATCCGGAATGACATGAAGGGCTGCTACCAATTGAGCCTCCGGATCAGGAATAGCCAAATCCTCTTCGCCAGGGAGCTTGACCGACAGGTTGTGCAGCACATCTAGGAAAACATTGGGCGGGACCGGTTTGCGTTGAGAGCCCAACCGACTTAAAGCGTCCGCCGCTTCATTCTTTCGGTGGTCCACGTGGTCCACCTGATAACCCTTGAAGTGACCTGCAACAACATCCACCTCAAGGCGATATGCTGCCATGAGTGGGTCCTTGGAATCCCAAGTGCCAGACACCTACTGAGCCACCAGGTCCGAGTCACCGAAGCACTTAACTCGCCTTAGATTCATCTCCTTAGCCATCTGGAGACCGTGGAGTAAGGCTTCATACTCACCTGCATTGTTAGTACAAGGGAACATTAAGAGGAGAATGTAACAAAACTTATCACCTCGTGGGGAAGTTAACACGACTCCAGCCCCCGAGCCCTCCAATTGCCTGGACCCATCAAAATGGATAGTCCAATATGTGTGATCTGGCTTCTCTTCAGGTGTTTGCAGTTCTGTCCAATCATTAATGAAATCAACAAGTGCTTGAGACTTGACCGCCGTCCGAGGCACATATTTCAATCCATGCGGCCCAAGCTCTATAGCCCACTTGGCAATCCGGCCAGTCGCTTCCCGGCTCTGGATTATATCTCCCAGGGGAGCGGAACTGACCACTGTGATGGGGTGTCCTTGGAAGGACTCCTTAAGCTTCTGGCCTACCATAAAAACTCCATATACCAGCTTCTGCCAATGCGGATACCTTTGCTTGGACTCAATGAGCACTTCGCTGATATAGTAAATCGGACGCTGAACCGGATGCTCCTTGCCTGTTTCCTTTCGTTCCACCACAATAGCCACACTGACCGCACGAGCATTAGCGGCGACATATAGCAGTAACGGCTCCTTATCAATTGGAGCAGCAAGCACAGGCGGATTGGCCAACTGCCGCTTTAAATCCACAAACGCTTTATCAGCAGCAGAACTCCAGACGAATTGATCCGTCTTCTTCAACATCTGATACAAAGGGATCTCCTTCTCACCAAGGCGGCTGATAAACCGGCTCAATGCGGCAATCCGGCCTGCCAAACGTTGGACACCATTGATACACTTTGGCTTAGCCAGGGAGGTGATTGATGTGATCTTCTCCGGATTAGCCTCAATTCCCCTATTGGACACCAGAAAACCCAATAACTTGCCTGCCGGTACACCAAAGACACACTTGGCCGGGTTGAGCATCATCTTGTACGTCCTTAGGTTATCAAAGGTTTCCTTCAAATCGTCAACCAGAGTCTCCTTCTCCCTTGACTTAACCACAATATCATCCACATAGGCGTGTACATTACGGCCAATCTGTTTATGAAGGCAATTCTGCACACACCAGAGTTATGAACGCCATCTTCTCCTGGTCCTTAACCGCCATCTTGATCTGATGATAACCAGAATATGCATCCAGAAAACTCAAACGCTCACAACCCACCGTAGCATCAATAATTTGATCAATACGGGGGAGGGCAAAAGGTCTGTTGGACAAGCCTTGTTAAGATCTGTGTAATCCACACACATGCGCCAGGTGCCGTTTTTCTTAAGGACCAGCACCGGATTAGCCAGCCATTCAGGATGGAAAACTTCAACAATAAAGCCAGCTGCTAAGAGCCTGGCCACCTCTTCTCCAATAGCTTTTCGCCTTTCTTTGTTAAACCGGCGGAGGAACTGTTTCACCGGTTTGTACTTAGGATCCACATTAAGAGTGTGCTCAGCGAGTTGCCTCAGTACACCTGGCATGTCAGAAGGCTTCCATGCAAAAATGTACTGATTCTCACGGATGAACTCGATGAGCGTGCTTTCCTATTTCAGATCCAAATTGGTACTGATGCTGAACTGCTTGGACGAATCGCCAGGTACGAAGTCAACAAGCTTAGTCTCAGCGGCCGATTTGAACTTCAGGGCCGGATCATGCTCCGTAGTTGGCTTCTTCAACAGAGTCATGTCTGTCGGATCAACATTTTCCTTGTAATACTTCAGCTCCTCCATGGCACAAACCGACTCTGCGTAGGCCGCATCACCTTCTTCACATTCCAAAGCGATCTTACGGCTTCCATGAACCGTTATTGTCCCCTTGTGACCCGGCATTTTGAGCTGCAAATACACATAACAAGGCCGTGCCATAAACTTGGCATAGGCCGGCCGCCCAAACAGGGCGTGATATGGACTCTGGATCTTTACCACCTCAAAAGTCAAAGTCTCTGACCGGGAATCATGATCATGCCCAAAGGCCACTTCCAGAGCTATCTTACCAACAGGATATGCTGACTTACCAGGTACCACACCATGGAATACCGTATTGGACAGTTTAAGATTTTTATCTGTTAACCCCATACGACGGAAGGTCTCATGATATAGGATATTGATGCTGCTTCCTCCATCCATGAGTACCTTGGTGAACTTATAAACTCCCACCTGAGGTGCCACCACCAACACTAGCTGACCCGGATTATCAACCCGGGGAGGGTGATCCTCTCTGCTCCATAGGATTTGCTGTTCGGACCAGCGTAGATAACGGGGCACGGCCGGTTCAACAGAGTTTACTGCTCGCTTATGAAGCTTCTGATCTCGTTTGTCCAGGCTAGTAGTGAAAACATGATATTGCCCACTATTCAACTGCTTTGGTTAACTCTGGTAACCCGACTGCTGCTGCTGGTTGTGACCACCTTGGCCGTTCTGATGACCTTGATTGTTATGTCCGCCCTGATTATCATTAAACCCTGAACCAGCATTTCCTCCACCGTAACCCGGCCCGGATCCTGAGCCACCACCCGATCCGTAGTCATACCGGTAAGCATTAGAGTTCTTGAACTCCTGCATGATATAACAGTCCTTCCAGAGGTGATTAGCTGGTACCTCCTTCGTTCCATGCTTCGGACAGGGCTGGTTTAACAGATAAGACAGGCGGTCCGGATTAGGATTAGGCGCTCCACTGTGATTTTGTGTTTTACCCTTACGTAGCTGGCCCTTGTCCTGCGCGTTGGTATTAGCCACAAAGTCCATGCTGCCATCCGCTTTATGCTTGCCTCCGTTTCCATGACCTGCCGGGTTATGTTGATTTCCTCTGGAGTTGTTGTTCTTCTTTCCCTTCCATGTCTTGTCATCGTCAGACTCGGGATCCTTGGTACTATCAGAATCAGCATACTTCACTAACGCAGCCATGAGGGTCCCTATATCATTGAAATGACGCTTCATTCATCCTAATTTCAACTTTAGAGGCCCAAACCGGCAGGTGCCTTCCAGGGTTATGACCGCGGTGTCGGCATTGATACGGTCTGATGAATGCAGAATTTGTGAGACCCGGCGCACCCAACGAGTCGTTGATTCTCCTTCTTCCTGAACACAAGCCGCTAAGTCCACTATTGACATGGGCTGTTTACATGTATCCTTGAAGTTCTGGATGAACCGGGCTCGCAATTGGGCCCATGAACTGATAGAGTTGGCCGGCAAACTTTTAAACCAAGTGCGGGCCATTCTTTCAAGAATCATGGTGAAGTACTTCGCACACGCCGCATCACCCACATCCATCATCTCCATGGCCATCTCATAGCTCTCTATCCATGTCTCTGGAGGCTGCTCAGCAGTGTAATTCGGCACCTTGCGCGGGCCCTTGAAGTCTTTGGGCAGGCGCACGTTGCGTAAAGCGGGGACAAGACAAGGCACCCCCAAAGAACTGGAAGAAACGCCAGGCTCGACCGAGGTAGTTGGACGAACCGGCGTAAGCTGGCGAGCTTCGTACTGCGCTGCTAACTCGGCCTCCCTGCGCGCTCGGGCCTGGTCCACCACTTCCTGGGCGTCACCAACACCACCCGCCGGGTTGTTACCACGGGGTACTTCACGGTTTCATGCATTACTTGATACAGCCGATTCATCCATACGCCTGCTATAGCTCCGGCTTGGACGAGGGGTGGAATGAATTCGGTCACGACTGTATGAGTATGCTTCCTGCTAGACCAAAGCTGTCCGAAGAAACTCCTTAACCCGACGCGTTTCCACGGCCTACGGCGAATCACCTTCAATTGGGATGGCCTCCAGACGTGTAGCGGCAGCAACAAGGTTATCCATCGGGTTGGAATAGTGACCCGGGGGCGTCGGGACAGCCTGAGGCACAATAGCGTGTTGACGAGGCGGATCCATCAAGCGAGGGTGAACCGGCGCACCCGTCCCTGGTGCTTCCGCCCGGTTTACCACCGGCGGGTTGCTGGTTCTTGCTCCTGGGGTGTTGAAGAGATCTCTAGCTTCGAAAACTTGAGGCAAACGAGACCGGTATTTCTGCTTCAGGACCTCATGGGATGCATTCTGATCTAACATAAGTCGGTAAGCTTGCGCATCCAAAGCGGCCCGCTCTGCGGTCATCCTGGCATTCTCAGCTGCTAGGTCGGCCTTGGCTTGGGTGATCTGATCCCTCACTTTCGCAATTTCCGCGTCATGGGCGTTCTGATCCGCCAGATTAGCCTCTGCCATGAGTGTAGCCAATGCATCAAACAGATCAGATAAGACTTGAGCCGGCGGGTGCACAGGGCCTCCTGCCCCGGCTACTGTCGCCATTCCTGATCCGGAGATCATTGTTGCTGCGGTCGACGAGTGGATCGCTGCTTGTGTCCCGGCCATGAATATTCCAACCCGGTTTGGCAGATCCGAGGGGTCCGGAATACTACCGCCATCGGAACAGCCCCCGATCCGGCCATCTTGTAGCTGATACAAAGATTCGGTTTCTCCGGTTGATGACTCGTCGCCGGAATAAACGACGGTCTCGCCACCAGATTCCGATCCATCCTCATGACATCCTCCATGGATGACTCCCACAAAGGAATGCTTCATGGTCGGTTTAACCTGGGCAGATCGCGCACGCTGAGCCGTTTCGACGAGGTCGGTGCAGATGTCCGGCTCAGGGCCCGGTTCACCGACCTTGCCAATGAAGACGTGTGCGCCACCAATGGGGACCCGGTACCCGTACTCGATTGAGCCGGCTTCGGGGCCCCATCGTAGAGCTTGCCGCGATGACTCTTGGTCATCCGGCCCACAACGTAGCCCTTGGGTCCTTCAAAGTTTCCCTCCAAGAACTTGAAACCATCGTGCGATAGCCCCATGGTGGGTGCCAACTGTCGTGGTTTTGTCACAGCAGATGTCCTCATGAAAGGACTTAGTCATGGAGCCATCGCGACGGGTTAGCTTAAAGGGGTTAAAGCGGACACAGGGACGCAAGGGTTTTTATACTAGTTCGGCCCCTTCGATGAAGGTAAAAGCCTACGTCTAGTTGTGATGGAATTGATGGGGTTTCGAGGATTAGGGTGCAAACAAGCTTCGCCCAAGCCTCGAGTTGTCTTTGTTGTCCTTGAACCACCGTCGGGTCGTCCCCTTATATACATGGGTGACGCCCGTCGGTTTACAGAGTCCCAACAGCGGCTCATAGACGTGTCTGGTTTGGTCTCTACTTACTCCTAACTTACAATGCAAGTTTACATATCAACGCCGGTTTACGGCTGCAAGACTTAAACCGACAATGGGCCTTAGGCCCTCATCCGCCTTTTTGGGCTTTAACATACTTAATTATTGGCGAAGTTAATCCGGCCCAGATGGCCGGTTTACTCCCAGTAGTAATATCCCCAACACCTCTGGATGAACAGGACCCCGTGGTGTGGTGGAGGGCTGGATGAACAGTAGACGGTGGAGGGGTGCCCGTGCAGGGGTGGATGAACAGGACCCCGTGGTGTGGAGGGCTGGATGAACAGTAGACGGTGGAGGGGTGGTTGAACAGGACCCCGTGGTGTGGAGGGCTGGATGAACAGTAGACGGTGGAGGGGTGCCCGTGGAGGGGTGGTTGAACAGGACCCCGTGGTGTGGAGGGCTGGATGAATAGTAGACGGTGGAGGGGTGGTTGAACAGTAGCCAGTGGAGTAGCGCGCGGTGGAGGCTGGATGAATAGGAGCCGGTGGAGGCTGGAGGAGGTCGACAGTGGATGAACAGTAGCTCGTGGACGCTGGAGGGGGTCGACGATGGAGATGAACAGTATCCCGTGGAGTCCCGTTTTGCGGTACGCCACACCCCTCCCGATGAACAGGACCCCCGTTTCGACCGTAGCACTCCAACACAAGTCCGTTTCCTCCGTTTTGTGGTACGCCACACCCCTCCCGATCAACAGGACCCCCGTTTCGACCGTAGGAGGTCCGTTTCCTCTGTTTTGCAGTACGCCAGACCCCTCCCGATCAACAGGACCCCGTTCCGAACGTAGGAGGTCCGTTTCCTCCGTTGTGCGGTACGCCAGGCCTCGTTTTCCATCTCCTATTCCGTCCAAGCCCTCCCGATGAACACGACCACGCATTCTGTTCCGACCCAGCCGGTTGGCTCCCACACGTTCTGTTGCCTCCCGATGAACACAATGCATTCCATTGCCTCCCCATGAACACGACGCATTCCGTTGCCTCCCCATGAACACGACGCATTTCGTTGCCTCCCCATGAACACGACGACAACGTTGTTTCTCCGTTCCGACCCAGCATGTACACGAGCCCTGGCCGTACGTATGCGCGAGTAGGCGTTCGAGACCCCGCCCGTATGTACACATACGTGGCCATATTTTCTTTCTTGCACCCTGGCCGCTGTACGTACGTGTACAAGCTACGTGCGCGCCTCTACTACGACACGTGCGCGCCTCTACATCGACCAGTATATATTTACGTACACGTTCGCGACCAGAATGACAACGCTACGTACGCTTCGACCAGGTGGGTCCCGACTGTTAGGCACTTCCTTGCTTGCGAAGATGTAGCTGGTGGGTCCCAGCAGTCAGGATGGAACTCGGTCGTTCACCACATTGACCACGCCGCACCGACAGCACCACGGCGGTGGACGGCGGCGAGGCCTAGGAAGGGGACGACGCGGAGCCGGGGAAGACGCGGTAGTGGATGCCCACACGGAGAGGAGTACGAGGGTTCACTGGTTCGGCTGCGCTGCCGTCGCTGCAGAATAACAGGGGGTGTGGGTGAGTGGAGTGGAGGGATGGCCTGGCCAGCGGAGGGAGTAGTATGGGGGCGGTGAGGCCACCACGGCAGCACAGCCGGCCACGAGAGGCAGGAGCAGGCGGCACGACCGATGCTGCTTTGGGCGGCTGGAGCAAGAAGATCAGAGGTTGAAGAAGCACTACGACCATTGGATGGACATCGTACGGTCAGTCGAGCTAGAATCGTGCATATTGACTAAGTTGACAAAGCCCTTCGTCCCCGTCAACTTAGTAGGCCCACTATACTGGGTCCCAGCTAGCAGGGGGAGTATTCATTTTTTGTGCCTAATAAGTAGGCACTTCCTTGCGTGCGAAGATATAGCTGGTGGGTCCGAGCTGTCAGCGGCGGTAACATTTTTTTCGTGAAATACAGAGGCCGTTTCGGTGGGTCCCAGATGTCAGGTGGAGGAAATCATTATTTTGCACGTAATAAGGAGGCATTTCCTTGCGTGCGGCCGTGGACCCAACTGTCAGCCTCTCCACGTACAGTCCACTTCAGATGCATGTCGGTCGTTGACCATGCTGACCACGCCACGCCGAGAGCACCAGGGCAGTGGACGACGGTGAGGCCTAGGAAGGGAACGACACGGAGGCAGGGAAGACTCGGCCATTGTTTTTGTTTCCCACGCGGAGGGGAGTACGACTGTACGAGGGTTTACTGGTTCGTCTGCCGCCGCCGGAGAATAACAGCAGGTGTGGGTGAGTAGAGGGATGGCTAGGCCAGCGATGGGAGTACGGTGGGGCGGTGAGGCCTGCGCGGCAGCACAGCCGGCCGCGGGGAGGAGGGAGCAGGCAGTCCCGCCGGCGCTTGTTTGAGCGGCTGGAGCAGGAAGAGCAGAGATTGAAGAAGCACGACGGCCGTTGGATGGACATCCAACAGTACACAGGCCATCTGTCGAAAGCCTCAAATCTGTGGAAAACAGCATACAGCCCATCTGCCATTATTTCAAATAATTGACAATCCATTTGCTAATTCTTACGAGTTTTTTTGGAGCCCATATTCTTTATGTTAGCATTACATCCCATATGGTGGCCACGGTTAAAAAATTATACAAAATTTTGCATATGTCGGTGCGGTTAGAACTCTTTTTAATCCCGAAATTTCGAGTCACATTTAGACTGATTTTAAAAATAATTGTATATCGATATAAAATCAAATAAATTGTCCACGCATAAAAATCAATGCAATTTAAAATCTTGAAATGAAAAAAAGATATTTGAAAATAATTGTAGGTTTGATGTGTTTTAAAAATGTACAACCCATTTCTCATTACTGATAGGCCATTTTCTCGGCCAGCCGAATGAAGCTCTCCTCGTCTTGAAAGATTTGCAGCCCAACAGGCCTGATAAAGCGACTTACTTGACAAATCACAAAAAAACCGGGCTAGCCATTTTCAGAAAGAAAAAAACTACTGGGCTGGTCTGTGGTAAACATAAAAGAAAAGTCTGTCTAGACAGGCCAGAGTGTCCCGCACAACCCAGTTGACACCCTGCTTCCGTCTCAAAAACAAATTAGATAAATGCCACTCCAATTATGGCGATTCATAAAAATGCCACTGCAATTTCCAAACTTTGAAAAATGCCACTGCAATTTTTGCAAACTTTGAAAAACCCCACTGCAGTTTGCAAACTTTGAAAAACGCCACTCCAGACTTCGAAAAATGCCACTAGAAATGGCATGAAATGGCATTTTTCAAAGTTTGGAAATTGCAGTGGCATTTCTTGGATACACCAGATTTGGAGTGGCATTTATCAAATTAACCCAAAACAAAAATAATTGGCCGAGCTGCTGGGTCCCTGGTGTCAGTCGCTCATTGTGCAATTCTCTCATTTATTGACTACGTTGACAATGGCATGGGACCCAGATGTCAGAAATCCACTAGGAGGAGCCATTTTTTTTATTGGCTTAAAAATAAGGAGGCACTTGCTTGTGTACTGCCATGACCTTGGCGGGTCTCTGCTGTCATCCTCTCCACGTAAAATCATCTCCTGATTGTGTACGCGTCAACTTGCTAGTCCCACAAGTCAGCCTCTAAACCGTGGAGGACAAATACAACCCATTTAAAAAATAACAGCCCATTCCATATGTTCAAATGGAAAGTTCAACATTCAGAGCAAAGTAACAGGTCTGATCCACATATAGAGTACTGAACTTCCACGTTAACAACCATCATAGCCAAGTGAACTATCTACTCCCACTAACACTCTAGTAGCATACAAGTACTAACTTACTCTTAGCTAACTAGACGATGCCGGCCGCCATCCGATGTCCATGCTAAACGCCGGCACCGGCGTCCTCCACCTCGCCTCGGACTTGCCTGAGGTGCAATAGGGCGCGTTGCTCGCACGCGTTGGCCCTTTCCATGCCGACGTGGTCCACTAAAGCTTCGGCTTCCAAGTGAGAAACCCACTTGACGAGCTGGTAGTAAAAATCGGCATCGCGAACGCGTGCATGCCCGACAGCCTCCAGGGCTATTTGCCGGGCGCCGGCCTCCACGTAGTCGGCCCAGTTGCGGGCGCTCTGCTCGCGACTCAGAGCGTCGGTGTGATGCTGCTCCATGTCCCGCTGGCGGCGCAAATCAGCGATACGATGCTCCTCCGCCAGGTGGTCGCGCTCCAACAACTCCTCGATCTCCGCATTGCCATCTAAAGACAGATAGAATGCCTCCTCCCTCCGTCTGCCTTCCGGTGAAAACCCGAACACTAGTTCCAGCGGTGACCGCCTCCGGCGTCGCCTACCGCGGATGGGCGGGGACATGGCGGACGTGGCGAGCGACGTCGGGCCGGTGGGGGCTTATGAGGATATGGCGAGTTGGGTCACGGTGGCACCTGAGAAGGCTGGGAAACAGTACTTATAGGCGGAAGGTAGCGCGACGGTCATCGGAATTCAATGCATAATGGCTTAGCGCGCCAGCTTGCCATGGAAAACTAGAGAAACTGAAATTATGACTGTGTCGTCCCGTCCTGTCTGGGTCGCATGCCGGCATGGCGGTCAAACGAGTGCACTCGAATCATCTCCCTCCTTGTCAAAAATGATTCCACGGATTTAAAGCGTATCTTTTTTTGTGTCAGTAGTTGCCTTAATTACGGCCGGCTGCATGCAGGGACTCAGAATCGCTCGCAGGCAGTACGCGAAGCAGCATGCAGCCACTTAAATCGCTGGAATTAATTAGGCTTAAACTTCTGCATGCCAAGGGCATGCATGCAGCCACTTAAATCGCTGGAATTAATTAGGCTTAAACTTCTGCATGCCGCTAATTATTGCCATGCCTTGGTCTTGCTGCTTTGCTCACGGGACTAATAAATCCCGGACGGAGGGAGTACCTTGGTTGGTGAGAGGTTTGAATTAAGCCCTGCAAACCGAAAAGGAGGTACTAGTACGTGTGTGATCCGCTATTTATTCGTGTAGGATCGAGTAGGTCGTTTCTTGAATTGAGCCCTGCAAACCGAAAAGGAGGTAGTACGTGCGTGATCCGCTATTTATCCGTGTAGGATCGATAGTGTAGCTTGTCAGTTTCTTCAGAGGTAGGCATTTTTATCCGTGTAGGATCGATAGTGTAGCTTGTCAGTTTCTTCAGAGGTAGGCATTTTTATTCAAAAAACTACCACTTTGCATCTTGCGTCGCAAATAAAACTGCCAGGAGCGCATTTGTAGGCTAGCTAGTGATCGATCAGTAACTTGTAAACATTGAGCAAACAGAAATAAGTAACTGTTAATCCATCTCAATGATTCACAGATCATATACAAATATGTAGCTCCAAAAGCAAAGATTAGCCACTTCGGATCTTGCGTCGCAACTAAAACTAACTAGTACGATTGCCATACATAAGATCAACATGCTAATGCATCTCAATGATTCACAGATCATATACAAATATGTAGCTCCAAAAGCAAATATCTAGAAAAAACATCTGTTCTTCCTACTAACTTGGATGCTTCTCTTGGCCAACATTCAGTATAGACTGAAAGACAAATTTGTTTGTGAAGTCTAGAATTCCTCTTGCAAACGTAAGTGGTTTCACCAACAGCTGGAACCATGAGAATGAACCACACATGATGGAGGAACATCCACTGCAATATGATTTGGTCTTCTCTCGATCACACGGCGAGACTATTTTCGGAATACAAACTTTAACTTAGGCAAAATGATGCCCATTGTATAATCAGAGCAAAGCAATGAAGCACCTAGTGTTGGCCAATAAATAGTACAATACTACTTTTCTGCAGTCCATGAAGTGACTATCCAATCTTTCTGTGTCTATTTTCAAATGGCACTGCATGCAGTGACTATACTATTCTCTTGTGCAGTTCAACCAAAATTGCGGGTACTTTGTTGGTTTGCCAAATAGCAACGGGCAGACATCTCTGTCTGCACAAATATCAAGCAGCTAGTAAACATATACCACACCTTGTATCTTCGGTTTAAACATGTCTCTTCCGCTTAGCATCTGTCATGTTCTGCACTAGATAATCTGATACAGTTATGTTTTTCCCTGGACAATTTCATACTGAATTGATTTGCTGGTTCAGAGCAGAAATATAGTGCCTATTCTTCATCAGACCAAGGATATCCATGTTCGCGGTGATGGAAGAGGTGAAATCGATACAACCGAAATTGAGCATCCAATCATTGAATCCAGTCCTGCACCTCTAATGTAGGTCCACCCTGCCGATAAATTCACATGCAAACCACTAGTATTACTATCTAATGACAGTACAAAAAGAGTAGCAAGATAGTAGCAAACCATGTACCTTCGTAATGAACAGCTCATAGTGCCACCAATTAGATATAAAGGTTTGGAAAAAACATGCTCCTAATGTTGAACCAGTTGGACTTTTTGTGCAGTTCCACTAAAATCAAGCATCCTTGTTTGCATAGATATTGAAAGTGTGATTACTCTAAAAGTGGCACTAGTTGAAGCATAGACTCACAAATATAAGCATTCCAATTTCTTAATGGGAAAAGGTAGCAAGACTATTTCTAACAACCTGTTTGAAGGAATAAATAAAGCAACAGCGGCTGATGCCAGGAAGGCATACATAGTTTTTTCTGAAAAACTGAGCCATTCCTGACCTTTCCTCTTCTTTTAAGCAAAATTTGTGCAGTTCTACTAAAATAAAATGCCATCACCGCCTTCACAATTTTGTGACACTATACAAAAGAAATGACTTAACATTACATCATGATGTCAGGTATGTAGTCGACAGGCATTAGAGACAAACATACCGACCTCCTCCGATAACATAATGAACATTAACTTTAACAAAGGTGTGACTAGCTTTACCGAGATAATTTGAGTGAACTCTACACCCTTTGTTCCTTAATATAAGACGTTTTCGCGGTTCAATTTAAAGTACCCAAACGTCTAGTATTTAGAAAAACAGGTAGTAGTTTTCTTGAGCACATATCTGGGAAAGCTTGCCACACTTTATTTATGTCCATATGATAATGCAACACCATTCGAATACTACAAATATACACTAATCCAGTGGCTAGTGCAACAGTAGAGTAGTTAGTTTATTACAGGTTACAGTACAATGGTTTTACTAAACAGATTTCAATAAACTCTAGCATTGGAAGGTTTCTATGAGAATTAACAATACAAAATGTAAAGGTAACAAGTTTCAGCATTGGTATACTAGCTGTGCATGAGCATTAAACCAAATACAAAAGTCTGAAGGTAACTAGCATTATTAACTAATGATAGTATAAAAAAATTGCAAACCATGTACCTCTAAGGTAAATATCATTTCAAACTCGGGGGGGCCTTAAAAATTGCTATCCCAATCTTGATAGTCGATCAAACATAAAAACTTGATCAAACGAATCAAGAGAACAGCCGGAGGAGGAGGTGCCACTCTTGACCTTTCCTCTTGTCTTCATAATTGTCTGTGCAGTTTACCCAAAATAAAATGACATCAGCGCCTTGGCATTTTGGTGACACTGTACAAAAAAATAAACTTATCTCATGAAAGTGAGGTATGCAATCTATAAGCATTAACAGTGCAAAAATCTGAAGGTAGTAACAAGTTTCATCGTTGGTATACTGGCTGTGCAACAGCATTAGAATGCCTTAGCTGAAAAATCTTTAATACATCCACAATCAACAGCTAACCCTGAAATAATCCAGTGACATTAAATGGCATTGCTTAAATTTATGGGTGGCATTAGACTGAGAGCGGCATTAGTTAAATGTGGCATCACTTTAGCAGTAGCATTGCTTGACTTGACTGCTGGCGTTATACTAACAGCAAAAAAGTGGCAATAAGAGCATGGGAGGCCCATTCGGACAGTGGGCGCACCAGTACGATGTACCTCCACGGACGCAGAGTGGTGAGGGAGGTATGGTTGCCCAGAGCAACAAATATCCAGGCAGTATATCTGGATTACGTCCCATTTTTGTTCTCTTTAGCCACCTTTTTCCTATGCGAGGACAACAAACCGATCGACCTGGTCATTCTCTATTGCGTTGTCATGCCTTTCTACCCTTCTTCAACCAAGAGACACAAGACTCATTCCTTAGCTACTGATTTTCCCCTTTTCAACCTAGATGCGGGTTCGATGCCTACTCTCTTGGACAGTACAGTCTCCCTTCCTTTCCTTATTCAACCCAGACATGGATTAGTCTGCATGAAGTAGGGTTTCCTTTAATAGTGCAAATTATGGTTTTCGTCTGCGTGGCCAGCAGAGTAGAGGGTAGCAAATTGGGAAGATGGTGGAGTGGAAAAAGATCCACATGCAACAACGTAGCAGATGGGGAAATAGAACAAGGTTATGGCTCGAAAAGAGGTAGCATACCTGAGGGTCGGCGGGAAGTGGCTTCGCTCGTGGTCGTCGTCCTCCGCACACACTACGGCAGCGAGCTTGGGGACGGAGGCCATCCACTACAAGAAATATGTCAACTTATGACCACCACTATTGGTCACTGAAAGGTCACAAATTTCCATTTACGACCTTTTTGTGACCAAAAACAGAAGGTCAAAAGCTGGCGGTCGTAAACTGACTATAGCGACCTTTAACAAAAGGTCGTTGATCCTATGACCTTCTGTTTTGGTCGCTAGCTCTCTCCCCAGGCCATGTCGGATCCGACGTGGCAATCTGACGTGGCAAAATTGCGACCAATTGGGAAGTTCGTTGATAAGATTCAGCCCGGTCCATTTCGGTGCTTTAGATGGGCCGAGCCCACTAATACAGCCTTTTTGCCATATATTTTTCTGTTAATTTTCTCTAGCTAGATGGGCCTGGCCCAACAATTTGGCCTTTTTTATTTTGGGCCATGGCCTTTTTGCGGACCATTTCATTAAGCCTATTTTTCTAGTTTTTCAGAAATGCACAAGGTTCTGATCCACTGTAGTCTGGGCCACAGCCTTTTTAGAGCCCAAATATTTTTTTGTCAAGTAGAACATTTGGTCTTTTTCATTCACAGATTTCAACTTACACATTTGAACAACAAAATATCAATAAACCTGTCAATTAACTGATTAAATCCAGAGAACATCTAGTCAAATACTCACAAGAGCAAATACACGTATGCACGTCAAACTTCCACATACAATCAAAAACAGATACACAAGGGTGGCACAGCGCCAGCTTAATTCCTACAAGGCCGCGGTGGTGGTATCTACGATGTGCGGGAGAAACGTTCAGGACCTCCTCTTCCTCTTCTTGTCACCTGCGTTCTTGAGCTGCAAGAGGACACAACACCGTTAAGCTCAGTTGGTCAGACCATATTGACACGAATCACAAATGTTGGCACCCAGTGTATACTATGTAAGTGTTGCTATATTTTTACTAGCAAAACCATCACTACTGTGCATGCATGCTTGGTTTATAAGCTTCATCCATATGGTTGGCACCATCACTGCATATTGTTGCTACCGATGTACACGAGTGTGCACATACACAGCATGCTGCATGCATACGCGCGCATGCCAGTATAAAGCTGCATCTCGATGCTTTTCATTGCTGATCAAGAGATTGTAATATTTTAATAATCCACTGCAGCCAGCCCAAAGGATGAGTTGATCAGCAATTCAACATACACTAGCTAGCCAGCAAGCTACTGTTATGTCCTATCCTAGCAGAAGCAACGACTTTTGTTTGTCAAGCGTGTAAAGAAATGCATGCATTTCTAGTAAATATAAATGTATGTATGCTGCCATTGGCCTGGACCACACTAGAAGAACAATGCTCGCAGCGACCAGCAGATAGATCGACCTAGGTGTGCGCTTCTTTCCAGTCGCCAATTCTAACTGCCATCAACTTGCAAGCTTTACCTACATGGTCACCATGCAGTAATGGCATGCGCACCAAAAGGAAGAAAAGAAACCAAGCATACAGTTTCATGTCGAAGGATCGACATGCCAGAAGAGGTCAGGCCACCGAGGTACAGGTACTTCCTGCGCTTGGTGATGATGGCGGCGCCGGAGAAGCACCCTAAAGCGATGGCGGTTCTAACAAACCCTGTCACGAGGATGTTGGTCGCACAAGAGCAACAGGCAAGTTATGTCAGCCAACATAAATAGCAAGGATGAGAAACGAATGTGAGCATTGAGCAGCAACAAACTAGAACTGTAGGTACATAAATAGCTAGTTATTGTCCAAGTAACAAAACAATCAATCATATCAATTTTGTAGAACTGTAGGTACACAAACCACAAAAAAAATGAAGGCCCAAAAAGTCCATGATTAGGCCCAAAGTTCAATAACAATAACCCAGACACAGGGTCCAAACCCCACCGTGAAGGGCCCAGGTACAAACTGTCAATATAGGTAGCATCAATTAAAAGACTATAATGATAGCGGCCCATCCAAACAGCGGACAATTTAACAAAAAGGAGGGTCTGAGGAGAACAATAGACTAATCCAGAAGAAGAATTTGGCACCTACACAACCTAACTAATAATGCTTGCAAGAACAACCAGACAATGATGGATAAGGACATATAATCGTTAAAGAAACATTCCTTCTACACCTCAACTAGTACTTGATGAAAAGTAAGCTAATAAGCTAGTGTTGTTCCCTCGGTCCAAACACACAGAGATATGTCCTACATGTGCATCAATCCCCATCAAATAGACCACAACAAAAACATTGCATTTCACAAACTTATGTCATGCATAAGACTTGCACATACGAACATGCATAACAGCAGGACCAAGTCGGATTTAAGACACTCACCCTTGGAGAACACCGGTGACTGTCCGCTCAACTGCTCCAGCACCTATCAAATTAACAATAATGCAGTTAACATCCATCAATGATTTGCAGTTAACCAGTATTTTCCTGAGACCAGGAATGTAGAGAAATCACTTGAACTACTCGGTGCCACTAAGACAATAGACTATAAGGTCAATCTACAACTAGCAAAATGGAACGGAAACGATTTACCATGACAAAACAACAGTTATTACATGGTAGCAGCATCAGCTTCAGAAGCCGATGCATGTCCTACTAGCAATCTACACAGGACACCCCAGATAGAATAGGCCAGTGCTGATTTCGGCCAGATACAAGTGTACAAACAAGAGCGCTAGATTGCTATGAGCGAACAAGAACAAGCAGGCTACTAACAACCAAAACAATGTACTCCAAGTGCAAATAGTAGTAATCTGGTGCTACCCTATTCACATTCTTCCGATGATGCCGAGAAAAATGGGCTCAGAGAATCCCACATCGGCCTTGTATGCACTAATTAACGGGACATACAAGGCATCCATCGGTCCATCAGTAATCTGACTCAGTTTTCACTGCATGATTTGGGCCCTCTAGTGCAAAGCAAAAAAGAAATCACGGCTTGGGGTTGGGAGACTGGGGGAGGGGCTTGGGAGGGGGGTGTTACCGAGCGAGGTGCACTGCGTGATGACGACGACCTCCTCCCGCGAGATGCCGGCGGCCACCGCCAGGTCCCCCACCGCATGGAGCGGCAGGGCTAGCTCGTCCGTCACCGCGAGCGCCGCCACGGCCGTGGACGCCATGGACCCGGACCGAATCGAATCGCCTGCAACCCTGCGAGCGAGAAGGGGATGCGATGGCGTCAGGTGGATCGGATGGAAAAACGGATGGATGGATGGATCATGAGAAGAGGGGTGCACCTGGGATGCGAGGATCTCAGCGCCGCGGTGGAGGAAGAGGGTGAAGTGGCTGGTGAGGTTGAAGGGCCCCGTGAGCCACCGCCCCGCTGGCACCACCAGCGCCGCGCCGCGGTCGCCCGCACGCCTGCCTAGGTCCGCCACCGCCCTGGCAAACGCCGGAATCGAGTGGAATAGAGGAGTCGCACGAGGGAGAGAGAGAGGGCTCGCTGGGGAGAAGGGCGTGGGGGAGGCCATGGACGGCGGGGAGCTCGTCCGGAGGGAGGTGGAGGTGGCGATCTAGAAAGGAGGAGGTGGCGGCTGTGATCTGGAAGGAGGGAGGAGTGGTGTGCGGGGGAGAGAGGGGCTAGGGTTCGCTGCACGGGGGAGAGGGGAGAGGATCTGAGGGGGGAGGGAGAGAAAGAAAGAAAGAATGGAGGCGGGGGGTGGGTGGAAAATGTCCATGAGGACAGACCTAGGGTTTCGGCTCGGGTGGGTTTGGGACGTTGGATCCGGAAGCATCCGACGGTGGTTGATGCGTGATCCGCGTGATATGCTCAGGGTCCAATCAGAACGTAGCAAACCATTTGATGACCTTATGACCAATATAAATTGGTCGTGATCGATTCAAGATAAAAAAATTCATTCCATTTTTTAGTGCTCAGAATGAGTATTTTTGTGAAAGTCCTATCAAATATTTGTTCAAATGATTCCATATTTCGCACAAGTTTGCATCTTGCAATGGCAAACAATATTGACAAAGGGAGTTTTCATTTGCTTTGGACGAAAAAACCATTTTCCATTTTTCGAGTACCCAAAAGGAGGTTTTTTTGTGAAGAACCTATAATATATTTGTTGCAAAATTGGACCGAACCATTTTTCTAAAATACTAGGCCATATTTCATGCACAATTGACCAAATGGTTGGGTGTAAAAAGTTTTGATCTACCTCTCGTGAAAAAGACAAATTTTCGCCGGTTCAGCTGGAAGCGGGTCAAATTTGAACTGTAGCTGCCTTCTAGTTTGCTCTTTATTTTTTCCCAAAATCATTTCTAGGTACATAAGGACCTATTTTATCAGAGAAACACCAAAAAAATTCCAAGATTCAACCACTAGCTAGGAACGGTCATTCCCGCCGTTTTGACCGCATTTTGAAACGGGCATAAAAAATTCAAAAAAAAATCAAAAAATTGGGAAACCTTCGCATTGTGTCATTATATGTGGCCAAGTTCCTAGGAAAAATAACAAACTTGTAATACGGCAATTATTTTAAAAAAGTGTTCTAAAAAATGAGCTATCAAGTGTGAAGATTCATGGCTTTCAAGTCAAACGATCAATCTTATGGCCACATTCATGGCATAGTTTGTTCAAATGATCTCATATTGTGCACAAGGGTGCATCTTGGAATTACAAACAATGTTGCCTAAGGAAGATTTCATTTTCTGTGCACGGAAAAACCATTTTCCATTTTTCGAGTGCCCAAAAGGAGGTTTTTTTGTGAAGGACCTACCATATATTTGTTGCAAAATTGGACCAAATCAATTTTCTAAAATACTAGGCCATATTTAATGCACAATTGACAAAATGGGTGGGTGTCAAAATTTTTGATCCACCTCTAGTGAAAAAGACAAATTCCCGTCGATTCAGATGGAAGCGGGTAAAATTTTAACTGCAGTTGTGTCATAGTTTGCTCTTTATTTTTTTCAAAAATCATTTCTAGGTAAATAAGTATCTATTTAATCAGAGAAATACCAAAAAAATTCCAAGATTCAACCACTAGCTAGGAACGGTCATTCCCGCCGTTTTGACCGCATTTTGAAATGGGCATAAAAAATTCAAAAAAAATCAAAAAATTGGGAAACCTTCGCATTGTGTCATCATATGTGGCCAAGTTCCTAGGAAAAATAACAAACTTGTAATACGGCAATTATTTTAAAAAAGTGTTCTCAGAAACGAGCTATCATGTGTGGAGATCAATGGCTTTCAAGCCAAATGATCAATCTTATGGCCACATTCATGGCATAGTTTGTTCAAATGGCCTCATATTGTGCACAAGGGTGCATCTTGGAATGGAAAACAATGTTGCCTAAGGAAGTTTTCATTTTCGTTGGACGAAAAAACCATTTTCCATTTTTCGAGTGCCCGAAAGGAGGTTTTTTTGTGAAGGAACTACCAAATAATTGTTGGAAAATTGGACCAGATCATTTTTATAAAATACTAGGCCATATTTAATGCAAAATTGACAAAATGGTTGGGTGTAAATTGTTTTGGTCCACCGTTCGTGAAAAAGACAAATTTCCGCCGATTCAGCTGGAAGCGGGGCAAATTTGAACTGCAGCTGCCTCATAGTTTGCTCTTTATTTTTTTCAAAAATCATTTCTAGGTAAATAAGTATCTATTGAATCAGAAATACATGGTTTAATGGAGAGACATCGAGGTTTGGACGGTGCCGAGGGCCCGAACTCTAGAGCGCGTAAGCTCGCATGCCTGTCGCGTGGTCACCATGTGACCGTGGCGTTGCCATGTGTTCTGGGTGGCCTAGAAATGTCTAGTGGGTTGGGCACTCCCCATAGGTGCTAGGAAGAAAATTACAACATAAGATTCTCACGAGAAGACCGATCGGTGCTCAAACATGAATTAGCAGCCAAGTGTTTGATTAACGGTACGGGAAATGTACATGGCTAATGGGCGTGAGTTTTGGCTGAGGATGATCAGTTACTAAGAAGACCGTCTTCACAAATTTTCAGCTCAAAAGGAGGAGCCTAGCTGGTACTTGCTTTGCAAACCACCACACTGGACATAAATACGAATGTTGAAGCTCGGCTCAAAATAATGAATGGATTGAGCTGGCATTTGGTGGAGGATGGTTATTTGGGCATAGGAAAGCACTGTAGAAAATGGATACTATTTGGACATGCCAAAGTGGTACTTCCTTCACAATCTGTTACTCTGAATAGAATAGGAAAATGAATATTTTTGAATTATTTTTGAACTAGGCAAGGAAGGTTTTTACATATTTGACGAAGATATGACCCAAAGAATTTATGAGATTTTTTTGGGAATTTTGGGAATGACAGAAATATAGGTTACTTCACAACCTAGGGCAAAAACTGCCACATGGACATGCCACATAGGCAAAACTGATGAGGTGGCGCCTAGTCATAGCAACCCACCACAATTTACAAGGCTATGACCATCTATATTGGTCGTTAACAACTAGAAATAAGGCAGCGGACTAGCGATGTTTGCTTTATGACCTTTTCGTGTGAGGATTTGGAGCCCCCCGAACAGCTTTTGACCAATTGGTCTGAAATGGTCATAAATTTATGACCAATTCTTCGAGGGTCACTGATAGAAGGTCATAAGTTGACATATTTCTTGTAGTGATCCCGCGCGGGTGCTAGGTCTGAGAGGACGGCCTTGTCGTCAGTGCGTGACCTCACTCGCCGACGACGAGTGCGTCAACGCTGCACGTCCTTTTCTTCCTCGGCGGATCTGTGACCACCGGTGAGGAGGGAGAGAGGGGCCATCTTTTTTAGATCTGGAGAGAGGGAAGTATTGTGATAAGCAAGTGTGTAGCCCTTAGCAAGAAAGCGCTGAAGCTCCAGCCTCTATATCTTTTTATACTACTAGTACTGGAGGTGGGGTAGTGGTAGAGTAGTTTATATTTTCTCTGTGTACAGTACCAGTTAGTCGTGCTTCAGAACTGATCGGCATGCCATTAAAAAAATAAAGGTCGATAACTAATGTGGCACCTCGGGCCAACGCGGCCTGATCGCATTTTGCACGAGAAATTACACACCATGTTTCGTTGACATGTGGTCCTGTTCCAACATATCAGTGAGATGACGGCGAGTAGTAGGAGTATTTCTGAATGGACGTGTAGGTCGGGGCGCCTCTTCGTGAACCGTGGCAAACTCGCAACCGTCCATCGACTCTTCGCCTTTCCCTCTCGATTTGGAACTGATGTCGCACGCTCTTCCTCTCCCTCCTCCATTTTCCTTCAGCCCTTCACCCTTTCTTCTGCCATTGTTCGATCGTCTTCTCCATGGAGGGAACAGGCCGGAAACGACCCCGTTATTCTTGCCCCGATCTGAAAGATGACGTGGTGGAGGAACTCATTGATCGGTGCAACGTCATCACCTCGGCTAGCATGGCAGGTTCGTTCAAGCCCATTCTCGACTCAACTAATAACATCATTGCAAGGAACCCAAGAGTCAAGGAGCGGTTTGATCTCCCTTATCTTCTTCGTCGTGACCCTGATGACTGGCGCCGGCACGACAGAGGCCTCACCCTGTGCAAGTTGATGCCGCTTGATAATGATACGTATGATGTTAAGATGCCATCGCTTGAGGGCAAGTCTTGGGCGGGCGCAAATGGAGATTGGGTTGTTTACATTAGGTTCAACTGCGAGTGGGAACTTGTGAATGTGTACACTCATCACCGGGTTCCACTTCCAAAAATCTTAGCACACTGCCCAGAGGTTGAGCACACCGGTAATGTACGCACGTTCAAATATGATCATGGTGACTGTCTTCTACGGAAGATAGCAATTTGTCGAGTTCCCAACCGCTCTTGGAATTACAAAAACTGTGATGTTGTTGCTATCTTTGACAAGCTTGTTGCCGTCCTTGATGGTTTCACTCGATGGATATTGCTCAAAAATCAGTTTCTGTACATGGATAAGTACTGTGGTGCAATTCAATACGAGGGCCTTGTGTTTGCTGCCACCACTCGTGGCACTGTTTTTGCATGGCATCCTCATTGTTTTGGTACGTTTGTCTTCCACCGTAATTATAATTGTTTCATCCACATGCATGCGGGTTAGCAAGTTTCCCTTTACTAATTAACCTTCTTCTTGTGTTTCCAAGGTCCTGTGAACATCCCACCACCTATATTTGAAGATTTTTATAACCAAGGGGGAGATGATGATGGTGATGATCACGAGCATGAGGACGAGCAGCGCCCATATACTCTGTGGCGTCTGGCAATTAATTCCGATGGATCACCTCTTCTTGTGTGTATACAGCCCACTGATGATGTTACTGCTAAGGAAGCAGGTGTAGTCTCCCATGGTCGCACTCTCCGGACCTATTCCAACACCCGTTGCATGGTATTCGGGATGGATCCTAGTGTGCTAGGGCCAACTCCTTCTCCCTGGCACAGAATTGATAGTCTTGGAGAAAACTCGCTCTGCCTTGGACAAAACTATCCGATGATGGTGAAAGACGATCCAACTGTTGTTGACACATTTATGAGAAGCAACTATGTCTATACCTCGGACATTTGGGTGGTTCCCTGCCCTGGTACTGATATAGTACGCCGCTTCAGCCTGGATGATCAGTCCTGAGTTGGTCTCCAGATCGACAACGCATGGCCCGTCCCAGAGAATCACTTGTGGTTCAAAGCAAGCGTTTCCAACGCCGCGGAGTGGTTGAGTTGAAGTTCATTTCATGGCTTGTTATTTGTTGTGTGGTGAAAACTTTAGTATTTATAATGTATCCTCATTGTCGATGTGGGTTGATGACCTATTGTACTATGTAATAAAATGATATGCCTGTGATAAACTTACTAAATTTATGAATGGATTTCGAGTCGCTTCTCTGAGTGAGTGGTGCGACGAGGCAAAAAAATATTTTCCGAATACATAATTGTATGTGCATTGCAACAGGTTATCGGATGAGGCCAATCAACAATAGTAGTACACTATTTGTACTAGCTTCACATGCTTCGCGCGTCGGGCGGGTGTTTTTACTGTAGCCACATGATAATGTGTTTGTTGTACGTAACCAGCACCTCGAATCCTTGATACTAGTATACTATATAATAGGAGTAAGTAGTAGGAGTAGTAGGGTGCCATGGGCCAGAACAAGCATTCACGTCCAGGAGTACGGTACACGCCACCACCACGACATCCATCTGACACCATATTATTTCTTGGAGTCCGTGCGAGAGCAATCTCTTCAACCTCGTCGTTTCTCTAACTTCAGCCATCATGCGGCGGGCGAGGTGGGGGTTTGCCGATAGTCGGTTTCCTTAACTGCGGTCCCACTTGTAAGGCCAACTCCAACGCACGACCCCAAATGGACCTCCGTTTTGCACGAACTCCAATGATAATTTTGACTATAAAAGCAAGACCAAAGAAAACAAGAACCACAAGAATACATTTTACTACTCCTGTAAGTTGGATTAGTGCCTTCTCGATGCATTCATTGTTGATCTGCGGAGGCTCGATCTTGCGTGCTTCTTTCTTCTTCGAGTGTAAAGAAGTAGACGTTGCTTCCTCGCATCTAGTCTCATGTCTAGCCTCTATTCTAGTAGGAGTATCAACAAGTGCACTAATCTCATCTCTAGCCTCTGTGCTACTAGCTAAAAGTGATAGAACATCTACTAAATTGCGCTCTATCAATATATGGATGTACTCTTCTTCCCAATACAAAAACTTGCATCCATTCTACTCCCTCCGTTGCACAATACATGCCTCCTATTTGTCAAAATATATATGTATCTAGACATGTCTTAGTATATAGGTACATCCATTTTTGGACAAACGGAAGTCAAGTATTTTGGAACAAAGGGAGTACACAATAAAATTTTTAAGTTAGCACAACTAGTCTAATCCGAGAGCAAAACCGAAGATTTGATCGGGTTCTTCCTCCTTTTGCCGACACATGGGACATCCAGCATCCAGGTCGTGTCATGAAAGAAAATAGAGTAGTAGTTGAAGCCACGAGATGTGCATCTTGGGTTAAACTGTAAATAGAATATTACTACTCTTGAGTAACTCCGAAAGCGGCCACCGAAGATCTTTATTGGATTTGTTTTTCATCACCAGCACGTCGAGGTGAAAGATGTGCAGGTTCAGTGGGTCCTCTTGCATTTTCACTGGCATGTGGAGCCGCATGTGAGCAAACAGACGATGGGCTCCGCGCGTCCGCTGGCTGGCTGAGAAGAGAGATAGAGGAGGGCTGAGCACGGACTGTAGGAAATTTGTTCTATGTACCTCGATATAGGCTCGATATAGTGGGGTGGCACAGGCCATAACTAGCATTCACGTCTAGCAGTACGGCACACGCCAACCACACGAGTCCCATCCGACACCAATTTTCTTGGAGTCCGTGCTACAGCCATCTCTTCTCCCTCCTGTTTTCTCAGCCATCGTGCGGTGGGCGAGGTGGGGGTTTGCCGATAGTCGGTTTGCTCAACTGCGGTCCCACTTGTAAGTGAAAATGCAACACCGCATGCATTCCCGCTTGAGCGGCGTGCCGGACCAACCGTGTGGGGGTGCGACGCGAACACGGCAGGCTTTTCCTTTTGAACTCATAACTTGTAATGCTCCATGGCGCGACCGATAGATAGAAAATAACGATTTTGCCAAGAGTAATGAGAAGTTTGGTTCTGGCGCTGTTCATGCATGGAGTACGTACGAATATTATGAAGTTGATGCAAAAGGTAAGATAATTACTGTAGTATCATATACTACTACATGGATTTGACGGAAAGATAAAAATACATACGGATCCATTAACGGTCAACGACATCCTCACGCCCTAGTGCGCCGGGTCACCAACCGACGTGTGAGGAGCAGCCGCGTTGGCGGCGAGCTCAACGTGCTTCTGAACAGTGCCGTCCAAGGTTGCCCTGTGCTCCAAGAAGGCCAGCGTCCTATCGTCCTCCTCTTGCATGTAGTAGTCCTTGTGGACGATTTGCGCGTAGACGTGGGTGATTATGTCGATGGTGTCTTGCTGCACCAGGCGCTGCGCGGCGAGCGCGACCTCGAGGGGGACATTCTCCGGCGCGACGGCGGGCAGTCGCAGGGCCACCGGTGCGTCGAAGAGGTTGTTACCATAGTGGCCGTTGAGGGTGGCGGGCATCGCAGAGCCTGGGCACGTTGGCTGGAGGCTTACGTCAAAGTCGTCCGCAAGCATCTTGACGACGGTGAACTTGTCGAGGAAACCGACGAGGACCTCGTCGAACAAGGAGACGAAGCTGTCGTCCAAGCGGCCCCTCACCCTGGCAGCCTCAAGCAATACTACCTAGAGACGTTCCTTGGTGCCGGGCCGCAGGCCGGCGTCGTGGACCATCTGGCACAGCCGGCTGATGCTCGCGCTCATCGCCTCCATGGGTCTAGCGTAGCTTCTAGTCAACTGATCTTGCGATTCGAGTGATCACTCAGCCCTTGGTTAGCGTGCGTAGGTGCGTAGGATTTCGTACTACTCCTCGGCCCTCTACTGCACCTGCCTTTCGTTGTATGATAGGTGGGCCAGCCACCCCCTGGGGCCACGTGTCACTCACCCAAAGGCAGTTGCCGTAAGTCAATAAAGCTGCGTCCCCCTCCGTGCTGGTGCAGTATAGTCATCTCACCGAACCTCTAGTTGGGGCCAAACGAGAGAAGTTTGATGTTTACTGGTTTATTGGTCCCCTTTGCATTTTGCACCAAGTTTTGACCTTTGATTTAACTAATAAAATGTTAATGCATGTAAACAAAAATGTTGTGTAAGTCACCTTACGAAAACCAAATAATCCCAAAATACTTAGGCACGGTGCATTAACTCCCTCCTTGTTTCTTATTTCGTGACATATCAACCAATGAGAGATGTGGGCCGTGCATGCTTTCAATGACTTGAGACTACCAAACATGACATGCAGTGTTTAGTTCATTGCATGTACTCTAGTTAGGAGTAGCAAAAAACATTAAGTTCTCTCGCCGATAGGAATAAAACACCATGTATTTATTTACAGAGGGAGTACTAGTACATTTTTGGTGACATGCATTACTAGATATTGCTAGTCAAATACTAAAATCCAGATGGACGTGGTAGTACTCCTAAATCCAGACGGTGGTGCTACTAGTATTAGTAGTAGTACTACCAATGTAGTAGTAGGAGTACTAGCACTGTACTACCCGTTGGTCAAATTATTACGTGCTGCTCCTCACAGTGAAGTGACAAGACCCTGCGCCGGAGATGACACCTGAGTATAGGCGCCGTGTTCGGCATACCATAGTCAGCCTCACCGTTTGCAGTCACTATCATCATAGCTGTAGAGCTAGCCTCCTTACAACTAGCCCTGTTCGACATAATTTCCCGTGCGTAGATGCCCGTGCATTGCACGGAACACCAAGATTGGGGGTGGACGGTTCCGGCAGCGGCCATCGCGCCAGATTTTTCCAAGGCCTTCTACTCCTAGATGTGGTGGGGAGGAGATGAGGCTGATTGTGAGAGACAAGGAGTTTTTTGTAAATAGGGAACAAGTGCGGGCATCTTTTTGCAAAAATGGAGAAGCTTGGTTTGTATGCGTCAGATCTAGATCCGACGGCTATTGGTGAAAGATGGGAGGCACAAAATCATCACCAACTCAGGACCTGTTTGATTCGCATGATTTTGAAAACGCGGGAATAGGACACGGTAATATTACAAGTTTCAAACTGATATTACAAATGTTAGGAGTAATGTTGCACCTACGAAGAGGGAATTACTAGGAAGTTTACGTAAGAACTTTCGTTACTTTAGGTGGATGCAGCATTATCGTACAAACTAAAATCCACCGCCCTAACAAGTCACTAATGGGCAAATAAGTTTTCGAGTCTCTGGCCACTTGATGTTTCAAAAACAAATTCAGCTTCTGTGGAGACTTTGTCATTTAGGCTTAGACGCTTGCGGTGATCAGCACGCCATTCATTGTTGCGCCAGAGAACGCCAAACCTCATTACCTTGAGCATACTTGCCTCTAGAACAAAGAACCTCGCCAATTTAATCTCAGATGTGCTGCCTCGGTAGTCGATAAAATCAATTTCTGTAAGATGGAGATCAAGGCATTCGATGAGATTGTTATAGTGCAGCACATTTTTCACTTTCAGGTCTTTTTTTATCTGCAAAAGAAGAGAACATATTAGAGCAGCTGGCTGCATAAGATTGTCGTGTCATCAAGAGGTACCAATATCATTCGCTCATACGATAGAGTTGGCTGGCTAGTGATATTTTTTCACTCTCTCTCTCTCTCTCTCTCTCTCTCTGTCTCTCTCTTTCTGTTTCCTCTCAAAGCTTCAAAGCTGAGCTCCTCGAGCTGATCTAGGGCGGGGGATAATAACCACTCGTCGAACTTGGGTTGGACCTTGCAGTTGGTACTGAACATGCGGATGTCAAGGCGTTTGGCTGGCCCAGGGTGCGATGGAAGGATCTTGGAGATTGCGGCCATGCGTTTGCAATCCCCGTCGCAGAGGCAGCTGTCGACGGTGAGGTTGAGGGGGACGCAGCGCCAGAGGGGGCGCCATCGCCGGAAGAGCAGGGCGGTCCGCACGGCAGATTTGGTGGGGAGGAGGCCGATGATGACGAGCAGCGTGTCGTCGGGGAGGCTGCTGATGAAGTCCAGGCTCGCAGGATGCGGTTTTGGCTCAAGCCGCCTCCGCTTGTTGGCTGCCTCGCCGTCCATCTCAACCGGCGGTGACGCCGGTGTACACGTGTGCTGGTGTGTGTTGTGTGTTGGGTGTGCGCGAGTGCGTCCTTCTATGCATGCCGCCGCGCAGTGGTGAATTGTGCGCGAGTGCGTCCTTCCCACGCAAGAAGTTTGTCCTCAATGCGCCCTCAATTTACTAGCGTGCAGGGTGCTACCCCGAGTGGTTTCAACTTTGTTTACTTCACCGCGTGTCATATGGGCCTCTAGTTTACTTATTTTCACCCACTGCCACATGGGCCAGCACATGAAGATACAGAACACGAGCTGACAAGGCAGCATGTGGATTGGTTGACCGGTCAACTAAACAATATACGGAGCTATACGCTGACATAGTGAGCATATAATCCGTCGGTATAGAGAGTTCGAGTGAGAGGGGAGGCCCGTGAGAGATAGCAGAGAGAGAGAGAGAAAGAGCTACTTCCTCCGTTCGATAATGTAGTTCCAAGATTTTTTTAAGTCAAACTTTTGAAACTTTGACCAAGTTTATAAAGAAATTACTTATATCTACAATACCAAAGATAAATGATAGTATGAAGTAAGTACATGTTGTGATGAATCTAATGATCGTTCCAGATGTAAATGTTTTTCTCCACATATACCTGGTCAAACGTTTCTGAGGTTTGACTTTTCAAAACATCCATATGCTTATGGATATGACAGAGTCCCTAACAAGAGAGAGAGAGAGTGAAAAAAGTGTGTGTGCGTGTGTGAAAGAGACATGGACAACACACGATAAAAGTAGATAAAAAGCGTGTGTGCCTTATGCAAACATATCACACATGCATCTTCGACAACGGAGGCAAGGTGTGGAGATAGTGTGTGGTTGTTTGGAACCGAGAGAGCAAGACCCCTAGCACGTGGCCAAGAGGGGTCTGGCAAACAAGGGAGAGAGGTCGAGAGAGATGTACGGAAAAAATGCAGACATGGGGAGGAGAGAATGTATGTTTGTCATAGAGAGATCCCCTGGAGATCGAGTGACAAGGTGTGTGCGCGATAGAAGATGCCCCGAGAGATATCGAGATAGACGTATGGATGGAAGGAGACAATATGTGTGTTCCTGATGGCTAGTAAGAGATAATCATACTTAGGAGGGGGAGTGCTTGCGCCTATGATGGATTGAGGGATTATGGTACTTAGGGGGGTGCATGTCACATGGAGAGAGAACAAGGGCGGAGAGTGTTGGATGGGTCTATATGTATAGCGCGAGCGAGACATGTGTATGTGTGAACCAGGGAGATATAAGGCCAGTTTGGCTTGCGTCCTGAGCATCTTTTGCCTGGCCTGGGGTTGTGGATGGATTTCATGCACGCTTGTTTGGTTGCTACCTTGTGTAAAAGAAAGCCCGCCTGGCCAGGGTTCCCTTGCACTTTAATTAGCCTGGCTGAACTCCAGACACTGCAAGTAGCCTGGCCCAGGCGACCGATTTCGAACGCCTGGCCATGCATGGTCGTGTGGCCATGAGGCTAACAGCAACATAGATGGATATTAGCATTAAATAATTGATGCATGGATTGATTGATGGGACGTTGATGCTTTTCCTGGCCCAGGTATGAACCAAACGCTTCAGCACCACACAAGCCTGGCCAGGCAGAAATATTTTACATCTCACGTCCACACCAGGCAGTACCGGCCATCAAGGCATGAGGGTCAGGTCACGAACCAAACTGACCAATAAAGTTTGAGAGAGATTGAGGAGCCCCGATAAGGCTGAGTGGTGCGTAAGATAGCTGAGAGGGGGAAAGAGATATTACATCCGCTCGATAATGCAGTGCATGTAAAAATTTTAGAAGTCAAACTTTGGAAACTTGATCAGGTTTACGCAAATGTTATTTATATCTACAATACCAAAGATACATCATACAAAACTACATCTCATGGTGAATCTAATGGTATATGTTTGTCGTACTAGATGTAATTCTTTTTCTCCACGTATATGGTCAAACTTTGTGATGTTTGACTTTTCAATAAATCTATATGCTATGGACCGAGGAGAGTGCCTCAGTCGAGACAGATCAAGTGCGTGTGAAGGAGAATGAGTAAGTGTGCGAAAAGAGTATGTGTGTGAAAGAGAAAGTGACAACAAATGATAAATTAGAGAGATAGTGTGTTTTCTCGTTTCTTATGCGAACATATCACGCATGCATCTCCGAGATGGAAAAGCGAGGCGAGGAGATACGCGAAGATAGCTAGTGTGTGATTGTTTGCAACGGAGAGAGACACCCCTGTAGCACATGTCCAATAGAGGTGTGGCCAACAAGGAACAAAGGTCGAGAGGGACACATGGATGGCATGGACGCATGGGGAGGGAGAGAGGGTGTGTTTGTGATAGAGAGATCCCGTCGAGATCGTGAGGGGACTATATGGGTGGGAGATCGAGGGAGTGTGTGCCCGATAGAAAGATGCCCCGAGAGAAATCGAGATAGACCATGCACATGTTTGTGATGGAGACTAAGATTAGCTAGTCGTATACATATAGGGGGGATTGCATGTGCCTACAATTGAGTGAGAGACCATCATACTTGGCTAGCTGGGCATGAGATTGTGTGTGTGCGCGTGTGAGATGGAGAGAGAACGAGGGGGGAGATAGAGTTTTAGATGGGCCTATCGAGTGCGAGTGAGATATGCATGTGTATGTGTGACCCAGGTGGTGGAGAGTTTGAGAGAGGGGGAAGAGCTCCGAGATGACACAGTGGTGCGTGAGAGAGTTACAGGCAAAGAGCCAAGGAATCTGTGTGCGTACGATGAGTGCACCCAAGATATCTTGCTTGGACTAGCTAGAGTATCGTACATAGTGTGCGAGAGAGACCTATAGATGGTGTATATATGCATGCGAACTAGAAAGACCCCCCCCCCCCCCCACACACACACACACACAAAGAGAGAGAGATGGAGAGAAAGGGAGAGAGACCAACAAGGTTTTTGTGTCGGATGCGTGCGACAGAATTGAAGATTGTCGGAGAGAGAGAGAGAGAGAGAGAGAGAGAGAGAGAGAGAGAGAGAGAGAGAGAGAGAGAGAGAGAGAGAGAGAGAGAGAGAGAGAGAGAGAGAGAGAACAGGAGTCCGGGAGAGGGGGAGGTCGCGTTTTATGCATCAAAGACTAATATAGACCATGTTTCGATATAAACTTGCATTCAAATATTGAAATTGGAGAACATGTTGTCTGCAATCCACACATGAACGGATATATGCGTATATCAAACAAGTTCATTAATTTGACTTTCAACATGTTCATGGAGTACTATAATACTGTACAACATGCTACTCGATTGAGGTGTTCAATTTTGAATTTAGTTCACTATTTTGACATACTGAACAAGCTATTTCATTGAATCAAGATATTTCATTTTGGGTTTGATTCACGTTTTTGAGTGGGTCAACTATTTGTCATATAGTAAGTCGCTAGCAACGAGCATGTAAAAACACGTTACTCCCGAGCATCATCTCTCCATCTAAAAAAGAAGTGGCAAGCTAATATTTCAAAATTTGATCCGAATCGACTTGGTAAGGTAGACGTGGATGCTCGTTCTCCCAAAGTTTGAACGAACCGTTAAACATCCTCTCTGCTCGGTGGAATTCGCCCGAGCAAATAAATGGGAGACGTGAAATTACCGTCCTATGTGGGACACACATCAATTGGCCCGTTGTACATCGAGGGTAGGTTCGTAACTTCATCCAAGCGCGCCTTCTCCTCGGCCGAAATGACATGTGCCGAATAATTCATAAACCATGGTCGGCAAAACACGCTCTCCTCGCCCGAAATAGCTCGCGCCCACTATTTCAAAACACGCTCTCCTCGCCCGAAATCGCTCGCGCCCACTATAGTTCAAAACACGCCCTCCTCGCCCGAAATTGCTCCCACCCAGAGAAGCAAAGTTACTCTACTATCCCCGACCCTCAGTACACAGACCCAAGCCGAGAAGCCTATAGGCAAGGGTAGAACTATAACTCCCCCTCACATTTCAGACAAATGCGTCCGTAATACATGGTTCCACTCCCCTCCCAATCCCCCTCCCCCCGCCCGCCCCCATTCATACCTCGTGGGTGCCAAATCACCTTCTCCCCGGGAAGCTCCCTTCTCCCGAGCCGCGAAACCTCAGCCCCACCTCCATGGCGCCCCAAACCGCACCAATTTCACAGCCGCCCTCCACCCTAATGCCGGAGACGCTGTCCATTTGCCGTCGTGCACTGGGTCATGTGCCTCTTACTCTGTGCTGCTGGTGCTGCCTCGACGATGGCCGCGTGAACTGTACCGGAGCCGATTCACCCCCGCCGTTGTCCACAGCGCCGGAGCGGCTCCAACTTCGAATCCGTCCAGAGTCCTGGCGCTGTTTCGGCGTAGCCGTCGACCGTCGCGACATCACTCTTTCCCTGCTGCCGGTCGCCACCGCAACCGCGCCGGCTTCACTGACTCGGCAGCTGGACCTGCCTACTTCACCATGCCACCAGATAGGTCACACCCTCATCTCAAATCACTTTATTTAGGCGTCAGTTGTCTGAATTTTTTCTGGGCCAATCGATTTGCAATGGGAAGCAGCACCCCTTGAGGCGGTGGAGCTCCTAGGCTGTCGGTTGGCTGGTGTCTAACGTAAGGGTGCGGGGCCGCAAGTTCGCCATGGAAGCAGCGCTTAGATGGCTATATTTTAGAGTTGCGTGGGTTGAAGGTACTGTCGCCGCCGGATCTAGATGACGGGGAGTCTTTGTGGATTGGCCCGGGGCGGCGCAACCACGGCAGTGCGGTGGGGCGGGGAGCGGGGTTTTGGCCGGAGCCACGGACGGCGGAGGCAGGCTGCTCTGCCGTTGGTCGCTGGCTCTTCGGGGAAGATTCTGAACAATGTCAGCTGGGAGGCACAAGACGGCCAACCATCCGGCGTAGATCGGACAGTACCAAAATAACATAAAATCGTGTGACACCAATTTAGTCTTCAGTCAACAGACGTGTGACCACTCTCGTACCTTGCTGTTGACCTCTTAGTGTATTTCTTCAGATCAAAGAGATATGTCGTTCTTAACATTATGCATTATCTGCATCTTCAGACACACCGTCTTCCGACTCACCGCAGTTGCTCCAACAAGGGAAGCATACACCAGAAGGGAGCTATAGTCCCCACTCAACAGTTCCCTGCATCGAATGCGCGTGCCCGACATGCACAGCCACAACAACTGCAGGGCCATCGACAAGTCAGCACATGATGCTCACTCCTATGGATGGCAGCCCGATAGGTTGTACCCTCACCTTACTTGTGTGCAACATTTATGGCTTTGTTATTCATCTAAGCATGGAAAATAGATCATCACATTTCACTGTATATTCATGCTGATCTCTTACGGGTCTTGTTCAGGAGTTAACGCTGTTCCATAGTTCTTACATCATACTCCCTCCGTCCGGATTAAATGTCGCAGAAATGGGTAAAACTGGATGTATCTAGAACGGAAATACGCCTAGACCCATCCATTTATTTCTAGATGGAGTGAATACATGTCAATATGTCATGCCTTTCTATTCTTCAGTACCTATTCCATCTCTGCTATAGCATGTTTTATAACTGAATCACCATTCCTCTATATAAGGCATGCAAGGGGAAGACGACTATGTTAGAATCTGAAGGGTTACAAACCAGGTCTTTGCAAAAGATCCAAACGCCAGGAGATAATAAACCAACTCCATTTTTCATAGATACTGCTCCAGCACAGAGAAACCCAACTCCCACTGATAATAAGCAGATTCCAGTGGCCAAAGAACTAGTCCGCTCCAGTCCAGCAAAAGAATGTCAACTCCATTCTAAGAAGTGTGTGCGTATCCTCGCATCATGAAATTTTATAGCATTCTGATCATATTTTCTACATGTTTCTTACCCGTCTCTCTTTTAGAAAATAAGGTTAAACGATACAAGACTTCCTCCATTGGGATCGTATTCGAGGAAAATATCTTGAGGGAATTCTCTGTGCTCCAGTGCTGATGTAAGTACCTATTGTATATCACTGTATTTTTACATCAGCATGTATTTTGTTAATTGGCGTGAATCTAACCTTTATCTGATCTAAAATTAGTTGTAGCAAAATGTTAAAGGCGCCAATGTTGATTTTTGTAAGGAAAAATGTCTGGTAGTTTTGCGTACTGAGCTGCATGAATGTGCTATCTCATACCACGCACATTATTGAATTGTAGTGCTTCTCTGGTTGCCCATTCATTCATTGTGTCAATGTTGCTTTCGTATTACCTTACCTGGCTGATGATAGCTATGCCATATTGTGTTAATTTGGTGTAGGCTAGTAGCCCAAACATTCGTTGTGTCAATGTTGCTTTCCTATTATCTAACTTGGCCAATGATAGCAATGCTAGTGTGTTAATTTTGTGCAGGCTGCTGAAGATAAGAAGACAAACTCTGAAAATAGCGAGGCAACCCCATTGTTTCTTTCCAGTAAATCTAGGCCAGGTAATATGGCAATAACTCATGATTAATCTATTTGGTTCCCGTCCTAATTTATGTTATGATGCAGTGGTCAAGACACTCTCCACTATCAATAATACAAGCCTGCCAAAATCGCCATCTGAATCTGTTCACTATCCTCTGTCTCGAATGCAACGAAATGAATGTATGTTTGCGAACCAATTAATGGCTGAAGCAATGATGGAAATGGTGGATGAATCAGAGGTGCAGAGTCGTGCGACACAACAACTGATCAATGTTTTCAGAGACAGTGTGGCAAAGCAGCAAGAACTTGCCCACATGCTTATGGGCGTCATCTATGTTGAGGTTGCAGATTGTGACGTTGTAGATGGTTAGGTTCTGCTCATTTATTTGCACTGGCATCAATCGTTGATTGCCCAGTGGATGTAATTTCATGTAATATATTCTAGATGTGCAACGTTATTCCCTGTATGCCGTACCTTTGCTCGTCGTAATGGGCTCAAATTATCTAATTTGGCCTAAAGACAAGAACGAACTTTAGTGGGCCCATTAAGTTAATGGGCCATTACTAGGCCGAAAGTTAATGGTCGACCCTCTTACCTCCCGGGTCGTTAACAGGCCGACATCGAAGCAGGCAACAGGTGGCCCCAATTTATTTCACGGGCCATTAACAGGCCGTTACTAAGTTTGGGCTACATATGGCCCAACTATATTGTAGGCCTTTAGCAGGCCGAAAGAGACAGCGGGCTTGTATTGGACCATGAAGAGCATGGGCCGCTAAGAGGCCAAAAGTCAGGTCGTATTGTAAACAGCCCAACTGTGTTGTGGACCTTTAGCAGGCCGAAAGAGAAACCGGGCTGGTATTGGACCATGAAGGGCATGGGCCGTTAAGAGACCAAAACTAAGGTCCGGCTACAAATGGCCCAACTCATTTATGGTCCGTTAACAGGCCTAAAGGCACACAGGGCTGAGAATTGGCCCAAAACTTAAATGGGTCGCTAAAAGGCCAAAACTCAGGTCCGACTACAATTGGCCCAACTGATTTATGGGCCGTCAACAGGTTGAAAGTGACACTAGGCCAGAAATTGGCCCAACACTTAAATGGGCCGCTAAAAGGCCGAAACTCAGGTCCGACTACAAATGGCCCATCAGATTTATGGGCTGTCAACAGGCTGAAAGACACACCGGGCCGAAAATTAGCCCAACATTTAAATGGGTCGCTAAAAGGCCGAAAGATGTACATCCTGAAAATTGGCCCATCCATTAAATGGGTCGTTAACAGGCTGAAATCTCATCGGGCCAATATTGAGCCCAAATATATAGCGGGCTGTTAACGGGCTCGAACTGACGATGGGCTGCAATGGTGTCAAATCTTTAATGGGCCGAATTGGCACATCTCGTATGGGCTGTGGGCTTAAATGGACCTGACACAAGTAGGCCTTATATGGGCCGACCTGCTAATTTTTAATGGGCCGGCCTTTTTCACCGGAATGGGCCACTGTTTGGCCGTGCCACGTGTCGACCTATCATAGGCGCCTCCTGTCCAATGAGTGGATGACATCTGTCCCAACGATGAGCCGACATGTGTTTCCTCTAGCCAATGATGATTTTACACTTGGAAAATCCCCATTGGTCGGGGCTGTTAACGGGTTATAGGATCCAAAACCCGACCCGATAGCTTAACGGCGTTCCGTTACGGTGGATGCCACGTGTCGGTCACCCTTGACGAAAGCACTTCGGTGACGCGCGATTTATCGTCATGGAAGTGTACACTTCCGTGATGATAATTTTGGTAATGTCATGGAACACTTCTACGACAGCACAAGTATAACTATCTTGATTCTGTCATAAATTTGTCATGGATGTACATGCATGACAAAAAACGCGACCTACTGTGACAAACACGTATCATCACGGAAGTGTATTTTTTTGTAGTGCTATCAATGTGAGTTTAGTGATAATGGAATCGTATCTTTGTATGCTAAGGGTGTTTATAATTACTATGATGTTCAACAATTTGAAGAATTTTTTGCTTTTAAGGGTGCTTATGAAATTGCTTCTTTGATTGAAAAGTATGATGCTACTCTTTACAAATCTGAAAATTTTGCCATACTTAAATATTGCTATGATAATTATGCTTCTAATGCTTATGTTAAACCATATATTGAGGACTCCCCCGCTGTCCAAGAAGAGACTAATATTTTGCAGGAGTCTATGGAAAAAGAAATTGATGAAACTGTGAGCTCATTGGATGAAAAAGATGATGAGGAGAGCGAAGAACAAAAGGAGGAAGAGCGGATTAGCTACCCGTGCCCACCTTCTAATGAAAGTAACTCTTCAACTCATACATTGTTTAATTTCCCTTCGTGCTTACCGAAGGATGATTGCTATGATGACTATTATGATCCCATTGATTCTCTTGAAATATCCCTTTTCGATGATGCTTGCTATGCTTGTGGCCAAGATGCCAATATGAACTATTCTTATGGAGATGAACTTGCTATAGTTCCGTATGTTAAACATGAAATTGTTGCTATTGCATCCACGCATGATAGTCCTATTATCTTTTTGAATTCTCCCGATTATACTATATAAGAGAAGTTTGCACTTATTAAGGATTATATTGATGGGTTGCCTTCTACCGTTGCACATGATGATTTTGATGAGTATAATATGCATGTGTCTGCTGCTCCTACTTGCAATTATTATGAGAGAGGAACTATATCTTCACCTCTCTATGTTTCCAATACGATAAAATTGCAAGAAACTGTTTATACTATGCATTGGCCTTTACTAGGTGTGCAAGAATTGTTCTTTTATGACATGCCGATGCATAGGAAGAGAGTTAGACTTCGTCATTGCTTGATATATGTTGTTTTGTGCTCACTACTAAATTACAAATCATTGTTGATTCAAATTGGCTTTGATATACCTTGGGATCCAGGTGGATTCACTACTTGAGCACTAGATGCCTAGCTTAATGGCTTTAAAGAAAGCGCTGCCAGCGAGACAACCCGGAAGTTTTAGAGAGTCATTTATTTCTGTTGAGTGCTTTCATATAGTTTAAAAACAACAAAAATAAAGAGGGTAACCCAAAACTTTTCAAAACGAAAAGTGAAAGTGAGAAAGACGAGCATTGCAAAAGTGGGGGACGTCCTTGAACTTTGTTCATGCCCATGGGAACTTTGTGAATCTTAATTACATAAAATTTTCAATAAAAATAATTATCCACTTGTACAATTCCATTGTATTATAAAAATAATGTGCCAAGGTTTGCCTTTAGGATGTTTACAATACTTGTTGGTTTGTACGGTGCAGGACAGAAACTTTGGCTGTAGTGCGCAAATTTTAGTTTTTTACTGGAACGTCAAATGGTTCTGATTCTTTTTGCACTGTCTTGCTGTACAAATTGTTTATTTTTTCTAATTTTGGAAGATTTTTAAAGTATCAGAAGTATGGTGAATGTTTTGATTGCTACAGACTGTTCTGTTTTAGACAGATTCTGTTTTTTATGCATAGTTTGCTTGTTTTGATTAAACTATCAATTTTTATCAGTAGATTAAGCCATGAAAAAGTTATATTACAGTAGATACAATGCAAAAACAAAATATGAATTGGTTTGCAACAGTACTTAGAGTAGTGATTTACTTTATTATACTAACAGATCTTACCGAGTTTTCTGTTGAAGTTTTGTGTGGATGAAGTGTTCGATGATCGAGGAGGTCTCGACGTGAGAAGAAGGAAGAGAGGAAAGAGCTCAAGCTTGGGGATGCCCGAGGCACCCAAAGTAAATATTCAAGGAGACTCAAGCGTCTAAGCTTGGGTATGCCCCAAAAGGCATCCCCTCTTTCTTCAACAAGTATCGGTATGTTTTCGGATTCGTTTCGTTCATGCGATATGTGCAATCTTGGAGCGTCTTTTGCATTTAGTTTTCACTTTTCTTTTATGCACCATGCTAGTATGAGATAGTCCTTGGTTGATTTATAGAATGCTCTTTGCACTTCACTTATATCTTTTGAGTATGGCTTTATAGAATGCTTCATGTGCTTCACTTATATCATTTGAAGCTTGGATTGCCTATTTCTCTTTACATAGACAACCGCCATTTGTAGAATGCTCTTTTGCTTCACTTATTTTTGTTAGAGCATGGGCATATCTTTTGTAGAAAGAATTAAACTCTCTTGCTTCACTTATATCTATTTAGAGAGATGACAGGAACTGGTCATTCACATGGTTAGTCATAAAATCCTACATAAAACTTGTAGATCGCTGAATATGATATGTTTGGTTCCTTGCAATAGTTTTGCGATATAAAGATGGTGATATTAGAGTCAAGCTAGTGGGTAGTTGTGGATCGTAGAAATACTTGTGTTGAGGTTTGTGATTCCCGTAGCATGCACGTATGGTGAACCGTTATGTAACGAAGTTGGAGCATGAGGTATATATTGATTGTCTTCCTTATGAGTGGCGGTCGGGGACGAGCGATGGTCTTTTCCTACCAATCTATCCCCCTAGAGGCATGCGTAGTAGTACTTTGCTTCGAGGGCTAATAAACTTTTGCAATAAGTATATGAGTTCTTTATGACTAATGTTGAGTCCATGGATTATACGCACTCTCACCCTTTCATCATTGCTAGCCTCTTCGGTATCGTGAATTGCCCTTTCTCACCTCAAGAGTTGGTGCAAACTTTGTCGGTGCATCCAAACCCCATGATATGATACGCTATGTCACACATAAGACTCATTATATCTTCCTCAAAACAGCCACCATACCTACCTATTATGGCATTTCCATAGCCATTCCGAGATATATTGCCATGCAACTTCCATCATCATCATATACATGACTTGAGCATTTATTGTCATATTGTTTTGCATGATCGTAAGATAGCTAGCATGATGTTTCCATGGCTTGTCCGTTTTTTGATGTCATTGCTATGCTAGATCATTGCACATCCCGGTACACCGCCGGAGGCATCCATATAGAGTCATATCTTTGTTCTAGATATCGAGTTGTAATATTGAGTTGTAAGTAAATCAAAGTGTGATGATCATCATTATTAGAGCATTGCCCCAGTGAGGAAAGGATGATGGAGACTATGATTCCCCCATAAGTCGGGATGAGACTCCGGATGAAAAAAAATAGAAAGACCAAACAAAAAGAGAAGGCCCAAAAAAAGGAAAAAAACAAAAAAATGAGAGAAAAAGAGAGAAGGGGCAATGTTACTATCCTTTTACCACACTTGTGCTTCAAAGTAGCACCATGTTCTTCATATGGAGAGTCTCTTCAGTTATCACTTTCATATACTAGTGGGAATTTTCATTATAGAACTTGGCTTGTATATTCCAACGATGGGCTTCCTCAAATGCCCTAGGTCTTCATGAGCAAGCAATTTGGATGCACACCCACTTAGTTTCAGTTTGAGCTTTCATACACTTATAGCTCTAGTGCATCTGTTGCATGGAAATCCCTACTCCTCACATTGACATCAATTGATGGGTATCTCCATAGCCCGTTGATTAGCCGCGTCGATGTGAGACTTTCTCCTTTTTTGTCTTCTCCACATAACCCCCATCATCATATTCTATTCCACCTATAGTGCTATGTCCATGGCTCACGCTCATGTATTGCGTGAAAGTTGAAAAGGTTCAAGAGCATCAAAAGTATGAAACAATTGCTTGGCTTGTCATCGGGGTTGTGCATGATGTGAATATTTTGTGTGGTGAAGATGGAGAATAGCCAGGCTATATGATTTTGTAGGGATAACTTTCTTTGGCCTTGTTATTTTGAAAAGACATGATTTCTTTGTTAGTAGGCTTGAAGTATTATTGTTTTTATGTCAAATGATAGACTATTGCTTTGAATCACTAGTATCTTAATATGATCAAGATTATGCTAGGTAGCATTCCACATAAAAAATTTATCTTTTTGATCATTTACCTACTCGAGGACGAGCAGGAATTAAGCTTGGGGATGCTGATACGTCTCCGTCGTATCTATAATTTTTGGTTGTTCCATGCCAATATTATTCAACTTTCATATACTTTCGGCAACTTTTTATATTATTTTTTGGGACTAACATATTGATCCAGTGCCCAGTGCCAGTTCCTGTTTGTTGCATGTTTTATGTTTCGCAGAAACCCAATATCAAACGGAGTCCAAACGGGATAAAATTTGACGGAGATTTTTATTGGAATATTTATGATTTTTGGGAAGAAGAATCAATGTGATACGATGCCCGAGGGGCCACGAGGCAGGGGGCGCCCCAGGGGGTCAGGCGCGCCCTGGACCCTCGTGGACACCCCATAAGGCGGTTGGATCCCTTCTTTCCCCGCAAGAAAGCTAATTTTCGGATAGACATTATGTCCAAAATTCAGCCCAATCGGAGTTACGGATCTCCGGTTATAAAAGAAACGGTGAAAGGCCAGATCTAAGAACGCAGAAACAAAGAGAGACAGAGAGACAGAGAGACAAATCCAATCTCAGAGGGGCTCTCGCCCCTCCCACGCCATGGGGACCATGGACCAGAGGGGAAACCCTTCTCCCATCTAGGGAGAAGGTCAAGAAAGAAGAAGAAGGAGGGGGGCTCTCTCCCCCTCGCTTTCGGTGGCGCCGGAGTGCCACCGGGGGCCATCATCATCACCACGATCTACACCAACACCTCCGCCATCTTCACCAACATCTCCATCACCTTCCCCCCTCTATTTACAGTGGTCCACTCTCCCACAACCCGTTGTACCGTCTACTTGAACATGATGATTTATGCTTCATATTATTATCCAATGATGTGTTGCCATCCTATGATGTCTGAGTAGATTTTTGTTATCCTATCGGTGGTTGATGAATTGCTATGATTGATTTAATTTGCTTGTGGTTATGTTGTTGTCCTTTGGTGCCCATCATATGAGCACGCACGTGGATCACACCATAGGGTTAGTTGTATGTTGATAGGACTATGTATTGGAGGGCAAGAGTGACAGAAGCTTCAACCTAGCATCGAAATTGATGCATACGGGATTGAAGGGGGACCAATATATCTTAATGCTATGGTTGGGTTTTAACTTAATGAACATTAGTAGTTGTGGACGCTTGCTAATAGTTCCAATCATAAGTGCATAGAATTCCAAGTCAGGGATGACATGCTAGCAGTGGCCTCTCCCACATAATACTTGCTATCGGTCTAGTAAAGTAGTCAATTGCTTAAGGGACAATTTCGCAACTCCTACCACCACTTTTACACACTTGCTATATTTACTTTATTATTTCCTTACTTACAACATTCCCTAGCTTTTATTTACACTCTCTTTATTTTCTTGCAAACCTATCCAACAACACCTACAAAGTACTTCTAGTTTCATACTTGTTCTAGGTAAAGCGAATGTCAAGTGTGCGTAGAGTTGTATCGGTGGTCGATAGAACTTTAGGGAATATTTGTTCTACCTTTAGCTCCTTGTTGGGTTCGACACTCTTACTTATCAAAGACTATTGCGATCCCCTATACTTGTGGGTTATCACAATAATACCAAGTTCCCTCTCTGTGTTGAAAATTTTGAAGTCATGCTTGTTTTGCCTTCCTATGCTAGTTGATTCTTGTTCCCATAATTTGTTTATTCACAAAATCCCTATGCATAGGAAGTGGGTTAGACTTAAATGTGCTAGTCATATGCTTCATGATGCTCCCATTATGTTTCAATTCTTATCTTCTATGTGAGCATCATTGAAATCATCATGCCTAGCTAAAAAGGCATTAAAGAAAAGCGCTTGTTGGGAGACAACCCAATATTTATACCTACTGTTTTTGTGTGTTAACATGATTAAGCTACTGTAGTAATCATATTTTATAGCTTTTGTTTCAATAAAGTGCCAAGTAAAACCTTTGGGATAGTGTGGATGGTAGTTGACTTGATTCTGTGCAAAAACAAAAACATTTGCTTCCAGTAACGAAATTGTTTATATTCACCAACGTGATAAAATTCTAAATTTTTTACACATGATTTATATACAAATTGACTATGTTGACCTAATTATTCAGAATCTTTGGAGTAGCAGAAGTATGGTCAATGTTCAGATTACCACAGACTGTTCGGTTTTTGACAGATTCTGTTTTCAATGCATAGTTTGCTTGTTTTATGGTTTCTATTGCTTATATTGCTGAATATAAATTTTGGAAATGATAAGGTACAGTAGGAATTGTGTGAGAAAAATTATGAATCCTGTCTTTGACAGTACCCAAGTGAATGATTTGCTTTATTATACTAACGTATCTCATGAAGTTCCGTTAAGTTTTGTGTGATTGAAGTTTTCAAGTTTTGGGTGAGATATCGATATGAGGAGAATAAGGAGTGGATAGACACTAATCTTGGGGATGCCCAAGGAACCCCAAGGTAATACTCAAGCAAGATCCAAGCAACTAAGCTTGGGGATGCCCCGGAAGGCATCCCCTCTTTCGTCTTCAACGTTATTGGTAACCTCACTTGGAGCTATACTTTTATTCGTCACATGATATGTGTTTTGCTTGGAGCATCATTTTATTTTATTAGGATTTGCTTGCTTTTATTTATTGTAATGTTTTGCATCTTTTATTTCAATAAAAAGGTCAAGTATAGCCTTTACCATGCTTATTTTACAAGTCTATATGTTGTTGTTTTGAAAACAGAAAGTTTTCAATCATTGTCTGAATTCTTCTGGAAAGTTAGAATGTGATAAAATCTTGAAATTTTAACACAATGAGTAAAAACAGATTTTATACAGTTTGGTAATCGTTCAGAATATTTGGAGTTAGAAAAGTATGAATATTCTTGCATTCTTTACACACTGTTCTGTTTAGACAGATTGTTGTTATGTTTGCATTGTTTGCACATGTTTGCTTGTTTAATGATTCTATTTTAGGATAAGAGTATTAAATTTGCAGAGTAATTTAGTATGCAATTTCAAATTATAATTTTAGTGATTTTTTACAGTAGAGAATGATAAGGTTATTGCATTGATTTATACCAACTTATCTCACGCGTTCTTGTTGAGTTTTGTGTGGATGAAGTTTTTAAGAATTAGGGAAATCGTGATATGAGAGGAATTAAGGAGACACAAGAGCTCAAGCTTGGGGATGCCCAAGGCATCCCAAAATAATATTTCAAGAATTCTCAAGCATCTAAGCTTGGGGATGCCCTGGTTGGCATCCCACCTTTCTTCTTCAACAATTATCAGTCAGTTTTGGTTGAGCCTGAGTTTTTGCTTCTTCACATGATATGTGCTATCCTTGGGATGTAATTTTATTTTGTTTTGCTTGATGTTTGAATAAAGTACTTAAGATCTGAAATTCTTAAATAAGAGAGAGTCTTCACATAGCTACTTAATTATTTGACTACACATTGGTCTTCACTTATATCTTTTTGGAGTAGTTTGTCAGTTGCTCTAGTGCTTCACTTATATCCTTTTAGAGCACGGTGGTGGTTTTATTTTATAGAAATTGATGAACTCTCATGCGTCACTTATATTATTTTAAGAGTCTTTAAACAGCATGGTAATTTTCTTAGGTTATGAATTTAGTCCTAAAATGATGGGCATCCAAGAGGGATATAATAAAAACTTTCATATAAAGAGCATTGAATAATATGAGAAGTTTGATTCCTTGCATTTGTTTTGAGATATAAAGATGGTGATATTAGAGTCATGCTAGTGAGTAATTGTGGATTGGTATAAATACTTGTGTTAAAGTTTGTGATTCCCGTAGCATGCACGTATAGTGAACCGTTATGTGATGAAGTTGGATCATGATTTATTTTTTGATTGTCTTCCTTATGAGTGGCGGTCGGGGACGAGCGATGGTCTTTTCCTACCAATCTATCCCCCTAGGAGAATGCGTATTAGTACTTTGCTTTGATGGCTAATAAATTTTTGCAATAGTATGTGAGTTCTTTATGACTAATGTTGAGTCCATGAATTATACGCACTCTCACCCTTCCACCATTGCTAGCCTCTCTAGTACCGTGCAACTTTCGCTGATGCATTAAACCCACCATATACCCTTCCTCAAAACAGCCACCATACCTACCTATGGCATTTCCATAACCATTCCGAGATATATTGACATGCAACTTCCATCGTTCCGTTTATTATGACACATACCATCATTGTCGTATTGCTTTGCATGATCATATAGTTGGCATAGTATTTGTGGCTTGGACACCGTTCATATTTTTTATACATGTCACTCTTGATCATTGCACATCCCAGTACACCGCCGGAGGCATTCATATAGTCATATTTTGTTCTAGTATCGAGTTGTAATTCTTGAGTTGTAAGTAAATAAAAGTGTGATGATCATCATTATTAGAGCATTGTCCCATGTGAGGAAAGGATGATGGAAGCTATGATTCCCTCGCAAGTTGGGATGAGTCTCCGAACTTTACGAAAAATAAAAGAGGCCAAAGAAGCCCGAATAAAAAAAGAGGCCAAAGAAGCCCAAAAAATGAGATAAAAAGATAGAAGGGATAATGTTACTATCCTTTTTACACACTTGTGCTTCAAAGCAGCACCATGTTCTTCATGATAGAGAGTCTCCTATTTTATCACTTTCATATACTAGTGGGAATTTTTCATTATAGAACTTGGCTTGAATATTCCAATGATGGGCTTCCTCAAATTGCACTAGGTCTTCGTGAGCAAGCAAGTTGGATGCACACCCACTTAGTTTTCTTTTGAGCTTTCATACACTTATAGCTCTAGTGCATCTGTTTCATGGCAATCCCTACTCACTTGCTTCGATGTCAATTGATGGGCATCTTCATAGCCCATTAATATGCCTAGTTGATGTGAGACTTTCTCCTTCTTTTTGTCTTCTCCACAACCACCATATTCTATTCCATCCATAGTGTTATATCCATGGCTCACGCTCATGTATTGCGTGAAAGTTGAAAAAGCTTGAGAACATTAAAAGTATGAAACAATTGCTTGGCTTGTCATCGGGGTTGTGCATGATGAAATACTTTGTGTGATGAAGATGGAGCATAGCCAGACTATATGATTTTGTAGGGATAACTTTCTCTGGCCATGTTATTTCGAGAAGACATCATTGATTTATTAGTATGCTTGAAGTATTATCGTTTTTATGTCAATATTAAACTTTTTGAATCTTATGGATCTGAACATTCATGCCACAATAAAGAAGATTACATTAATAAATATGTTAGGTAGCATTCACACTTCATAAATTCCTTCTTTATCATTTACATACTCGAGGACGAGTAAGAATTAAGCTTGGGGATGCTGATACATTGTATCTATAATTTATGAAGTATTCATGGATGTTTACAATAATTTTATATGGTTTTGGTATGATTTGATTAGAACTAACCTGGACTGATGATGTTTTCAGCAGAACTACCGTGGTGTCATTTTTGCGCAGAAATAAAAGTTCTTGAAATAGGATGAAAACTTACGGTGATTTTTTATGGACCAAAAGAGACCCCCGAAGCACCGGAGCTGGGCCAGGAAGTGATCGAGGAGGCCACATGTGACGCCCGGATAATTAGGCGACAGTAATCTCACGTTAACGATGCCACATCACCTTGGTTACTGTTGATAAACTCGCATCGATTCAAAGCCGATTCAAATTCAAATTTAAAATGAAGTCAAATTATTATTTCTTTAAATGGTAAAACAAAAATGTTCAGTGGGATGCAAATATTCACAAACAATTTTTCATGGAAGAATTAATTTTTTCAAAATATAAAATTGTCCCTGGATATTAAAACAGTGGACCATAAACACCTTTTTTCCCATTAAATATAAACTCAAACTTAACAAATTATTTTGAACCCAAACTTTTTTGTGGCAGTGCAAAATAATGCATAGTAATTATATGGCACGGTTTTACATTTTATTAAAATATTTTGATGCAAAAGGAAAGTACTAAATAGTGTCTAAATAAATAAACAGAAAAAAATAAATGGAAAAATACTAGTAAAAAAAGAATAGAAACCTAATCTACTGGGGCCCTTGGCCCATCTATGAAAACGGCCCAGGCCAAACCCCACTTGCCTCCCACCTCTCGCTACAGGAGGCAGGGGTGCCGTGGCGGCCATCCGCCGATGATGGCCGTGCATGGCGGCCACCCACCTCCCGCCCCCCGCCTATAAACTCGTCCCCGACGCCACTGTCGAACCCTAGCCTATCCACTCCTTCCCCCGCTCTCCCTCTCTCGTTACAGAAGACGCCCGACACCACCATCGCCACCACCTCGTCGATCCGGTGGCCACCGGCCTCCCCTCGTCGCGCCAAGGCGTCCAGGAGCTTCTCCATCGTCGTCTCCTTCGCCTACGTGCTCTGAATCGAGCCGGGACAGCTCGTACACTCGCCATCGAGCTCATCTCCGTCGCGTACATCGCCGACGTTCATCGTCATTGCAGTGGCTCCAGTCCACCTCCGGCCTCCCCGACCTCGCCATCGCGCTTGCGGTGAGCCCCTTCTCTAATTCCCGGCCTTTTCCCCTTCGACCCGTGCCTTTTTACGCCGCCCCTCACCATGGCCGGAGCTCACTCGAGCTTCTATTTACGCGCGCGCCCACCAGCTGTTGATGTTGCTGCCGCTACTAGCTTGCTGTTGCTAACCTCGTCCATGTGCCTCGACCCGCGGCCGCCCGTGTGTGTGCCCGCCGTGGCATGGCCGCGCCTGCCTGCACTGCTGCCGCTCCTTGCACTGTTGCAGCTTGCTCCTGCTGCTGGCTGCTTCTCATGTCGTTACTGCCGCTGCCATGTTGACCTGTTGCCGCTGCTGTACCGCGCCCCCAACGTGCCTGTTGTCGCCCGCAGCCGCCCACGCCCTCTCCTGGTTGCGCCTCGCGCGCGCCCGTTGCTGCTACTCTGCTTCTGCTGCTCGCCTGCTACTGCTTCGGCCTATATCGCCGCTGCCGCTGCTGCTTTTGCTTCCGACTGCTCTTCACGTCGCTGCTGCTCCTGCACTGCTGCTGCTCTTGCTTGTTGCGCCGATGCTTCTTTGCTAGTGTTGCCTGCTGCCCCTAGCTATTGCTGCTGCTAATGGCCATGGCCGAGAGTGTGTGCGGTGTGTGCATGTAGTGTGTGCGTGTGTTGAGTGTGTGGCCGACCTCGTTAGTTTAGGCTATTTAGCTAGGATTAGTTTAGGACTTTTATGGACTAATTAGGGACTAATTTAATCTATGATAAGTAGTCCCATGGGTTCAATTAGACTAGTTATTAAATTAGTTATCCTAATAGAAAATGACATGTGGACCCATTGTTAGTTTAAATAAAAACAAATTTTCAGAAAAGTCTAAGTCAATGACATGTGGCCCCTTACACTGTTCATATGTTGACTAGTCAACATTTGACTGGGTCAACCCAACCCCACTGGTCCCACTGTCATACACTACGGCTAGAATAACACTAGGTGACAAAAGTATTTTCGCTGTTTCATTTTTGAATTTATATAGAAAATCATTTTAAACTTCAATTCATATAAAATTCAACCATAGCTCGGATGAAAATACTTTATACATGAAAGTTTCTCAGAACGACAAGGCAAATCCAAATACACAGCTCGTTCGTCCGCCACACATCCTAGCATAGCAATCACGCAACTTTCCCCCTTCGGTTCATCTGTCCGAGAACGCGAAACACCGGGGATACTTTCCAGGATGTTTCGCCCCTTCGTCGGTATCACCTCCTACCGCGTTAGGGCACACCTAGCACCGCGCACTGTCATGTCATGTATCGTCATGCTTATGTTTCCATTATATTTATTGTTTCTTCCCCCTCTTCTCTCCTTAGACACCGAGACCGAAGCCGCTGCTACCCAGTACGACTACGGTGTTGACGACCGCTCCTTCTCGGCTGAGCTTCCAGGCAAGCCCCCCCCCCTTGATCACCAGATACCGCCTATTCCTTCTCTCTACTACTTGCATTAGAGTAGTGTAGCATGTTACTGCTTTCGGTTAATCCTATTCTGCTGCATAGCCTGTCATTGTTGCTACAGTTGTTACCCTTACCTGCAATCCTAAATGCTTAGGACAGGATGCTAGTATCCATCAGTGGCCCTACATTCTTGTCCGTCTGCCATGTTATACTATCGGGTCGTGATCACTCAGGAGGTGATCACGGGTATATACATATATACATACATACTATACAAGTGGTGACTAAAAGTCGGGTCGGCTCGTTGAGTACCCACATGTGATTCCGATGTGGGGGCTGAAAGGACAGCTGGCTCCATCCAGGTAGTGGTGGGCCTGAGTTCCCGACGGCCCCCGACTGTTACTTTGTGGTGGAGCGACAGGGCAGGTTGAGACCACCTAGGAGAGGGGTGGGCCTGGCCCTAGTCGGCGTCTGCGATTACTTCATAATAACACGCTTAACGAGATCTTGGTATTTGATCTGAGTTGGGTCGTTGACCTTATACGCACTAACCACCACGTGGGACAAGATATGGGCAACCGGCGTCGTGGTATCAGCCGAAGCCTTCGTGACGTCAACGATTGAGCGGCGCGCGCCGGATTTGACCGTAAGCCTGCGCTTGTATTAAGGGGGCTAGGTATGCTTCCGGTCGCCCTCGTAATGTGCAGGTGTGCAATGGGCGATCGGCCCAGACCCCTGCGCCATAGGATTTAGACCGACGTGCTGACCTCTCTGTTGTGCCTAGGTAGGGCTGCGATGTGTTGATCTTCCAAGGCCGGGCATGACTCAGGAAAGTGTGTCCGGCCAAAGGGGATCGAGCGTGTTGGGTAATTAATGTGGTGCGCCCCTGCAGGGAAGTTTATCTATTTGAATAGCTGTGATCTTCGGTAACAGGATGACTTGGAGTTGTACCTTGACCTTATAACAACTAGAACCGGATACTTAATAAAACACACCCTTCCAAGTGCCAGATACAATCCGGTGATTGCTCCCTAACAGTGGCGACGAGGAGAGGATCGCCGGGTAGGATTATGCTATGCGATGCTACTTCGTGAACTTACCATCTACTCTCTTCTACATGCTGCAAGATGGAGGCTGCCAGAAGCGTAGTCTTCGACAGGACTAGCTATCCCCCTCTTATTCTAGCATTCTGCAGTTCACTCCACCAATATTGCCTATTTACATAGATACCCCTGCATATGTAGTGTAGATCCTTGCTTGCGAGTACTTTGGATGAGTACTCATGGTTGCTTTTCTCCCTCTTTCCCCCTTTTCCTTTCATCTCGGTTGTCGTAACCAGATGCTGGAGCCCAGGAGCCAGATGCCACCATCGACGACGACTCCTACTACACTGCGGGTGCCTACTACTACGTGCAGGCCGCTGACGACGACCAGGAGTAGTTTAGGAGGATCCCGGGTAGGAGGCCTGCGCCCCTTTCGATCTGTATCCCCAGTTTGTGCTAGCCTTCCTAAGGAAAACTTGTTTAACTTATGTTTGTACTCAGATATTGTTGCTTCCGGTGACTCGTCTATGATCGAGCACTTGTATTCGAGCCCTCGAGGCCCCTGGCTTGTATTATGATGCTTGTACGACTTATTTTATTTTTAGAGTTGTGTTGTGATATCTTCCCGTGAGTCCCTGATCTTGATCATACACGTTTGCATGTATGATTAGTGTACGATTGAATCGGGGGTGTCACAAGTTGGTATCAGAGCCGACTGCCTATAGGAATCCGCTTCCACACTCCTTGGTCGAAGTTGAGTCTAGTCGATGAAAATTGTTTTACTAAAATGGTTGTGCGGCCCATGGGCCCTCGTCGCCATTGGGTGGTATAAGGATCTTTTACTCCTCGATCCTTACTCTAGGACTCTGATCTCTCTTCTATTCGGGTTAAATGAATTTACTAACTCTGACTCTAGGTTCTCGTAACTACTACCTCCCGGAGGGCCCCTTATCATAGATAATCGCCCGCTGCACCAGAAGATTCCGAAGATACTCTCCGATGTTCCCCTGAGACTTGGTGCCTATTGCTTTTGCAATTCCCTATCATCGATATACCCCTATGGATAACCACATACACTTGCCATTCATACAATCATTCCTCGTTGATCTTCTTATTACAAGATACCCTGAAATTCTCTCTATTGTTCAAGTATACTTTGTGCCTACTGCCTTGCAGTTCCTTGCCACATAAATACCCCTACGGATAATTCCTCGCACTTGCCGAGTATCCGCTCATCCCTAGCTGTTCATGTGTTTCACAAAAGTCCTCGGAATACCATTCGACTTTCTGAAGATCCTTAGCAGCCCATTGCTCTTGATTTCCTTTCCTTCTTGCATTATGGTTAAGTCCACACTTCTAGTGATCTCTGTTGACATCCTCTATCACTATCATTTCGAGTCACTTGATTTGATATGTTGCGAATGCTCGCAATCCTCAATCAGATCCTAGAATTCATCCTTCCGGCTCAGACGTCATTTTGAACATGAGTGGATCACAACCAATCAAATTGACATCGATTGTACCCCTAAGGCTATTCAACTTATCCATCCCTAATCAAAGCATTGCTTCTGATCCCTTGTCTTGGAATTCATAATTCCTTTCCATTTAAGCTTTGAGTTAGTCAGTTGTTTCTAAAATCTGATGCACTTGCATTCCTTCTTCCTTTGATAGAGTACCGATACTCACATCAGCTCTGTTGTAGACCATCAAACCTCTTGTTGGATTATTATCCAATAGTGTCCTTCGTTTTTAAATAACCTTTTGAGCCTTTCCACGGATATATAAAGCCTTTGCTAAATTGTATCATCTGTTTCCTTAACCATGCTCTGTTTTCGAGCTGGTGGTATTAACTATTAAAGCTAGCTTGTGGTATATGTTTCCACGATACCCTGACGGGTTGAACCTATGCATTCCTTAGTATGTGTGAACTCGAAAGTTTTCATGAGTCATACTCTTCTGGTATTTTTCTAGATAAAATTTCAACACTACAACTTCTTCGAAAGTGAGAGGTGAATGGAAGGTTATACATTGAAGAACTGGGAGTCGACCTTGAACTTTGTGTTCATGCCCATGGACACAATGTAGATCCTGCTACCTCTTGAGCACTGTGTTGGATTTCCTTGAAGAGGAAAGGATGATGCAGCAAAGTAGCATAAGTATTTCCCTCAATTTTTGAGAACCAAGGTATCAATCCAGTAGGAGGCTACGCGCGAGTCCCTCGTACCTACACAAAACAAATAACTCCTTGCAACCAACGCGATAAGGAGTTGTCAATCCCTTCACGGTCACTTACGAGAGTGAGATCTGATAGATATGATAGGATAATATTTTTGGTATTTTTGAGATAAAGATGCAAAGTAAAATAAAAGCAAAGTAAAAAAATCAAAGGAAATAACTAAGTGTTGGAAGATGAATATGATGAAGATAGACCCGGGGGCCATAGGTTTCACTAGTGGCTTCTCTCAAGAGCATAAGTATTTTACGGTGGGTGAACGAATTACTGTTGAGCAATTGACAGAATTGAGCATAGTTATGAGAATATCTAGGTATGATCATGTATATAGGCATCACATCCGAGACAAGTAGACTGACTCCTGCCTGCATGTACTACTATTACTCCACTCGTCGACCGCTATCCAGCATGCATCTAGAGTATTAAGTTTATAAAAACAGAGTAACGCCTTAAGCAAGATGACATGATGTAGAGGGATAAATTCATGCAATATGATAAAAAAACCATCTTGTTATCCTCGATGGCAACAATACAATACGTGCCTTGCTGCCCCTACTGTCACTGGGAAAGGACACCGCAAGATTGAACCCAAAGCTAAGCACTTCTCCCATTGCAAGAAAGATTAATCTAGTAGGCCAAACCAAACTGATAATTCGAAGAGACTTGCAAAGATAACCAATCATACATAAAAGAATTCAGAGAAGATTCAAATATTTTTCATAGATAATCTCGATCATAAACCCACAATTCATCGGTCTCAACAAACACACCGCAAAAACAAGATTACAACGAATAGATCTCCATGAGAGAGGGGGAGAACATTGTATTGAGATCCAAAAAGAGAAAAGAAGCCATCTAGCTACTAACTATGGACCTGAAGGTCTGAGGTAAACTACTCACACTTCATCGGGGAGGCTATGGTGATGATGTAGAAGCCTTCCGTGATGGATGCCCCCTCCGGCGGAGCTCCGGAATAGGCCCCAAGATGGGATCTCGTGGGTACAGAAGGTTGCGGTGGTGGAATTAGGATTTTGGCTCCGTATCTGATCGTTTGGGGGTACGTAGGTGGAGCAACAGGGGGCCCACGAGGGTGGAGGGTGCGCCCTGGGGGGTGGGTGCGCGCCCTACCTCGTGGCCTCCTCTCTTGTTTCTTGACGTAGGGTCCAAGTCTCCCGGATCATAATATTCCTAAAAATCACGTTCCCGAAGGTTTCATTCCGTTCGGACTCCGTTTGATATTCCTTTTTTGCGAAACCCTGAAATAGGCAAAAAAACAGCAATTCTGGGTTGGGCCTCCGGTTAATAGGTTAGTCCCAAAAATAATATAAAAGTGGATAATAAAGCCCAATAATGTCCAAAACAGTAGGTAATATAGCATGGAGCAATCAAAAATTATAGATACGTTGGAGACTTATCAGGCATCCCCAAACTTAATTCCTGCTCGTCCTTGAGTAGGAAATGATAAAAACAGAATTTTTGATGTGGAGTGCTACTTGGAATAATTTCGATGTAATTCTTCTTAATTGTGGTATGAATATTCAGATCCGAAAGATTCAATACAAAAGTTCGTATTGACATAAAATAATAATACTTCAAGCATACTAGCAAAGCAATCATGTCTTCTCAAAATAACATGGCCAAATAAAGTTATCCCTACAAAATCATATAGTCTGGCTATGCTCTATCTTCACCACACAAAGCATTTAAATCATGCACAACCCCGATGAAAAGCCAAGCAATTGTTTCATACTTTTGACATTCTCAAACTTTTTCAATCTTCACGCAATACATGAGCGTGAGCCCTGGATATAGCACTATGTGTGGAATAGAACGGTGGTTGTGGAGAAGACAAAAAGGGAAAAGATAGTCTCACATCAACTAGGCGTATCAACGGGCTATGGAGATGCCCATTAATAGATATCAATGTGAGTGAGTAGGGATTGCCATGCAACGGATGCACTAGAGCTATAAGTATATGAAAGCTCAACAAAAGAAACTAAGTGGGTGTGCATCCAACTCGCTTGCTCACGAAGACCTAGGGCATTTTGAGGAAGCCCATCATTGGAATATACAAGCCAAGTTCTATAATGAAAAAATTCCCACTAGTATATGAAAATGACAATATGAGAGACTCTCTATCATGAAGATCATGGTGCTACTTTGAAGCACAAGTGTGGTATAAGGATAGTAACATTGACCCTTCTCTCTTTTTCTCTCATTTTTTTATTTAGGCCTTTTCTCTTTTTTTATGGCCTCTTTTTTTTAGTCCGGAGTCTCTTCCCAACTTGTGGAGGAATCATAGTCTCCATCATCCTTTCCTCACTTGGGACAATGCTCTAATAATGATGATCATCACACTTTTATTTTCTTTCAACTCAACAATTACAACTCGATACTTAGAAAAAAATATGACTCTATATGAATGCCTCCGACGGTGTACCAGGATATGCAATGAATCAAGAGTGACATGTATGAAAGATTATGAACGGTGGCTTTGCCACAAATACAATGTCAACTACATGATCATGCAAAGCAATATGACAATGATGGAGCGTGTCATAATAAACGGAATGGTGGAAAGTTGCATGGCAATATATCTCGGAATGGCTATGGAAATGCCATGGTAGGTAGGTATGGTGGCTGTTTTGAGGAAGGTATATGGTGGGTGTATGATACCGGCGAAAAGTGCATGGTATTAGAGAGGCTAGCAGTGGTGGAAGGAAGAAAGTGCGTATAATCCACAGACTCAACATTAGTCATAAAGAACTCATATACTTATTGCAAAAATCTACAAGTTATCAAAGCAAAGTATTGTGTGCATGCTCCTAGGGGGGTAGATTGGTAGGAAAAGACCATCGCTCGTCCCCGTCCGCCACTCATAAGGAAGACAATCAATAAATAAATCATGCTCCGACTTCATCAAATAATGGTTCACCATACATGCATGCTACGGGAATCACAAACTTCAACACAAGTATTTCTCAAATTCACAACTACTCAACTAGCATGACTCTAATATCACCATCTTTATATCTCAAAACAATTATCAAGCATCAAACTTTTCTTAGTATTCAACACACTCATAAGAAAGTTTTTACAAATCTTGAATACCAAGCATATTAGGATTTAAGCAAATTACCATGCTATTTAAGACTCTCAAAATAATCTAAGAGAAGCATGAGAGATCAATAGTTTCTATAAAACAAATCCACCACCGTGCTCTAAAAGATATAAGTGAAGCACATAGAGTATCCTAATAATTTCCAAATCATGTGTGACTCTCTCAAAAGGTGTGTACAGCAAGGATGATTGTGTTAAACTAACAAACAAAGACTCAAATCATACAAGATGCTCCAAGCAAAACACATATCATGTGGTGAATAAAAATATAGCTCCAAGTAAAGTTACCGATGGAAGTAGACGAAAGAGGGGATGCCTTCCGGGGCATCCCCAAGCTTTGGCTTTTTGGTGTCCTTAGATTTTATTGGGGGTGCCATGGGCATCCCCAATCTTAGCCTCTTTCCACTCCTTGTTCCATAATCCATCAAAATCTTTCACCCAAAACTTGAAAACTTCACAACATAAAACTCAACAGAAATCTCGTGAGCTCCGTTAGTGAAAGAAAACAAAAGACCACTTCAAGGTACTGTAATGAACTCATTCTTTATTTATATTGGTGTTAAACCTACTGTATTCCAACTTCTCTATGGTTTATAAACTATTTTACTAGCCATAGGTTCATCAAAATAAGCAAACAACACACGAAAAACAGAATTTGTCAAAAACAGAACAGTCTGTAGTAATCTGTAACTAATGCACACTTCTGGAACTCCAAAAAAAATACCAAAATAGGAAGACGTAGAAAATTTGTTTATTGATCAGCAGAAATTGGAATCAGTATTTTATCACATTCTGGTAATGTTTAACAATTGTTTTCGCGAACAGAAAGTTTCTGGAAATTACAGCAAGATCAAATAACTATCATCCAAGAAGATCCTATAGGTCTAACTTGGCACAAACACTAATTAAAACATAAAAGCACATCCAACAAGAGGCTAGATCAAAGATTTATTCCTAAAAAGAAGCAAAAGGCAAAAAAACTAAAAATAAATTGGGTTGCCTCCCAACAAGCGCTATCGTTTAACGCCCCTAGCTAGGCATAATAGCAAGGATAGATCTAGGTATTGCCATCTTTGGTAGGCAATCCATAAGTGTCTCTCATGATAGATTCATATGGTAATTTTATTTCTTCGTAGGGAAGTGTTCCATGTCTTTCTTTAATGGAAACTGGAATCTAATATTCCCTTCCTTCATATCAATAATTGCACCAACCGTTCTAAGGAAAGGTCTACCAAGAATAATAGGGCATGAAGGATTGCAATCTATATCAAGAATGATAAAATCTACGGGCACATAATTCCTATTTGCAACAATAATAACATCATTAATTCTTACCATAGGTTTCTTAATAGTGGAATCCGCATGGTGCAAGTTTAGAGAGCAATCATCAAAATCACGGAAATCTAGCAAATCACATAAGGTTTTGGGAATAGTGGAAACACTAGCACCCAAATCACACAAAGCATAGAACTCATGATCTTTAATTTTAATTTTAATAGTTGGTTCCCACTCATCATAAAGTATTCTAGGGATAGAAACTTTCAACTCAAGTTTTTCTTCATAAGATTGCATCAAAGCATCAACGATATGTTCGGTAAAGGCTTTATTTTGACTATAAGCATGAGGAGAATTTAGCACGGATTGCAACAAGGAAATGCAATCAATCAAAGAGCAATTTACATAATTAAATTCCTTTAAATCCAAAATAGTGGGTTTAGCAACATCTAGGGTTTTGATTTCTTCAATCCCACTTTTATCACTTTTAGCATCAAAATCTAAAAACTCCGAATTTTTAGAACGCCTTCTAGGTAAAGGTGGATCATATTCAGTCCCATCATTAGCAAGATTCATATTGAAAAACAAAGATTTAATAGGGGACACATCAATAACTTTTAAATCTTCATCTTTATTTTCAAAGGAACTAGAAGAACACGCTCTTATAAAGGCATCTTTCGTAGCACGCATCCTAGCGGTTCTTTCTTTGCACTCATCAATGGAAATTCTCATGGATTTGAGAGACTCATTGATATTATGCTTAGCAGGAATAGATCTAAGCTTTAAAGAATCAACATCAAGAGAAATTCTATCAACGTTCCTAGCCAAATCATCAACTTTATGCAATTTCTCTTCAAGCAAAGCATTGAAATTCTTTTGCGAATTCATAAAATCTTTAAAACTAGTCTCAAATTCAGAGGGCATTTTATTAAAATTTCCATAAGAGTTGTTGTAGGAATTTCCATAATTATTAGAGGGATTACTAGGATAAGGCCTAGGATTGAAGTTTCCTCTATACGCGTTGTTACCAAAATTATTCCTACCAACAAAATTCACATCCATAGATTCATTATTATTCTCAATCAAAGTAGACAAGGGCATATCATTAGGATCAGAATAAACACTCTTACTAGCAAATAGTTTCATAAGTTCATCCATCTTTTCACTCAAAACATTAATTTCTTCTATCGCATGCACTTTTTTATTAGTGGATCTTTCATTGTGCCATTGAGAATAATTAACCATAATATTATCTAGGAGTTTAGTAGCTTCTCCTAAAGTGATTTCCATAAAAGTGCCTCCCACGGCCGAATCTAAAAGATTTCTAGAAGGAAAATTCAATCCGACATAAAATTTTTGTATAATCATCCACAAATTTAAGCCATGAGTAGGGCAATTACGTATCATTAATTTCATCCTCTCCCAAGCTTGTGCAACATGTTCATGATCAAGTTGCTTAAAATTCATAATATCGTTTCTAAGAGAGATGATCTTAGTGGGAGGGAAATACTTAGAGATAAAAGCATCTTTGCACTTGTCCCAAGAATCAATACTATTTTTAGGCAAAGACGAAAACCAAGCTTTAGCACGATCTCTAAGCGAAAAATGAAATAGCTTCAGTTTAACAATATCATTATCAACGTATTTCTTCTTTTGCATATCACACAAATCAACGAAGCTATTTAAATGAGTAGCGGCATCTTCACTAGGAAGGCCGGCGAATTGATCTTTCATGACAAGATTCAAAAAAGCAACATTGATTTCACAAAATTCAGAATCGGTAAGAGGAGCAATCGTAGTGCTAAGGAAATCATTGTTGTTGGTATTGGTAAAGTCACACAATTTGGTATTATCTTGAGCCATCATGACAAACAAGCAATCCAACACACGCACAAACAAAAAGCAAGCGAAAAAGAAGGCAAACAGAAAAGAGAGGGCGAATAAAACGGCAAGGGTGAAGTGGGGGAGAGGAAAACGAGAGGCAAATGGCAAATAATGTAATGCGAGAGATAAGGGATTGTGATGGGTACTTGTATGTTGAATTTTGCGTAGACTCCCCGACAACGGCGCCAGAAATCTTCTTGCTACCTCTTGAGCACTGCGTTGGATTTCCTTGAAGAGGAAAGGATGATGCAGCAAAGTAGCATAAGTATTTTCCTCAGTTTTTGAGAACCAAGGTATCAATCCAATAGGAGGCTACGCGCGAGTCCCTCGTACCTACACAAAACAAATAACTCCTCGCAACTAACGCGATAAGGGGTTGTCAATCCCTTCATGGTCACTTATGAGAGTGAGATCTAATAGATATGATAGGATAATATTTTTGGTATTTTTGTGATAAAGATGCAAAGTAAAATAAAAGCAAAGTTAAAAAGCGAAGGAAATGACTAAGTGTTGGAAGATTAATATGATGAAGATAGACCCGGGGGCCATAGGTTTCACTAGTGGCTTCTCTCAAGAGCATAAGTATTTTATGGTGGGTGAACGAACTACTGTTGAGCAATTGACAGAATTGAGCATAGTTATGAGAATATCTAGGTATGATCATGTATATAGGCATCACGTCCGAGACAAGTAGACCGACGCCTGCCTGCATCTACTACTATTGCTCCACTCATCGACCGCTATCCAGCATGCATCTAGAGTATTAAGTTCATAAAAACAGAGTAACGCCTTAAGCAAGATGACATGATGTAGAGGGATAAATTCATGCAATATGATAAAAAAACCATCTTGTTATCCTCGATGGCAACAATACAATACGTGCCTTGCTGCCCCTACTGTCACTGGGAAAGGACACCGCAAGATTGAACCCAAAGCTAAGCACTTCTCCCATTGCAAGAAAGATCAATCTAGTAGGCCAAACCAAACTGATAATTCAAAGAGACTTGCAAAGATAACCAATCATACATAAAAGAATTCAGAGAAGATTCAAATATTGTTCATATATAATCTCGATCATAAACCCACAATTCATCGGTCTCAACAAACACACCGCAAAAACAAGATTACAACGAATAGATCTCCATGAGAGAGGGGGAGAACATTGTATTGAGATCCAAAAAGAGAAAAGAAGCCATCTAGCTACTAACTATGGACCTGAAGGTCTGAGGTAAACTACTCACACTTCATCGGAGAGGCTATGGTGATGATGTAGAAGCCTTCCGTGATGGATGCCCCCTCCGGCGGAGCTCCGGAACAGGCCCCAAGATGAGATCTCGTGGGTACAGAAGGTTGCGGCGGTGGAATTAGGTTTTTGGCTCCATATCTGATCGTTTGGGGGTACGTAGGTATATATAGGAGGAAGGAGTACGTCGTCGGAGCAACAGGGGGCCCACGAGGGTGGAGGGTGCGCCCTGGGGGGTGGGCGTGCCCCCTACCTCGTGGCCTCCTCTCTTGTTTCTTGACGTAGGGTCCAAGTCTCCCGGATCATAGTCTTCCTAAAAATCACGGTCCCGAAGGTTTCATTCCGTTTGGACTCCGTTTGATATTCCTTTTCTGCGAAACTCTGAAATAGGCAAAAAACAACAATTCTGGGTTGGGCCGCCGGTTAATAGGTTAGTCCCAAAAATAATATAAAAGTGGATAATAAAGCCCAATAATGTCCAAAACAGTAGATAATATAGCATGGAGCAATCAAAAATTATAGATATGTTGGAGACGTATCAGATCCTACCATAGAAGCTTCTGGTAATAATAACTATTTCGTCGATATAATATCATCTGGTATCTGTGAATTGATCCTATGCAATCATGGTTCCGACCATATTTTCTCTTTGATCCCATCTCTCGGAAAAGTTAAAGCACTTGTCTTTTGCAAGTCAATACACCAGTCCAACCTCTACCTTGATCTACTGTCGAGTATTACCCTCTCGTATCTCGAGAATATCTAAGAACTGTGTTGCATCTTATGAGTCTTCATCAGCTATTATTTCTCACTGATTCCAATTTTTCATGGGTTCTGAGTTGTTAGTCGCTCAAGAACACTGGTAAGTCAACCTATTCCGCACTCTGGTTCGATAACTCTAAGTAATATTCGTTGCTTATGAGTTTAATAATCCTTCAAGTCATTCCTAGCCTGCCTGATCGGCTATATCATTATTGTGCTAAATTTTAACTGCGCTACCTGGTCCTTCTTTCCGGAGCACAATTTTCGACGATGAGCTAACCTTACGTCGATCTTCCTCCTCATATAATTTCGCCTTAAAACAGCAAGCTTGATTTCAAGTTTGTGTCGTATTTGTGGCTCCAAAAATCTTTTGTTGCATCAGTCCTTTTGCTTGATGCAGTCGTTGTTCAATTGCTTCTTCTTGGATCCTCTCGACGTCAAATTGTCATGATCATCATCAACATTTTGACTCCTTCCGGGATTCAATGGAATTCTTGATGATAAGTGCCATCCTTGTTCCTTGGTAATTTGAGTTACCATCAACAACATCCTTACCTTCCTTTCATCACAAACTTGTTCATGTTATGGATGCAACTTGCTATCCAGCTTGTATTATGATCTACCTTGAAGTATTACTGCCTTTTTGTCAAGGATGTTGTGAGAATTTCACCACCTATTGAGAATTCTTGATATAAGTGATACTTCACCATCACCATTCTTTTCTTGGTCCCCGTGTTGTTCCTAACAGGAATACCGACAGATGGACTAGTAATTTTAAAACTTCTAGCAACCTTATTGCTTTGAAGTTAATGGTCAACATTTCATTCTTAGAGCATTGGTTATTGAATCGCCATTCTAACATTGATTGTGCTACCTAAGTCTGTATTTCGGGTGCACCGTCAACCAATGTTTAATCGTGTATGTTTCCTTGAGCATACGTCATTATATCATTTGAACTGACAAAAGTTATCTCCTTGTTCACATAATTGTGGAAATCCATCTTTTGGAAATCTCGATGAATTATCACTGAGTTCATCAGCCACCTCCTCATTCTCTCCTTGATTTAATAATGAACTCATGATTCGGAACTTGCTTCCATAGTTCATTTACCGAGAATCTTACAATGTCGTCTCGTCAATTTGTGTTGCACCTTTTCTTCTCAGGTATCCTGAGTATGAGGTATCCTGACATCAATCCGAACTGAATCTCGGTCAGATATGATGGTTGGGACATTTTCCAAAAGTCATAACATTGGTCTTTATGTGACCCGGTAAGGTGATGTCGTGACTAGCACACCTGGCCGGAGGCCCTATTGTTATAGTTCTTCCTTTTAGCAATGTTAACCATTCTTCCATGAGGAAATTGAAAGACTTATTCTATAAGTTGTTCCTGATGAATCCATTGAGTATCCAAAGTCCGACCTTTGCTTGAAGACCATGTCAATGCTATCTCGAAGCATGTCTGTGGTACTCCGATTTTCAACAAGAACATTTGAAGCCCAATGCTAAATGTTTCTTGCTGAATTATCCAAACACCATTGTAGGGGTAATGTCATGAAATTTCTCTCCCCTTACCTAAAGGGTTTTCTACTTTCTATCCTGTCATGGATATCATGTTCTGCTTGTCCTTCGAAGGATATACCCCTGAAATGTGTGTTTAAACACGTTGTCCTTTACGTTGTTCTGTTTAATCTGATGATCACATTTCCCTTTCCATTGTTTTGGTTAACCTTTCTTGTGATCTATATGATCTAAACAGTAATATTCTTCTGCTTATGTAAACACATCAGTGCACAACTCTGTCAGTAGGACCCCATTACTATTGCTGATAACATTCCGGGAACCACCAATGGACAAGAACTTTGCCTATTGGTCCGCCTCGTTCAACGAGCAGGAAAATGGTTCTCTTCGTCCCTCGTCCTTGGTATCAATGTTGTTGCCGACATAACTGACAGGCTATCCTCTATTCCTCTGACATGCCTTGCTTACATGATCGTGCAAGACGTCACCACCCTTCCTACTTTTAACCCCATGGTGGGCCCATAACCCACAGTTCCACAGGATCGAAACATGACTCTCCTATACACCCCCTATTTCCAAAGTTATTCCTCATGCTTGGCTTCGTATGTAATTCACGAGCCACCTTCCGAGAGATCATCAATTTTGGTATCAGAGACAATACTTATTCCCGTTGCTTTGAACCCCTTTCACGCCCTATTTCAAGCATCGAACGATTGCCTACCCACTCAAAACTTCCCATGATACCTCCTAACTTTGCTCTCTATATTTTCTTAAGTTAAAACTCGAGAGTTACTTTCTGGCGCCTTCCCAAATGTTAGCTACCAGATAGTCAACCTTGCAGGTGCATTCTCCCGGAATACCCATCCTTTATTCTTTCTTAAGTACGATGGAATTCCTGAAGAAAGAATACCGACTTCATCAGGATGACCATAAGCAGAGAAATGAAGACATCGGTGTAATGGACCGACCTCTTCGAGAAGAGCAACCAAGACCGAGAAGACCCGTTAGATTTTTCGTAACCCAATCCCTCCCCCCTTACTCCCCTCCTAAATCTCGGGACGAGATTTCTTGTAGTGGAGGAGAATTGTGACGCCCGGATAATTAGGCTACAATAATCCCACGTTAATGATGCCACGTCACCTCGGTTACTATTGATAAACTCGCGTTGATTCGAAGCCGACTCAAATTCAAATTTAAAATGAAGTCAAATTATTATTTCTTCAAATGGTAAAAAAATGTTCAGTGGGATGCAAATATTCACTAACAATTTTTCATGAAAGAATTAACATTTTTTAAAATATAAAATTGTCCCTATATATTAAAACAGTGGACCAACAACACCTTTTTCCCATTAAATATAAACTCAAACTTAATAAATTATTTTGAACCCAAACTTTTTTGTGGCAGTGCAAAATAATGCATAGTAATTATATGGCAAGGTTTTACATTTTATAAAAGTATTTTGATGCAAAAGGAAGGTGCAAAATAGTAGCTAAATAAATAAACAGAAAAATACTAGTAAAAAAAGAATAGAAACCTAATCTACTGGGGCCCTTGGCCCATCTATGAAAACGGCCCAGGCCAACCCCCACTTGCCTCCCACCTCTCGGTACAGGAGGCAGGGGTGTCGTGGCGGCCATCCGCCGGCGATGGCCGTGCATGGCGTCCATCCACCTCCTGTCCCCCGCCTATAAACTCGTCCCCGACGCCACTGTCGAACCCTAGCCTATCCACTCCTTCCCCGCTCTCCCTCTCCCGTTACAGAAACCGCCCGACACCACCATCGCCACCACCTCGTCGATCCGGTGGCCATCGGCCTCCCCTCGTCGCGCCAAGGCGTCCAGGAGCTTCTCCATCGTTGTCTCCTTCGCCTATGTGCTCTGAATCGAGCCGGGACAGCTCGTACGCTCGCCATCGAGCTCATCTCTGTCGTGTACATCGTCGACGTTCATCGTCGTTGCCGCGGCTCCGGTCCACCTCCGGCCTCCCCGACCTCGCCATCGCGCTTGCGGTGAGCCCCTCCTCCGATTCCCGGCCTTTTCCCCTTCGATCCGTGCCTTTTTACGCCGCCCCTCACCATGGCCGGAGCTTGCCCGAGCTTCCGTTTACACGCGCGCCCACCAGCTGTTGACGTTGCTGCCATTACTTGCTTGCCGTTGCTAACCTCGTCTGTGCGCCTCGACCCGCGGCCGCCCGTGCGTGTGCCCGCCGTGGCATGGCCGCGCTCGCCTGCGCTGCTGCCGCTCCTTGCACTGCTGCAGCTTGCTCCTGCTGCTGGCTGCTTATCCTGCCGTTGCTGCCGCTGCCGTGTTGACCTGCTGCCGCTGCTGCACCGCGCCCCCACCATGTCTGTCATCGCCCGCAGCCACCCACGCCCTCTCCTGGTTGCGCCTCACGCGCTCCCATTGCTGCTACTCTGCTTCTGCTTCTCGCCCGCTACTGCTTCGGCCTATAGCGCCGCTGCCGCTGCTGCTTTTGCTTCCTGCTGCTCTTGCCGTCATCGCTGCTCTTGCACTGCTGCTGCTCTTGCTTGTTGCACCGCTGCTTCTTTGCTAGTGTTGCCTGCTGCCCCTAGCTACTGCTGCTGCTAATGGCCATGGCCGAGAGTGTGTGTGGTGTGTGCGTGTGTTGAGTGTGTGGCCGGCCTCGTTAGTTTAGGCTATTTAGCTAGGATTAGTTTAGGACTTCTATGGACTAATTAGGGACTAATTTAATCTATGATAAGTAGTCCCATGGGTTCAATTAGACTAGTTATTAAATTAGTTAGCCTAATAGAAAATGACATCTGGACCCATTGTTAGTTTAAATAAAAACAAATTTTCAGAAAAGTCTAAGTCAATGACATGTGGCCCCTTACACTGTTCATATGTTGACTAGTCAACATTTGATTGGGTCAACCCAACCCGACTGGTCCCACTGTCATACACTACGGCTAGAATAACACTAGGTGACAAAAGTATTTCGTTGTTTCATTTTCGAATTAATATAGAAAATCATTTTAAACTTAAATTCATATAAAATTAAACCGTAGCTTGGATGAAAATACTTTATACATGAAAGTTGCTCAGATCGACGAGACGAATCCGAATACACAGCCCGCTCGTCTGCCACACATCCCTAGCATAGCAAACACGCAACTTTCCCCCTCCGGTTCATCTGTCCGAGAAAGCGAAACACCGGGGATATTTTCCAGGATGTTTCCCCCCTTCGTCGGTATCACCTCCTACCATGTTAGGGCACACCTAGCACCGCGCATTGTCATGTCATACATTGTCATGCTTATGTTTGCATTATATTTATTGTTTCTTCCCCCTCTTCTCTCGTTAGACACCGAGACTGACGCCGCTGCTACCCAGAACGACTACGGTATTGACGACCTCTCCTTCTCGGCTGAGCTTCCAGGCAAGCCCCCCCCCAACTTGATCACCAGATATCGCCTATTCCTTCTCTCTACTGCTTGCATTAGAGTAGTGTAGCATGTTACTGCTTTCGGTTAATCCTATTCTGCTGCATAGCATGTCATTGTTGCTATAGTTGTTACCCTTACCTGCAATCCTAAATGCTTAGTACAGGATGCTAGTATCCATCAGTGGCCCTACATTCTTGTCCGTCTGCCATGCTATACTATCTGGCCGTGATCACTCGGGAGGTGATCACACGTATATACATATATACATACATACTATACAGGTGGTGACTAAAAGTCGGGTCGGCTCGTTGAGTACCCGCATGTGATTCCGATGTGGGGGCTGAAAGGACAGGTGGATCCATCCAGGTAGTGGTAGGCCTGAGTTCCCGACGGCCCCCGACTGTTACTTTGTGGCGGAGCGACAGGGCAGGTTGAGACCACCTAGGAGAGAGGTGGGCCTAGCCCTGGTCGGCGTCCGCGGTTACTTCATAATAACATGCTTAACGAGATCTTGGTATTTGATCTGAGTTGGGTCGTTGACCTTATACGCACTAACTGCCACGTAGGACAAGATATGGGCAACCGACGTCGTGGTATCAGTGGAAGCCTTTGTGACGTCAGCGACTGAGCGGCGCGCGCCGGATTGGACCGTTAGCTTGCGCTTGTATTAAGGAGGCTAGGTATGCTTCCGGTCGCCCTCGCAATGTGCAGGTGTGCAATGGGCAATAGGCCCAGACCCCTGTGCCATAGGATTTAGACCGACGTGCTGAACTCTCTGTTGTGCCTAGGTAGGGCTATGACGTGTTGATCTTCCAAGGTCGGGCATGACTCAGGAAAGTGTGTCTGGCCAAAGGGGATCAAGCGTGTCGGGTAATGTGGTGCACACCTGCAGGGAAGTTTATCTATTCAAATAGTCGTGATCTTTGGTAACAGAACGACTTGGAGTTGTACCTTGACCTTATAACAACTAGAACCGGATACTTAATAAAACACACCCTTCCAAGTGCCAGATACAACCGGTGATCACTCTCTAACAGGGCGACGAGGAGAGGATCGCTGGGTAGGATTATGCTATGCGATGCTACTTGGTGAACTTACCATCTACTCTCTTCTACATGCTGCAAGATGGAGGCTGCCAAAAGCGTAGTCTTCGACAGGACTAGCTATCCCCCTCTTATTCTGGCATTCTGCAGTTCAATCCACCGGTATTGCCTCTTTACATAGATACCCCTGCATATGTAGTGTAGATCCTTGCTTGCAAGTACTTTGGATGAGTACTCACGGTTGCTTTTCTCCCTCGTTTCCCCTTTTCCTTTCCTCTCGGTTGTCGTAACCAGATGTTGGAGCCCAAGAGCCAGACGCCACTGTCGACGACGACTCTTGCTACACCGCGGGTGCCTACTACTACGTGCAGGCCGCTGACGACGACCAGGAGTAGCTTAGGAGGATCCCAGGCAGGAGGCTTGCGCCTCTTTCGATCTGTATCCCCACTTTGTGCTAGCCTTCTTAAGGCAAACTTGTTTAACTTATGTCTGTACTCAGATATTGTTGCTTCCGTTGACTCGTCTATGATCGAGCAATTGTATTCGAGCCCTCGAGGCCCCTGGCTTGTATTATGATGCTTGTATCACTTATTTTATTTTTAGAGTTGTGTTGTGATATCTTCCCGTGAGTCCCTCATCTTGATCGTACACGTTTGCGTGTATGATTAGTGTACGATTTAATCGGGGGCGTCACACCACAAGCCTGGGGGCGCGCCTCCCGAGCTTGTGGGCCCCTCGGGCACCCCCCTGACTTGTTTCCAATGCCAAAAATACTTATAAATACGGAAACTCCTGAAAAGTACCCTAAATTGGATGTTTCGCCTCCGCAAGCCTCTGTAGCCACGAAAAGCCAATCGGGAGCCCATTCCGACACCCTATCGGAGGGGGAAACCATCACCGGAGGCCATCTTCATCATCCTGGCGATCTCCATGATGAGGAGGGAGTAGTTCACCCTCGGGGCAGAGGGTATGTACCAGTAGCTATGTGTTTGATCTCTCTCCCCCCCCCCTCTCTCTCTCTCTCTCTCTTTCTCGTGTTCTTGATTTGGCACGATCTTGATGTACCGTGAGCTTTGTTACTATAGTTGGATCATATGATGTTTCTCCCTCTCTATCTTCTTTTGATGAATTGAGTTTTACCTTTGAGGTTTCACTATTACCGCATTGAATACTTTTATGGATTTGAGAACACTTGATGTATGTCTTGCGTGGGATACCCATGGTGACAATGGGGTGTTCTATTGATTCACTTGATGTATGTTTTGGTACTCAACTCGCGGATTCCCGAGGTGACATTGGGGTAATCTATGCATAGGGGTTGATGCATGTTTTCATCCTTGTTTCTCCGGTAGAGATCTTAGGGCACTCTTTGAGGTTCTTTGTGTTGGATTGAATATTATGAATCTGAAGTTGTTTGATGCATATCGTATAATTGACCCACGGATACTTGTGGTGACATTGGAGTATCTAGGTGACATTAGGGTTGATTGATGTGTATCATATGGTGTTATTTTAGTACAAACTCTAGGGCTGTTTGTGACAACTTATAGGAATAGCTCAAAAGATTGATCAGAAAGAATAACTTTGAGGTAGTTTCATACCCTAGCTACAAGCAATTTCATCTTATGTTCTCCACGATAGGAACTTTGGAGTGACTCTTTGTCGCACGTTGAGGGATTGCCATATGATTTAATTATGTTATCATTGGTGAGAGACTTTGCACTAGTGAAAGTATGAACCCTAGGCCTTGTTTTCAAGCATTGCAATGCCGTTTTTGCTCAATTTTGTTACTAGTTACCTTGTTGTTTTTATATTTTCAGATTACAAAAACCTATACCTACCATCCATATTACACGTGTATCACCCTCTATTCGCCGAACTAGTGCACCTATAGTATTTACCATTGTATTGGGTGTGTTGGGGACACAAGAGACTCTTTGTTATTTGGTTGCATGCTTGTTTGAGAGAGACCATCTTCATCCTATGCCTCCCACGGATTGATAAACCTTAGGTCATCCGCTGGAGGGAAATTTGCTACTGTCCTACAGAACTCTGCGCTTGGAGGCCCAAAACATGAGTCTACAAGAAGAAAGGTTGCGTAGTAGACATCAATCCCCAATTTTATGACTTTGCATATCACTAGCATCATGGATATTCAGAGGATTCATACTAGCAATATTGCAATCATGCTCATCATTCAAAGACATCATGCCAAACATTTTATGAATTTTTTTCTATCAATTGAGCATAATTTTCCGCTCCATCATTTTCGAGAAAGACATTATAAAGATGAATAATATGAGGCAACCTCAATTACATTTTTGTTTGTAGTTTTCTTTTATAAACCAAACTAGTGATAAAACAAGAAACTAAAAGATTTAATTGCAAGATCTAAAGATATACCTTCAAGCACTCACCTCCCCGGCAACGGCGCCAGAAAAGAGCTTGATGTCTACTACACAACTTATTCTTGTAGACTCGTGCTGGGCCTCCAAGCGCAGAGTTCTGTAGGACAGTAGCAAATTTCCCTCCAGCGGATGACCTAAGGTTTATCAGTCTGTGGGAGGTATAGGATGAAGATGGTCTCTCTCAAACAACCATGCAACCAAATACAAGAAATCTCTTGTGTGCCCAACACACCCAATACAATGGCAAATTGTATAGGCGCACTAGTTCAGCGAAGAGATGGTGATAAAAGTGTTCTATGGATGGTAGAAATATTTTTTTAATCTGAATAAATAAAAAACAGCAAGGTAACTAGTAACAAAAGTGAGCAAAAATGGTATTGCAATGCTTGAAAACAAGGCCTAGGGTTCATACTTTCACTAGTGCAAAATCTCCCAACAATGATAACATAATTGGATCATATAACAACCCCTCAACATGCAACAAATAATCACTCCAAAGTTCCTATCGCGGAGAACATAAGATGAAATTGTTTGTAGGGTATGAAACCACCTCAAAGTTATTCTTTTTGATCAATCTTTTGAGCTATTCATATAAGTGTCACAAACAACCCTAGATTTCGTACTAAAATAACACCATATGACACACATCAATCAACCCTAATGTCACCTCGATACTCCTATGTCACCACAAGTATTCGTGGGTTAATTATACGATGTGCATCACACAATTTCAGATTCATAATATTCAATCCAACACAAAGAACTTCAAAGAGTACCCCAAGATTTCCTATCGGAGAAAGGAATATGAAAACACGTATCAACCCCTATGCATAGATTACCCCAATGTCACCACAAGAATCCGCAAGTTGATAACCGAAACATACATCAAGTGAATCAATAGAACATCCCATTGTCACCACGGATATCCCATCGCAATACATACATCAAGTGCTCTCACATCCAAAAGATTCAATCCGACATAACAAAACCTCAAAGTTAAAGATTCAATTCATCACAAGAAGGTAGAGAGGGAAGAACACCATAAGATCCAAATATATTAACAAAGCTCGCGGTACATCAAGATCGTGCCAAATCAAGAACATGAGAGAGATAGAGAGAAATCAAACACATAGCTACTGGTACATACCCTCAGCCCCGATGGTGAACCACTCCCTCCTCATCATGGTGGCCATCTAGATGATGAAGATGGCCTCCGGTGATGATTTCCCCCTCTGGCAGGGTGCCAGAACGGGGTCCCTATTGAGTTTTTGTGGATACAGAGGCTTGCGACAGCGAAACTTCTCAGCTAGGGTTCTTTCTGGGTGTTTGGATATTTATAGGAATTTTTGGCGTAGGTTTCATGTCAAGGGGCCCACAAGGAAGCGACAAGCTCGCTCCAAGCACCCTAGGGGGTAGGACGCACCTAGCGAGTTTTTCATGCCCTCGTGGGTCTTCTGGTCCTCCCACGAAGCTTCGGGGGTCTCTTTTGGTCCACAAAAAATCACCGTAAATTTTAAGCCCATTCCAAGAACTTTTATTTCTGCACAAAAAACGACACCACGGTAGTTCCGCTGAACATAGCGTCGGTCCGGGTTACTTCTAATAAAAGCATACCAAAACCATATAAAATTGTTGTAAACATGGCGTGAATACTTCATAAATTATAGATACATTGGAGAAGTATCACTAACTTGAAGAGAATAGATGTGATGATGATGGTGGTAGCGTCTATGGATATGAGATGGGAACTAGAGGCGACTAGGTTGGAAGATTGGTTCTGGTCCTCTGTTTCACGAATGATGCTCTCCCTGTTTGTATTCTGGCATTGACCCCTTTGTAGAAGTTGGTCAGGTGGACCATCTGGTGCTGACGCCAGGTGGTATGAGCGGTGTTGCGAGCGGGCGCTCTTGTACCTTGCACCGTCTTGTGCTTTGTTGAGCCTGGTGTGTCTCCAATTGACTTGCATCTTCTACCAAGCTTCGTATTTCCTTGTCTCGGATGATATCCTTCCATGTTTAGGCCCTTTTCCTTGTCACCACCAGATGAGGTGGAAGTGTGTTTTGTAAGGGATACTCATAGATTTAACTAGTGATCCCGGATAACATGATTTATTGTCTGTATTCATTTAGGTCATGTTTGGTAGCCTGCATCATTTTTTGCTTCTTTGCATCTGTGACTGAGTTGGGCCTCACTGAGTGAATACAAGCTAAAAACCATGTTGTGCATATGGTTTGTTTGCCTGCATCCTCCCCGACCCGGCTCAGAAGAAACATACACATGATTGTTTGTTAACAAACACTTTCTCCTTACATGCAACGTGTTGTTGTTCGGTTACATACACATGTATGATTAATATCACCATTTATTCACGTGAAAACAGGTGCTGAAGGAAAGAGAGAAAGATCTACTTAAGGTGGAAGAAGGTGTGGCATCCCTCGGATGCTCATCCAACGCTATGAAATCAACTGGGCACGAATCGTTTTCCTGGCAATTGACGCCCATGTGTGGCATATCTGTACATTGAGTAGGGAGACATTGTTCTATTCGTCTACACCACGAAATAGAAAATGTAGAACATGGAAGTCGTGTGAAACATTGAGATAAAGCTAGTGGTGAAAGGAAACTTCAAATAGCCAACTGTAGGCGAAGATTTTGCCAAAATTCATTGGTTCATAACATGAACTTATGAATACGTTAGTGTAGTCCATTGGGAGGCGTAGTTCTACTCGTCTACGACCATCAAAACAGAAAATGTACAACACGGAAACCATGTGAGACAACGAGATGAAGCTAGTGGTAATAGGAAATTTCAAATGGTTTACTGTGTGCGAAGATTTTGCCAAAAATCATTGGTTCATAACATGTACACATGAACACATTAGTGTAGTCCAGTAATTCTACTCGTCTATGACCGTTGAACACAAAACTTACAACACGAAACGTGTGAAAAACAAAATAAAGCTAGTGCTGAAAAAGGAAACTTTAAATGGCCGGCCATGTGCGAAAATATTGTCAAAATTCATCGGTCCATAACATGCACACATAAACCCATTGGTGCAGTCTAGTAGATGTAAATCTACTCGTCTACGACCATCGAAGTAGAAAATGACATGAGGCTAATGATGAAAGAAAATTTCAAACAGTCAACATGTGCGAAGAATTTGCCAAAATTCATCTAAAGAAGCATCAAACATGCACACGAAAACGAAGATTTATAGTCCAGGAAATTAGGAACTGATTGCCTGAATGGAACCACCATATTGATGTGCATCTTTCTTGTGTAAAGCTTATTTCGAATTGAAACATAATTTTGTAGATTATAAGGGATTATGTTAAGGGAATTAAAGGAGGTGAGTGGAGTAGAACCCACCTACAGGTTGTACCGAGCTACGCGCCCACACACGCTGAATTGCATCGCTCGGACCTGGCTTGATGGAAACAGTATTCAAGCGTTCCTCTAGAGCCACGCCCACAGGCACTTTGACGTTCATGCAGTCCAGGATTCAGCTGCAACTCAGCCAATCAAATAGGGCAAAATTACATCCAATGGCCCTGGGTGAGCCTAACAAAAATACAAGGTACCAAACACGTTGCAAATAGGAAAAAAATGATGGAGCCAGGTGTATCCTCTTTGGCGCTTCAGCGCCCGTTTGCAAACGGGCGCCTGAAGTCCCTCTGCACTGGGCCGACCCAACTCCCCTTTTCTTATTTGATTTTCTAAAATGCAAAAAAAACCGCCTCCGGAGAGAATCGAACCAATGACCTATCATTTCGAGGTTACATCTTTAACCGTCCTTTCTTCTTTCCTTTTTCCTTTTTTTCCTTTACCTTTTTAAAATTTTCATTTTTAGTTGTTTCTTTTTCTCATTCTTACTTATTCGATGAAAAAACTTCAAATTTATGAACTCTTTTTCAAATCGATGAACTTCTTTTCAAATTTGATGAACTTTTTTCTTCAAATCGATGACTTTTTCATTTTTTGATAAACTTTTTTCAAAATTGATGAACTTTTTTTCTAATTCGATGAACCTTTTTTCAACTCGATGATTTTTTTTTCAAATTGGATAATTTTTTAAAAATTTTGATGAAAGTTTTTCTAATTCGATGAACTTTTTTAAAAATTCAATGAAGTTTTTTTCAAATTCAATGAACTTTTTCATAATGTATTGAACTTTTTTAAAAAATGAAATTCTTTTGAATTCATGATTTTTTTAATACACAAACTTTTTCAATTTTGGTGAAAGTTTTTTTCAATGTTTTGTAAATGTCATTTGAAATCTGTGAACATGTTTTTCAAAAAGTGAAAAATCAAAATGAATAGTATGCCTACTACTTGTGTTCTTAATTGGTCCATATTGAGGCTAGTCACTAGGAGTGAGTTGGTCGACTGGTTGGCTTGACTGTATCGAAGAGCAGCAGCGCGAGAACGATTCCTGGTTTAGAGCTTTTTTTGCAAGAGCAACTAGTTAATGAGCGCTCCTTCGGGAGGCTCACAACGATCAGTGTCATTTGGCGCGCTCTCAGCCATCCGCCACGTGTCGCGCTTTGGGCGCTCCCTCTGAATTTTATTTTTTATTTTTTTATTTTTCCGCATGTGTTTTCGGGTTTTTAAACGATTTTTTCTAGGTTTTTTCGATGTTTGGGTTTTCCATCGGTTTTCCTTAACTTTTGGAACATCGAAAAAAATTGCACAAAAAATCGTATTTTCTTTTTTCCACGAGAGTCACGATTTTGCTTTCGTGAGAGGCATGGTTTTGCTTTCGCAAGAGTCACGATCGTGACTCTCGGAAACGAAAAAAATACATTTTCTGTTTTTTTCCTTCCGCGAGAGACACGATTTTGCTTTCGAGAGAGCACGGTCGTGCTTTCCGAGAGGCACGGAAACGAAAAAAACGCATTTTTTGTTTCTTTCCTTCTGAGAGAGGCACAGTTGTGCTTTCACGAGAGGCACAGCCGTGCCTCTCGGAAACGAAAAAAACGCGTTTTCTATTTTTTTTCCTTTCGCGAGAGGCGCGGTTTTGCTTCCGCGAGAAGCATGATTGTGCGTTCGCCAGAGGCACGGCCGTGCCTCCTCAGAAACGAAAAAAAACACGCTCTCTCCTTTTTTTCATCCTTGAGAGGCACGGTTTTGCTTCCGCGAGAGGCACGGTTGTGATTCCGTGAGAGGCACGGGTGTGCCTCTTTCAGAAAGGGAAAAACCTCATGCTCCCGGTTTGGTTTTTTTCATGAAAAAAAAGTTCGTTAAAACCTATCAACATAGAATCTAGTTTTGAAGATCTCGACGCGAAGAATCCAACGGTGAAAACGGTTCGAGATTTGGATGCACAGTTTAAGAGATAAAACGTTTTGAATAAACGAATCTACAAAAGAAGGGAAAACTCCCAGGTTGCGACAAGTGGCGCACATGCAGCGCGCCACTTGTCGCAACCTGGGAAGGTGGGAGTGATCTTTGCAACGAGTACTCCTTAACTAGTGATTTCACTTTTTTGAGTTATTTTACGAGCACGTTGCGTGCTCGTGAGCCGGCCCACCCAGATGCTGTTGTGAGCGCCAGTTTCGTTCCGCGGCGCTGAAGGTGCGCAATAGCGAAATCACTAATTGAGGAGTACTTATTGCAAAGATCACTCCCACCTTCCCAGGTTGCGACAAGTAGCGCACTTGTAACCTCGGAGTTTTCCCTTTTTTCGTAGATCCGTTTATTCAAAACGTTTTATCTCTTAAACCTTGCGTCCAAATCTTGAACCATTTTCACCGTTGAATTCCTCACGTCGAGATCTTCAAAACTAGATCTCATGTTGATAGGTTTCAACGAACTTTTTTCACGAAAAAACTGGACGAAAAAACCGACCGGGAACACGAGTTTTTTTTCTTTCCGAAAGAGGCACGCCCGTGTCTCTCGCGAAACCACAACCGTGCCTCTCGTGGAAGGAAAAAAACCGAAAATGCATTTTTTCGTTTCCGAGAGGCACGCCCGCGAAAGCACAATTGTGCCTCTCACGGAAGCAAAACCGTGCCTCTCATGAAAGGACAAAAAACAGAAAACACTTTTTTTCGTTTCCAAGGCATGGTCGTGACTCTTGCGAAAGCACAACCGTGCCTCTCGCAGAAGCAATATCGTGCCTCCCGCGAAAGGAAAAAAATAGAAAACGCGTTTTTTTCGTTTCCGAGAGGCACGGCCGTGTCTCTCGCGAAAGTACAACCGTGCCGCTCGCGGAAGGAAAAAACAGAAAACGCATTTTTTCCGTTTCCGAGAGGCACGGCCATGACTCTGACGAAAGTAAAACCGTGCCTCTCGCGGAAGCAAACCTGTAACTCTCATGAAAGAAAGAAAAAAGAAAATTTTGTTTTTTCGCACAAAAGATATTATTTTTCAAAAAAATTGATCCAAAAGCTAAGAAAGACCAGTGGAAAACTGAAACGTCAAAAAAAACCCAAAAAGCCCCGTTTAAAAAGCCGAAAACGTGTGTGAAAAAATAAAAAAATTCAAGGAAGCGCCCAGAGCGCGAGACGTGGCAGACGGCTGAGAGCGCTACAAGTGGCGATGATCGTTGTGAGGCTCCCAAAGAAATGCTCGTCAACTAGTTGCACCCGCGCGCAATAGGAGCTACAGAGAAACTCCTTTTTTTAGACAGTCTGCGAGGCCTTTTATTAATTGTGATCAATGTTTACATCCACAAAAGAAAGATTACGACGGTTGCCTAATCAAACATGGCGACCAACCCCCAATTTTAAAACATGCCTCGCTAGCCTGTTAGCCTCGGAATACGAACTATGCTCTACTAGTAAGGTACACGTGCATTGCACGCATGAGATTTGGCAACCAAATTATGAATAAATACAACATTATAGCATGTAAGCTTTGAGTCATATATGCATGATGTAGATGTTCGTTTAATACTTATAGTTCATCTCATTCAAAATCATTTAATTTTCATAAAAAAGCTAATCTATTTTAAGATTCATGGAATTGTGCGTTGTAAAGCATAAAGTAAAAACAACTAATGGCAATTCATGTAGAAAAATTTTTGGGCAATTATGATACGGAAGATTCTAGAACAAAGGAGAAGTGCTTGTGTTTTGAGGTTTGTGCATTATGCTTAAGTTCAACCATGGAGTCTTCTAGATTGTACATGTGGCAAAATCTGATGGAATGTAGATGATATCCAACGGCCAGTAGTGCTCGGATTTGCCATCTCTGCACCGTCAGATTGGCTTCATCAAACGACCATCTTTCAAAGTTATTCGCACACTATATAGGGGTATAGATTATTTCATGTAGAATTGCTCCATAACTTGCCGGGTTCCTATGTTTGATGTCATCCACCACTACTTTACGGTCTGATGCCACATATAGTCTCTGCAAGGTTAGATCCTCAGAAAGGGCAAGAGCTTCACGGATTGACAAAACCTAACAGAGAATCTCCTATATGATGTTGTTTGCGTCATATATGCACGCAATGCGCATGAGCGCCCTTAACTAGGCCGACACATTTTCATAGCGAGTTATTTTTTGTTTTTTCTGTTTCTTTCCTTTTTCCTTTTCAAGTTTATTTACTTTAAAAAAATGATCTTGTTTCAAGTTTGTGTTCATAATTTCAAAAGGTGTTCGCATTTTTTCTAAAAAAAACAGAAATTCAAAAAAAAATGTTTTTTAAAATGTTCTGAAGAATTGAAAAATCTTCCTTTTTTTCAAAAAATGTCTGGGAATTTAATAAAAATGTTCTATTTTTTAAAAATTGTTTACAGCTTCAAAAATGTTACCATTTTCAAATAAATTCTCGCAATTTCAAAAAGTTTGAGTTTTCAACAATATCTGGATATTTTCAAAAAATGTTTATTTATTCAAAAATTATTGGAATTTTGCATTTGTTTCATTTTTTCAGAAAACAGATCCATGTTTTCCAAAATTTGTAAAAAAAGGAAAAATCTTCAAGTTCTTCAGAAATTGTACAAAATTATAAAAAAATTGTATGACATTTTTAGTTGTTTTTAAAAATTATATATTTGAAACTAAAAGTGCTCATAAATTCTAAAATGTGTTCATGTTTTCAGAAAATGTTCAATCTTTTTGAAAGAAATGTTCGTGTTTCAATAATGTTCGTCAAAAAATTGTTCCCAAATATTCAAAAGGGACCACGGTTTGAAAAAAGTCGCCAAGATATGGAGTGTATCGGTACCTTCGAAGATAAGGGTGTTCGCATGATGGCTGGCCCGTACATCCCTCCCTATGGGTGTTGTGGGTAAGCATAGAAAGATGGCGGAAACCGCAGCCTGCTCCCTATGTCATGCGGACTGCGATTCTTGGAGACACTCCCTTTTTGATTGCAAGATGGCTATATGCGTCTAGGCTCTAGCGGATGGGGAATTGATAGAAGTCATCATCTCGAACCATTCGGAGGACGTGAAAGCATGGCTATTCTGGTTAGTGGACACGCTCCCCCTGACGGACCTCACTCATGAAAGCATGGCTATTCTGGTCACGATGTGGGCGATTTGATGGGCGAGGAGATGGGCCATACATGATGAGCAGTTCCAAAGTCCTATGAGCACACACTGTTTTATAACAAAGTCCTTGGTAGACCTGGAGGAAGTCCTTGTTTGTAACACCTTTACTTCCAGGAATCTGCATGTAAGAGCATCTACAGCCATTCGGCGCCCTTAGGGACTGAAATATTGCCTCCTGGGGGCTAGCCGACGCTATTTTCGCCGTGGGAGCAGTCGGGTTCCCAACCGCCGCCCCAAGTTCGCCCCAGACGCCGTTATTTGCAATTAAAATTTGGCTAAATTTTGACGAAAATGGCATGAATTAGGACCAAATTCAGGCTGTTTTCATTCATTTGTACAAATTTAAAAGAAATAACTAAAAAAACTAAAAATAACTACTACGCCGCCACCCCGAGCCTACTGCATGCCGAGGAGGCGGTAGAAGGCGGTGTAATAGCCGCCGTCGTCACCGCCGTCGCCGTCGCCATCTTGGACGTCGTCGTCCTTGCTGCAGCCCTGTCATGGATCGCTGAGGCGGGCGGGGTTGGGCGGCGCCGGCGCCTCCTCGTCGCTGACGTCGAGGATGACACGTCGTCCTTGTCCCGGCCGCGGCGCCATGCGGCGATCTCCTTGAGGGCGCGACGCTGGTGCTCCATTTCCTCCCGGGCATAGTCGTCTCGCGCCCACTTCAGATCGGTCTCGAGGTCGGCGGCAATGTCGATGTTCTCCTGTTTGACGACGACAGGCGGCGTCGCCGGCTCCTTCTTCGACCTGACTAGGCGAAGATGGGAGCGGAGAGGAGGAGAAGGTTGGCGGCGGCCGCCCTCGTTTATGACGAGGTTGCCGCTGCGCCGGCGCTCCGGCGTCTCTTGGGGCTTGGCCTTGACAGCGGTGAGCGGCGTCAGGGTGCTGGAGGAGTGGGAGCCGGAGGAAGACAACGAGGCACCCGCCATGCGCCTCGGCAGCCCCGAGCTGCCGCTCTGGTGCGAGAAGGATGGCAGCGGGTACTCCATCCGCGGCGAGTTGCCGTCCTCGATGTACTCCAGGACGGCGTGGAGGGTGCGCCCGGGGACGCCCCACCACTGGCGGCGGCCGACGGAGTTGTGCCACCCCCGTGGTGCCGGAGCGCCGTTCGTCGATGCGATCTAGTCGGCATGGCGGCGCTCGAAGTACGCTGTCCACAGTTTGGTGCTATTGGGGGGCATACCTCACTTGCTACCGCGCTTCCTCCGGCAGCGCCGACCAGATCGGCGCGATCTCGGCGCGACGGCCAGCGCTGGTGGGCGGCGAGGGCATGGGGAATCTGTTGGGGAACGTAGTAATTTCAAAAAAAATCCTACGCACACGCAAGATCATGGTGATGCATAGCAACAAGAGGGGAGAGTGTTGTCTACGTACCCTCGTAGACCGTAAGCGGAAGCGTTATATGAACGCGGTTGATGTAGTCGTACGTCTTCACGATCCGACCGATCCAAGCACCGAAAGCACGGCACCTCTGAGTTCTGCACATGTTCGACTCGGTGACGTCCTCGCCTTCTCGATCCAGCAAGAGGGGCGAAGTAGTAGATGAGTTCCGGCAGCACGACGGCGTGGTGACGGTGTTGGTGAATAACAATCTTCGCAGGGCTTCGCCTAAGCACTACGAAAACTATGACGGAGGATAAACTAGAGGAAACGGGGTTGCCGGCACACGGCTTGGTGTTTCTTGATCTGTCTTGGGTGCTAGCCCTACCCCTCTATTTATATGTTGAGCCTTGGGGTCGAAACTTGGAGTAAAAGCCTCCACAAAGTCGGTTTCACCCGAAAGGCAAGAGTCCTTCTCGGACTCCAGGGCCAAACGCCAGGGTTCCCGGCGTCTGGGCCCAGACGCCAGGGACCTTGGCGTCTGGCCTCTGGACTCCGCAAAACTTCCTTTTGGACTTTCCAAAAACCTCGTGGGCTTTCCCCTTTGGCCCAGATAAAGTGTTCTCGTGCCCAAACATTTCGGGAAACATTCGGAACCCCTTCCGATGGATTCCAGAACCTTTCTGGAGATCAAACACTACTATCCACATATCAATCTTTACTTCCGGACCATTCCGGAGTTCCTCGTCATATCCGTGATCTTATCCAAAACTCCGAACAACATTCGGTCACCAACATACATAACTCATAGTACTATATCGTCAACGAACGTTAAGCGTGCGGACCCTACGGGTTTGAGAACTATGTAGACATGACCTAGAACCATTCTCGGTCAATAACCAATAGCGGAACCTGGATGCTCATATTGGCTCCCACATATTCTACGAAGATCTTTTATCGGTCAGACCGCATAACAACATATGTTGTTCCCTTTATCATCGGTATGTTACTTGCCCGAGATTTGATCGTCGGTATCCAATACCTAGTTCAATCTCGTTACCGGCAAGTCTCTTTACTCGTTCCGTAATACATCATCTCGCAACTAACTCATTAGTTGCAATGCTTGCAAGGCTTAAGTGATGTGCATTACCGAGAGGGCCCAGAGATACCTCTCCGACACTCGGAGTGACAAATCCTAATCTCGAAATACGCCAACCCAACAAGTACCTTCAGAGACACCTGTAGAGCACCTTTATAATCACCCAATTATGTTGTGACGTTTGGTAGCACACAAAGTGTTCCTCCGGTAAACGGGAGTTGCATAATCTCATAGTCATAGGAACATGTATTAGTCATGAAGAAAGCAATAGCAACAAACTAAACAATCAAGTGCTAAGCTAACGGAATGGGTCAAGTCAATCAGATCATTCACCTAATGATGTGATCTCATTAATCAAATAACAACTCTTTGTCTATGGTTAGGAAACATAACCATCTTTGATTAACGAGCTAGTCAAGTAGAGGCATACTAGTGACACTCTGTTTGTTTATGTATTCACACATGTATTATGTTTCCGGTTAATACAATTCTATCATTAATAATAAACATTTATCATGATATAAGGAAATAAATAATAACTTCATTATTGCCTCTAGGGCATATTTCCTTCAGTCTCCCACTTGCACTAGAGTCAATAATCTAGATTACACAGTAATGATTCTAACACCCATGGAGTCTTGGTGCTGATCATGTCTTGCTCGTGGAAGAGGCTTAGTCAACGGGTCTGCAACATTCAGATCCATATGTATCTTGCAAATTTCTATGTCTCCCACCTGGACTAGATCCCGGATGGAATTGAAGCGTCTCTTGATGTGCTTGGTCCTCTTGTGAAATCTGGATTCCTTCGCTAAGGCAGTTGCTCCAGTATTGTCACAAAATATTTTCATTGGACCCGATGCACTAGGTATAACACCTAGATCGGATATGAACTCCTTCATCCAGACTCCTTCATTTGCTGCTTCCGAAGCAGCTATGTATTTCGCTTCACACGTAGATCCCGCCACGACGCTTTGTTTAGAACTGCACCAACTGACAGCTCCACCGTTTAAAGTAAACACGTATCCGGTTTGCGATTTAGAATCGTCCGGATCAGTGTCAAAGCTTGCATCAACGTAACCATTTACGATGAGCTCTTTGTCACCTCCATATACGAGAAACATATCCTTAGTCCTTTTCAGGTATTTCAGGATGTTCTTGACCGTTGTCCAGTGATCCACTCCTGGATTACTTTGGTACCTCCCTGCTAAACTTATAGCAAGGCACACATCAGGTCTGGTACACAGCATTGCATACATGATAGAGCCTATGGCTGAAGCATAGGGAACATCTTTCATTTTCTCTCTATCTTCTGCAGTGGTCGGGCATTGAGTCTTACTCAACTTCACACCTTGTAACATAGGCAAGAACTCTTTCTTTGCTTGATCCATTTTGAACTTCTTCAAAACTTTGTCAAGGTATGTGCTTTGTGAAAGTCCAATTAAGCGTCTTGATCTATCTCTATAGATCTTAATGCCCAAAATGTAAGCAGCTTCACCGAGGTCTTTCATTGAAAAACTCTTATTCAAGTATCCCTTTATGCTATCCAGAAATTCTATATCATTTCCAATCAGTAATATGTCATCCACATATAATATTAGAAATGCTACAGAGCTCCCACTCACTTTCTTGTAAATACAGGCTTCTCCAAAAGTCTGTATAAAACCAAATGCTTTGATCACACTATCAAAGCGTTTATTCCAACTCCAAGAGGCTTGCACCAGTCCATAAATGGATCGCTGGAGCTTGCACACTTTGTTAGCTCCCTTCGGATCGACAAAACCCTCTGGTTGCATCATATACAACTCTTCTTCCAGAAATCCATTCAGGAACGCAGTTTTGACATCCATTTGCCAAATTTCATAATCATAAAATGCGGCAATTGCTAACATGATTCGGACAGACTTAAGCATCGCTACGGGTGAGAAGGTCTCATCGTAGTCAATCCCTTGAACTTGTCGAAAACCTTTTGCAACAAGTCGAGCTTTGTAGACAGTAACATTATCGTCAGCGTCAGTCTTCTTCTTGAAGATCCATTTATTCTCAATTGCTTGCCGATCATCGGGCAAGTCAACCAAAGTCCATACTTTGTTCTCATATATGGATCCCATCTCAGATTTCATGGCTTCAAGCCATTTTGCGGAATCTGGGCTCACCATCGCTTCTTCATAGTTCGTAGGTTCATCATGATCTAGTAACATGACTTCCAGAATAGGATTGCGGTACCACTCTGGTGTGGATCTTACTCTGTTTGATCTACGAGGTTCTGTAGTAACTTGATCTGAAGTTCTATGATCATCATCATCAACTTCCTCACTAATTGGTTCAGACGTCACAGAAACCGGTTCCTGTGATGTGCTATTTTCCAATAAGGGAGCAGGTACAGTTAACTCATTAAGTTCTACTTTCCTCCCACTCACTTCTTTCGAGAGAAACTCCTTCTCAAGAAAGTTTCCGAATTTAGCAACAAAAGTCTTGCCTTCGGATCTGTGATAGAAGGTGTATCCAACAGTCTCCTTTGAATATCCTATGAAGACACATTTCTCCGATTTGGGTTCGAGCTTATCAGGTTGAAGCTTTTTCACATAAGCATCGCAGCCCCAAACTTTAAGAAACGACAACTTTGGTTTCTTGCCAAACCATAGTTCATAAGGCGTCGTCTCAACGGATTTTGATGGTGCCCTATTTAATGTGAATGCGGCCGTCTCTAAAGCATAACCCCAAAACGATAGCGGTAAATCTATAAGAGACATCATAGATCGCACCATATCAAGTAAAGTATGATTACGACGTTCGGACACACCATTGCACTGTGGTGTTCCGGGTGGCGTGAGCTGCGAAACTATTCCGCATTGTTTCAAATGTACACCAAACTCGTAACTCAAATATTCTCCTCCATGATCAGATCGTAGAAACTTTATTTTCTTGTTACGATGATTTTCAACTTCACTCTGAAATTCTTTGAACTTTTCAAATGTTTCAGACTTATGCTTCATTAAGTAGATATACCCATATCTGCTTAAATCATCTGTGAAGGTGAGAAAATAACGATATCCGCCACGAGCCTCAACATTCATCGGACCACATACATCTGTATGTATGATTTCCAACAAATCTGTTGCTCTCTCCATAGTACCGGAGAACGGTGTTTTAGTCATCTTACCCATGAGGCACGGTTCGCAAGTACCAAGTGATTCATAATCAAGTGGTTCTAAAAGTCCATCAGTATGGAGTTTCTTCATGCATTTTATACCGATATGACCTAAACGGCAGTGCCACAAATAAGTTGCACTATCATTATCAACTCTGCATCTTTTGGCTTTAACATTATGAATATGTGTGTTACTACTATCGAGATTCAATAAGAATAGACCATTCTTCAAAGGTGCATGACCATAAAAGATATTACTCATATAAATAGAACAACCATTATTCTCTGATTTAAATGAATAACCGTCTCGCATCAAACAAGATCCAGATATAATGTTCATGCTCAACGCTGGCACCAAATAACAATTATTTAGGTCTAATACTAATCCCGAAGGTAGATGTAGAGGTAGCGTGCTGACCGCGATCACATCGACTTTGGAACCATTTCCCACGTGCATCGTCACCTCATCCTTAGCCAATCTTCGCTTAATCCGTAGCCCCTGTTTCGAGTTGCAAATATTAGCAACAGAACCAGTATCAAATACCCAGGTGCTACTGTGAGCATTAGTAAGGTACACATCAATAGCATGTATATCACATATACCTTTGTTCACCTTGCCATCCTTCTTATCCGCCAAATACTTGGGGCAGTTCCACTTCCAGTGACCAGTCTGCTTGCAGTAGAAGCACTCAGTTTCAGGCTTAGGTCCAGGCTTGGGTTTCTTCTCCTGAGCAGCAACTTGCTTGCTGTTCTTCTTCAAGTTCCCCTTCCTCTTTCCTTTGCCCTTTTTCTTGAAACTAGTGGTCTTGTTGACCATCAACACTTGCTGCTCCTTCTTGATTTCTACCTCCGCAGCCTTTAGCATTGCGAAGAGCTCGGGAATTGTCTTATCCATCCCTTGCATATTATAGTTCATCACGAAGCTCTTGTAGCTAGGTGGAAGTGATTGGAGAATTCTGTCAATGACGCTATCATCCGGAAGAGTAACTCCCAGTTGAATCAAGTGATTACAATACCCAGACATCTTGAGTATATGCTCATTGACAGAACTATTCTCCTCCATCTTGCAGCTATAGAACTTATTGGAGACTTCATATCTCTCAATCCGGGCATTCTTCTGGAATATTAACTTTAACTCCTGGAACATCTCATATGCTTCATGACGTTCAAAACGTCGTTGAAGTCTCGGTTCTAAGCCGTAAAGCATGGCACATTGAACTATCGAGTAGTCATCAGCTTTGCTCTGCCAGACGTTCTTAACGTCGTCAGTTGCATCAGCAGCAGGCTTGGCACCCAGCGGTGCTTCCAGGACGTAACTTTTCTGTGCAGCAATGAGGATAATCCTCAAGTTACGGACCCAGTCCGCGTAATTGCTACCATCATCTTTCAACTTAGCTTTCTCAAGGAACGCACTAAAATTCAACGGAACAACAGCACGGGCCATCTATCTACAATCAACATAGACAAGCAAGATACTATCAGGTACTAAGTTCATGATAAATTTAAGTTCAATTAATCATATTACTTAAGAACTCCCACTTAGATAGACATCCCTCTAATCCTCTAAGTGATCACGTGATCCATATCAACTAAACCATTTCCGATCATCATGTGAGATGAAGTAGTTTCAATGGTGAACATCACTATGTTGATCATATCTACTATATGATTACGCTCGACCTTTCGGTCTCCGTGTTCTGAGGCCATATCTATTATATGCTAGGCTCGTCAAGTTAAACCTGAGTATTCCGCGTGTGCAACTGTTTTGCACCCGTTGTATTTGAACGTAGAGCCTATCACACCCGATCATCACGTGGTGTCTCAGCACGAAGAACTTTCGCAACGTTGCATACTCAGGGAGAACACTTTTACTATGATAATTAAATGAGGGATCATCTTATAATGCTACCATCAATCAAAGCAAGATAAGATGCATAAAAGATAAACATCACATGCAATCAATATAAGCGATATGATATGGCCATCATTATCTTGTGCTTGTGATCTCCATCTCCGAAGCACCGTCATGATCACCATCGTCACCGGCGCGACACCTTGATCTCCATCGTAGCATCGTTGTCGTCTCGCCAATCTTATGCTTCTACGACTATCGCTACCGCTTAGTGATAAAGTAAAGCATTACAGGGTGATTGCATTGCATACAATAAAGCGACAACCATATGGCTCCTGCCAGTTGTCGATAACTCAGTTACAAAACATGATCATCTCATACAATAAAATTTAGCATCATGTCTTGGCCATATCACATCACAACATGCCCTGCAAAAACAAGTTAGACGTCCTCTACTTTGTTGTTGCAAGTTTTACGTGGCTGCTACGGGCTTAGCAAGAACCAATCTTACCTACGCATCAAACCACAACGATAGTTTGTCAAGTTGGTGCTGTTTTAACCTTCGCAAGGACCGGGCGTAGCCACACTCGGTTCAACTAAAGTTGGAGAAACTGACACCCGCCAGCCACCTGTGTGCAAAGCACGGCGGTAGAACCAGTCTCGCGTAAGCGTACGCGTAATGTCAGTCCGGGCCGCTTCATCCAACAATACCGCCGAACCAAAGTATGACATGCTGGTAAGCAGTATGACTTATATCGCCCACAACTCACTTGTGTTCTACTCGTGCAAATAACATCAAACCATAAAACCTAGGCTCTGATACCACTGTTGGGGAACGTAGTAATTTCAAAAAAAATCCTACGCACACGCAAGATCATGGTGATGCATAGCAACGAGAGGGGAGAGTGTTGTCTACGTACCCTCGTAGACCGTAAGCGGAAGCGTTATATGAACGCGGTTGATGTAGTCGTACGTCTTCACGATCCGACCGATCCAAGCACCGAAAGCACGGCACCTCCGAGTTCTGCACACGTTCGGCTCGGTGACGTCCTCGCCTTCTCGATCCAGCAAGAGGGGCGAAGTAGTAGATGAGTTCCGGCAGCACGACGGCGTGGTGACGGTGTTGGTGAATAACAATCTTCGCAGTGCTTCGCCTAAGCACTACGAAAACTATGACGGAGGATAAACTAGAGGAAACGGGGTTGCCGGCACACGGCTTGGTGTTTCTTGATCTATCTTGGGTGCTAGCCCTACCCCTCTATTTATATGTTGAGCCTTGGGGTCGAAACTTGGAGTAAAAGCCTCCACAAAGTCGGTTTCACCCGAAAGGCAAGAGTCCTTCTCGGACTCCAGGGCCAGACGCCAGGGTTCCCGGCGTCTGGGCCCAGACGCCAGGGTTCCCGGCGTCTGGGCCCAGACGCCAGGGACCCTGGTGTCTGGCCTCTGGACTCCGCAAAACTTCCTTTTGCACTTTCCAAAAACCTCGTGGGCTTTCCCCTTTGGCCCAGATAAAGTGTTCTCGTGCCCAAACATTTCGGGAAACATTCGGAACCCCTTCCGATGGATTCCAGAACCTTTCTGGAGATCAAACACTACTATCCACATATCAATCTTTACTTCCGGACCATTCCGGAGTTCCTCGTCATATCCGTGATCTTATCCAAAACTCCGAACAACATTCGGTCACCAACATACATAACTCATAGTACTATATCGTCAACGAACGTTAAGCGTGTGAACCCTACGGGTTCGAGAACTATGTAGACATGACCTAGAACCATTCTCGGTCAATAACCAATAGCGGAACCTGGATGCTCATATTGGCTCCCACATATTCTACGAAGATCTTTTATCGGTCAGACCGCATAACAACATACGTTGTTCCCTTTGTCATCGGTATGTTACTTGCCCGAGATTCGATCGTCGGTATCCAATACCTAGTTCAATCTCGTTACCGGCAAGTCTCTTTACTCGTTCCGTAATACATCATCTCGCAACTAACTCATTAGCTGCAATGCTTGCAAGGCTTAAGTGATGTGCATTATCGAGAGGGCCCAGAGATACCTCTCCGACACTCGGAGTGACAAATCCTAATCTCGAAATACGCCAACCCAACAAGTACCTTCGGAGACACCTGTAGAGCACCTTTATAATCACCCAATTATGTTGTGACGTTTGGTAGCACACAAAGTGTTCCTCCGGTAAACGGGAGTTGCATAATCTCATAGTCATAGGAACATGTATTAGTCATGAAGAAAGCAATAGCAACAAACTAAACGATCAAGTGCTAAGCTAACGGAATGGGTCAAGTCAATCAGATCATTCACCTAATGATGTGATCTCATTAATCAAATAACAACTCTTTGTCTATGGTTAGGAAACATAACCATCTTTGATTAACGAGCTAGTCAAGTAGAGGCATACTAGTGACACTCTGTTTGTTTATGTATTCACACATGTATTATGTTTTCGGTTAATACAATCCTAGCATGAATAATAAACATTTATCATGATATAAGGAAATAAATAATAATTTTATTATTGCCTCTAGGACATATTTCCTTCAGAATCCTCCAGCGCCAAGCCTCCATGAGCCCGGCACGCGCATGTCGGGCGGCGCCGGGTAGTCCGCCTCGTGGGGGAGGCGCGCCTCCCACTCGTGCAGGTGGCGGCGACTGAAGCCGTTGGCTGCCGCACCATCGTCAGGGAAACACCCGGTCATCGAGACGGGGGGGAGGGGAGAGAGAGAGGGTGGTGAAGGAGAGAGGGGTGTTAGCGGTGAGAGAGAGGCTGTGGGGAGGCGAGTCTGCGGCCAGCGGCGAGGGAGGTTGGCTTTTATAGCGGCGAGTGGGCGACGAGCCAGCGGCAGCAGTGTGGACGCGTGGCGGGAGGGGGCGGGACGCGCGGCGGCGCGCCTTCACTACGCCGCCCGTGAATCAATAGCAGGCTGACCGGCGGCAGCCTTCGCCTTGATTCCCACGGGAAACTGAGTCGGTGAGGTCGAAGGTTCTCGGCGTCGCTGACTGGGTGGATCCACCAGTTTTCGCGACAAATTCGTTTCCCCCGGCGCCCCCAGCGCACCGAATTCGGCCTGGGTCTACCGGCGCCAATTTCGACCCTAACCGGCGAAACTTGGGCTGCTGAAAGCGTGACTGGGCCGATTTTTTTAAGCCGACGATAAAAAAGGGGTCTGGGAGGGCCTATTGGGGGGGGGGGGGGGGCGAGTGGAAATGCTCTAAGAACTAAGGACATGCATGGAATGGCTAGGAATCAGCATGTAAATACTGGGAATACGCATGTGAGAGGGTCACGTGACTCAAGTTCAAAGTGGCTGCCACCGGATGGATTTGACTCAAGTTCAAAGTTGCTAACATTATGCCTGAAAAAAACCTGCTGCCGTATGTACGCGCGAAAAAACCAGTACATCCCGTGTCGTTACAGTAGCACGCGCTGCTTGCTGTCCGCCAATGGGCCGGCCCAGTTGGGTCGCCCTATGCGCATCCCGCTGCTCCAGGACGCACTGAGCGGCGCATAGGGACCCCTCAAAAGAAAAGGCGGCACACCGCCTGGTCCAGCTGTGTGATGATCAGATGGCCCTTGGAATGCGTAGGGGTCTCTAGCGCATCGCTTTTTCCTTTTTTTCATTTGACAAACCAACCACGCCTCGCGAGAATTTCCACGCCCCTCCCCAATCGCCGTCACTTTCACCTTCGGCGCCGCGTATCTCACCTTCACGTGCACACCGCCTGCTCGACGCAATTCCCCACACGCCCGCGAGCACACCAACCTCCCCGATGGCAACCGGCACCGCCGCGGCGTCCCCTTCCACCTCCTCCTCGCTCCTCCTCCGCCGACCCCTCCCTCCAAATTCCACGGCCGCTCGCTGCCTCGCGCCACCGCGGTGCCGCGCGCGCCTCCGCACCGCGCGCCAGGTCGCCGTCAGCAGCGTGTCCCCATCCCCGTCCCCCGACGTGGCGGACGAGGAGGCCGCGGCGGCGCCCAAGCTCGGCAAGCGCGTACGCGTCACGGCGCCTGTCCGCGTCTACCACGTCCCCAAGGCGCCGGACCTGGACCTCCGCGGCATGGAAGGTGTGGTCAAGCAGTATGTCGGCGTCTGGAAGGGCAAGCGCATCACGGCCAATCGCCCTTTCCGGGTGGAGTTCCAGCTGAAGCTCGACGGACAGGACAAGCCGGTCCGGTTCCTCGCTCACCTCCGGGAGGACGAGTTCGAATTCGTCAGAGACGAATAGGATCCCTCTGTTTGTCTGTAAAATAATGCGGCGGATGCAGCATGTGTACATTAGAGAGGAGATTGAAGAGGGGGCGAGGAGATGTCAAGTAAGTTGATGTTTGTTTACTTGTCATGTCTGTCTCATGTGCACTTGCTCACTCTCCTGCTCAGTGCTCAACATCGAAATTTTCAGATGTGAGAGTTGTTTGAGATGATGACGATTATGAATGAAAGCAATTATACTGCTGAATCTGTTGTTGTGTTCAATAGTTTTCTCTATTTACTCTTTCAAGAAAAGATATTGTTCGAGAGGAGTCAGTGGTAATGGATACCGATCTGTCTAATGGATAGTAAGTAATAAGTACTACTATGTGTTTAATAGAAACATAAGATATCATATACTGGCTATATTAAATTCAACATTGAATACGACATTATATAAGGGAGTGCGTAGGCACTATGGAACATTGAGAATCATTCAAAGCATCATGAAAATAACTGAAAATGGATTGGTATGCTTCCAATTGAATATGTTAATTCTACTAAAACTGACCTCTACTCTGGGTTCGAGAGCCTTCGCTATATTGATATCTTCTGATGAAGTTTAGGTGTCACTATCCATGGGCAGGCAGAATTTTATCTGATTTGACTGGAAAATATGTCGAAATTTTCTGCATGCTGAACAAACTTGAATGCTTATGAATGCATATTGTAGCTGTTAAAATTGAATACATAGTTATCCCACTTCCTAAGGCATTTTTAGGTTAGCTTTCCAAACCCAAACTAGAAAAGAGGCCGTCTTGCTATCAAGATGAAATTGAAGACATGGATAGAAAGCTTTCTGAACAGCGTTTGTGAGATATATGCAAATTATTTGCACACGGAACTTCAGGATTGTACTCCGAGCTAGCACAAACACAAAAGAAAAAAGAATACAAAACTGTAGGTTCTGTTATTTCTTGATACTATAATTGTTTCTTCAGCTGTAGTCAATCCTTACTGCAAACAATATTTTTCTTCAGCTAGTGTTAATAATCATGTAGAGATTTAAACCTTGTCCAATTCACACGTGAAAAGAGTAAATGCTGTGTTTTTTATGTACTCAGTTTGAATTTAAGGCGTTCATCTTATTTAAGCTTTTGTCCTTCCATCCAAGGGGGATATCTAGTGCAAACTAGTATGTCAATGCCAAGTCATTTGATTAGTTGATTGTTCAGATTTGGAGCGATGTGAGGTACGAGTTGTTTGCAAAATGTAGCTTTCTGTGACCATCATATACCTTTTCAAATCCATCCACGCAAATCGCATCCGGGCGGGCATACGTAACGATTTAAGTTAACACTCAGAGATCAGTTTGCTATATATACACTCTCTAGTCCCTACCTATGTATTTCATCTTGGGTGTTTTATCCTAAGTAAGTGTAGGTTTTCAATTGCTTCTCTTAGTATTCTCCTCAGTAAAAATCATTGCTCTATTTTACTTGTCTGCAACACTTGGCTCTGGTTCAAGTTAATGTTCTACTTGCTATATTATCTTAAACTCAAGTACTCAACATACTGGTAGCATAAGGGTTCTGATGTTTCCCAGGCCTGCCATGAGTGTGTTAGTGTTGGCCAAGCTCTTGACTAACATAAGGTGCTGAAGTTTCTGTTCTGTTAAACAAATCATAATATTTGAATTCAGTATTAAATCAGAATTTTGATTTGGAGCCATCAAAGTGTTTGTATTGTTGCCCGGCTTCTTGTTTCATGAATAAACAGTGTGATGTTGGAATTATGAGTAGGAAATCTCATTGTAATTTTATCCTGTAAATAGGGCCATGAAGCGACTAGTGCTGATTCTTCACTTTCTGCCAAGGATTTTAGAGTTTGACCAAATATGGATAATTTTTAAGAAAGGGGAACAGGCATATGTTATGGCCTTGAACTATTCAAGTTATATAATTATATCCTTAACCCTATGCTGTCTACCTTGCACTGCTCAGCTGCTGAAACTGAAACAATAACCCTCAAGCCGAGTCCAAACTCGTATTACCCCAAGTGACAATGATTTGAGGTTGAACTTTCCACATGGCGCCTAGTGTGTAGATTTTGTGTGATGCAGCACAGAGCAATCTAAATTAAGCCCTCTTTTTCTCCATATCTCTGCTATCTCCCTTTTCAGGTCAACTCCATCTCTTCGCTACTCGGTGAATTATAGTCACATCCAGCGCTTTGCTCTACTCATCTCTGGTTCAGGTCGACATATAGTATCTTTAATTGTTGCATCAAGCATCGAGATTAATCGGGCTTCCTTAATTGTGACAGATAGTCCTTCAAAGTTGTCTGGGTTGTGCTTGTGCATTTGTGCTTCAGTTTTCGTTCCAGCGGGCAATCAGACTCCCTCCCCCACAATACATTAAACAAATTAGCATTGTGAAGTGGCACTTTACTGCACCAATGTTGATAATGTCAATGCAAGAGTTTTCATAATTTCCTAATCCAGGCCAAGTAAGTGTTAGATTTCGGTATCTTTCGCGAATGTTGTTCAGTACCCATGCGCTCCTCTTTATGATTCATTAATTCATTGGTTCAGGCAGCTTTGCCCGCTGTTGTTCAGTCCAACTATGTTTTTCAATCTGGAAGCTAAATTTTCTTCCTGAAATTATGTTTCTCAAAAATTATGTCACTCTGTTTCTCAAAAATTTTGTCACTCTGATTCTCAAAAATTACCCTAGCTAAATTTTCTGCGTTTCTCAAAAATTATGTCACTCTGTTTCGACCTGTGAACTAAATTATCTCGTTTAAGTGTTTATGCACTTGAAAATTTGTGTTCAGTTATATTCGTCCATCTTAACAAATGCTTGAATACTGGTTCTCCTTCAATGCATGAGGTGCTAGGGCATTCAGCGCAGTTTTGTAATTTTTGCTTGAATGGTGCTTGCTCTTTTTGCTGGAGAGAATTGTACTCCTGTGCAATGCTGTCTTGATTTGTTTCTGTTGTAATTCCAGCTTGGGTAAATTGTCGGAAGAGACTTGGTAAAATATCTTCCTTTGCTTCATGTTGGGTTGTGTGAGTTGCGGTATGAATTTATAACCATTGTACTACACTCCAATTCTGTATCTCTTTAGATGCATATTATTTTGTTGAAAAATCTGCAACAGATCTCAGCGAAGGTCATTGCTGTTTGATCCGTTGACCTGGCTTTTTTTTGGATGATTTAGTTAATCAGATGACATCGAGCCTGGTAATGCCTAATTTTTTTAGGTTGACATCGAGCCTGGTAATACTAGCACCAATTTGACCAATTTGAGATTTGCTATTCTTGCATTCACCACCTCATACACAAGGGCAGCGCTGCCCCTCTCGATAATGATAGGCAGCTGGGACGAGGTTAGCGCAAGTTTAACACCATCCTAGCACGCCACTGCCTAGCTAGCTCTGCACTTGCACAGTTAGGGATTTGAGTCCCAAGCACACGAGCAGATCAGGCCATTGCAGCCCCTGATCACCGCACACCATGAAGCAGCATTGATGTCCTTGATTACACTGGCGCCACTATTTGTCTTCTCACCAGTATCTATCTTCTTCAAACTCTATATGATCCTGCCTTCGTTTTTCTTCGGTCATGATCTACGCTTCTCTTCATCGACGACGGTTGTTGTTTTGGTGTGCTGGTCTTAGCACGACGACTTCTTAATTGTCTACCACAACAAGGTTTGCTTGACTTCAGCAAGGGAGGGGCGATGATGGCGGTGTGTCTTCTGCTCGCTCTGGTACTTATAGTCGTCACTAGGTGGTCCACGGGTCTGGTTATAATTTTTGGTACTCTCTGTAGTGCCATGATGTTAATGAATAGATTGGAAATTTCATCCAAACACAGTTCTATATGATCAGGTGTTTCCCTTCAGAATCTCCTCTTCAGCTGTCCCCTTTTGCTGTTCAAGAACAAAAATTGGATTTTGGCTCCAATGCTCGATGGAGCCTGGATTTTGAAATTTTCAAAAACTGAATTTTAAGTTTAAAAAGAATGTGGATAAAAATATACACATACATATGGATGTATACTATGTGTTTGTAAAATTTTATGGTGAAATTACGTTTTGATGTGAGCTACACAAAAAAACACATATTTCTAGCGCATTACTATTCAATATAAAAGTAGATGATTTTAATCTTTTGTGTAGCATATTTCTCCGGTCGGTGTGGATTGGAAAATTGAAAAAATTCTCACCGATTGCAGTGTAGGCTTGCGGAGGTCAATGTGGGTTTAAAGGCTAAATTCACTCTCCACGATGCACGGTTCAAGCTATTCTTTGTCTGAATGTATACTCTTCATCAATACAGTCCTGACGACACTAGGGTAAGGCTAGGGGAACCCAGAGCGGTGGGGACGTGGGTTTTCACGAACTTACTAGACCTTGACTAGAGAAAACTAGGTCTTCCACATCAGAACCAAGTCACCGAGAACAAAACTTAGAAGCTGAATTGGACGTTATCTCTAGGGCTACATGGTATGTGTCAGATCGAGTTATTTACCCAGAACCACCACACATGGGGTTAGGGTAACAGGTCAGTACCACATTTAAGCCATGTCACAAAAAACCACCAACTCTGGGACTAATCGGTAACGCGGAGCACTGACGGGCCGATTTGGCCGCGAAAACAGCAAAACCGACAGGTGGGACCCACCTGTCGGGCCGACATGGCGCGGGCTGACGGACGACGTTAGACGGGGGTTGACGGCCGTTTCCGCGCACGTGTATTAGGTCACGCCCCGCCGTTTCATCCTCCAATCCTCGATTCAGTTTCCCTCCCGCGCGTTCCTCCCGCTCTGCTCATGGCGACCAGCTCTGGCGGCGGCTATGGCGGAGAAGGTCTCGACGGCTCCGGCGGCGGTGGTCGTTCTTCCGGTGGGCGCCGGCCGCAATGCAACCCCGTTGGCAAGTTGGGCCCCAACCCCGATGGCGATTCTCACTCGTCGGCGGATTGGGGAAAAGTTGTCCTGCCGCCGCCGTCGCAATCTGCGGAGGAGGCAGAGAAGGCTGCTGCGGACGCAGAGAAGGCGGCGACGGCAGCTGATTCGTTGGGGGAGGAAGTACCCCTCGGGCATCCATCTCCATCCAGGTAAATCTCAATGCAAAAAACCTAGGGTTAGGGTTCTAGCAATACTGCTTAGTTAGAGTACTCGCTTAGTTAGGATACCTAGGGTTACTTGTAGCAATACTGCTTCGTTCGTGGAGGAAGCTCCTATGCCTAGATGAAATTGAAGTTTTTTCTTTTTTTTTTCTGAATTACTAAATGTATCATAGTTTATTCTGCATTTGTTGGCTCTTGTGGCATAGATCTTATTGTTGTTACTTTGCTTTACATGTGAATATGTCATAGTTTTTATTGTGGCACTCAAAATGTCATGGTCCTGAATTTGATTTGTGTTCTGTAGACCTGAAAATGTTACTGCAAATGTCATGTTCATTAATATGTTTTAATATATTTTGTGTTCTGTAGGCCTGTGGAGCCATGGTCATTATATTTTCAGTTTCCTTCTAAAGATGCTGCCAAAAAATATGCCCTTGTGAAGATGTATGAGAGAGACATCACTTATGGCAGTTTGCTTAATGTGATGGTCAGAAATGGATATGGAAGTGATGACAGTATTTGCTACTTGAGGAAGGATGGCACAGGGCTGCAAGGGATTACTTTCATCAGAAACAACACTGAAATTGATGAGATGATAAAGCAGTTTAAAAGCAGTCAGACACTTTGTTTGTATGTTAAAGAGGGGAAATTAGATATAAAGCAAGCACCAGTTTACAAAAGTGCAGAAGATGAAGAAGTGGACCCAGATGAAACAATTGAAGATTTAACAGTGGACCCACCAGTTGTATTTGCTGTTAATGAGTCAGGTGTTGTGCATAAAACAATAGATGATTATGTTGGTACACAAGAAAGTGTGAACTATATGCCAATAAAATCAGTTCCTCCACCATGCCAATAAGATCACCCAATTGAGCCAGAGATGCTAGATGCAGATGAGGAAAACAATGCATTGCAACAGGTTAACACTCAAGTTAGTGTTAATTATGCAGATTTCTAGTTTGATACAGATGAGGAGGAGCATGCAGGAAATGAGGACACATCTGATGAAGATGATGACTCAGTATTTGATGAAGACTTTGTAGCTCATGAATACCTCCCAGATGCAGATTCAGATTCAGATTCCATGGACTATGAAGAAGAAGATAATGTAGCTAGAGAAGAAGAACAGAGGAGGAATGTGGACAGTGATTTGAAAGACACAATAGCTGACATTAAGAGGAAGAGAGCTCAATACATGAGCAATACACACTGTGAAGGGGACACAGACCCTGAAGATTTGTATGACATAGAAATGGAGGAAGAGGATGACGAGTGTCAAGAGATACCTGTTCCTGAGCCTGTTGAGAAGAAGATAAAGAGGCCTGGGCCTACTAGTAGGTCCCACTCTAGTGCTAACAGAAGCATGAATGAGGACTGGTATCCATCTTCAGAAGAGGATGATACATGCTTTGAAGCTGATGATGATGGCAATGAACCAATGTCCTTCATAATCCCCTTTGGTAGAATGAGCAGAGCTAAGAAAAGACCACCCAGGGTCTGGTATGATGAGAACAGGCTGCATCTAGAGCAGCAATTCCAGCTCGGGCTCTGTTTCAGAGATGTGTACCAATTTAGAGAGGCTCTTGTGAATTTGCATGTGAAGCAACTTAGAAGATACAAATATCACAGAAACTGCAGTGATAGGGTAATAGTGTGTTGTGATGGAGAGGGCTGTCAGTTCCACATGGTTGCAGCAAAGATCACTAATGAGCCCACTTTCTGCATTAAGAAGATGATATTGGAGCACACATGTCCCACCCAATCTGAGAAGACAAGGATTAGCTCAAAGTGGCTTGGCAACAAAATGCTTGAAACTATCAGATCAGACCCCAACACTACTGTACCTGCTATAGTTGACAAGGTTAAGAGGAAGTTTGGTGTTGAGGTGCCCAAGATGATGGCATGGAGAGCAAAGAGGAAAGCAAAGGACATTGTGCTTGGAGATCACAAGAGGCAATACAAGAGGCTGAGAGATTATTTGGAGACTGTGAAAGCTACAAATCCTGGATCAAGATGCATTGTTGCTACTGTGAGTGAAAAAACAAGAGAAAACCCAACTGCAGGACCAAGATTTCATGGTCTTTTTTTCTGTTTGAATGCATGTGTTGAGGGATTTTTGAATGGATGCAGGCCATTCATAGGCCTAGATGGTTGTTTCATTAAGTTAACTAGTGGGGCACAAATACTAGCTGCTACTGGAAGGGATGCAAACAATAATATGTATCCCATAGCATTTGGAGTGGTTGGAGTTGAAGACACACCAAATTGGTCCTGGTTTTTTACTCAACTGAAGTATGCCCTAGGAGGGACTGAAGAGGGAAAATTTGGGAAGTACACATTCATGTCTGATAGACAGAAGGTGAGTTCATCTACATTAGTTCAGCACTTAGTATAATTAGTTCATTATGTTGTTCTGCATTTAGTCTAATTAGTTCAACACTTAGTAGCCACCATAGCCTAACCAACCTTAATTTGAGCCCACCTACCCTAGTTGCCACTTGTCGAGTGATACCGCAATTTGCCGACACTTTGGTCAAGATAGGCTAGGGTGACCCAAAAGGGCCACCATAGCCTAACCAACCTTGATTTGAGCCCACCTACCCTAGTTGCCACTTGTCGAGTGATACCGCAATTTGCCGACACTTTGGTCAAGATAGCCTAGGGTGACCCAAAAGGGCCACCATAGCCTAACCAACCTTGATTTGAGCCCACCTACCCTAGTTGCCACTTGTCGAGCGATACCGCAATTTGCCGACACTTTGGTCAAGATAGCCTAGGGTGACCCAAAAGGGCCACCATAGTCTAACCAACCTTAATTTGAGCCCACCTATATTAAATTGAAATAAATGAATATAATATTACTACAACAAGTAAATTGAAATAAATCAATATAATATTACTACAACAATTAAATTGAAATAAATCAATACAATTAAATCAATATAATTCCTTTTCATAATTTCTTTCATGTTAACGAATTCAAAATCCTTTTCAGGGTCTGTTGAATGCAGTCACAACAGTCTTTCCCAACTGCCCTCATAGGTACTGCTTGAGGCACATTTATGCCAACTTTCAGAGAGCAGGATTCAGAGGGGAAGAATTGAAGAAATGCATGGATGCAGCTGCATATGCTTACACTGAACATGACTTTCAGTTGGGAATGGAGAGCATGAAGGCTGAGTGCAAGGAAGCTTGGGAGTGGATGTCAAGGATTCCTCCAAAAGCTTGGTCAAGACATGCAATGGATACTAACTGCAAAACTGATCTGGTTGTCAATAACTTAAGTGAAGTTTTTAATAAGTACATACTTGATGTAAGGAACAAGCCAATTGTCACCATGATCAATGGGATCAAGGACAAACTTCTGGTAAGGTATCAGCAAAAGAGAGAGGGTGGACTAGTTGCAAGATGGGAAATTGCACCAACTTATGTTGAGAGGTTAGAGGTGAACAAGAGATATGCAAGGGACTGCAAATCATTGATAGCTGGACCAGGTCTTTTCCAAGTGAGTAGTGGGGATAAGACCTACTCTGTTGACACTAATCTGAAAACATGTGGTTGTAAGAAGTGGGACATCTCTGGAATTCCTTGCAACCATGCTTGTTCTGCCATCTACAAGTCCAAACAACTACCAGAGGACCATGTAAATGTTTTCTTCAAAAAGGCTATGTACTTGGAGTCATACAAGCCTATCATTTACCCAGTTCCTGGTCCTGATTGTTGGGTGAAAACTGCAACTCCTGACATTGACCCACCTTAGTTCAAAGAGGACAAGAAGGGACCAGCAGAAGAGAAAAGGAAGAAAGGCAGATTTGAGCCTCCTCAAGCAAAGCAGACATCAAGGATTGCTACAATAACTTGTAGTAACTGCAAGTTGCAGGGCCACAAATACACAAGTTGTGCAAAGCCATTGAGGCCAGATCTGCAAATCAGGAAGAACAAGCACATGGTATGTTTTTTTTTACTTCCTTCTCTGTCTCATCACTCATTAAGTATCACTGAAATTTATCCAACATAAATAATTGCAGGAAAACAGGACAGCCCCTGCATGGCAGCAAGGTGGAAGCTCAACATCTGGTACAACAACTCCTAGGGGTGCAAGCTCTACATCTGCTTCAAGGGGATCTGCTGCTGGTGCTTCAAAGGGCAAATCTACTAGAGCTGCTGCTACATCTGCTAGAGCTGCTGGTTCATCTGCTAGAGCTGCAGATTCTTCTCCTTCTGGTGTTGGTACTGCTGCTGCAAGGAGAGGTGCAAAAACAGGTGCAAGAAGCTTCAATCCTTCAAGAACTACTATAGAAGCTTTCAACTAGCCAGCCAACAGGAAATAGGCCTAAAAGGGCAAGATACATGAGCACAAGGATGGAGGGGTACTTCTATGCCAGTGGGAACTACTGAGAGTTCTTGTTTTACTATGTATCCAAGTGCATGTGTGCTCCATCAGGCACTAGAGCAATTTATCTATGCCAAGACTAAATTTGAACTTATGTAATGTTGTGTAGAACCTATGTGTGCCACTATGAACTACTGTTGTGTAATGCTATGCTAAACCTATGTATGGATCTTGGTTTTATGCTATGAGGAACTGCTATCTATTATTCTTGTGTACTACTATGTTGGCTTGCTTCAATCATCTATAATTATGTGCTTGCACTGCTACATTTACTCTGTACTGCTATGCTGTTTGCACACCCTGATAATCACATTATGTGCATAATAATAATGCCAGAAAGTTCCTGGTATACTCATGCCATAAGTTTCACCTGGAGTGAAGTTCCTGGTATACTCATGCTAGTATTTCAAATTTTTCTGTGCACAATAATCAAACTATCACACCAGTTTCACCTGGAGTGAAGTAAATATAATAAAGTACTCAATATGATACAAGAGATAGCACTACAAATTAAGTTCAAATTCTAGACTTGCAGATAAACTGCATAATTCAGTACAAATTTAACCATTACAACAGTACAGTGCACTTCTAGTAGGGCTGATTATTCAGTGCAACAGAGCACAACTACACCAGTACAATGCCACATTACATAATTAAAATTCATCACAGATCTCCTTCAACTTCTTGATCTTGTCCTTGTAGCCATGCTTCTGTTTCAACAAATCAGAGATGATGTACTCTAGCTTTTTCTTCTTTGCCTTTAGTTGGTCTCTCTCTGTGAGCACTTGGTCTCTCTCTACCAGAAGCTGGTCCCTCTCCTTCTCTGCCTTTGCCCTGAGTAACTGATGTAGGTTTGTGCAACCATGGTCTGCCAGCTTCTTCTTCTCCATCTCCTCTTTCAGATCATTGAGAGCCAACCTAGTTTTGCCCAGCTCGGTAATAGCATCCTCTTTGCCAGCCACCATTTTTGCAAAATCAAGTTTGAAAAATCTCAGCTCTTCTTCCATCTTCCTCTTTTCTCCAACTACTTCGTAATTGTGTTCAGCTTGCTGAACATTGTCTCTCAGCCTGTCCTTGTTTTCTTTGTCATACATGCTCCACAATTCAGTTAGGCAGAACTGCAAAGCCACTGACCACTCAGGGTCTATCCACTCCAAATAGTTGCACTTTAGTTCAGGCTATAATTCAGAAAAAGTATTGTCAATCATAGTGCACAAGAGATGTTCTCAGTAAGAAATTGTTGTCACTTTTAACAACCTATCAAATTAATATGTGTTGTCAATAAGATATTTTTGTCACTTTTAACAGCATATAAACTAAATATATGTTGTCATTATAACAACAAAAATTAGTACTGGCACTAACAATGTTGTACACTAGTTGTACACTACTTAATTATTTGAGCAAATTACACTGCCATAGCATAATTTCCTACTGGCACTAACAATGTTGTACACTACTTAATTATTTGGAGCAAATTACACTGGCATATCATAATTTCCTACTGTCACAGCATAATTAAATCCAACTGTGGGCAGTGACAATTGTTCACACTAAGAAGCAGAGCAAAATTTCCTTCTGGCATTTGAATGGAGCAAAAACTAACTAAGGTTAACTAAATACAGTACTAACCAACATACCTTCTCCTCATCGCAAGCAAGAAAACGTCGGCCAGTGTCCGTAGATTCAAATGCTACTAGCCTGAGGCAAGGCTCGCGATGCAGACAGCGGGAGGAGAGCTCATGAGCAATGCCACTCCATTCATAGCATGGGATAGTCCTAGGAAGCTTAAAACCAAAGAGATTGAAGAAATCAGCGAGTTGACTCTAAGAAATTCCCAACTCAAGAACCCTAACCCTAACCCTAAATGCTGGAATCCCCAAATGCACGTACCTGGCTAGTCACTGACTCGTCGTCCGAAGAAGAAGAGCTTGACCCCTCGCTCCAAGAAACCATGGCGGACCGGCGGATGGCGGCGAGACGACGGTGGCAGCGGCGGCGGCGGTCGTCGAGGTCGAGACAGAGGGGTCGGATGTGCTCTGGTGCGGTCTGGTCCGACCAGCGACCCGCATGGCCCACTAATACACGTGCGCGGAAACGGCCATCCCCCTCCGTCTAACGTCGTCCGTCAGCCCGCGCCACGTCGGCCCAACAGGTGGGTCCCACCTGTCGGTTTCGCTGTTTTCGCGGCCAAATCGGCCCGTCAGTGCTCCGCGTTACCGATTAGGCCCAGAGTTGGTGGTTTTTTGTGACTTGTCTCAAATCTGGTACTGAGTTGTTACCCTAGCCCCAAGTGTGGTGGTTCTGGGTAAATAACTCTGTCAGATCCGCTGCCGAGTGGCGATCAACGAGGTGGTGTGAGGGAGAGGAGAGAACACACATGGGGGGGGGGGTCTCATGAAAGTAGGGAACTTGTTTTCTTTCAGAAACACACTATAAATGCAGATGCTCACATAAACTCAGACCTTACCACTATGAGCCCTCCGAAAGACAACCGATATATCTTGAGAATGCCATAGCACCACCGTCAGTTGACCAGAACATCATCTTCTACTGAACGAACATCGCTGGAAATATCAAAATAGATCTAGGAAAATACAAGCACCAGTGCTAAGTATAGAATTCGCTCGCGGTGTCCCCAGTTTTGGCTCGGGCGATGTTGTAGTTCTCGTTGGTTTTGGTAGCGCCGCTATTGGCTCGGGTCTGCTGGGTTTAGCTGTGATGTATCTTCTGTTTGGGCCAAGCATCCCTTGTCTCTCTGCTCCGGGCACCATGTTTACGCCTGACTGCGTTCGTGTCATGTGTTGTACCCCCTATACTCATTTTTCTTCTTCTTGTATCAATGGAATGATACGCAAGCTTTGCGTATTCGAGAAAAAAAATATAGAACTTGAATCTAAGTGGGTTGGTTCCATCACAAAAAAGTTAAGCATCTGATAGCTACGCTCGGTTCACGAGAGTAGAAATCTTAGGTAATCCTTTATCGGTGCCCTCTTGCACGGCCTCGTTGACATCTGGTGTTGGCAATTATCTACCCTTCCACTTGTGCGGCAAGGGGAAGATAACAGATCGGCCGGCCATCGCGGAAAATCTTTCTTGGTTATTCATATGCCAAAGAGAAAATATTCAGAAGCTTTTAAGTATTACTCTCATAATATAAGAGTGTTTTCGACACTACTCTAGTGTAAAAAACACTCTTATATTATGGAACGGAGGGAGTAGATACAAGTTCATATGCAGTTTTCCTTTTATGTATAGTTTAACTTGTGCTTTTTTTATAACTTTATCATATAGTAGGATTGTTTTCTAGGGCATATTATTTATTAAATAAGCTCTATAGGGTGCTCGCCAGAAGAAAAAGAAAAGGGAAAGTGCCATAGGGTTCCCTCTCTCGTCAATATCGTTTCTCTATTGAAAAGCCTTGCCTCTTCCAGTGCATTGTACTTAAACGAGATACTCAGTACATGAAAAGATTTAGCAACTAAACTCATCAATGTGCTTCTTGTATTTAGGCTTCTTTCATTTAATTGTTTAGCAACCAAACTCTGGAAAATACACAGGAGCTCCTGAGTGCTTCACACCCCTGTACGAATACATAGGTGTGGAGCACCCGGGTGCTACAAATTGGCGTCCCCAAACTCTCGCATGCATAGCTGTTTTGCATAGATCTAGTTACCTGGCTTCGTTTCCTCCTTGGTCATCAAAGTGTTCTCGCTCCTACTTAATTGCTTTCTCCAGTTAGTCTTTCGCCTATGTGACATTCTTAACACATGTACACCGTGGAGCATGGGGAAAGGCTAGTCTCATTCTTTTGAGTTGTGGATTAAGTGCTCTCTTTTCTGACACATTTTTTTCTTTTCAGGACCCTAAAGACCAACCATAGCTGTAACATACAGTCTTAAATGGTTAACACTTAGTAAGCGAACAGTAACGTTGAATTACCAATCAGTTTCACCCATGGTTTTTATGCTCACTAACTTTTATTTTGGTGGTTTCAGAGATCGCCTCCGTATAAATGCCAACAGAGTATGCGTGCTGGTGAAAATCAGATTTGCAGGAGAAGAACGAGAGCGATGGCCACGATCACAGTTCCCCAAGTTGTCCCTTCTCCAGTTGAAGATGCTGAAGCACTCATGAAGGCCTTCCAAGGTTATATTATCCCCGGAATTTACCTCGCTGTTTTGGTCCATCGATTTATTCTAGCGCATAGGTCCTGAATCTTGGTCATAACCTCGCAATATGTGTAATGATTTTTGCAACATTTTTGTGGTTCAGGATGGGGCACTGACGAGCAGGCAGTGATCTACATACTAGCTCACCGGGACGCGGCGCAGAGGAAGCTGATCCGGCTGGCGTACGAAGAGAAATACAACGAGCGCCTCACCGACCGGCTCGAGTCAGAGCTCTCCGGCGATCTTCAGGTGACATGACATCTCCAGATAACACAAACGTTCAGAGCTTCCGGTATTTTCTGAATGAACCAGCGAGCGAGCTTGGTGACTGCAGACGGCGATGGGCTACTGGGTGCTCGACCCCACGGAGAGGCAGGCCGTGATCGCCAACGCCGCCACGAAATGCATCGACGAGGAGTACCCCGTGATCGTGGAGATCGCGTGCGCCAACTCGCCCGCCGAGCTCCTGGAAGTGAAGCGGGCCTACCACGCCATCTACAAGCGCTCGCTGGAGGAGGACGTCGCCGCTGGTGCCACGGGAAACCTCCGTAACGTATGATGGTTATCACTAGAGCTCGCGCCACAGGAAACCTCTGTTCTGCGGACTAATGTCGGTCTCTGTCCCTGCTGTGTTCAGCTCTTGGTCGCTCTGGTGAGCACCTACAGGTACGACGGCGACGAGGTGAACGGCGGGCTAGCGAGGTCGGATGCGAAGATCATTCAAGCGGACGTGAAAAACGGCGTCACGGCGGATCACGGGGAGCTCATCAGGGTCCTGGGCACCAGGAGCAGAGCCCAGCTCGGGGCCACGTTCAACTGCTTCAGAGATGAGCACGGCACCACCGTCACCAAGGTCCGGTCACCACCCATACATAACCAAAATTCTGCTAAATTTCTTCAGGCTTTGGATCAGTTTTTTAGGCGATGGTGTGGTCACTAATGCCATCTGTGCCATCCATCGGCTAGGCCCTGCTGCATGTGTCCGATCCGACGGGCTACGCGCGCGTGCTGCGGACCGCGGCGAGGTGCATCGCCGACACAGACAAGTACTTCGCCAAAGTCCTGAGGAACGCGATGCACAAGTCGGGGACCGACGAGGAGAGCCTGCTCCGGGTTGTGGTGATGCACGCGGAGAAGGACCTCAGGGGCATCAAAGACGAGTTCTACAAGAGGGCGTCGGTTGCCCTGGAGCAAGCCATCGCCAAGGAAACCTCCGGTGACTTCAAGACCCTCATCATGGCTCTTGTTGGGACTAGCCAATAAACCATATGCATCCAAGAATAACATCTCTGCTTTTTACTATCTTCCGTGTTGCAAGACTTAAAGTATCTCAATTAATGAATAATGTCTATGTAACTAGATATAATAGCTCATGTGTTGCTGCGGAAATTGGTTGTAATAAATTTTAATAATATTGTTCAGTTTGTCTAATTCACATCTAGATGTTTTTTAAGGATGTCAAATCTAAGCTCCCACAAATATATAGTGCAGCAACAACAAAAACTAGGACAAAAAAATAGACCGCAAACAGAGTGGACATCAGCTTAGATGTGACATAACTATATCACATCTAAATGTGTCCTAGATATTTGTTTGTATGGAACAAGAATATTTGGATTAACAATATGGAAAATAAAACTAGTAATACATATGATTATTGAATTTTGTTATCATCGTATATCTGTATTTTCAAAAATATAATCGTATAGTTGAAACAGCTGAGATTCTTTTCAATAAAATTTTGTCACTCATAAGGTGACACCAACCACACCAGGGTAGCATCCTTCTCGCTCACATTTTTTCAATAAAGAGCGTTCTTATTGACTCATATCATAGCATCGAGGAATACAATCATAATGAGTGCATACCCGACCAATGCATGCCTAGAACACATACAGCCAACACAAACACAAGATCACACCGGCAAGGAGCAGTGCCCATGAATGAAAAAAAAACTACCGAAGCAATGAAAACAGTGATATCGGTGACCATCGGCACCAACCATATCATGACAACACAAGAACTACAAAACAATGTTCTCCAAAAGCGCCACCTCTAGAAAGGGAACGTCATGGGCCATCACCGGATCCAACTATCGAAGGTCAAATCATGGGTTTTCACCCTGAAGATCAAGCCTGAGCAAACTCCCAGAAATGCCTTCGCCAAGGTAATGACGCATAGAATGCCAACATTGCCAGGTATAACACACTTGAGTCACACATAAACTTTTTCGCCCCAAAACTTGAGACCGGGTACTCAAAGAAGCGCCACCCAATCAAAGTCATGTGTTGTCTCCTCCACTTGCCACAATCCCCCCGCAGTTGCACATGTGCAAGAGGTGCTCGCAACTTCACGACGAAGTTTTTGACAGAGAGGATCGACACCACCAAAATCCCGAGTTCGGGACACTCCGAAGGTGTCGCACCATCCACACAAGTGGCATTCTACTTGGAAGGTTGCAATAGCATACGAACGCAGGAAAAAATTGATATAGTATATGATGTCCCCCAAGATTGTGCTCAATATTATAGTTATGGGGTGCTGGAGCATACATATGCAAAGGAACAATATGATGTTCTAAAATATTATCCCTGGGATAAATTCCTGCAAAGTTATATTAAAGTAGGTTCTCAAGATTGTGAATCATCAAATTAAGAATAAGAATCTAACCTAACTTTTGGATTGGATAGATTTGAAGATCTAATTGTAGTGGCATTGTTTTCTTAGTCCAGGCAAGTAGCATAATGTTACCAAGACAAAGAATGTAGTGGTGTCGAAGTCTTATTCCGCTTGCATCCACCGGCGGCACCGTGAGCAAAGCTTGTTGCCGCCTTTGGGCCACCTCCTCAGCAGAGTAAACTTGTTGAAAGTCGGTAGCTTGTTGAAGAAACAACCAGGAAGTTGTCAATGTAGACCAAAAGACGCCGACGACTGTGATCTATTGGCCACCTCGGAGAGAGCCTATAGAACACCCCATGTCTAATTAGATGAAGTCAAGGAACACAAATGTCACACGCTCCCTGATGAGGCCGATGTTGGAAATATGCCCTAAAGGCAATAATATTTGTCTTATTATATTTCCATATTCATAATGAAAGAGTTTATATTCTATGCTATAACTGCTATGATCCTGAATATGTGATTCAGTGGAAAACTCATATGCACATGTGGAATGCTAAACGGTTAAATAAAAGGTTCCTAGTCTTGTCTCTAGGACTAGCTCAAGCGTTGTTGGTGATCACGTTTTCCATATCTTAAGATATCGTTAAGTGTAACGATAGTCCTAAAACGACACTGAGATTATGAAGTTGGAAGAGCGATTATATTGAATTGACAAACTTGTTTGTTGTGAATTGGATTAATATTGCCTATATTCAATTGTAATAACACAGAGTGTTAACATGTGATCTTGCTCCTTAGACCATGAGAGTATTGTGGTCACTTCTTACCGTACGATGGGCTTTGGGGTTGCTCAAACGTCACCTGTAACATGGTGATCACAACGACAACTTACGAAATCATCAGAAAGTTTGACAAGTGGTCGGATAGCTCAAGAGTGGGATTTGCTCCTCCAACTATGGAGAGATATTCTTGGGGCCGTCTCGGTTGATGGCATCAATCATAGTCTGGCCAGACACGAGTAACTTTGTCACGGGAATGCTGGAACACAATAACGAGAAAGAAGAACAAAACCGGTAATGAGGATTTCAGTACAATGAGCATAGTGATGACTCGGGAGGATACCGATGCATCCTGGGTTTTGTGAAGTATCGTGAAGCAAAAGGAACATCACATGACAACCAAAGGTTCATTCAAATGTCATTCATGTACTCATAGGGACTAATATGGACGTCCAAGGTACGGTCCCGTTGTCGGTCATTGAACGAACGGTTTCGCCCATGTCTGTGAGTTACTAAACCTACGGGGTCACAAGGTTAAGGCAATCACGATCTTCTGAGTTTTAGTAGGACGGGAGTCATGAGAATATATTTGTGGAATTATTTCATGAATATTCAGAATAGTTCCAAGAGGATCCGAAAGCGTTTCGGGGTCACCGGAAGGGTTTTGATGCATATGGGTAATACTGGCTATTCCCGATATATTATATATAGATGGAAAATGTTTCCAAACATATATATATATATATATATATATATATATATATATATATATATATATATAAGTATTTAGAACATTTTATATTATACACAGGCCTAAAAAGGCCAAGTGATGGAAGGAATTATGGGCGACGAAGGCCCATAAGGAAGTGGCGCTCCCCTTGCCATATGGGGGGGGGGGGCGAATTGGACTTGGGGAGGAGTAGGGCTCCTCCCCCTTTAGCCAGCGCCCCAAGGAGGGTATTTCCCTCCTTGGTGGCTGGCCCATCCTCCTCTTCCAACCTATATATACTATGGGTTTTTGCTCTATTTATATACAAGTTTTAGAGCCTCCTCTAGTTCATCTAATTCTAGTTCTAGTTGGTCTTAGTTGACAAATTAGAGCTAGGCTAATCCTCCTGTCTTCATAATTAGAAGTCTTGTGTGGTTCTAATATCCTCCCTCTAATTCTCCGGCAATGATTAGCTCTAGAGGGCGAAGCGCTGTCGGATCGTGAAGGTTGCACGCTTGCAACCAAGTAAAGAGGTCGTGCTTTCGGTCTTCGGTTCGAGGGACTGTTCGTGGGCGGTATGAGGGATCGTTCATCGACAGTTCAAGTGACTCCAAGTAGGATCTACACTGACACGTTCTTCTTCCACTGCAACTTGGTGACGGTAACGATCGTGATCCCAACCTGTTATGCATCTTCATATTGATCTTGGGTGATCGTAGGCGTGATTTTTTTTGTTTCCTAGTACGTTTCCCAACAGCCGAGACTGGCCAGCCTTCATCGATCGAAACTAGAGTCAGAGGCCCAAGACCCCCATCCATGTGGTCCGCTTCACATGACAATCTGACCATGACAAATCTACAGAATGAAAACCATGACACGAAGAACCAAATGTGGGAATAAACCACCTTCCACGCACCTCTCAACGATACGATGAAGCATAGTGAGAACAGGGGCGAGGCAGGGAGACATTATCCCATGTTGACATCGATTCCATTGTCTTGCCACTACTCTCTTGATGATGAGCTTTAGAATTTATTCCAAACCCTACCTCCACCAGACCGAAGTCTTGAGACGACCCCTCCCGTCACTGGAGCGACATGCGGAGGGAGAAGGGACTCTCAGTCTCGCCAAGGTGCGCGGAGATAGGTCACAGCTTGTTCGCTAGGTCAAAAAGAGCGAAGGAAGAACACTTGATGGAGATGTGGTCTGATCTATCTAGTGTATATGGTGCTTTTGTTGCATATATGAAAGTACCATAGAACGATTGTACTATTGTTCTTGCGGAAATAAGTGTATGGTGATAGGTCAAATGGGAGATTGTGTTCCCACTTAATATGGGTGGGTTGGGGATCCTTTACCCTGGACAAGTTTTCTCGTCCTCTGAGACTGTGATGGTCGTAGTTAAAGTGGACGGTGCAGGAAAAAACTTGGGTGGGCTTTGAAACTGATGCGATAGTGAAGACATGCTTGTTTTCCGCTCCCCGACCAAGGTCACCATTGGAAATAGGGAGAAGGCAAAATTTTGGGACTTCCCATGGCTTGGCGGTCAATGCACGGGGAATTTCCGCTCCGTTAGTCATGAGGCTTCCAAGAAAAAAAATGGAATGGCACAATCCTTGGGTAGACCAAATCGATAATACAATGACATGACGACCAAGCACATCAGCAAATTCTTCAATCTGTGGACACTTTAATATTTCAAGCTTCAAGAAGGGCTCTGATATGTCTCCGACGTATCTACTTTTCCAAACACGTTTGCCCTTGTTTTGGACTCTAACTTGCATGATTTGAATGGAACTAACCCGGATTGACGCTGTTTTTAGCAGAATTGCCATGATGTTGTTTTATGTGCAGAAAACAAAAGTTCTTGGAATGACCTGAAACTCCACGGAAGATCTTATAAAAAATAATAAAAAATCCTCGCCAAAGATGAAGACCATGGAGCCCACACCCTATCCACGAGGGTGGGGGCGCCCCCCTAGGGCGCGCCCCCTACCTCGTGGGCCCCCTGGATACCTTCCGACGCCAACTCAAACTCTATATATTTGCTTTTGGGGAGAAAAAAATAGAGGAGAAGAAATCATCGCGTTTTACGATACGGAGCCGCCGCCAAGCCCTAAAACCTCTCGGGAGGGCTGATCTGGAGTCCGTTCGGGGCTCCGAAGAGGGGGATTCGTTGCCGTCGTCATCATCAACCATCCTCCATCACCAATTTCATGATGCTCACCGCCGTGCGTGAGTAATTCCATCGTAGGCTTGGTGGATGGTGATGGGTTGGATGAGATCTATCATGTAATCGAGTTAGTTTTGTTAGGGTTTGATCCCTAGTATCCATTATGTTCTGAGATTGATGTTGCTATGACTTTGCTATGCTTAATGCTTGTCACTAGGGCCCAAGTGCCATGATTTCAGATCTGAACCTATTATGTTTTCATGAATATATGTGAGTTCTTGATCCTATCTTGCAAGTCTATAGTCACCTACTATGTGTTATGATCCGGCAACCCCGAAGTGACAATAATTGGGACCACTCCCGGTGATGACCATAGTTTGAGGAGTTCATGTATTCACTATGTGCTAATGCTTTGTTCCGGTTCTCTATTAAAAGGAGGCCTTAATATCCCTTAGTTTCCATTAGGACCCCACTGCCACGGGAGGGTAGGACAAAAGATGTCATGCAAGTTCTTTTCCATAAGCACGTATGACTATATTCGGAATACATGCCTACATTACATTGATGAATTGGAGCTAGTTCTGTGTCACCCTATGTTATGACTGTTACATGATGAACCGCATCCGGCATAATTATCCATCACCGATCTGATGCCTACGAGCTTTCCATATACTGGTATACACTTATTTACTTTTCCGTTGTTACTGTTACAATCACTACAAAATACCAAAAATATTACTTTTGCTTCCTTTACTTTTGTTACCATTACCACCACTATCATATTACTTTGCTACTAAACACTTTGCTGCAGATACTAAGTTATCCAGGTGTGGTTGAATTGACAACTCAACTGCTAATACTTGAGAATATTCTTTGGCTCCCCTTATGTCGAATCAATAAATTTGGGTTGAATACTCTACCCTCGAAAACTGTTGCGATCCCCTATACTTGTGGGTTATCAAGACCTTTTTCTGGCGCCGTTGCGGGGAGCATAGCTCTATTCTTTGAGTCACTTGGATTTATATCTACTGGACACTATGAAGAACTTGAAAGACGAGAAAACAAAAAATTTATCCCTCAACTACGAGGGGAGGTAAGGAACTGCCATCTAGCTCTGCACTTGATTCACCTTCTGTTATGAGTAAGCTTGCGACACCTAAACCTGCTTCTGCTATTCGTTCTGATATGTCGCATGTTATTGATAATGCCACTTCTGCTATGCATGATACTTATGATGAAACTACTTCTATGCCTGATACTACTGTGCCCCTTAGTGAATTTCTTGATGAACAAATTGCTAGGGCTAGAGAGAAAGAAATTATTAAATCTGATTATACTGATGAAAGTGATGATGAAGATAGGCCTGTTATTCTTGAGGGTTATGTTTTTGATATGGAATCTTCTGCCGCTATTTTAGCTTCCAGAGATAGATACGAGCTTAAGAGGCTATTAGTTAAATGGAACAAAGAATCTCTTAAAGATAAAATGAAACATGACCCTGCTTTTGCTACTTCGCCTATTTGTGTTCCCGATAAGGATTATGAATTCTCTGTTGATCCTGATATAATTACTTTGGTTGAATCTCATCCTTTCCATGGTTATGAATCTGAAACTGTTGTGGCACATCTTACTAAATTAAATGATATAGCCACCCTGTTCACTAATGATGAGAGATCTCGCTACTTTTATATCCTCAAAATATTTCCGTTCTCGTTAAAGGGTGATGCTAAGATATGGTTTAATTCTCTTGATCCTGGTTGTGTGCGTAGTCCCCAGGATATGATTTATTACTTCTCTGCTAAATATTTCCCTGCTCATAAGAAACAAGCTACTTTAAAGGAAATATAAAACTTTGTGCAAACTAAAGAAGAGAGTCTCCCACAAGCTTGGGGAGTCTTCTCAAGTTACTTAATGCTTTGCCTAATCATCCTCTTAAGAAAAATGAAATACTTGATATCTTTTATAATGGACTAACTGATGCTTCCAGAGATTACCTGGATAGTTGTGCTGGTTCTCTTTTCAGGGAAAGAACACCGGATGAAGTTGAAATTCTATTGAATAATATGTTGACAAATGAAAATAATTGGGCACCTCCTGAGCCAGCTCCCGCTCCAATTACCGAGCCTATTCCTAAACCAACTCTGAAGAAGAGAGGTGTTCTATTTCTCAGTCCCGAAGATATGCAAGAGGCAAAGAAATCTATGAAAGAAAAAGGTATTAAAGCTGAAGATGTTAAGAATTTACCTCCTATTGAAGAAATACATGGTCTTAATTTACCGCCTGTTGAAGAATCATATGATCTTAATCCTTTATTTATTGAAGAACCTCCTGACCCCGATAACCCGACACAGGTAGTAAAGGTAAATTCTCTCTATAGATATGACAAAGCTGAAATCCCTCCTACTAAAATTGCTAGTCAGTGCTTGGATGAGTTTGATAACTTTATGTTTAAGCAAGAAGACTTCAATGCCTATTTCGGTAGACAATTAAAAGAAAATGCTTATATGATTAAACACTTGGGTGATTATATCGCTAATATTAAAGGTGAACTTAAACTTGTTAGAAAACATGCTTCTATGGTTACCACTCAAGTAGAACAAGTACTTAAAGCTCAAAAAGAATTGCTCGATGAAATGAATAGTAAGAAAAATGATTATGTTGTTAGAGTGGCTACTAGAACTGGTAGAATGACTCAGGAACCCTTGTATCCTGAAGGCCACCCGAAGAGAATTGAGCAAGATTCTCAGAGAATTAATATTGATGCACCTAGTTCTTCTAAAAGGAAGAAAAAAAATGATAGGACTTTGCAAACTTCTAGTGAACCTATTGCTGAAACACCTGATAATCCAAATGATATATCTATGTCTGATGCTGAAACACAATCTGGTAATGAACATGAACCTAGTGAAAATGTTAATGATGATGTTCATGATGATGCTCAACCTAGTAATGATAATGATGTAGAAATTGAACCTGCTGTTGATCTTGATAACCCACAATCAAAGAATCAACGTTATGATAAGAGAGACTTTGTTGCTAGGAAACATGGTAAAGAAAGAGAACCTTGGGTTCAGAAACCCATGCCTTTTTCTCCCAAACCATCCAAGAAAAAGGATGATGAGGATTTTGAGTGCTTTGCTGAAATGATTAGACCTATCTTTTTGCGTATGCGATTGACTGATATGGTCAAAACTAATCCTTATGCTAAGTATATGAAGGATATCATTACTAATAAAAGAAAGATACCGTAAGCTGAAATTCCACCATGCTTGCTAATTATACTTCTAAGGGTGGAATACCAAAGAAACTTGGAGACCCAGGAGTACCCACTATACCATGCTCCATTAAAAGGAATTATGTTAAAACTGCTTTATGTGATCTTGGAGCCGGTGTTAGTGTTATGCCTCTTTCTTTATATCGTAGACTTGACTTGAATAAGTTGACACCTATTGAAATATCTTTGCAAATGGCTGATAAATCAACTGCTATACATGTCAGTATTTGTGAGGATGTGCCTGTTGTGGTTGCAAATGTTACTATTTTAACGGACTTTGTTATTCTTGATATTCCCGAGGACGATAGTATGTCTATTATTCTTGGAAGACCTTTTCTTAATACTGTAGGGGCTGTTATTGATTGCAACAAAGGCAATGTCACTTTTCATGTAATGGTAATGAGCATACGATACACTTTACGAGGAAACAACCTCAAGTTCATAGTATCAATTCTATTGGAAAAATTCCATCGATTATATTTGGAGGTTTTGAATTTCCTCTTCCTACTGTCAAGAAGAAATATGATATTCTTATTATTGGGGATGTGCATATCCCCGTTGAGGTAACTTAGTGTTATTCGAAATTTCTCCGGTTTCATGTTAATCGGAATGAGTTTGTTAACAAGACCTGATCAACCTTGTTAGTGGATTCCTTTTGATGAGCATGAGATGGATGAAACTAGAAGGCACAACCTTCTGCACCCTCTTTATACTTTTTGTTATTTAGTTGAAATAAAGTAAAAATAGTATTTTTCTGTCTGTTTCCTGATTTATCCGTGCAATATAAAATACCCCGAAAATAAAAGTCCTCAGAATGCCATGCCAATTTAATATGTTTTTTCGGGAATATTTGAGGATTTATGGTGCAAAAATCACCGCAGGGGGAGTTGCCACCTGGCCACGAGGGTGGACGGCGCGCCCCCTGCCTCGTGGGCCCACGTTGGCCCTCCTCTACTTATTCCTGCACCCATCATCTTCTTCTTCCTCCCACAAACATGAATAACCAGCTCAAGCATGAGTTCTAGCTCTCTTTGGTGTGATTTTCGATCTCCTTGCTCAAAGCACCTCTCGCAAAACTGCTTGGGGAGATTGTTCCTTGGTGTGTGACTCCTCCATTGGTCCAATTAGTTTTTGTTCTAGTGCTTTATTCATTGCAAATTTGTGCTGCATAGGTGACCATGTTCTTGAGCTTGCATGTCAAATTTATATGGTTCCAAGTAGTTCTAATGCTTGATATAGGCTCTAGGCACTTGTAGGAGTAGTTGCTATCAATTTTGTTGAGCTTTGTTCACTTTTGTTTGAAGTTACTAAAAATTTCAGAAATTTTTCAGAGAAAAACAATATGCTTAGGAAGATGTTCCAAGGTGGTTCTTCAAGTAAGCAAGGCCCCAGGCTTGCTATGCGTGACGCTGACGAGGAACCACAAAGAGACGCTCTAGTGCGGCCTTGTGAATGGCCGTCGGAAAATTTCATGGATCGAGCATATTTGCGTAATGCCGGTCGTGTGGACTTTGAAGCAGACAAATGCCCCCAGTATCATGATCTCACAAGCTCATTTGTGAGGAGGTTTGAGTTTTCATCTTTGCGTAATTCTCCTTCAGTCATGTTTGATTTTTATGACAAATCTTATACCATGGACTTAGAGGATTTTACTTTTGCCTGCAAACTCCCATATTGGGGTAGTACTATTGATCCCCGTAAATCTGAATTTAGAAACTTTCTTGCCAGTATAACTATAGGGGAATCTAGATATATAACGCAAGCTACCATAGGGAGCATTCACTTTCCTGCTATACATTATTTTGCTCTTTTCATAGGTAGGTGCATAAATGCTAAGGATGAAGCATGTCACATGTGTGTCCCTGACCTTAGCATTCTCAGGAGTGCTGTGTTAGGAGACCAATCTTATCATATGGGAGCCATTGTAGCTCGTAGGTTGCATCATAATAGATATAATGGAGATTTCTTTGGAGGAATTTATGCAACCCGTTTAGCTAATTTTCTTGAGATAGACGTTTGTTAGGGAGATATGGAGTTGCGCCCTACTTATTTAGATTTTGATTCTATGGTTTCCGACCAGTTTGTCGAGAGGACTGAATCACCTCTTCAGTATCGACTAATCTTTAACAAACGGCATGTTGTCCGTATTACTCTTCCTGCTCCTGCCTTCTTTGATTCTCACACAAAAGGAAGATATACCATTACCAGAGAGGAGGCAGATGAGTACGAGAGGGGAGCAGAGGCAGACCGACTCCACGCTGCAGCTCAGGAGGCGATAGCCGCTGCATCACAGCACAACCCCAGCTATTCTTCGTCACAGTATGACCCCAGCTACACCTATGGGTATCCGCCAGGCCATCCCTGGCAATAAACCAACTTAGGCCAAAAGCCTAAGCTTGGGGGAGTACGTATTTCTCACCGACATTACATTTATGTTCACACACACTCATTGCTAGATGTCGGTGCTCATACTCTTTCATTGTAATATCCATGTTAGTTTATTTTATTTTTCCTGCTTTCTTCTTGTGTGTTTGATAAACCTTAAGAAAAAACCAAAAAAAATAGTAGTAGTTTACTTTTCTTGCTGTAGTAGTAGTAACTAAAAAGAAAACCCAAAAATATTTCCCGTTCTTCTTTTGCTTGTTGGGAGCTTTCCCGTGTAAATAGTTTTTATTTCTTTTCTTTTCTTTTGGGGTCAGTAGGAGAAGACCATGATTAAATTGTTGAAGTGGCTCTTATATGCATTATTGTTGATTTAACCTAGAGCCCATATTGCCTTGTCTTCTCCTATTTATTAAATGCTCGCAGATTCCAGCTTAGTCCAATGCACATGCACTCTTATTATTATTCACATCGTTCGGTCGTGCGAGTGAAAGGCAATTATGATGATATATGATGGACTGACTGACATGAGAAAAGCTGGTATGAACTCGACCTCTCTTGTTTTTGTAAATATGATGAGTTCATCGTTCTTGATTTAGCTTATTATGAATAAACATGTTTGCAATGACAATTAGAGATTATAGTTGCTCGTGCCATGCTTGATTAGCTATGAGTTATAATGGTTTACCTTGCGTGCCAACATGCTATCGAGATGGTTATGATGTGGTATAGTGGGGTGGTATCCTCCTTTGAATGATTTAAGTGACTTGACTTGGCACATGTTCACGCATGTAGTTAAAACAAATCAACATAGCCTTCACGATATTTATGTTCATGGTGGATTATATCCTACTCATGCTTGCATCCAATGTTTATTAATTTTAATGCATGTACATGGCTGTTGTGGCTCTCTAGTTGGTCGCTTCCTAGTCTTTTGCTAGCCTTCACCTGTACTAAGCGGGAATACTGCTTGTGCATCCAATCCCTTAAACCCCAAAGTTATTCCATATGAGTCCACTAAACCTTCCTATATACGGTATCTACCTGCTGTTCCAAGTAAATTTGTATGTGCCAAACTCTAAACCTTCAAATAAACATTCTGTTTTGTATGCTCGAATAGCTCATGTATCAACTAGTGCTGCCCTTATCTTCCATGTTAGGTGGGTTATTCTCAAGAGGAGTGGACTCCGCTCCTCATTCACGAGAAAATGGCTGGTCACCGGGATGCCCAGTCCCATGCTTTATGCAAACTAAATTGAAATTAATTGCAAACAAAACTCCCCCTGGGACCTTTTGCTAGTTGGAGACCCTCGTTGTTTCGTGCAAGTCATGGATCGATGCTTGTTGGTGGAGGGGGAGTATAAACTTTACCATTCTGTTAGGGAACCGCCTATAATGTGTGTAGCATGGAAGATATCGCCATCTCTTAGTTTCTATGTTGACAATGAAAGTATACCGCTCAAAATATTATTTATCTCTATTTCAAAACCAAGCTCTGGCACCTCTACAAATCTCTGCTTCCCTCTGCGAAGGGCCTATCTATTTACTTTTATGTTGAGTCATCACCCTCTTATTCAAAAGCACTAGCTGGAGAGCACATCTGTCATTTGCATTCATCAGTATTAATCTATATTGGGTGTGAATATGATTGGATCTCTTTTACCATGAATTACAATGTCTAGTCACTCCTTGATCTTTAAAGATGCTCTGCATTTATGTTTTGCGGTCTCAGAAAGGGCTAGCGAGATACCATCTTGTTATATCATATTATGATTGCTTTGATAAATTGTTGTCATCCGAGATTTATTATTATGGCTCGCTAGTTGATTATGCTATTGATATGAGTAAATATGAGACCTGAGACTTATTGCAAATGTGGTTAGTCATGATCTTTGCTGAAAACTTGAATGCTGGGTTGACATATTTACAACAACAAGAGCAAACAGAGTTTGTAAAAGTTTTTCTTTATCACTTTCAGTTTGTCAACTGAATTGCTTGAGGACAAGCAAAGGTTTAAGCTTGGGGGAGTTGATACGTCTCCGACGTATCTACTTTTCCAAACACTTTTGCCCTTGTTTTGGACTCTAACTTGCATGATTTGAATGGAACTAACCCGGACTAACGCTGTTTTCAGCAAAATTGCCATGATGTTGTTTTATGTGCAGAAACAAAAGTTCTCGGAATGACCTGAAACTCCACAGAATATCTTATAAAAAATAATAATAAATCCTCGCCAAAGATGAAGACCAGGGGGCCCACACCCTGTCCACGAGGGTGGGGGTGTCGTGGTTCTAAGTCTGACAGTAATGTAGGGGGGTAGGTATGGAAATGCAAGATCTTAGCTATGGCGTAGTTGTAAGAACATGAGATTTACGAGTTCAGGCCATTCTTAGAAGAAGTAATAGCCCTACGTCTCGGAGCCCGGAGGCGGTCGACTGGTTTATGAGTGTGTGGATTACAGGGGTGCGAACCCTTTACACTGAGGAGGGGGGTGGCTTATATAGAGTTCGCCAGACCCCTCCGGCCCTCAGTTATGCAGGGTTTAAAGTACATTAAGGTTGAGCGTTACTGGTAACGCCTCTAATAAAGAGCTATGATGACCATAAAAGCTACTCAATGACGGACCGTTAGCGTGCGGAGTGGCTTTAGGTCTCCTGGCCGTCGAGTGGTTGGATCTTGGTCGAGTGATTGCTCCATGGTCGAGTGTCTTCGAATCCGTCGAGTGGAACACCTCCAAGTCGATTGAAAGGTTATTTCTTCTAGGGATGTCCTTGGGCAGGGCAGTTAGGACAGGTCCATGACCCTACCCTAGGTACATGACTTCATCATTAGCCCCCGAATGGATCGAGGTTTGAGTGGGGGAAGGAGTTGAGAATTCTTCCGACCCATTCTTCGTGCCATGAGTACATCTTGTTTCGGATCAATGAACGTGGGTGACGTCACCAACTTCTTTTTCAGTCGCCTTGATCCATTCTTAGTTTTCTTTAGTCGAGTGAATCCCTTTACCTGTAGATTTCCGAGTGGTTGCGTGGAGGAGAGCCTCCATCTGACGAGTTGTTTTGCTGCCCGCGGATTTCGCGGGATTCGAATTTCGGGAAGTGCGCGGGACGGGGGACGCCGTTGTAATCGGATGGGATAGAACGGAGCCTCCTCGATCTCCGTGCCGCCTTTTTCACCACGTATTGCGTGCGCGATTGTTGCGGGATTTGACAGGATCGCCTGGACCTACATGTCAGTCACTCAGAAGTGACTCCATATAAGCTGCTGGCCCAGGCTTTTGAACAGTACGCCTTCACTTTTCCCCTTCCCTCTCGAATTCTTCCGCCGTCTTTGTTCTCGTTTGAGTGCTACCGGCCTGTTCGAGCTTCGTTCGCGGTGATGGGGAAGGAGAAGACGGCGGTCCTGGAGCGTGCGAAGAAAGCGACGACGCAGGCGAAGGCGAGGAAGTCCGGTCGGGGCGGATCTTCTTTGAGGTCCGCTCTGCCCAAGGACTGGATCCAGGGCGATTGGATGCCCTCGACGATTCTGCTAGATGACATCGATGATCTGATTGACGGGGGATTCATTCCCCATGGATCTGCGCGTCTCCCAGGGAACGAGATCGAACCCCAACCTCGCGAGGGTGAGTGCGTCCTCCTCACCACCCACATCGATCATGGATTTTCTCTGCCTCCCCATTCTTTCTGCCGGAGTTTCTTGAACTTTTTTGGAGCGCAGCTCCATCACTTTACACCAAATTCCATCGTATACCTTGCCGCCTTTGTATCTTTGTGCGAGAATTTCTTGGGTTGTCGCCCCCATTGGGGTCTCTTCAAGCACATTTTCACTTGTCGTTCTCAGTCGGTTAAGAAAGCCAAGTCGAGTGACGAAAAGACGCAAGTGATTCAGATGTGCGGGGGTCTTGGGATCCAAATGAGAGGCAAAAGTTCTTTTCCAGCCATGACTTTTCCCGAGTCGGTCCGAGGATGGCAGTCGACCTGGTTCTACTGCAAAGACCAGGCGACTCCAGGACAGGCGACTGGGCTTCCCCCTTTCTCCCTGAACCGAGCAGAAAAACCTTCGTCTCTGAAAGTGACGCCAGAAGAAAAGGCGCAAGTCAAAGTGTTGGTTGGTCGAGTGATTTAGCTTGTCCGCGACGGGGTGACTGGCATGGATTTATTAGAGGTCTTCCTACGGAGGCGCATCCAGCTGCTCCAAGCTCGTGACCATCCGATGTGGATGTATTCGGGCCTCGATGACACCACTCGGATTCATCCGAAGGAGGTCGATGACAAGACGTTGGAAGGGTGGTTGTCAAGCATCACAGGGAACAAGGACAACCCCCGAGGAGCCAGGAGGATTCCTCCACTAGACCAAACATACGAAGTAGACCAGGTCTGATTCTGCATCTCCGACTGTAACCTTGCTTTCTTCATTTTGTTCTCTTAGCATCAGTCGATTGACTTTTGTCTTGTTTGTTGTCTTCCAGGCCATTACTGATATGTACTCGATGCCTAACGGAGCGCAAGAGCAGGCCGAGGATGGGGAGGCGAGCGGAGGCGAAAGTGGAGAGGAGTGGCAGTCTGACGGTGAAGGGGAGTGGGATGATGACGACGACTCCAGTGAAGAGGAGGAGGAAGAAGTCGATCCTCCCCGCACGGAAAGGCGATCCAAGCTCACACAGGATCCTGTGCGCGAACGTGGTAAGACGACTGTGCCTGTTGGGCAATCATCAAAGCGCCCTCGGACGTCCTCCCAGCGTCGACTTAAAAAGTTCCAAAGCATCCACGAGCGACGCCGTCAAAGCCGCCGAAGGCCCTGCCCAAGATGAAGATGACCGTTCCCACCATTTCCGGGTAACAATAGGACTTGCTTTCTTTTGTTGAACATGGACGGACTCTTGGTCGACTCATTGAATAAACTGACTGGTTTTTGAAATTTGCAGTGCTGCTACCTCTGAGATCTCTGCCAAGAACGATGACTAGGAAATGGAAGATGCTGTTACCTCCAACCTTGGTATAATTTCTGATGTTCCGCTCTTAGTCGACTGACGGTCTCTTCTGGTCGATTGGATTTTCATCTTTAACTTTGGATTTTTCTTATAGCTCCTCCTCATGTCATTGATCTCCCTGATGATGATGACGAAGTGCCGCTGAGGGCGAGGAAGAATAGGAAGGTGTCAGTTGACAAGACCCCACAAACCGCATCAGCGCCTGAGGCAGTAGTTCAGGAGGGTGGTAATACCACTCGGACTTCTGTGTCCTTCGCTGTGCCTCTGACGAGTGTTCGGCCTTCACCGTCGACTGCTGATCCGCCCTCCCTTTTTGCCACACACCACGTCCCCGAGGATCAAGTGGGTGCTGCTAAGGAAGCTATACGCCAGGCGGGGATCATGATGGAGCAGGTGAAGGTGGTACAGGAAGCCAGCCAAGCGGCCTATGATGCTAGTTCAGCCCTTCAAAGCAACGTCCAGGTTAGTCGACCATCGCTTGTTTTGTTAGGATATGCTATGTGAGGACTCTCTTTTTCGAAGATCTTTGTATCTTTACACCCACTGGGTTTGTCGACTGAATCTTTTGGACTAGTGGGGGCATCCTGAGTGCACCCACTGGGTGTAGTCCCCGAGACTACGGTGGACTGCTCGCAGTCGACTGTAGTCTTTATATTGTGTTGCTTTACTTGAACTTCTTCACTCGGTCTGGTCAGGCCATGTCGAATGGAATCTTGGAACTGGTGGGGGCACGTTGAGAGCACCCACTGGACATGGTCGACTGCGGGCAGTCGACTTTTTTTTGGTCGAACCAGTGGGGGCACGCTGAGTGCACCCACTGGGTATAGTCCCCGAGACTACTGTCGAATATTTTTTGATTCGGTTGTAGTCTTAGAAACGTCATGATTTTCTCTTAGTTGCTCGGAAGCAACCTACCTTTGACATCTGTCGACTGATTCTTCGCAGAAATCCTGCGAGCTTGTGGCTCGCTATACTGAATTGGAAAACAAACAGATCCAGCTCAACCTTGACTTGAAGCTTGCCCAAGAGAATTTGCAGAAGGCGAGAGACGAAGCAAAAGGTATGACTGTCCTTACTTTTCCGCCCATTCTTGATGTTGATCTCACTGTCATTTCACAGATAAAATGGAGGAGGCTCTGAAGAAGAAGGACTGTGACCCTGCCGAAGCGCAGAAGTCAGCTTTGGACAAAACGAAACTTGCGGAAGAAAAACTGGCTTCAGTCGGTAACCTTGAAGAGGATAACTCCAAATTGAAAGCCGCTCTCAACGCAGCCAACCAAGAGGTCAGCCGTTTGAAGAATGATAAGATAGCTCTGGGTGACAAGGCAAGTGAACTGGTAGGGAGGAGGAATGATCTGGAAGCTTATCTTGGAGGGCTCCCCAAGAAGTTATTCGTCATGCTTGAGGGTAATAACTCCTACCCGACTGACTTGTTGTCATCAACCCAATGTAGAGCCATTGACTTATCTTTGAATTGTGCTTACAGAATTCTGCCAGAACTTCGAGGAGGAAACCAGTCGAGTGGAGATAAGTTTTGACCCCATTAATTCTCCGGTGAAGGATGAAGCTGCTATGAACGTGCTCCGACTGGAGTCTCATGTTGCTGGTGTGGTTGACTACCTTGCTCGACTAAAGGTTGCGGCGTCGCGGATCAACACGACGCTCTGGCCTGGAACGACGCTTCAAAATGACCTCGAGTCTCTGATGACTCGACTGAATGAAGTTCCAGGTCGAGTGCAGGAATGGAAGAAATCTTCTGCTAGGTGCGGCGCTGACGTCACTCTGTCCTTGGTCCGTGTTCACTGCAAGGAGGCGCGAGAGGAAAAGCTGGTTGCTATCCAAGTCGCCAACACCAGGAAGCACAACTTTCAGTCTTTCATGGAGACCTTCATCACTGCTGCCACTCGGATTGCTGACGGGATTGATTTGGACCAGTTTGTCGCACCCTCCAGTCCTCTGCCTGAGGAGTAAAAAACTTCTATGCTTAACCTTAAATTTGCCTCGGAATGCCGAGTGGATTTTGTAACCGTTAAACTCTTTCGGGCTGAATGCTCAAGTACTTTGATCTGCGGTCTGGGACCTTTAGGATTTATCTGAATTTGGTTTATCGTTGAATATCTTCATGAATTCTCTGTCGAGTGGAACTTGTTCTTCACTCGAGACAACTTTTGTATTTATGGCGCAGCTCCGAAGAAGAAGGTAGCAGTCGACCTGCACCTCGTCGTCCTTGTGGATTGGGATGTGTTTCAAACTTAGGCGAGTACTGGACTGCAGCTAAGCCCCCGAGTGGGAGGGTCGCTCTCCACTCGGTAGGATTTTTCAAACTTAGGCGAGTACTGGACTGCAGCTAAGCCCCTGAGTGGGAGGGTTGCTCTCAACTCGGTAGGATTTTTCAAACTTAGGTGAGTACTGGACTGCAGCTAAGCCCCCGAGTGGGAGGGTCGCTCTCCACTCGGTAGGATTTTTCAAACTTAGGCGAGTACTGGATTGCAGCTAAGCCCCCGAGTGGGAGGGTCGCTCTCCACTCGGTAGGATTTTTCAAACTTAGGCGAGTACTGGACTGCAGCTAAGCCCCCGAGTGGGAGGGTCGCTCTCCACTCGGTAGGATTTTTCAAACTTAGGCGAGTACTGGACTGCAGCTAAGCCCCTGAGTGGGAGGCTGGCTCACCACTCGGTAGGATTTTTTCAAACTTACGCGAGTAAAGGACTGCAGCTAAGCCCCCGAGTGGGAGGGTCGCTCTCCACTCGGTAGGATTTTTCAAACTTAGGCGAGTACTGGACTGCAGCTAAGCCCCCGAGTGGGAGGGTCGCTCTCCACTCGGTAGGATTTTTCAAACTTAGGCGAGTACTAGACTGCAGCTAAGCCCCCGAGTGGGAGGGTCGCTCTCAACTCGGTAGGATTTTTCAAACTTAGGCGAGTACTGGACTGCAGCTAAGCCCCCGAGTGGGAGGGTCGCTCTCCACTCGGTAGGATTTTTCAAACTTAGGCGAGTACTGGATTGCAGCTAAGCCCCCGAGTGGGAGGGTCACTCTCCACTCGGTAGGATTTTTCAAACTTAGGCGAGTACTGGACTGCAGCTAAGCCCCCGAGTGGGAGGGTCGCTCTCCACTCGGTAGGATTTTTCAAACTTAGGCGAGTACTGGACTGCAGCTAAGCCCCTGAGTGGGAGCCTGGCTCACCACTCGGTAGGATTTTTTCAAACTTAGGCGAGTACTGGACTGCAGCTAAGCCCCCGAGTGGGAGGGTCGCTCTCCACTCGGTAGGATTTTTCAAACTTAGGCGAGTACTGGACTGCAGCTAAGCCCCCTAGTGGGAGGGTCGCTCTCCACTCGGTAGGATTTTTCAAACTTAGGCGAGTACTGGACTGCAGCTAAGTCCCCGAGTGGGAGGGTCGCTCTCCACTCGGTAGGATTTTTCAAACTTAGGCGAGTACTGGACTGCAGCTAAGCCCCCGAGTGGGAGGGTCGCTCTCCATTCGGTAGGATTTTTCAAACTTGGGCGAGTACTGGACTGCAGCTAAGCCCCCGAGTGGGAGGGTCGCTCTCCACTCGGTAGGATTTTTCAAACTTAGGCGAGTATTGGACTGCAGCTAAGCCCCCGAGTGGGAGGCTGGCTCACCACTCAGTAGGATTTTTTCAAACTTAGGCGAGTACTGGACTGCAGCTAAGCCCCTGAGTGGGAGGGTCGCTCTCCACTCGGTAGGATTTTTCAAACTTAGGCGAGTACTGGACTGCAGCTAAGCCCTCGAGTGGGAGGGTCGCTCTCCACTTGGTAGGATTTTTCAAACTTAGGCGAGTACTGGACTGCAGCTAAGCCCCCGAGTGGAAGGCTGGCTCACCACTCGGTAGTATTTTTTCAAACTTAGGCGAGTACTGGACTGCAGCTAAGCCCCCGAATGGGAGGCTGGCTCACCACTCGGTAGGATTTTTATGTTTAAAGTCAATGCACATGCGAAGTGACTTGTCCTTCTTGGAGACCATGACAACGTTGGTGAGCCACTCGGAGTGGTAAATCTCTCGGATGAATTCCGCTGCTAAGAGCCGAGCCACCTCCTCTCCAATAGCCTTTCTCTTCTGGACGGCGGACTGTCGGAGATGTTCTTTGACAGGTTTCACTTTTGGGTCGACTCGAAGGCGGTGCTCAGCCTGCCCCCTGGGAACACCCGGCATGTCAGAAGGCTTCCATGCGAAGATGTCCCAGTTCTCACGGAGGAACTGGATGAGCGCTTCTTCCTATTTGGAGTCGAGTGTTGTTGAGATATGAGTCGGAGCAGCATTGGGATCGGTCGGGTGAATGTGAACCGGCTTCGTTTCGCCAGATGACTGAAAAGTTGATTCCGTAGCGGGCTTCTTGGCTCGCAACAAATCACTCGGGTCCGCAGTCTTCTGGTACTCCTGCAGCTCTACCACTGCCATCTGGGCATCAGCGATCTTTGAGCCTTTCTAAAAACATTCTTCTGCCTTCTTCCAATTGCCCGTAACAGTGATCACACCTTTGGGACCAGGCATCTTCAATTTGAGATACACATAACATGGTCGAGCCATGAAGTGTGCATAAGCTGGCTGAGGGAGTCCTGGATTAGGGGGTGTTCGGATAGCCGGAATATACCTTCAGCCGGACTCCTGGACTACAAAGATACAAGATTGAAGACTTCGTCCCGTGTCCGGAAGGGACTTTCCTTGGCGTGGAAGGCAAGCTTGGCGATGCGGATATTCAAGATCTCCTACCATTGTAACCGACTTTGTTTAACCCTAACCCTATCCGGTGTCTATATAAACCGGAGGGTTCTAGTCCGTAGGACAACTTCATCATACAACAATCATACCATAGGCTAGCTTCTAGGGTTTAGCCTCCTTGATCTCGTGGTAGATCTACTCTTGTACTACCCATATCATCAATATTAATCAAGCAGGAGTAGGGTTTTACCTCCATCGAGAGGGCCCGAACCTGGGTAAACTTCGTGTCCCTTGTCTCCTGTTACCATCCGGCCTAGACGCACAGTTCGGGACCCCCTACCCGAGATCCGCCGGTTTTGACACCGACATTGGTGCTTTCATTGAGAGTTCCTCTGTGTCATCACTTCTGAGCCCGATGGCTCCTTTGATCATCAACGACGAGGTGGTCCAGGGTTAGACTTTTCTCCCCGGACAGATCTTCGTCTTCGGCGGCTTCGCACTGCGGGCAATTCGCTTGGCCACCTGGAGCAGATCAAAAGCTACGCCCGTGGCCATTGGGTCAGGTTTGCAAGCTTAAACTACACGACAGATATCCGCGGGGATTTGATGTTCGACGGGTTCGAGCCACAGCCAAGCGCGCCGTGCTGTCTCGATGGGCATGATCTAGCTCTGCCGCCGAACAGTGCCCTGGAGGCCGCACACGCATCGGTTTCGACCTTTAATTCGGAGCCCATTGCGCCAAGCGAGGATAAGCGGTTGGACGTCACCTCAGGGGCTACGATCTCAACGGCGATCGAGCCGAACGCTAGCCCCACACTCTGCATGACCCGTGACTCCGAGGATCCGGATTCCTCTCCGGACTCCGAACCCCCCGCGCCCCTGCCGATCGAATCTGATTGGGCGCCGATCATGGAGTTCACCGCTGCGAACATCTTTCAGCACTCGCCCTCCGGCGACATCCTGAACTCGCTAAAGTCTCTCTCTTTATCGATAGAGCCATGGCCGGACTATGGTCAGCAAGGATGGGATACGGACGATGAAGAAATTCAAAGCCCACCCACCACCCACTTCGTAGCCACTGTCGACGAATTAACCGACATGCTCGACTTCGACTCCGAAGACATCGATGGTATGGACGATGATGCGGGAGAGGAACAGGAACCAGCACCTGTAGGGCGCTGGAAGGCCACCTCGTCGTATGACATATATATGGTGGACGCTCCAAAGGATGGAGATGGTGATGGAAAAGCGGGAGATGATACTTCTAAGAAACATCCCAAACGCCGACGTCAGCGGCGCCGCTCTAAATCCCGCCAAAGCAAAAACGATGATTCCAGCACCGGAGATAATACTACTCCAGATAGCACCGAAGAACACCCCCTCCAACAAGATTCGGCACAGGAAGATGGAGAAGCCAGCCCTCATGAGAGGGCGGCAGACCGAGAGGTTGAGGACGATAACTATATGCCTCCCTCCGAAGACGAGGCAAGCCTCGACGATGACGAATTTGTCGTACCATCGGACCCCGCCGAACAAGAGCGTTTCAAACGCAGGATTTTAGCCACGACAAGCAGCCTCAAGAAAAAGCAACAACGGCTTAGAGCTGATCAAGATTTGCTAGCTGATAGATGGACTGAAGTCCTTGCGGCTGAAGAGTATGAACTCGAACGCCCCTCCAAGCGGTACCCAAAGCGCAGACTGCTACCCCGATTAGAGGAGGAAGCACCTACATCACCAGCGCATGACATGGCCGACCGGCCACCTCGTGGCCGCAACAGAGAGGCCTCTAAGCCCTCCACTCAAGCCATGCCCCGACGCCGCTCAAAACATGCTAAGGCACGGGAAAACGCGCCAGACCTGCGAGATATACTGGAGGACAAAGCAAGGCAAACAAGATCGATCTACGGATCGCGCAGGCGCCCCACGGCACGTGACGGTGATCGTCACTCCGGATACGATAAATCCGGCCGGGCCGAACACAATGGACAAAGCTCTTCCGAGCTGCGCCATGATATAGCCCAGTATAGAGGCGCCGCACACCCACTATGCTTCACAGATGAAGTAATGGATCATAAAATCCCCGAGGGCTTCAAACCCGTAAACATCGAATCATATGATGGCACAACAGATCCTGCGGTATGGATCGAGGATTATCTCCTTCATATCCACATGGCCCGCGGTGATGATCTACATGCCATCAAATACCTCCCACTCAAACTTAAGGGACCGGCCGGCATTGGCTCAACAGCTTGCCAGCAGACTCAATCGGTTCTTGGGAGGACCTGGAAGCCGCATTCCTCGACAACTTCCAGGGCACTTATGTACGACCACCGGATGCCGATGACCTAAGCCACATAATTCAGCAGCCAGAGGAATCGACCAGGCAATTCTGGACACGATTCCTAACAAAGAAAAACCAGATAGTCGACTGTCCGAACGCCGAGGCCCTAGCAGCCTTCAAGCATAATATCCGCGACGAGTGGCTTGCCCGGCACCTGGGACAGGAAAAGCCAAAATCTATGGCAGCCCTCACGACACTCATGACCCACTTTTGCGCGGAAGAAGATAGCTGGCTTGCTCGCAGCAACAACTTAACCAAGAACCTTGGCAATTCGGATACCAAGGACAAAAGTGGCAGGTCGCGCCGGAACAAGCAAAAGCGCCGTGTTAACAGCGACAGCAACGAGGACACGGCAGTAAATGCCGGATTCAGAGGCTATAAATTCGGTCAGCGGAAAAAGCCATTCAAAAAGAATACTCAGGGCCCGTCCAGTTTGGACCGAATACTCGACCGCTTGTGCCAGATACATGGCACCCCCGAAAGGCCAGCAAATCACACCAACAGGGATTGTTGGGTGTTCAAGCAGGCAGGCAAGTTAAGAGTCGAAAACAGAGACAAGGGGCTGCATCGCGATGACGAGGAGGAGCCCAGGCCGCCGAACAGCAGTGGACAGAAGGGATTTCCCCCACAAGTGCGGACGGTGAACATGATATACGCAACCCACATTCCCAAGAAGGAGTGGAAGCGTGCGCTACGAGACGTATATGCACTGGAGCCAGTAGCTCCAAAGTTCAACCCATGGTCCTCCTGTCCGATCACCTTTGATCGAGGGGACCATCCCACTAGCACCCGTCATGGCGGGTTTGCCGCATTGGTTCTTGACCCAATTATTGACGGATTCCATCTCACAAGAGTCCTCATGGACGGCGGCAGCAGCCTGAACCTGCTTTACCAGGATACAGTGCGGAAAATGAGCATCGACCCCTCGAGGATCAAGCCCACAAAAACGACCTTTAAAGGCGTTATACCAGGTGTAAAGGCCAGTTGCACAGGCTTAGTAACACTCGAAGTGGTCTTCGGATCTCCGGAAAATTTCCGAAGCGAAGAGTTAATCTTCGATATAGTCCCGTTTCGCAGTGGCTATAACGCCCTGCTCGGGCGAACCGCATTTGCAAAGTTCAATGCGGTGCCGCACTACGCATATCTCAAGCTCAAGATGCCAGACCCTCGAGGAGTAATTACAATCAATGGAAACACCGAGCGCTCCCTCCAAACGGAGGAACACACGGCGGCCTTCGCAGCAGAAGTACAAAGCAGCCTTCTTAGGCAATTCTCCAGTCAGGCCGTTAAAAAGCCAGACACTGCCAAGCGCGCCCGGAATAACCTACAACAAGGTCGCCTGGCACGTTCTGAGCAGGCATAGTAGTGCATCCCCAACCCCAGCCCTCGCGACATAGCGAAACCAGTGCTTCGCGTACATAACTACGCTCTTGAAATACCATGGGCGCAGGGGAAGGGGCACTATAATGGCAAAACCAAAATACGGCCTAAAACATACTAGGGGATGCCGAACTTTTTCTCTTACTTTCAGGACTCCATACTTCGGACGACCTGCTCGGCAATTCGACTGCCGCACAAACGATACAAGACCCAGGGAAGCAGACAAGCCATGCCGCACTATGGAACCCCCAGGTGGTCTCTGTTACGAGCAGTATACCTGTTTTGAATATAATTCCGTGGCCTGCCAGGACATGTTAAATAGTCCAATACCTTTTGCTTACCGCACTATTTGTATCGTTCTGCTTTGATAGCAACCTTTTTATAAACAATGCATAGCTTTTCGTCTATTTCTTGCATTACCCCCTTTTTATATATATGTTCATTAATGACATGTGGCACCCGTACACTATGGTACGACAAACACACAAGGGGCTTTAGTACCCCTTAATATGGTGTAAGAAGTCTGAACACTTCATAAGTGCGGCACCCCGAACTTATAGCACTATATGCATCGGCTCCGAATCATGATTTGGGTCAATAGTTGGGTTTGCCCGGCTCCTATGTTTTTGTGCCTTACGTTCCGCTATATCGGCTAAGGTAGCACTAGGAGAACCACTGCGATTGTGCCCCAGTTGAGCTGGGCTGAGCACCTCAGTGGAGAAAGCTAAAACTGACTGTCATGATGAGGCGAGAGACCGGTCGCTGTTCGAGAGGTCTTTCGAGTCCCTAAAGACTTATGCCGCTTCGAGTGAGGAGCCGGCTTTGTCTGGCCAAGGCGTGGATAGCGCCCCAAACTCGGTCTTCCGAACTAGGCGCTTCACCGAAATTTAAAATTATAAAGTTCTATGGCTAAGTGAGAGTGTTCAAGCATTATAGTCTGATTGCCTGGTTCGTTGTGCTGAGCGCCTCCCTCGAAGGACCCAAACATGGGAAAAAGAGCGCTCAGGTTTATCCCGAACACCCCAGCACTAGTGGCATGGGGGCGGAAGCCGACGACTGGCCATCTCTCAATTTTTTGATAAACGGCCGCACAGAAAATAATATTTTAAATTCAACAAGCATTGCTTAAGCGCATATGAACAAGTTTTCCGCGCACAGGATAAACACGAGCGAGTTCATTCAAATATTACATCTTTGGTACATTCATCCGCCACAAGGCGGGCACCAGCAAGAACATCCTTGTAATAGTCCTCGGGCTTGCGATGCTCCTTCCCCGGCGGCGGCCCGTCCCTCACAAGCTTCTCACCGTCCAACTTACCCCAGTGCACCTTTGCACGGTCAAGGGCCCTACGGGCACCTTCGATGTAGACAAAGCACTTGATGACCTCGAGCCTTGGACAGGCCTCCACCAGCCGCCGCACCAGTCCGAAGTAGCTCCCAGGCAGGGCCTCTCCAGGCCATAGCCGAACTATGAAGCCCTTCATGGCCTGTTCGGCCGCCTTGTGGAGCTCGACCAGCTGCTTCAGCTAGTCGCTCAAGGGCACAGGGTGTCCGGCCTCAGCGTACTGAGACCAGAACACGTTCTCCGTCGAGATGCCCTCTTCGGATCGGTAGAATGCGGCGGCATCGGATACGCTGCAGGGAAGATCTGCGAATGCCCCTGGAGAGCTCCGGATTCGGGTAAGTAACAAGTAGTTTACTTTTATATTTCTGCTTTGCATAAAGAATGCCTTACCTGCCGCTATCTTTTTCACCTCCTCCAACTCTTGGAGGGCCTTCTGGGCTTCGGCCTTGGCAGACTCGGCAGTCTTGACGGCCGCGGCAAGCTCGGACGCTCTCGTTTTAGAGTCAAGCTCCAAACTCTCATGTTCTTTCATGAGAGCATGAAGCTCTTGCTGCGCCTCGCCGACCTGCGCCTCAAATTTCTCTCGCTCGGTGCACTCCGTGGATGCTCTCTTCTCGGCCTCGGACAGCGCCTGCTTGAGGGTCGCCACCTTAGTCGTGGCCCCTACAATAAGCATTACAATCCTGTCATTTTTTGCAATTGCGTCTTTCTATAAACACTTCTTTTTCTGTAAGGTATCTCTTACTTTCTTTCTCCTCGAGCTGCCACTTGGCAAGGCCGAGCTCTTGCTCGGTCCGCTTGAGGCCCTGTTTCAGGGCACCCACCTCCGCAGTCAGTGCGGCGGTGGCTAGTAGCGAAGCCTGCATACGCATATTGACTATTTTTTATTAGACTCCTGCGAATTTTGATAGATCCTCCATTCGGATTTTCTTTTCTGAACACCAAACAAAGCATCAAGGGCTACTGTCTATGTGGTAATATTTTTACATATTTTTACTCACCTCGAAGCCTGTTAGAAGGCTATCGCAAGCTTCACTCAGTCCGCTCTTGGCGGACTGAACCTTCTGGATCACCGTACTCATAATAGTACGGTGCTCCTCGTCGATGGAGGCACCGTCAAGCACCTCCAGCAGATTGTCCGGCACCTCCGGTTGGACAGAGGCCGCCGGCTCAGAAGCCTTGCTCCTCTTGGAAGGAGTTCGCCTGCCGCGGTCCAGAACCGTTGAAGATTCCGGCGCGGTGTCCGGCTCAAAGCCGGACTTGGAGCCCTGGGGGTCTTGTCCCCTTTACTCCTGGGGTCCGGAAGGTCGCCTTGCGGCTCCTCCAGGGCCACCTCCTCCTGCCCCGGAGCTTGTCGCGACGCCACTTCGGCGTCGTCTGCAGTGCGGGGGGAGGCAGCGGGCGGAACTGAGTTCACGTCTGATGAATCCAGGGAGCCGCTCAACGACTCGTCGAGTCCAGCCCGGGGCGGGCTGCATAATTATGTTCGACATTAGGGAAAGCTGTGTAACAAAGGAACGTCATGAGTTACTCTGATATCCAAATACTTACGATTTCGCCGGACGCTTGGCCCTGTCTGGCCACTCCTCTTCGTCCTCTTCGGCGTCGGGGGAGTAGTTCGGCGGAGGGGTCTTCCTCTTCTTGGACCCTTCGGCCTCCCCCGTTGGGGCGGCCTTCCTTTTCTTTCCTCCCCCCGCTGGAGGGGGAGAGGCGCCTTCTTCCTCCTCCTCGTTCTCACGGGAGGAGAGCATCTCGGACTCGTCGGATGACGAGTCCGACACTACCACGTTACGGTCACTCTTTCGAGTCCCCGTGGCCTTCTTCTTCTTGGCCTTCTTCTCCGGCACCACATAAGGTGCCGGAACCAGCAGCTTCGCTAAGCGAGCAGGGGCTGGGTCTTCGGGCAGGGGAGCCGGACAGTTAATCGGTCTGGATATCGCCTGCCAAGCCTGTCAAAGGTAAGGGAGTTTAGATCCCGCATAGAGTCAAACTATGAAAAAACTTAAACATCCTGTAAAAGGTGAAAATAGCTTACCTCGCTAGCGTGACGCTGCGAGCTATATCCGCGATCCTCGGAAGCGGATGCGGGAGCCTCGGAGCCTTTGGTTAGCACCTTCCAGACATCTTCATACGTCGTGTCGAAGAGCCTGTTAAGGGTTTGGTGCTGCGCCGGGTCGAACTCCCATAGAGTAAAATCCCGTTGTTGACACGGGAGGATCCGGCGGACGAGCATAACCTGGACTACATTGACAAGCTTGACCGGCTTGTTCACCAGGGACTGGATGCATGTTTGCAGTCCGGTCACCTCTTTTTCGTCACCCCACGACAGGCTCGTCTCTTTCCAGGACATAAGCCGCGTGGGGGGTCCGGGTCGGAACTCGGGGGCTGCGGTCCATTTCGGATCGTGTAGCTCGGTGATGTAAAACCACCCGGATTGCCACCCCTTTAGGGTCTCCACGAAGGAGCCCTCGAGCCACAGGACGTTGGCAATCTTGCCCGCCATGGCGCCTCCGCACTCCGCCTGGCTGCCGCGCACCACCTTGGGCTTGACATTGAAGGTCTTGAGCCAGAGGCCGAAATGGGGACGGATGCGGAGGAAAGCCTCGCACACGACGATAAACGCCGAGATGTTGAGGACGAAGTTCGGGGCCAGATCGTGGAAATCCAGGCCGTAGTAGAACATGAGCCCCCAGACAAATGGGTGGAGTGGAAAACCCAGTCCGCGGAGGAAGTGGGGAAGGAAAACTACCCTCTCATGGGGCCTTGGGGTGGGAAGAAGCTGCCCCTCCTCGGGAAGCTGGTGCGCGATGTCTTTGGACAAGTATACGGCCTTTCTTAGCTTTTTGACATGGCCCTCCATGACGGAGGAGACCATCCACTTGCCTCCCGCTCCGGACATTGTTGGAGAAGGTTGAGGTGGGAAGTGCGGGCTTGGGCGCTAGAGCTCAGGTGCATAGAATATGGATAGGCAAAGGAGGAAGAAGGCGTAGGTAAAAAGGCGGATCCTTATCCCCTTATATGGGCGGATGCGGCTATGCATCCCCATCAGCCTAGTAAAACTCGCTTGCCTCCCAAGCGTCGTGATAAATGGCACGGTTGGGTTACCCACGTCCGTATTGATGAGAATCCCGTAAATGGGGGACACGATCTCTGCTTTGACAAGACGTGCCAAGGAAACCGCCTCGCAAAACACGCTGAGGTGGAAGAGTAAAAATGATTCGAATAAAGAGCTTGGCCGTAGTGTGATGTCACGCTACGGGATACGTCAGCAGATTAGATTTGTGTTAATATTATTCTCTCTATGGCAATATGTGGAAACTTATTTTGCAGAGCCGGACACTATCCTTGGTGTTTAAAATCTTCTTGAAGAACTTGGAGGAGGAACCCGCCTTGCAATGTCGAAGACAATCTGCACGCCGGACTCGTCGTCATTGAAGCCTGGTTCAGGGGCTACTGAGAGAGTCCTGGATTAGGGGGTGTTCGGATAGCCGGACTATACCTTCAGCCGGACTCCTGGACTATGAAGATACAAGATTGAAGACTTCGTCCCGTGTCCAGAAGGGACTTTCCTTGGCGTGGAAGGCAAGCTTGGCGATGCGGATATTCAAGATCTCCTACCATTGTAACTGACTTTGTGTAACCCTAACCCTATCCGATGTCTATATAAACCGGAGGGTTCTAGTCCGTAGGACAACTTCATCATACAACAATCATACCATAGGCTAGCTTCTAGGGTTTAGCCTCCTTGATCTCGTGGTAGATCTACTCTTGTACTACCCATATCATCAATATTAATCAAGCCGGAGTAGGGTTTTACCTCCATCGAGAGGGCCCGAACCTGGGTAAACTTCGTGTCCCTTGTCTCCTGTTACCATCTGGCCTAGACGCATAGTTCGAGACCCCCTACCCGAGATCCGCCGGTTTTGACACCGACATTGGCCTACCCAAAATAGCGTGATAAGCACTCTGGAAGTCCACAACCTCGAACGTCAACTTTTCTTTGCGGTAATTCTTGGAATCACCGAAAACCACATCGAGAGCAATTTGGCCGAGTGACTCAACCTTCTTCCCAGGAATGACTCCATGGAAACTCATGTTGCTGGTACTAAGTCTGGACATCGGAATGCCCATCCCTTTCAACGTCTCTGCATATAGTATGTTCAAACCACTGCCACCATCCATCAAGACTTTGGTCAGTCGAGTGCCTTCGACAACTGGGTCGACCACCAAAGCTTGCCTCCCAGGGGTGGCAATGTGCATTGGGTGATCGGACTGGTCGAATGTGATGGCAGTCTGAGACCACTTCAAATAACTGGGTGTTGCCGGAGCTACCATATTCACCTCACAGTTGATAACTTTCAGTCGACTTTTGCTTTCAACATCAGCAAAAATCATCAGTTGACCTGGGGGTATCCATCATCACTATCTTCCTTGTCCTCGACTTTGTCCGACTCCTGTTCCTTATCTTTGGACTGCTTGCCCTAGAACTGCTGAATCAAGAGCCGACACTGTAGAGTGGTATGTTTCGGGTAAATGAGTTTACCCTCTTCATCTTTCTTTGTGTGGATGTGACATGGCAAATCCAACACATCATTTCCGTCTTGGTCTTTAACTTTCTTGGGGTTCCAAGGCCCTTTGGGTTTCCCCTTAAACTTTCCTTGAGTCACAGCCAAGGTTTCCCCAGGAGCAGCTGGCTCGGCTTTCCGCTTCTGTTTCCATTGGAATTTCCTCCTCCGGTTTCTTGGGCGACTGTCTTGAGCTTGCCACTCCGGAGTCGATCCTCATCTTCACCATTAGCATACTTGGTGGCAATCTCCATCATCCGATTCAGATACACGTCTCCGGTTCGACCAAATTTCAGATTCAGTTCTCTGTTCTTGACGCCTTCCTTGAAGGCACAGACTGCTTGGTGGTCAGGCACATTTTCTACCGTGTGATGCAACGTGATCCATCTCTGGATGTAATCCCTCAAAGTTTCATTCGGCTTCTGCACACAAGACCGCAGTTCTGTCAGCCCTGCCGGTCGCTTGCATGTTCCTTCAAATGTTGTGACAAACACTCGGGCGAGATCTTCCCAAGTGTAAATGCTGCTAGGTGCTAACTGATTCAGCCATGCTCTGGCCGAGCCCCCCAACATGAGAGGTAGGTGCTTCATGGCCACTTCATCATTGCCACCGCCAATCAGGACAGCCACTCGGTAGTCTTCAAGCCAAGTATCAGGCTTGGACTCACCAGTGAACTTACTGACTCCAGTCGCCAACCTGAAGTTGGGAGGAATCGCCGCGGCCCTGATGGCTCTACTAAAGCACTCTGGCCCTGAAACATGCACTCTGCTGCTGGTAGGTGCATCTCTGTCGTGACCTTCTCGGTGAGCTCTATTTCTGTCGACCAAACCTTGAGCGAGAATGGATCTCGCATCAAAGCCTGGTTCCCTGGGGTCGACTGGAATCCTCCGCCCAACACTATGAGGGCGCCTGTCATCCTGCTGTCGAGGCACGTATGATCCACTCCTTGGGGGAGGGGTGGGCACTCAACGTCGATCCTCATGACTGAGTCGGCGATCATACTACTCATGGTTCCTGTATTGATCACGCCGGTCCTCACGTCCCTCATGCCTCGGGGGCGATCTTGGGCTGCGGGCCGACTGAACTGTATCTGCAGCAATGGATCTGCTGTGGATCCTATTCCGCGACTGTGACATAGCTGAATTCTGGTCTCCTGCCGCCCGGAGTAATGCTCTGATCTGTAACAAGCCCCTGCCAGCCTCTGACTGAGAGGGCTGGATGGACTCTGCTATACGGGCTGCAGCTGCTAAATTCTGAATCGGAGTTCGATATACCTGAGTTGGTGGTGGAAAGAGCTGACGTCGACTGGATTCTGGAACCCGTTGTCGTGCGCGCTCGTCGAGTGCTCGCTGGAGATTATCCAGTCGAGTGCGTTCAGCCAAGTTGGCCAAGCGCGCGTCCTCCAAGGCGCGGGCCTCGGGAGTTTCTCCAACAATAGGAGTGTGTAGTGCATCCATGTTCCGGCGGCGAAGTTCCTCTCTCTGCAGCGACGTGAGAGGATCGGGGAGATATTCCTCATGGGCGTGCGACGGGTCGCCGCTGCCGGCGCCTCCATCGGTGCGGGGAAAACCGGGAGGACTGCGAGGTCCATCGACCATCAAAACCTCCGCCGCTTGATCACTGTTGTCGCACTCGGATGCGGTCTCTGCGGAGCCAGTCGATAGATCGAACAAGCCGTAGAGAGATTCGTCGGGCTTGATCGCCGCGATTTGAGGGATGGCCGACTGGCGTGCCACCGCGTGTCTCACCCACCGCTGAAGTCTCGACCGACCGGAGCGCTTGCACCGGCGTGAAACAGGGAGGGAGGACAGCACAGGGGCCGACCGATAATGGGTCGACGGTTGCGCAAGAGGACACCGCGGACGCACGCGCGAAAGTGCGTTGCCCCGTGAACAGGGAGCGCGTTGACGTCGAGCGGGGCCTCCTGAAGCCAAGCGGAGTCGTCGGCGATGAACGTGAGCGCATCGAGACGGATCTCGCGACCCTCTACCAAAACTCCGCCTGAAACCATGATGATTTGGATCGGAAAAAATGCAACTTCTCCAACAAGTAGCTAAGACACCGGCCCCACGGTGGGCGGCAACTGTCGTGGTTCTAAGTCTGACAGTAATGTAGGGGGGTAGGTATGGAGAGGCAAGATCTTAGCTATGGAGTAGTTGTAAGCACACGAGATTTACGAGTTCAGGCCCTTCTCAGAACAAGTAATAGCCCTACGTCTCGGAGCCCGGAGGCGGTCGACTGGTTTATGAGTGTGTGGATTACAGGGGTGCGAACCCTTTACACTGAGGAGGGGGGTGGCTTATATAGAGTTCGCCAGACCCCTCCGGCCCTCAGTTATGCAGGGTTTAAAGTACATTAAGGTTGAGCGTTACTGGTAACGCCTCTAATAAAGAGCTATGATGACCATAAAAGCTACTCAATGACGGACCGTTAGCGTGCGGAGTGGCTTTAGGTCTCCTGGCCGTCGAGTGGTTGGATCTTGGTCGAGTGATTGCTCCATGGTCGAGTGTCTTCGAGTCCGTCGAGTGGAACACCTCCAAGTCGATTGAAAGGTTATTTCTTCTAGGGATGTCCTTGGGTAGGGCAGTTAGGATAGGTCCATGACCCTACCCTAGGTACATGACTTCATCAGGGGGCACGCCCCCCTAGGGCGCGCCCCCTACCTCGTGGGCCCCCTGGAGACCTTCCGACACAAACTCCAACTCTATATATTTGCTTTCGGGAAGAAAAAATAGAGGAGAAGAAATCAACGCGTTTTACGATACGGAGCCGCCGCCAAGCCCTAAAACCTCTCGGAAGGGCTGATCTGGAGTTCGTTCGGGGCTCCGGAGAGGGGGATTCATCGCCGTCGTCATCATCAACCATCCTCCATCACCAATTTCATGATGCTCACCGCTGTGCATGAGTAATTCCATCGTAGGCTTGCTGGACGGTGATGGGTTGGATGAGATCTATCATGTAATCGAGTTAGTTTTGTTAGGGTTTGATCCCTAGTATCCATTATGTTCTGAGATTGATGTTGCTATGACTTTGCTATGCTTAATGCTTGTCACTTGGGCCCGAGTGCCATGATTTCAGATCTGAACCTATTATGTTTTCATGAATATATGTGAGTTCTTGATCCTATCTTGCAAGTCTATAGTCACCTACTATGTGTTATGATCCGGCAACCCCGAAGTGACAATAATCGGGACCACTCCCGGTGATGACCATAGTTTGAGGAGTTCATGTATTCACTATGTGCTAATGCTTTGTTCCGGTTCTCTATTAAAAGGAGGCCTTAATATCCCTTAGTTTCCATTAGGACCCCGCTGCCACGGGAGGGTAGGACAAAAGATGTAATGCAAGTTCTTTTCCATAAGCACGTATGACTATATTCGGAATACATGCCTACATTACATTGATGAATTGGAGCTAGTTCCGTGTCACCCTATGTTATGATTGTTACATGATGAACCGCATCCGGCATAATTATCCATCACCGATCCGATGCCTACGAGCTTTCCATATACTGGTTTACGCTTATTTACTTTTCCGTTGTTACTGTTACAATCACTACAAAATACCAAAAATATTACTTTTGCTTCCTTTACTTTTGTTACCATTACCACCACTATCATATTGTTTTGCTACTAAACACTTTGCTGCAGATACTAAGTTATCCAGGTGTGGTTGAATTGACAACTCAATTGCTAATACTTGAGAATATTCTTTGGCTCCCCTTGTGTCGAATCAATAAATTTGGGTTGAATACTCTACCCTCAAAAACTGTTGCGATCCCCTATACTTGTGGGTTATCAGGGTGAGGACTCCATTCTTGGAAACTCATTGTTGGTTGTGCTATTATGCTAAGTCGGCCTACAACACTCAATTCACATGTATCACATCGACTATTCAAGCGTAACATTTGGAAGGCTTGGGAGGCTTGGGACCCCTGAAATGCAAGTTGCCGCTTGGCTAATCATCCAAAACCGGGTCTGAACAGCCAGCAGGGTTGACAAGATTGTGGGGTCTGTCAAACTTCGCAAGCGCGATCTAGAGACGGCCGTCCACCTTCTTTTTTAAAAGCCGCTTCGCCATGTAGATTTTGGCTTAACTAGCACGACCTCGACCCCGCTTCCTAGCAACGCTTTGACTCTGTCATTGAGTGGTGGGAGGCGGTCTGCAATGGCAACTTTTCAAAATCCACCGCTTTAATCCTCATGCTTTTTTTTGCGAAGAATCATAGGGCTTTATTCCTATGTGATAGAGTTACAATCCTCAGCAACTAAAGCACTGATACACGTTGGTGGATGGCCTAGCCAACATGCTGTGCTATCCCCACGCCATCCAAAATTTGCTAAACAGTCTGCAACCCTATTCTGATCTCGAGTAATTTTTATAGGAATAAAAACCCTATCATTCAGATAAAACTTAATCTCCTGAATCAAGTGGCCGTAAGCTGATCTATCCAAAGAAACATCAGAGAGTGCTTTGAGAGCAGTAGCACAATCTAATGGCACCATAATCGTGGTGCTCGAATGCTCGGTCGCCAATTTTAGCCCTTCCCGAAATGCCTAGGCCCACTGGTCCATCCTTAGCATTATAAGATCCATCCACGGACAATGCCACAACGCCAGGCTGCGGATTTGGCCAGGGTTCCCGTAGGACAATTTCCTGTCGCTTCGGTGCCTCAGCCTGTATCTCAGCGTGCATCGGAGATTTACCCATGTGTAAGTTCATTACGTAGGTGCCATGTTCTCCAAAACACCATGATGATTCAGCTTCTGATGTGCTCTTGTGAGTCTGCGATAACATGGAGGAGCCACTCGTCGCCAGTGTGCTTTATTTCCGATCGGTTTGGCAAAGGCCAGTGGCGTTGCATTGCATTCCATATGCTGGCGGCATTAGGACATACTACCAACGCATGAAAAGAAGATTCCTGCTCCTGATCACACACCCTATAGTACCCATTTGAACCCAGATGCCTTCTTCTTTTTTCTGCATTCGTGAGGAGAGCACCTGAAGACACCTGCCAAGCAAAGTTTTTCATCTTTGGTAGCACTGTAGCATTCCAAATGAGTTTCCAAAGCGTTCTGTCACCAGATGGTGACGAACTCGATGATCCTGGACAAAATTGTTCGCTGTGTTTGAACATGGCAACATGGTAAGCACTTTTTACAGTTAGATTACCAGATTTATCCCATGGCCATGATAAAAAATCCTCCTGCTGTCATGAAGACGTCCTGATCATCAGGATTGAATCGACATCCGCTTGACAGAAGTATCGTTGTAGTAGTTCCAGCTTCCAGTTACCATGATCATCTAGAAAATCCTTAACTCTGTTGAGCCGGCAGTTCCGCTTTGGCAGAATGGGCGTGTATGGTGGACCTCTTGGAATCCAAGGGTCCCTCCAAACATGAATGTTTGCACCATTGCCAACACGCCATAACATTCCTTCCTTTACCAGCTCGAGGCCATACTCAGTTCCTTTCCATACTGCCGAGGAATTGCTTGGGAAAACCGTGTCCACTAAAAGACCAGCAGGATAATATTTAGCCCGAAGAAGCCTTGCAAACAACGACTCCGGTGTCATCAAGAGATGCCAAGCTTGCTTAGCAAGCAGTGCCTGATTATATGCTCGCATGTCACGGAAACCAAGCCCTCCTTTAGACTTGGGCAGAGTTAATTTGTCCCATCCAACCCACGCCATCTTTCTTCTACCATTTTCCACACCCCACCAATATTGCCTCATCATCTTTGTCAAGTCATCACAAACAGAGAACGGTAGTTTAAAGATACTCATTACATAGACTGGGATGGCTTGTGTGACGGACTTGATCAACACCTCCTTACTAGCTTGCGAAGAATACCTTTCGCTCTAGTCCACTAGCTTCTTACTTAATCTGGATTGCAGGGACTCAAAGCGGCCCTTATGCATTCGACCATCTGGAACAGGGAGCCCCAGATACTTAGGTTCAAATTCTTGTTGCGTGACGCCTAAAATATGTTTCACCTCATGAACCACTGGATTTGGACAACTGTCTGCAAACAAGATGGAGCACTTTGAAGGATTAATAAGTTGACCCGTCGCTGAAGCATAAGTGTTCAGAACATCCTTGACAATCACCGCTTGATCCGTGGTTGCACGGAAGAATAAAAGGGAATCATCCGCAAACAACAAGTGTGATATTTCCGGTGCCCTCCTACATATTTTGAGGGCCTCAAGGCCTCTCTCTTGTACAACATCATGTAACAGAGCGGACAAAGCGTCAGCAACAAAGAGAAAAATAAAAGTTGATAAGGGGTCACCTTGACGCAGGCCGCGAGATGGCGAGAATTGCTCCAAAGATCTGCCATTAAACTTCACCGAGAACTTTACTGAACGTACACATTCCATAACCTGAGACACCCACCGAGGGGCAAAGCCCCACTTCAACAAGGCACGTTCCAGAAAAACCCAATCCACACGATCATAGGCCTTTGAGAGATCCAACTTATAGGCGCAAAAATTATTACCTCCAGGTGGAGCTTGGATGTGATGGATACATTCAAAGGCAATGATGGAATTATCCAAGATGAGTCTACCAGGGATGAAAGCACTTTGATTTTCAGAAATCAGTTCCGTAAGGAGTGGTCGAAGGCGATTTACCATGCATTTAGAAACTATCTTGTAGATCACATTGCATAAAGAAATAGGACGGAAATATTTCAACGAAGATGGGTGTTTAACCTTAGGGATTAGCACGATGGAAGTATCATTTACCCCACTTGGCGTATGCCCTGTCTCAAAGAACTGCCGCACAGCTTTTATGATTTCTTCTTGCAAACAGCCCCAGTTTCTTTGGTAAAACCGGTCCGGAAAACCGTCCAGACCAGGTGCCTTCAAGGGTCCAATTTGAAAGAGTGCATCTGAAATCTCAATATCTGAAAAGGGAGCCAAAAGACTCTCGTTCATTGCTTCGGTAACCTTGGGCATGATCCGATCTAATAGTATATCAGGATAGAGAGTAGGGACTTTTGTATAGATCTCCTGAAAATAGGACGCCGCCATACGTTCCATCTCCGTTGGCACTGAACACCAAGAGCCATCAACTTTCTGTAGCCGCCTTATATTATTCCTCCGTGCTCGCCATACTGCCTAACGGTGGAAAAAATGGGTATTGCGATCCCCTTCTTTGAGCCAGGCAATACGACTACGCTGGAGCCACATCATTTCCTCGCGATAGAGTAATTCATCTAGCTCCTCCATCTTCTGTCGGATCAACAGACGATCATTGCTATTAATTTGCAAAGTTTCCAGCTCCTGCCTCAGGGAAGTAATTTGCTTCTCAATATGCCCAAAGTTTTCTTTACTCCACTTTCGAAGATCGGTCAAAACTGATTTAAGGGAAACAGCAACATTGCCTAGGTCACCCCTAGGTCGAACTCGTGCCCAGGCCGCTGCTATAACCTCCGGAAGTTTGTTGTCTCTTTCCCACATGATTTCATACTTTGGTGCACTTGATTTACGCCGGTCCTCCGCTACATCAAGGTCTAAGAAAATAGGACAGTGGTCCGATCGCGGGGAAACCAGATGTTGCACCCTTGCAAACGGAAACATCTCCCTCCAGTCATCAGATGCGCACACCCTGTCCAAGCGAACTCGGACGTTGCCCTGCCCTCGATGGCCGTTATCATATGTGAAGGGCGCACCCGAGAACCCCAAGTCAGCAAGTTCACATACCTCCAGTGTGTCTCTAAAAGCTCCCATTTGACTTTCACTTCTGCTTGTACTTGAGAAATGCTCATGTTGCCAAAGGGCCTCATTGAAATCCCCACAGACTACCCAGGGTAGGCTGGAGACGCCCTTCAATCTTACGAGGTGCTCCCACATGCGGTGGCGATTCTCCACCCGCGGTTCCCCATAGACAAAGGTTGACCTCCAAGTGTTTCCTGAACCCTGGTCAACAATACTTACGTCAATATTTCTCTTACATGAATCAAGCACCGTCACCTGGAAGGCCTCGTCCCAAAACAGAGCTAAGCCTCCACCGCGACCTTCACAGTCCACACCACAGAAACCTTTTAGGCCAAACTTCCACTTTATTCGCTCAATTTTCTCATAGATTTGTCTTGTCTCAGCCAGAAAGACAAAACTCGAGGAATGGGCTTTTACAAGAGCCCCAACTTCACGAACTGTCCGGCGGTTCCCCGCCCCCCGGCAGTTCCAGATTAAGTGACTCATTGGGATGGGCGGCGCTCCACCGGGGAGCCCGCGGAAAGGTTACTAGAATCAGAATTTTCACCATCCTTCTTAGCACGTTTACTGCCTGTGCTATTGTTTGGAGACGTCGTGTCGGTGTCCACGTTACCATCAGTTAACAACAACAGTCCCTTGGCTGGATTAGTTGTTATTGTAGTCCCTGCCGCAGCCTCATTTTCCTCCATGTTTAGCCGTTTCCGTGAGGATTTGTCCAGATCCATGTCCAAAGGGTTGGATGGCTTAATGGGGCTAGTAGCAGTATCCTTGAGGTCTCCATCATTCTTGGCCCCACCTTTACTGGTTGTCATTCGGGGCACATAGACCTCTGGGCTAGCCTTCTTCTCACTTCGATTAGATTCCCAGTCTGACCGTACCCTAACAGGTGGGTCGGCATAAAGATAATCGCCGAACTTGAGATCCTTCTCAGCAAACACTCCATTACCACACTCCTTATACTCATGGCCAATAGTACCGCAAGCGTTCCAGAACCTTGACAGTCTTTCATATCTAACAGCATAAATCTTGCGATTCTTCCCTTTAACGATGCTGACAAATTTCGTCAGAGGCTTCCTGATATCGTGTTTAACATGGACACGGATGTAATCACCTCTGGTATTGCCAGTAGTTCTAGTTTCAAGTATCTCCCCAGCGGATCTAAGCGGTTTTTCAATCAGATCTTTCCTGCAATATTCGCCCGACAGCTTGTGAATCTGTAGCCAAATAGGCATGTACACTATTGGCACCTCATCAGTCTCCGAGAAGCCATCATAGGGAACCAACAAGACACCCATGTTTCGGAATAGCCACGGCCCCTGAGACATGATGTGATCCCAATCGCCGAGGCAGGAGGCTTGCACTACGAACAGGTTTGCTCCGATCGGGCAAAAGCGAACATGCTGGGCGGTGTTCCAGGCAGCCCTCATGTCCTTGAAGAAAGCGGTATGGCTAAAGATCTTCCTTGTATGAACCCTAGCAAGGGCAAGCCAAGGAATCTCCTCCATCAATTCTGGGGCCTCTTCTTCTATAACCACATCATCAAAGTCCTCCTCATGGAGGTCTAGCTTCTCAAGAAATCGCCGAGATCATCATCCGTCTTGCCTTGGGACCCAAGGTTCGTGGATGAGAACGCATCTGATGCCGCTGCCATGGTGACAGAGGCAGGGATTCACCTACACCACACGGGTCCGAAGTGGCGTGGGATAGGGAGGCATGATGGAGCATGGGAAGATCGAAGATGATCGTCGGATTGTGGTGGACTTACGACGAGGGAGCCGCCGCAAGGAGACAAACCCTAGTCGCCGCTAGGGGATACGCTTCAGTCCTCGTGCTTGTCTCTTAAGAAATTTGAAATGAACGCAATGCTATACTCTTGCAGAACACATCCACGATGCCTAGCACTATCTTCTCCAAACATCAAGATTGAAGGAGGGGCACATCACCTTAGAATCATAATCCTGGAGAGTAATTCTTTTGTATTGGCTACAACCGGTGTTTGTCTTTACTTAAACATGTTCTCCATAATCAATGAAATGTGGCAAAACTACCATTTTTTCAAAAAAATAATAATTAACAACACTGGCCTGAAAGGGTCCCAGCCATACATACTTGTCACTATTTTGGCAAAAGCGAGACTCCCCGCTTTCGGCCGCCCGTGGCAGCAAGAAGGCGAGTGAAGTGAAGTGGGGCTACTTAGCGGGCTTTTCTCATCCGCTCCCCTTCCGCTCCAATCCCGTCGTGCGCCACTCCGGCGCCAGCGTCCACCACCTCCCGCCGACGGCCACTCCGACCCCGGCGGCCACCTCCCCTCCCTTCGTGATCATGGCAGGCAGGCCGGCCTCGGTCTCGTCGGCATTCCCTAGGAGCACGGAGCGGACGGTGGTCTCTGGCCTCGGGCTTTCGGAGAGCTCGGGCGCAGCGTCCTCTGCTGGAGCGGCGTCTGGGGAGGCGGTGAGTGCACCCCGTCTGGAGGTGCCATTCGTCCAGCATAGGCCTTCAAGGCGCGAGCTTTGGCGCCGGAGGCAGGCGGAGAGAGAGGGCGCTTCTCGTCCCGTTCCGGCTCCTGCGCGGCGGGAGATCTCGCCGGATATGGACGGCAAATGCTTCCGATGCCTCAAGGAGGGGCACTTCAGGAACGACTACACCAACCCCATGGTTTGCTTTCGGTGCGGTCAAGAGGGGCACCCTTCCAGGGAGTGCAAGCGGCCGCGCAGCCCCTCATCGGAGGACGAGCTGTGGCGGCAGGCTTTGGCCAAGGTGGCGTGTCGTGAGCAACTCGCGCTGAGAGAAAGGGCCTCGCTCGGCAGATCCCAGACCCCCCCTGAAAGTGCAACTATCCCTAGGTGGTTTTGGTAATTCATAACAACATATAGCTCATTGAGCTAATGCTATTCCAAGACAATTATTTCAGGAAAGCTCAATGATTGGCATGGCATGGATGGTGAAAGTGGAACCCTCAAAATGCTAAGGACAAAGGATTGGCTCAAGCTCAAAAGCTCAAGACTCTTCATTTTACATTTTAGTGATCCAAGATCACATTGAGTCCATAGGAAAAGCCAATACTATCAAGGAGGGATGAGGTGTTGCTTAATGAGCCTTTTGCTTTATGTGCTTAATGATATGCTCCAAAATCCTCAGCTGCTTTCCCATATCCACAAATGACCTAAACTCCAAGCCAAACTCGGTCCTACCGATTCTTTCCATCCGGCGCCACCGAGTTTCATATGTCATAAGCCACTGCCAAACCCTAGCAATTCGGTTCTACCGATAGGGATCTCGGTCTCACCGAGGTGGGGTTGCAATCTCTCTGTTTCCCTTTTGTAACTTTTCGGTCTCACCGAAAGAGCAAATCGGTCCAACCGAGATTGCAATGTAAACTCTCCGTTTCCCCTTTGTAACTGTTTGGTCTCACCGAAAGAGCAAATCGGTCCCATCGAGTTTACCTGACCAACTCTCTGGTTAGCTAATTACCAAAATCGGTCTCACCGAGTTTGTGTAATCGGTCTCACCGAGATTACGCTATGCCCAAACCCTAACCATATCGGTCCTACCGAGTTGCATGTCAGTCCCACCGAAAATCTCTAACGGTCACTAGGTTTACCTTTTTAGTCCGACCGAGTTTGTTGATTCGGTCCCACCGAGATTGGTAAATTGTGTAACAGTTGGATTTTGTGTGGAGGCTATATATACCCCTCCACCTCCTCTTCATTCGTGGAGAGAGCCATCAGAACACATCTACACTTCCAACTCATATGTTCTGAGAGAGAACCACCTACCCTTGTGTTGAGGCCAAGATATTCCATTCCTACCATATGAATCTTGATCTCTAGCCTTCCCCAAGTTGCTTTCCACTCAAATCTTCTTTCTACCAAATCCAAATCCTATGAGAGAGAGTTGAGTGTTGGGGAGACTATCATTTGAAGCACAAGAGCAAGGAGTTCATCATCAACACACCATTTGTTACTTCTTGGAGAGTGGTGTCTCCTAGATTGGCTAGGTGTCACTTGGGAGCCTCCGACAAGATTGTGGAGTTGAACCAAGGAGTTTGTAAGGGCAAGGAGATCGCCTACTTCGTGAAGATCTACCGCTAGTGAGGCAAGTCCTTCGTGGGCGATGGCCATGGTGGGATAGACAAGGTTGCTTCTTTGTGGACCCTTCGTGGGTGGAGCCCTCCGTGGACTCGCGCAACCGTTACCCTTCGTGGGTTGAAGTCTCCATCAACGTGGATGTAGGATAGCACCACCTATCTGAACCACGGGAAAAACATCCGTGTCTCCAATAGCGTTTGAATTCTCCAAACCCTTCCCTTTACATTCTTGCAAGTTGCATGCTTTACTTTCCGCTGCTATATACTCTTTGCATGCTTGCTTGAATTGTGTGATGATTGCTTGACTTGTCCTAAAGTTGCTAAAATCAGCCAAGAACTAAAATTGGGAAAAGGCATAGTTTTTATTTGGTCAAGTAGTCTAATCACCCCCCCCCCTCTAGACATACTTCCGATCCTACAAGTGGTATCAGAGCTTTGGTCTCCATTTGCTTTGATTTCCATAGCTTTTGGTGGTCATAGCCTTGGTTTCACAACCTAGGAGAGTATGGCGTCTAGTGAGGGAAATTATCATCGTACAGGTCCTTACTTTGATGGTACTAATTTTGCTAGTTGGAAGCATAAAATGAAAATGCATATTATTGGACATAACCCCGTCGTTTGGGCTATTGTGTGTGTTGGTTTGCAAGGTGACTTCTTCGATGGGAAAGAACCAAACCGTGAAGCTACCGCGGATGAGTTGAAGATGCTACAATACAACGCTCAAGCTTGTGATATTCTCTTCAACGGATTGTGCCCCGAAGAATTCAAAAAAATCAGTTGTCTTGAGAATGCAAAGGAAATTTGGGATACTTTGATTGATATGCATGAAGGTACCGACTCCGTCAAGGAATCCAAATTGGATGTGCTTCAAAGTCAACTTGACAAGTTCAAAATGAAGGATGGTGAAGGTGTCGCTGAAATGTACTCTAGGCTTGCTCTCATCACAAACGAGATTGCCGGCTTAGGGAGTGAAGAGATGACCGACAGATTCATCATCAAGAAGATCCTAAGAGCCTTGGATGGAAAGTATGATACCGTGTGCACTTTGATTCAAATGATGCCAAATTACAAAGATCTCAAGCCAACGGAGGTCATTGGAAGAATTGTTGCTCATGAGATGTCGCTCAAGGATAAAGAGGAACTTCACAACAAATCAAGTGGTGCCTACAAAGCCTCATGTGAAGTACCCACATCATCAAGTGAGAAGCAAAACTTCAACGAAGAATTGAGCCTAATGGTGAAGAACTTTAACAAGTTCTACAAGAGTAGAAGCAAAGGTAGAAGCTCCAAGTCAAGGTCCTACAATGACAAGAGATCTTCTAGTCGAGAGCGAAACTGCTACAATTGTGGAAGACCCGGACACTATTCCGATGAGTGTACAGCCCCCTACAAAAGAAGAGAAGATTCTCCAAAAAGAAGAGGCAAAAAAGAAGAATCACCATCAAGAGAGAGAAGGAGTAGAGATGATCGTTATGAACGAAGATACTCACGGAGGAGCAAGGATTCGGAAAGAAAGGAAAAATCATCAAGGAGCTACACAAAACAAAGACATCAAGCTCATGTTGGTGAATGGGTATCCGGCTCTGACTCCGACAACCACTCTTGGAGAAGTTATCACTCCGATTCCGAATATACTCAAGATGAAGGTGTTGCCGGTCTAGCACTCGTGTCAACCAACTCCTTCGACATATTTGACTCACCAAATGAAGGAATTGGAAGATGCTTCATGGCCAAAGGTCATAAGGTAACTCACCCTGAGTATGTTGATTTCAATAGTGATGAGGATGACTTGTTAGGTGATGATGATTTACTTGTTGACAACTCTAGTGATGAATACTATGATGAAACGTCAATTAATCATGCTAATCAAGATAAAAACGAATGACAATGATAAGGAGAAAATTGAGGCTCTAACTAAAGAACTAAACACTCTTAAGTTAGCTCATGAAACTATCTTCGAAGATCATCGAGAACTTTTAAGAGCTCATGAGAAGCTATGCTTTGAAAAGCTCAATCTTGAGCAAGAGCATGAGTTCTTAAAGGTAATCAATGATGATCTTCGCAAGAAAAGTTCTTCTTACATTGCCAAGCGTTTACTCTTATCCACTTACATGCCTCAAGTCAAGTCTAATAACAAGAACAAGAAAGATTCTTCCTCTAGTAGTAACAATGATCATGTTAAATCCAATATTGTTGCTTCTAGTAGTTCTCTTGATTCCACTAATGATTCTCTTAGCCAAGTTACACTTGAGCAAGAAAATAGCTTATTGAAGGGAATCATAGAGAAAGGAGTGTACAAAAGCCTTGCCGGAAGTAAGCAATTCGAGGAGATTGTACGCAAGCAAGGAAGGCACCGGAAGAATCAAGGTGTTGGTTTTGAACGAAAGTTCAATGCCAATGGAGTTGAGTGGGAAGAAGATTAATACCCCAAGAAAAAGTTTGTTCCTCAACAAGAGAAGTATGATCCTACTTCTTTCAAGGGGACACAAACTCAAGATGATCTTCCACCAAAAGACTACAAGCAAAAAGGCAAGGACAAGCTTCAAGAGGAAATTGATGCATTTGAAGAAGCTCCTAAGACCTTAGTCAAGTGGATTCCCAAGACTACTTCAAGTTCCACTTCATCAAGTACGACTACAACTCCAAGGATTCCCATCAAGATGGTGTGGATCCAAAAGAAGAAGAACTAGAGAGTTCTTGAGGGTGACTCCGCCAACATACTTCACTCTTATCATTTTGGCAAGAACAAGTGCAATCAACTTCCACATCTTGCACTAGTTCAAGGAGTCACAAATCTTCTTGTTGGTAAGTCAAGGGACAAGGTAACCTAAAAGCCTTCATAGACATCATCTTGTGTGTGCATCACTCTATGTCTATGGATATCCTTGTTTGTTCCTTGTGGGACTAACTCATGTAGGTATTGAAAGTGCAATTCACGCAAAAGGATAGCTCCAAGTGATCTACATCAACGTTGAGCATCCACATCTTCAACATCTACATGAAGTCATCATCGACAAAACCCAAGGTTAGTTCATCCCTCTTAGGGGGGATATCACATCTAGGGGGAGCTTTACTCTAAGACCTGAGTCAAAGCAACTCTAATGATGTGAACACAACAATGCTTTATGTAAAAGTGGTAACCCCACTTGAGCTTAAACGATGAGTATGACCTATGATCAAATGTTTTCATTTGACTCCTATGTCAATATACTCATATATAGATGACCTAGCCATCGCCAATTGCTTGATAGATGCTAGAATTGGTTGTGCATGCTTTGTCACATATTTCAATTGCCATTTTACTATGTGAGCATGTTGGTTGCATATTTTACTCATTCAAGGACATCAACTTGTTGTTTTGATTGTTTGGCTTTATTTTTCTTTTGCCAAGTGGATGGACAAGAATGCCTAAGAACCTTCTCTAGCTATCTATGCTTTTCTTGTCTCAAACTCTATTCATGCTACATCACAAAATTGATCAAGTCAGATTCGAACCACTCTGTGTGAGGAGCACTCGGAGTCCCCGATTCATCATAGACTTAAACTTCCAAAACCTCTTTGTGATTCTCGGTCTGACCGATACCCCACTTTCGGTCTTACCGAGATCATTAAGTTGATCTATGTTTTCGATCTCGGTGCAACCGATTTGAACCATTCGATCACACCGAGTTGCAATAACTGTATACAGTTTTGCATCTTGGTGCCACCGAGTTGTTCCACTCGGTCACACCGACAGGGTCAGGCTATATATAGACACGGGCAAAAATTTGGAAATTTCTCCGAACCCCTTCACCCGCGCGATAGCTCGCTCTGCCTATGTGGTCTCCGGATCGTCTCCTCGCCGCCAGCAGCCTCCAGTCGCTGGTCTCCGTCGCCGTCAACGGGAATCAACTCCGCCGTTGCCGCCGTAGCGAGTCTCCGCCGAGCTAGGGTATGGACTCGATCTTTGTGCTATTCCTCAATCCGGTTCCTAGCACATTGTGATCAGATGTATTCTTGCCACGTTTGATAAACTCCTATCCAGTCAATGAACTCAATAGAATAGGTTTGATCCAAAAACTTTAGGGTTAGGTTTCCACCGAAACCATCTCGAACCCACCGAGTTGAAAAACTCGGTCCCACCGATTTGGCTTATGCCATTGCACAAGTAAAACTCAGTCTGACCAAGTATTGCTAATTGGTGCGAACGATTTTGGAACTTTGTGAAACCCTAGCAGTCTCGGTGCCACCGAACTGTGACTCGGTCTGACCGAGTTCACTAGTTTAGGTTCCAAAAACTGCTTCGGTATCACCGAGATTAGAAATCGGTAGATATGAGATGCTTTCTGTGGGAAACTAAAACTAAGTTTTTGAATCATTCTTTTGCAAAAACCTCTGCATTTTGTGATGCTCATCCACTCTACCTCATCTATAAACTATTCACAGGGTCAGCAGTCAGCTTGTTCATCATGTCAGACCAAAGTGATAGCCAGAATTTGTCAGAGCAGCCAGTGCAAATGAGTGAGGGCACTAGTCCCTCCAGCTCTTCAGATGAAGGCAGCAGGAGTACCCCTAGCAACCTGCCAAAAGCTGCCACAAGACAAAGAAAGAAGAGAACCTCAGAATCAGAGGATGAAGATTATGTGGCAGAGGAGGAAACAACTTCCAAGAGAATTGTGCTCAAAAAGGAGTATGGCTCAGCTGCAGCCATCAAGCCAGGAATGCACAAGAAAGCACCTGCTAGGAGAGTTCCTACCTCCAAGCCTAGAAAGGCTATTCCAGATGAAACAATCAAATTCACTATGGAATCTGAAGAGGAAGAAAGTGGCCAGGACAAGAAAAAGAAGACAGCTAGAACAACCACTGCCAGAGTTGTTGGCAAGCCCTCTATGAGGAAAGATTCTTCAGTGGAAGAAGAAGAGGATGCTGCACCAGCACCCAAGGCACCCAAGCTGATGGGTGATGCTATAAGAATAGGGGCAGCTGCATCTAAGCCCAAGGAAGCCCCCAAGGCTGCATCCAAAGCCAAGCTAGCTCCAAAGCCAAAACCAAAGAGAAACACAAGAAGCATCCCAGCTGCTGAAAAGAACAAGGCCCCAGTGCTTGACATTGCAGAAGAAGAGGAAGGCCAAGTGCTGAGAAAGATGAAGCCCAAGATCCCAGACCACAATGATGCTCATCCTGTGGCTGAGGATATGAAGATCAGAAGAGACTCTGGGCTAAGAAAATGGAGAGCTGAGGATCCCTATGCTACCAGGAGAAGGACTGCTGTTGACTACAGGTTCCACACTAAGGAACAGCAGGACTTCTATGAGACAGTCTTATTGGACAAGAAGCTAATAGTATGTGATATGAGATGGGTCGACTGGGAATATATCAAGGAAAATGAAGAGCACTACCCTGGAGTGCAAGATAGCTTCAGAGCTTGTGGAGTAGCAGACTTTGTTGGGCAGAAGCTCACAAAGTGGAATGAGGAGCTTATCATGCAGTTCTACTCCACAACACATTTTTATCCAGATGGGAGGATTGTTTGGATGTCTGAAGGTACGAGGTACCAATCAACAGTTGCTGAGTGGGCACAGCTTATCAATGCCCCAGAGGAAAATGAAGATGACTTGGATGTCTATTCCAAGAAAAAGATGGATCACAACTCTATGGCAAATATGTACAAGGAGATTCATGCAGATGATCTTGATACTCACCAGTTTGGGTCTGTGAAACACTTGTTGTCAGGTCTGCCTACGATCAATTGGATCCTTAGGCACACACTTTTGCCCAAGTCTGGAGATCACAGGATGATCAGAGGTCATGCCATCAACCTGCTACATATCTTTGATGTGCCTCAGAAGTTTAAGGTCATGAGCCTCATAATAGAAACTATCAAGAGGACTGCAGCAGATCAGAAGAGGAGCTGTGGTTATGCCCCTCAGATCCAGATGTTGATCAACTCAAGAATGGGCACATACACATACTTGTTGGACAAGGAACATTTGCCCATCCATCCAGATTTCAAGGACAACCAAGTTGTGATGCATGAAAATGAACCATCATCAGTCCAGGCACAAGCCAAGAAGGAGAAGGCAAGGAAGGAGAAAGCTGCCAAGATGCCAACTCAAGAGGAGGCATCTGAGTACTTCTTGAAGAACAAGCAAGAGCAGCTCAGTTACCTGATTGCATCCACCCTGAGGATTGAGAAAGGACTACCTACCCTGACTCAGAACCAGGCAAGCTTAGAGAGAATCGTAGAACAAAAGTTCTATGACTTGGATATCAAGGTGACAGAAATTCAGACTGCAGTGGAGCAACTCCAAGATGACATGCAGGAGAGGAAAGGGAAGACTACCACTGATGCATTTGCTAGAGTACCACGAGGTTCGAGGTCCAGTGCAGTGCCAGTTCCTGACACAAGATCCACCGCCTCAGCTCCAGCCACAGCACCAACCCAACCTGCTCCAGCATCTACTTCAGCTCCAACTCCAACCACGTCTATGGAAGCCTTCGTCCTTGGAGTGATCAGGACTCCACCACCACCAGAAGATCAAGCCTGAGTGTCGATCTAGCACTATGCATTTTCTAGGAACTTTTTGGTAACTTGTTGCCAAAGGGGGAGAAAAATGTATAGATCATAGGCTTCGAGAGAGAGTGTGTTGCTTTTCTCTCTTGCTTTATTTGGTGGTTTTTCAAACATTGTTTGCTTTTGGTTGAGATACTATGTTATGCTTGTGAGACATTGATGATCATGTGTTTGATCATAAGCTACACTCATGCATGCTTGATATATCTTATCTATCTTATGTGGTCATTCACTTTTCCTTGGTGATGAGTGCATGTATTTCATTATTATCATTTTGAGCGCTCCACCAAGATGTATGTGACATGGAAGAGTAACCCATAATTCTAACTCTTTGTGCATTTGCAGTCCAAAGCAAATTTTAAATATGCACAAATTTAGGGGGAGCTCTTACTTATCACATAGTTCTCAAAGCGACGATATAATTCATTCTTATTATCATTTGTCGAAGCTTTGATCTATATGTTGTCATCAATTACCAAAAAGGGGGAGATTGAAAGTGCAACTATCCCTAGGTGGTTTTGGTAATTCATAACAACATATAGCTCATTGAGCTAATGCTATTCCAAGACAATTATTTCAGGAAAGCTCAATGATTGGCATGACATGGATGGTGAAAGTGGAACCCTCAAAATGCTAAGGACAAAGGATTGGCTCAAGCTCAAAAGCTTAAGACTCTTCATTTTACATTTTAGTGATCCAAGATCACATTGAGTCCATAGGAAAAGCCAATACTATCAAGGAGGGATGAGGTGTTGCTTAATGAGACTTTTGCTTTATGTGCTTAATGATATGCTCCAAAATCCTCAGCTGCTTTCCCATATCCACGAATGACCTAAACTCCAAGCCAAACTCGGTCCTACCGATTCTTTCCATCTGGCGCCACCGAGTTTCATATGTCATAAGCCACTGCCAAACCCTAGCAATTCGGTTCTACCGATAGGGATCTCGGTCTCACCGAGATGGGGTTGCAATCTCTCTGTTTCCCTTTTGTAACTTTTCGGTCTCACCGAAAGAGCAAATTGGTCCCACCGAGATTGCAATGTAAACTCTTTGTTTCCCCTTTGTAACTTTTCGGTCTCACCGAAAGAGCAAATCGGTCCCACCGAGTTTACCTGACCAACTCTCTGGTTAGCTAATTACCAAAATCGGTCTCACCGAGTTTGTGTAATCGGTCTCACCGAGATTACGTTATGCCCAAACCCTAACCATATCTGTCCTACCGAGTTGCATGTCAGTCCCACCGAAAATCTCTAACGGTCACTAGGTTTACCTTTTTGGTCCGACCGAGTTTGTTGATTCGGTCCCACCGAGATTGGTAAATTGTGTAACGGTTGGATTTTGTGTGGAGGCTATATATACCCCTCCACCTCCTCTTCATTCGTGGAGAGAGCCATCAGAACACATCTACACTTCCAACTCATATGTTCTGAGAGAAAACCACCTACCCTTGTGTTGAGGCCAAGATATTCCATTCCTACCATATGAATCTTGATCTCTAGCCTTCCCCAAGTTGCTTTCCACTCAAATCTTCTTTCTACCAAATCCAAATCCTATGAGAGAGAGTTGAGTGTTGGGGAGACTATCATTTGAAGCACAAGAGCAAGGAGTTCATCATCAACACACCATTTGTTACTTCTTGGAGAGTGGTGTCTCCTAGATTGGCTAGGTGTCACTTGGGAGCCTCCGACAGGATTGTGGAGTTGAACCAAGGAGTTTCTAAGGGCAAGGAGATCGCCTACTTCGTGAAGATATACCGCTAGTGAGGCAAGTCCTTTGTGGGCGATGGCCATGGTGGGATAGACAAGGTTGCTTCTTCGTGGACCCTTCATGGGTGGAGCCCTCCGTGGACTCGCACAACCGTTACCCTTCGTGGGTTGAAGTCTCCATCAACGTGGATGTAGGATAGCACCACCTATCCGAACCACGGGAAAAACATCCGTGTCTCCAATAGCGTTTGAATTCTCCAAACCCTTCCCTTTACATTCTTGCAAGTTGCATGCTTTACTTTCCGCTGCTATATACTCTTTGCATGCTTGCTTGAATTGTGTGATGATTGCTTGACTTGTCCTAAAGTTGCTAAAATCAGCCAAAAACTAAAATTGGGAAAAGGCATAGTTTTTATTTGGTCAAGTAGTCTAATCACCCCCCTCTAGACATACTTCCGATCCTACACCCCCGCCTCCGCCATCCCGCTCCAACAGGGACAGCACGCCGGTGTGGCCTCGCCTTTCGCCGCCCGGCAGGGACAACGCGCTGGGGTGTCCTCGCCTCGCGCCGTCAGGTTCCCAGTGGGAGGATGCTCCGGAGGAGGGGCCTGGCCTGGGGGAGCTCCGTGTGGTCAGGCGTGGCCGATCGATGGCGGATCTGGAGGAGAGGTTGAGATTTGCCATGGTGGCGTATGTGGCCGGAGCGCGCCACGACGTCGAGCCGGAGTTCATGCTTCAAGCCCTGGAGGAAAAGCTCGACATTCAGCCATAGTGGGTTTCAGTTCATCGCTATCGGCCTGAAGATTTCCTTGTCGTCTTCGCCACCGCTGAGATCAGGAACAGAGTGAGCTCTAGGCCGCCGCTTGAGCACCATGGGGTTAAGCTGTTCTTCAGGTAGTGGACAAGGCAAGCGCAGGCCGTTCACTCCATTTTCAGCCAGCGAGTGTCGCTGGTGTTGGAAGGCATTCCGCCTCATGCTTGGGAGAGAGAGACCGCCGAGGACCTGCTGGGTTCGGCATGCCTGGTGGACACTGTCGCGCCAGAAACGAGTTCAAGGAGAGACCTATCCGCATTCAGGCTCACTGCTTGGACGACGAACTACGACAGCATACCGACGCTCCGTTGGTTGGCGGTGCCTGAGCCAGGTTTGGTGGCGCCATTGTTCGAGCCCACTATGCTGCAATACAAGGTGTTGATACACACTGAGGAGATCAGGGTCTTTGGAGAGTTCATGGAGCCGCCGTGGACGGTGCGGGTGTCCTCCGACAATGGACAAAGTGGCCTCCCCAGCCCCGATGGCGGCGGCGGCGCTGGTGGCGTGGGAGGCGCGCCCTTCCGTCCCCGCTGGCAGTTCAGCGCCAGGGATCAGCGTGGTGGTGTCGCCGCCGGTTCCTCTCGGAGTCGCGGTGGCACGGGGGAGTCCCCGGCTACAACTCCGACGACCGCGGCATGGGCACTGCCGCCCATGGAGCCCAGATCGTAGATTGCGTCAGCCGGTCAGCCACAACCTGTAAAGGAGAGAATCGCAGTCCGGCACTCCGCTTTTGACCGCTTGACTATGCCAGCTGGACCAACGGAAGGATCAACAGAGGGAATTTCAAATTGAGAGGTGGTTACTCCTGTGCCGGCAATGATTGGGACGCCTGGTGGGACGCGTGCTGGGAATCTGCGGGGGGGGGGGGGGGGGGGGGGCAGTTCGTGCGGGCCCATCCATGTAGCCCAACAATCTTGCGGAGAACGGAGGGGCCACTCCTCCCTGCGTCTCCCCCACGCGCTGCCACGAAGCTTCTAGGGAGCACGAGGTTGATGGGGCCCCGCCTAAACCCGGGCAAGCATCGGGCCAGGCCGGGTTTCAGGCCGGGCTTGTAAAAGCCCGACCTTCATTTCTCAAGCTCGAGCCCGGCCCGAAGCCCGGAATACTCCCTGTTTTCAAGCCTGAGCCCGGCCCGAAATGAAGCCCAAAGCCCGAAAGCCCGGCCCGAATGTTGTTTTTTAGTACGCGCACGTGCAAGCCCAGCCCGAAATACAGAAAAATTGAAGCCCGAGCCCGGCCCGAATGTCAAGCCCGACCCGGCCCGGCCCGGGTTTTTCGGGCTGGGCTCGGGCCAGGTCGTTGGGCCGGGCTGCCCATGCCCGGGTTTAGCCCCACCGAGCGGTCCAGGTCCCAACACTGCGTTGATGTCTCCCGGGCCCACGAGTCTAGTCGTGTCGGTCCATGTGCCAGTAGACGCGGGGAATCAGATTGGTGGGGAGGCACCGATTCTGGACCGCGCTTTGATTGCCTCGGATCAAGCGCCTGCCCCGCCCAGCCAGCCCGAGATTGCCAATGATTGTGAGACCAGCACGGAGCATGAGGTTCAGAGAGAGGATTCCATGCTAATCATCACTGAGAGGATCCATGCAACTCCTGTTCATGTGGAGGAGTCTATGTGCATGCCTTGCACAGATTTAATTGAGGTGAATGGAGGCATGCAAGGAGGGGCAGGTGCCGTGCTGGGTTCTGACCCGCCCATAGATGAGGCCGCTGCCCTGGAGGGAATGACGCCTCCCGAAGCAATCGCATACTCCAAGCTCAAGGCGTTCTGCGTCAACATCGTCAAGAAGCTGGCCCCACCCCTGCTTAAGGAGGTGCAAGCCTTCACGCTTCGACCGGATGCAGAGCCGTTCACACCGAGGCGCACCACGAGAGCCATGAAAAGGGTTGGGGGAGCGGGCTCGTCGAAGGCCACCCCAGCTGAGAATGTGCTGCTTCGCGCGCTTGGCTTGGCGCCGCATGACCTGCAGGTTGATGAGAAAATGGTGGAAGATCTAAAAGGGTTGTTCGACTCGCCGCTTAGAGAGCAGCACATCTAAGTCATTGCCTCACTCCTTGGGAAGACCATGCCAACTGGTGGCGATCTTGGAGGGGCAAGCTCGATGGCCTTGGGAGTGCATTAGCGTTGTGGTATGTCCAGAGCGAGAGGTTGCTAATTCTTCCATGGATTTTAGCCCATCGATCCTATGTTGGAACGTGAGAGGGTTAAACAACCCAGCGAAGAGAGATGCAGTAAGGGCGTTCGTAGCCACCGTGAGAGTGAATGTAATTTGTCTGCAAGAAACTAAGATGGAAGTCATTGACCGGTACACCGTGTTGCAATGCCTCGGGCCGTCCTTTGATGGCTTCGCGTTCCTGCCCGCGGTAGATACGAGAGGTGGAGTTCTCATCGCATGTGATTCGACTTGCATTGACATCGACCAGTTCCAGGCGAACACTGATTTCATATCGGGGCATGTTCTTACGAGGCATGGAGCATCCTGGTGGATCTCCGCGGTCTATGGACCGCAAGGAAACACTAGGAAAACTGCGTTTCTAGAGGAGCTTCATGCAGCGCGCGCGCTCAGGCCTGGACCGTGGATGATTCTTGGCGATTTTAACATGATTCTGCGTGCCTCTGAGAAGAATAACTCGAACCTGAACAGGAGCATGATGAACAAGTTCTGCAGCTTTATAGACAACAATGAGCTCAAAGTAGTATACATGCATGGGAGGAGATTCACTTGGTCAAACGAGAGAGATGTCCCCACCCTAACCAAGATTGATAGGGTGTTGGTTTCTGTGGATTGGGACTTGGAGTATCCGGACTGTCTCTTGCAAGCGTTGTCCTCGGGCGTATCTGATCATGCTCCACTTCACCTGAACACGGGAGCTTTTTTCTGTCCTAAAAAGAGATTTCGCTTTGAGAATTACTGGCTTAAGCTCAAAGGGTTCGAGGATGCGATAAGAGAGGCATGGGTCTGTAGCGACTCGATTGTGGATCCTTTCAAGCGTCTCGACGCGCTCTTTAGAAATGTTGCAGAGTCCTTATAGTCATGGGGTCAGAGAACGACCGGGAACATGAAGTTACTCATGGCAGTGGCAACTTATGTGATTTGCATATTCGACAGGGTTCAGGAAGATCGCATTCTCACTGACCAGGAGCTCTGGCTGTGTCGTACTCTCAAGCTGGCGTTGTTGGGCATGGCTTTCCTTGAGCGAACCATTGAACGATACCGCTCCAGAATGAGATGGGTTAAGGAAGGTGATGCCAACATGAAGTTGCTCCAAGCTTTTGCAAACGGCCGGAGAACCAAAAACTTCATTCCGTGCATCAAGGTTGGAGATGAGATGCACACTGATCAAGACCGTATAGCGGATGCTTTCACTTCTTCCTTTGTGGAGCTTTTCGGGAGGGATCAGGCGCGCGAATTCACGCTTGACTTGGATGCCCTTGGTTTGCACACTACCGATCTGCAGGAGCTCGAGGAAATCTTCACCGAAGATGAGGTGTGGAAGGTGATTAAGGAGATACCATCGGACCGGGTTCCTGGGCCGGATGGATTCACCGGTGCCTTCTACCAAAAAGCCTGGCCCACCATCAAGGGCGGCATCATGGCTGGCTTCCTGAAGCTGTACGTGGGAGATGGTCAGGGCTTCGCCAAATTAAACAGAGCTCTGATGATACTCATTCCAAAGAGAAGTGACGTGGAGGAGGTGGGAGATTACCGCCTGATCAACTTGCCCCATAGCTTTGGCAAACTCTTCTCCAAAATGATGGCCATCAGGATGAGGAAAAGGCTACCTGAACTTGTCAACACGAACCAGTACACTTTCATTCGTGGGGGAAGCTTACACGATAATTTCCTCTTAGTGAAGCAAATGGCGAGGAAGATGCATACCCGCAAAACATCAACCGTCTTTCTGAAGCTTGACATATCACGGGCATTCGACACCATCTCTTGGCCATTCTTGTTTGAAGTTTTGAGAGCTAAGGGGTTTGGCGAAAACTTCATAAAGTGGGTTGCGATCTTGCTGCAGTCTGCGTCTTCTAGAGTCATTGTCAATGGGAATCAAGGTTTGGGGTTTTATCACGCTCGTGGGTTGCGCCAAGGAGACCCCAGGTCCCCGCTTCTCTTTGTCATGGCGATGGACGTCCTCTCGGCCCTAATTTGCAAGGTTGTTGCAGTGGGGGTCTTGTCCTCCTTCAACGGAGTGATGGCAAGCCAGAGGCTCTCTCTTTTTGCCGACGACGTCGCTTTTTCGTGCGCCCCACGGAGCCGGATCTCACATGCATAAAAGAAGTCTTATATCTCTTTGGACACGCTTCTGGCCTTCGAGTGAACTATCGTAAAACATCGGCAACGTTGATCCGGGGACAGCAAGGGGATCAGGGCAGAGTGCAGCAGCTGTTCAACTGTCAAATTGGGCAGTTCCCTTGCAAATACTTAGGGTTGCAACTCAGCATCCACAAGCTCTCCAAAAGCGCAATGGCAGCCAATGCTTGATCAGGTCAAGAACTTCTTCCCAGCTTGGCAACGTGGCATGATTCAGAGACCCGGGAGACTTGTGCTCGTTAACAGCGTCATCGCGGCCCGCCCCATACACCATTTGCTAGTCATGAAAGCGCCCCAATGGTTTTTTGAAGAAGTGGACAAATGGATGCGTGCTTTTTTCTGGGCTGGGAAAGAGGAGATAAATGGCGGGCAGTGCTTGGTTGCGTGGCACACCATCTGCAGGTCTAAGTCATTCGGTGGGCTGGGAGTCAAAAATCTGAGGACTCAAGGCTTGGCCACATGCGCGTTCGCTGGGAGTGGCTCAGGAGGACAGATCCCTCAAGGCCTTGGCAAGGGTTACATCTCATGGTGGACAAGGAAGCCAAAGCGGTGTTCGACAGTCTGGTCCATATCGAGGTTGGAGAGGGCAGCAAGATCTTCTTCTGGACGGACAGATGGATTCACGGGTTTGCGGCGAAAGATATCGCCCCTTTGATCGCCGGCATGGTGGACAAGCTCACGAAGAGAAAGAGAACGGTCCGGGATGCGCTTTTCGAGGACTCCTGGGTCAATGACATCACGGGCGAGCTATCCTTCACGGCTCACCTGCAGCTCATACACTTGCAGCATGCCTTGACGACGATCCAAAGAAATGCTTCGGACGATGATGCTTTCTACTGGCCCTGGAGTGCCTCGGGTTCTTACATCACTAAATCCACCTACAGTATGCTATACCAGGGCATGACTCGGTTTGCCGCCGCCCAATGCATATGGAGAAGTTGGACGCCTCTCAAGTGCAAAAATTATGTGTGGCTTGCCTCTCAATATCGGTTATGGACTTCGGACCGACGTGCGAGGCATGGTCTCCAAGATACGACTTCTGCATGCTACACATGCTACCAAAAGGAGGATACAACAGATCATATCCTCGCTAGATGCGTCTACGCGAGGCAAGTTTGGAGTGGTTGCTTCCAGTTGCTGCAAATCAACGTCCAAATTCCAAGTTCCGAGGATACTTTCATGGTGTGCTGGGACAAGGTGCGGATGTCCTTCCATGGAAAGCTCAAGAGAGGTTTTGATTCGCTTGTCATCTTGACCGCGTGGCACTTATGGAAGCAGAGGAACGCTCGGGTGTTCAACCATAATGACCAAGTGCGCTCGGAGACCAACCTTGTTCATCTCATACACGAAGAGATCAAGCTTTGGAAGAAGACGCGCCTAGAAGTTGAGGGGTTAGATCCTTTCACGAGAGAGTAGGCTTTTGTCGTTTTTAGGAGTCAGAGTTTCGGTGTAGGCTTTCTAGTCTAAACGCGGAGTCTTGTATAACTTTTTCTCACCTTCTATAAAGATAAGGTACGCCTTTGGCGTACTCCCGAAAAAAAAACTATTTTGGCAATTACCGGTCCTGTTAGCATGCAAAAGGATGGGACGCGTGACAGCTGTGCCGACTGCTGAGGCCATTTCGTTCGTCCAGCTTTCCAGCTTTGGTTGTTCCGTGACAGTGCGGTAGGCCCCACGCTGCAGCAGCACTGATCAAACCCCTCATACTTTTGTCTATGCTGCGTGATCTGAACTTTGGATTCCGTTGGTCGAAAATACGGCGTATTTTGAATCTCAAGCCGCCCTGGTCGCCAGTAGTACTACGAAGCTTTACCGTTGCGCGTACAAGATGGAGGTGACGTTTGCGTTGCGGCGGGGGCATGCGCGGTCAAATGTTGAGCCAGGGTCAACGGATCAAGGGTGACGGACGCACGTAATGGTCCATTCTATCCAGATATGATTCGAAAAAGAAATATCGTGCGTACTCACCAGCTGCAGTTCAATTCTCCGTGACACGTGAAGATGAGATTCTCTCCCCGCTGAGGCCAAAGAAAGAATGACGACGCTGCTGCAGCCAAACTCGAATCAGCATGACACATACTCTACTAGCTTCGGACGTGCTCCCAACACAACGGTCGATTCTTTGCGTTCAAAAAATACTCCACATATACAAATAGAAAATGTCTGGTCTCAATTTGAATCGACCCGGCCACAACCGGGGGTAGTGGGCGGAACCATTCGGCGTGCCCACAACGGCTTTCTCCTGTGCGCACCGTGCGCCGCTCGGGCCGCGCACAGTCCCCGACGCACGGAACGGCCCCAAATTTTGAAATCCCCTCGAGCTCTCTCTCGCTCACCAGACGCCACTGCCAGCACCCACTGGTACAAAACACACTCTCCGAGGCGCACTTTACTGTAATCCACTCGCCCCAAAGCTGTGTCCACGTCCTGTGTGCGCTCAAACGCCGGACACCACCTCACCTCAACTCCGGCCCGCCCCCACCCTCACCGCCGCCCCCGCTCCACCCCCAAGCCCCAGGTCCCGGATCCGTCCCTTAGCCAATGGGTCTCTGCCTCAGCAAGAAGCAGCAACGGCGGCAAGAAGAGCAGCCGCGTAATGCGGCCAAGAAGAGCGCCACCGGCAAGGAAGCCGCCTCGCTAGCCCAGGAGACGAAGAAGGCGCCGACGACGGCCAAGCCGGCGCCGTCCAGGAAGGCGACTGCGCCCAGGGCGGAGGAGCCGGCGGCGGACAAGCGGACGGTGTTTGTGGTCAAGGCTGCCGCCGCCGCCGCGGCTGCCGAGGTGGCGAGCGGCGGGGAGAGCGACGGGGTGAAGAGGGCGCCCCCCGCTCCAGCCGCGCCGGTCGAGGAGGCAGCGAAGCCGGCGGCTGTTAGCAGGGTGCCGGTGCGGACCTCCAGCTGCACCAAGGAGGAGGTGGACGCGATTCTGATCCAGTGCGGACGGCTCAGCCGGAGCTCGTCGGCGTCGGGGAAGGCGGCCGCGTCGGGCGAGAGCGGCGGGGGCCACCGGAGGTATTCTGGATCCAAGAGGAGCTACGACTTCGACCGGGAGAGGAGGGCTGGGGGCGTCGACGACGAGTGCGACTGGGACAGGCTGGGAGGCGGTGCCGCCGCGTCGAGGCCCTCGCCGCGCCGGAGGACGCCGGACCGTAAGCGCTCGGCGAGCCACGAGAGCCGAAGCGGTGCCGGGAGCGGCAGCAGGAGGGTGAGCCGCTCGCCCGGACGGCGCGGCGAGGGCGCACCCGCGGCGGCGAGCTCCGTGGGCGTCGAGCGGTTCGCGCGGCAGCCCGGGAAGTTGGTGTCGGTCCCGGCCCGAGAGAAAGGTCGCGCGCCGTCGCCGGTGAAGGCTGCGCCGGCTGGGAAGAGGTATGCGTCGCCAACTCTGAGGTCCAACTCCCCGGCAAGGGCCGCGGCCGTCGCGAATGAGAACGCCGGGGTGCAACCGACGCACGGGCCGTCGCTGAGCCGAAGCTCATCGAGGAAGGCCGATCACTCGCCGTACCGTCGCAACCCCATGTCGGAGCTCGATGAGAACGCACTGGCCAACAACCACCACACCACCAACAACGGCAAACCACAAAACAAGGTACGAATCAATAAAATCTTCAGTATCTAGAGAATTTTAGCCATCAATTTTGTCCATTAAATTGCTCAAATCCTTCAATTATGCGCGCAGAAACCCATCGAGAGTGTCGCCGCCGTTTCACAGAGGTTAGGGGAGCGCTGCCAGATCACGAAGGACAAGGCGGAGACCGTGGAGGAGGCCGTGGCGCCGGACACCAAGGCACCGTCCGCGAGGATGAACGCGACGCACACGGTGAGCATTGTGTCCGAGAGCGTCGTCAACAACACCAGGGCGGGGCCTGGGTGCCGGTCGTCGCGGCGGTCCTCGCGGGACTTCGACCACAGCGGCAGTTCTTTCGCCTTCATGGAGGATGCCGTTGCGCCAGAGACCAGAGCGCCGTCTTCCAAGATCAACGCGACGCACTCGGTGAACATTGTGGCCGAGAGCGTCGCCAACCCAAAGGCGGGGCCGGCCGGCCGGTCGTCGAGGAGGTCGTCCCGAGACTTCGACCACGCCTTCCTGAATGAGGCCATGGCGTCGGAGACAAAAGCACCGTCGTCCAGGATGAACGCGACGCACACGGTGAGCATCGTGGCCGAGAGCGTCGCCAACCCGAAGGCCGGGCCGGCAGGCCGGTCGTCCAGGCGGTCATCCCGCGACTTCGACCACAACGGCAACTCTTACGCCTCCCTGCTCCTCGAGGACATCCAGAGCTACCACCAGCAGAACGCCAGCGACACGGCCGCGGCGGCGGCGCCGGCGTTCTCGCTCCCGGCGTGCGTGTCCAAAGCCTGCTCCATCCTCGAAGCGGTCGCGGACCTCAACTCCTCGCCATCGGAGAACAGGAGCTTCGAGCTGGACCGGTCGGCCGACGACAAGGGGTCGGCCAACGTGAGCTGCTACAGCGCCGGGAAGGCGGCGGCGGCGGGCACGCACGTCGTCGAGTCCGAGGTCGTTGTCAAGGACGACCTCATGGAACCGAGCCTGCACAAGTACGTGTCCGTGCGGGACATCCGCGGCGAGGCCGAGCCGCAGGAGTCCGCCGGGAGCAACAGCTTCGCCGGCAACCCATGGACGTGCTCGTGGGAGCCCAATTCCGTCGACTCCACCGACCGGACGTGGACGGCCTCGCAGTCCAACAGCGACGATGTCGATGAGCGCAGCGGCGGCACGGTCGGCACACTTGAACTGTCTTGGCAGAGCAAGCAGGAGTCCGGTGGCCGTCCGCGGTTGGACTCTGCCGGCACTGCTCAGCCCGGGCGCGGTGCTCATCGGGGCGGCGGCAACGTCGCGCGATCCGACGCTCGGACTGCCTCAGCGAACTCTTCTAGCGCTTAGCAAAAATTACAATGCTGCTGTCATTTTTATGCGTTCTGGTTTTATAAAGTTGTAATGGCAAGACGGGTTGCTGTTCTTTGATTCATTTGATAATATCTTGGCGATGTACTTACCCTTGGTAATCTAATGACGAACGCTTGAACTATGAATATGAAACTTCTGAAATGGATTACGCACCTTCTTGTTTCCTAGTTTTTTTTTAATTTTTCTATGTTCAAAACCTCTTATATAATTGTTCGTCATGTGATTGAACACTTCTAATTTCTTCAAACGGGTTATGAGATCCATCAATTTTAGTACACGGATCGTTACGAGATGAAACTCCAGTCAACCAATAACAATTAGTTGATCCAGTAAGCAATGTATAGCCTGCTTTTCAAAATTTCCCCACAGTGCTTTCATAGCTCAGTTGGTTAGAGCACCCGTTTAGTAAGCGGGAGGTCTTGAGTTCAACTCTCAATGAAAGCATTTTTGTTTGTTTCATATACTTTTGACTAAGTTAGCACATATTTTGGCTTCCTAGACAGTACTCAGCGATATTTTCATATTTTTTTTATCACAGCATCGTTTCTATTCTATAAAGACAATGTCTCTCTTCCCTAAAAAAAAAGGACAATGTCTCTCATTTTTTCATGAACTTCTAGGGTCTCTTTGATTCACGTGATCTGCAAAACACACGAATGGAAACGAATAGTAAAACACTAAGATTAGAGTGTCATCTCCCATAGAATCCTACATGAATTTGCATTGAAAAGAAAAACAAAAGAATTATAACAAAATATCTGAGTGGATGAACATTTGCCTGCAAACATAATGCAATGTCTTCCTTTGAATAAAAACGTACTCAGCAATATTTCTCGATTTTTATCACTGCATCGTTTCTATTCTATAAAGACAATGTCTCTCTTCCCTAAAAAAAGGACAATGTCTCTCATTTTTTCATGAACTTCTAGGGTCTCTTTGATTCACGTGATCTGCAAAACACATGAATGGAAACGAATAGTAAAACACTAAGATTAGAGTGTCATCTCCCATAGAATCCTACATGAATTTGCATTGAAAAGAAAAACAAAAGAATTATAACAAAATATCTGAGTGGATGAACATTTGCCTGCAAACATAATGCAATGTCTTCCTTTGAATAAAAACGTACTCAGCAATATTTCTCGATTTTTATCACTGCATTGTTTCTATTCAAGTCCTCCAAAATTTGTTTAATTTTATTTGAATCAAAGAAGCCCTAACCATGTTGAGTTCATATTTGTAACATGATGCTTCCTCGATGTTGCAATCTTGCCTTTTCTTTTTGAAGGTTAAATCTCGCCTTTTTCAAGATACCAACATGAATTATTGATCAGTTAGAAAAGAGGAATACAAAGATTGTTTAGAGGGTTTATGAACCAAACATAGTGTCAAACCTAGAAGGGGTTTGCCACTCCAGCCAATCGATGCACTTCTTTGTTTGTTTTTTTGTCATCCATGCCGGAACCTAGACACTGTGCATTGTCATCATCGAACTTCAATCTTCTTCATGATCATGCAACTACTAAGTCATCTGATGAGAATAGGTTTAACTCTCAATGAAAGCATTTTAATTTCGGCAATCTCTTTTTGGACAAGGTTAGCTCATATTTTGGCTTTGTAAACGTATTCAGCAATACCGGGCAATATTTTCCTACTTTTCATTAATCATTCTTATATATTAAGGCATCATCTCTTCTTTTTTAATGAACATTGTTTTGTTTGAGTGTTAATGAACTTCTAGAGCCTCTGTTGGTTCAAGTGTTCCTCAAAATACAAGAATTTGCACACAAAAAAAGTGTGTCATGTCGTACCGAATCCTATAAGATTTTGCATAAAAAAGTGTTTGATATGACAGGTAACAGGAGAGATGGATTTACCCAGGTTCGGGCTCTCTCAATGAAAGCATTTTTGTTTGTTTCATATACTTTTGACTAAGTTAGCACATATTTTGGCTTCCTAGACAGTACTCAGTGATATTTTTATATTTTTATCATAGCATCGTTTCTATTCTATAAAGACAATGTCTCTCTTCCCTCAAAAATAAAAAGACAATGCCTCTCATTTTTTCATGAACTTCTAGGGTCTCTTTGATTCACGTGATCTGCAAAACACACGGTGTAAACGAATAGTAAAACACTAAGATTAGAGTGTCATCTCCCATAGAATCCTACATGAATTTGCATTGAAAAGAAAAACAAAAGAATTATAACAAAATATCTGAGTGGATGAACATTTGCCTGCAAACATAATGCAATGTCTTCCTTTGAATAAAAACGTACTCAGCAATATTTCTCGATTTTTATCACTGCATTGTTTCTATTCAAGTCCTCCAAAATTTGTTTAATTTTATTTGAATCAAAGAAGCCCTAACCATGTTGAGTTCATATTTGTAACATGATGCTTCCTCGATGTTGCAATCTCGCCTTTTCTTTTTGAAGGTTAAATCTCGCCTTTTTCAAGATAACAACATGAATTATTGATCAGTTAGAAAAGAGGAATACAAAGATTGTTTAGAGGGTTTATGAACCAAACATAGTGTCAAACCTAGAATTAGTTTGCCACTCCAGCCAACCGATGCACTTCTTCGTTTGCTTTTTTGTCATCCATGTCGGAACCTAGACACTGTGCATTGTCATCATCGAACTTCAATCTTCTTCATGATCATGCAACTACTAAGTCATCTGATGAGAATAGGTTTAACTCTCAACGAAAGCATTTTAATTTCGGCAATCTCTTTTTGGACAAGGTTAGCTCATATTTTGGCTTTGTAAACGTATTCAGCAATACCGGGCAATATTTTCCTACTTTTCGTTAATCATTCTTATATATTAAGACATCATCTCTTCTTTTTTAATGAATATCATTTTGTTTGAGTGTTAATGAACTTTTAGAGCCTCTGTTGTTTCAAGTGTTCCTCAAAATACAAGAATTTGCACACAAAAAAGTGTGTCATGTCGTACCGAATCCTATAAGATTTTGCATAAAAAAGTGTTTGATATGACAAGTAACAGGAGAGATGGATTTACCCAGGTTCGGGCTCTCCCGAAGAGATAAAACCCTACGCGTTGTTTTGGTTTCGAGGGAGTGCATATTACAGGTTGATCTACCGCGAGATCGTTGTGTGTCGTCTATGGGCCCTCCCCCATGACTTATATAGGTATCAGGGGTATAGGGTTTAAACATAGGTCGGTTATGTTTAAAGTAATCGGGGTGTAGACGACTTGTAAGTCTTGGAGTAGGCACCAAGTCTTCGGAAACATCCCCTCTTGACGCCATGGGCATGAAAAACAAGGCCGACTAGTAAATCATGGTGGGGGTTCTCGGCCCGGTCCTCCTGGTTGGAAGACGATGTGGTGAGCACCCACTAGTTCAGGACACCATCACAAGTACTCCATGGCAAGTCGACTCCATGAATCCTGTTTTGTTAAGTTCGTTTCAAATAGTAGTCTTGCTTCATGGCTACATTTGTTTTTTTTAATCATGGCCGCCACAGGAGAAACAATCTTTATTGTTGACCATAAATGAGTTAATTAGAGTAGAAACGCTAATTGTTATCTTTCATTACTAAACGCAACACAAATATGAGCAAAAATATTAACATTCCAACATACATAGTATTTTGCGGGAAATTTTAAAAAAGTCCTTCAAATGGTTCACCAAATTTCTCGTTTGCATTTGGGTTTTGTGCCAAAGGTTGGTTTCCCACCCATGGGGTGCCTGACCGCATTGTAAGCCTCTACCCCGTGGAACAAACACATGGCCCTACCACCAACCCAGGGGGTGCAAGGCGAGGAGAATGGGCGGCAATTGAGGTTCCCTAGCCGAAACTTCGGCCCACGTGTCATTGATACCCAAGTAGCCGAACCACACCTCATTCATCTATTGGCGTGCACCGGGTTTGATTATGTTGGGCACCTTTTCTGCGTGTGGCCATGTCGGTGGGGAGTCGTTGATTTTCGTCTCCATGTTGCTAGTCACTTTTGATGTGCTATAGGTAGCCGGTTAGAAGGTCATTGGGGAGTCTGGTTTTCAGTTTGTTCAGGTCGGTCTCCTGGTGATCATTTTGTCTGGTTTGGTGGAGTGAATTGCAAAAAACGTCGACACTTCAGGCTAGGTTTGCAGGAACCACACATATACGAAATTGTGCCAAAAAACACTAATTTTTTTCATAATTTTTTGCAAAAAACAATGGTTGCTCGTTTGGACCGTTTTAAGTGCGTTTATGACAGGGGGCCCGCATCCGTCGACGTGGCCGCACTGTTGACATGGAAACGCCGTTAGACGGTGTTACACGCCGTTGGCACACCAGTTCAAGCCGGCCGCTTAGTCTTCGAGCCGTTCCCCGCCCGGTCCGCTCCTCTCCCTCTCTTTTCCTCCCCCGCACTCTCTCCTCTCAGTCATGGCGACGGCTGGCGGCGTGGGCAGCGACTGCAGCGGGTCTGCCGGCGTTGGAGACGATGGTTCACCGGTGGGAGATATATGCGGGAGCTCAAACCGTAGCTGGCCGTCGGATACGAGCAGCCCCAACCACAGCCCCCAGTACTATCTCGAATTTGCGGCGGCAAGATCTTGGGCCAGGGCAGTGAAGGAGAATCCGACGGAGAGCCACAGGATTGCCTCGTCATTCAGCGGCATCTAGTGAGTTTCCTCTTCCCTCTTCCGTCTTCCCTCTTCCCTTTTCCTGTAGATCGATTCTAGGGTTAGGTTTAGGTTTTTTGGCACTGTTAATTGGTGCTCTCTTAATTGTGATTTAGTTGTGGTTGATTTGTAGTTAACAAAGTAGCTAGTTGACAGAGTAGTTAACAGAGTAGTTAGTTGATGATGTAGTCAGCAGAGTAGTTAGCATGGTACTGTACTTGGAGAGATCAGTTTGCATTGGTTTGACAGTGAAGTTGACTGGTTTTCAGAACTTGACAGTGGTTTTTGTCGGATTTCGGGTTCCGGCAGACCCTTGAGGTTCGAACACTGGGGTGCGCGCGCAGATCTTTCCCCTACCGATCTACTTTTGGTCTCCCCGTGCGAACTGAGATGAAAGCGATGAACAACACAAGAGACACGAGGTTTATACTGGTTCGGGCCACCGTTGTGGTGTAATACCCTACTCCAGTGTGTGGTGTGGTGGATTGCCTCTGGGGCTGATGATGAACAGTACAAGGGAAGAATAGCCTCGCGAGAGGTGTTCTTGAGCTGGTGCGGTTATTCTACTTAGTCTCTACCGGATTTGTTCCTCTCCTCTCACTCTATGGTGGCTAGTCCTATTTATAGGGGCCATGGGCCTCTCCCCGAAATAATGAGCGGGAAGGGCGCCAACAATTGGCCATTTTGAAGGCGAACATCTAATACAAGTTATCCTGACCAAAGGTGGTCTTCGGCTGCCAAAAGCTCTGGTGATGACGCCGTCTTGGGCTCCACGGTGACCTTCGTCCGGCCGCCTGGCTGGTCTTGGTCTCATTGCACCGGAATGGTAACCTTTGCCTGATACCTTGGCCTGTGCTTGCCCCCTTTGCACCAAAGGGGAAACAAGGACTCTGCCCAGGCCTGCGCCCGCCTAGCGCCCGCTTGGCCTTGATCGTCATGGCTTGCGTCACTGGATCCTCGCGAGGTACCCTTGCATTGATCTCTACGCCTCCTCGCGAGCCCTGCCTGATGAGGACGTACTTGAGGAGGCTTCCTGTCGTCCGCCCCGCGAGGCTTGGCCCCTCGCGAGGGTCTTGAGCTTGTGTTGATGAAGATGGGCCACGCTGGGCCCCCACTTCAGCCATGCCGCAGGCCGCAGGCCGGCAAGTCTGGGGACCCCCGTTCCCTGAACGCCGACAGTAGCCCCGGGGCCCAAGGCGCGCGCGGGCTTGGCTTAGCAAAGAAGCGAAGGGGCAAGCGCGAAGCACCGCGGGCCCAAACAGCCTGCGGCCTTGGGCGTCGTGTGGCGGTTGATTGGACGTGGGCGTCTGCGCTTTCCCACGACGTCTTGTCATACGCCCGGCTAAGTGGACCCGTGGTTGTGCACACAATTGTTCCTTCTTTGGCTGCCCACTCGCCTTCTACCTTTCCCTCTTCTCCGAGCTCCAACCTCCGCCGCCAATCCGGCCCGAACTCCTTCCCCTCTCCAACGCCATGGCGCCGGCGAAGAAAGGAAAGGGAAAGAAGCCTTCGCTTCGCCCTGCGCGCCTCCAGCAGCGGCCCCCGCCGTCGATCGGTCAATCATACTCAGCCTGGAAGCCTTGGACAAGGTCCGCTCCGCCCTTGCTTCCACCTTCAATGAGTGCGGCAGGACCATGGTTTGGCCTGCATCTCGTGCCTTTCTTGCTAGGACCGTCACGGAGGTCCGATTCTTCGCCGATGCCCTGTTGGCGGGTCTGGTTCCCCCCTTTTCCGCTTTCTTCAATGTCGTGCTCTCCCATTATCAGATCCACATGATGCATCTCGGGCCGGAGTACATTACCCTCTTGGCTGTCTTCGCTTTTGTGTGTGAGGCAATGGTTGGCATCCCTCCTTCCGTTGCCCTGTTGCGCCACTTCTTCTCTCTGCGCCTGAGCGATCCTACTCAATGCTCAGGGTGCGTAAGCTTCTTCGCCGTGCCTGAGACGGCTGCTTCAGGGATTGACTTTGGCCTTCTGCCTTCCCAGGCCGGGTTCAGAGAGCGATGGTTGTACGTGGACGTCGGGGTGCCCAGCCCCCTGCTCTCGCACCCGACCTTGCGTGCTGTTCCCAACCCAGGCTGGGGTCATGAACCGCTCGCGAGCCGCCGGCTCGCCTTTGTCTGGCATCACTTCGAAGGCTTGAGGGCGCACAAGGTGACAGCGCCCAAGGTGGTGGGGGAGTTTCTTCTGTGCCGCGTCGCTCCCCTCCAGCACCACTCTCGCCGGATGTGGGACTTTGCTGGGCGCAGAGACCGCATGCGGCTTCAGGAGGAGGACTTGGCGCCCAAAGTGCTTCAGACGGTGCTCCGGGTCTTGGCTGGTGATCCTTCCCCAGGCAGCCTACGGAGCGGTGGCGTCCTTCTGTACCTTTGTTCCGGTAGGGCTGACTTCGTGAAGCAGATGCCCAGCTTCGACGAGTGGGGGTTGCGCCCAGCTGGCCTCATGGGGCCACGCGAGAACCCGGTTGCCGTGGTTGTTCCCCCCGTCACCCACAACGGTTCTTCCTCAGGTGACCGGGCGGGGAGAGAGCCAACTGGAGTTGAGGCGGCTGATGTCGAGGTGGTGGCGCCGCGTGACGCTTCGGGGGCGACGCCTCCCGAGGCCCGCCCCGGCGCGGTGGTTGACGTAGGGTCCAGGCCTTCGGCTCCCGAGGCTGGGGCTTCTGAGCCCCCAGCCGTTCCTCGTGAGGCGATTCCCCAAGATGCCCCCAAAGCTGACTCCTTCGGCACCGATAACCCCGAGGCTTCTCCTTTGCCCCGGGCCGACCCCCGCCCCAGGCGCTTGGGTCGGTTTCGCATAGACTTCGAGGCCCTTCGTAAGAGGAAGGAGGCCTCAGGTGGCAGCGACCGCCCTTGTCGCCGCTGAAGCGCAGGAAGTACTTTGCCATGGATGAGTAAGCCTCCTTCTTTCATTGCTCGCTTGCTCTGTTGCCCCTGTTGCTGATTGTGGCTCTTCAGGTCCCATCTCGCTGAATCCGCCTCGTCGACCTGGGAGCCGGCCCCCGCAGCTTCGCCCCCTTTGCTGGCACCGGGCCTGCCGAGCTCTGGTCGTACTCCGGCTGCTGGACCGGTTGGGGGAGTGATTCGCCGCATAGGACACTCCGAGCCTGCTCGTCCGGTGCCATCCCTTTACGGGCCTTCTTGGGGTACGTCGAGTTTGCCCCATGCTCCTCCTTTGATCATAGACAGTGAATGGTTGAAGTCCGCCCTTGGCTCCTCCTCCACGGACGAATTGACGCCAGGTCGGGCTTTCAGAGGGGTTTGTCCGACGACAGCTGGGGCGGCAGCCCCCAGCCCCACACCGAGAGGGGGCTCGCCACCTCGGGGTCCTTCGCATGCTTCGATGGAGGAAGGCGACGCAGAAGATGTGCTCAAGCGCGCTCGAGAGCATCGCGCCCTTCGCGAGGGGCTCCTCCATGGGGCGGCGAATGCGATGAACCGGGTCGGGCAGAGCTTGCTGCCAAAGATGCGCGCCTTGAGGTCGAAGGCCTGCGCCTTGTTGAGGAAAGGCGCAAGTTGAAGGTTGCCATTGCCCTCGCTCGCCACCAACGTGATCGTGACAACGAGGCAGCCAAAGCGTCGCTAGCGGCGTCGCGAGAGGCCTGCTCCCAGGCCATCGAGGAGGCCCGGGAGGCAGACCAGCGGCGCAGGGATGCAGAGGAGCGCGTGTGGGAGCTTCAAGCCCAGAGGAATTCCCTGGAGCGGCAAGTGGAGCTGCGCCATGCGGCCCTTGGGTCGATGCAGGAGGCCGCCGTCGACCGGACGAAGCTCCAGAGGCGCAAGGAAGCGCTGACGCTCGAGGCCGCCGAGCGCAGCCTTGACTGGGAGCGGTTGGAGACGAGGGAGCGCCTGGCGGCCCAGGCGGAGGATGACGTGGCGGCGCGCGAGGCCCGGATCCAGGAAGAGGTCGATCGCCGTGTGGCGGGCGCCCGCTCGGTCCTCGAGCATGAATACAGGGCGAAGTTGATGCTGATCAGCGCCGAGGCCGAGGGCAGGACAACGGCCATCAAGGCCAAGTTGGTTGAAGAGACGCGTCGTGAGGATTCCTCCGCAGCCGCCCTCGATGCGGCGCAGGCGGAGCTGTCCTCTTCCCGGGGTGAGCTGCTTCTTCTTTGAGAAAGGGTCGTTGATGCAGAAGCCACCGCACGGCAGAATGAGGACGAGATCCGCCAGCGGAGGCTCCTGGAGCACGAGCATGCCCCCATGCTTCAGACGCTCAGGGAGAAGGCCAACTCAGCCTTAGGTGAGATTTGCGAGGCCTCCGCTAAGGAACCGCATGAGACCAAGTATGCTGGCAACCTTCAGTTCTTCACCGACGTGGTGACGCTTCTGGAGAACCGCTCCGAGAGGGCCCGTTGGCTCGTCGAAGAGAGGAGCCGAGCCGTGCTTAAGCGCGCCTTCTCCCGTGTCTTCAGCTATCTACAGGAAAGGGACCCCCACTTCGACTTCGATGCCGACATAGCACCCGTGCCCATAGCTGTCCGAGGCGACCTCGCGCAATGGGTGGAGAGCAACGTGGACGCCCTTGTCCGGGCCTTCTCGGCCGACAACGACGGTGTAGTCGTGGGTGCTGACGAAGGCGGTGTTGTAGACGAGCCCGGTGCTGACGGGAACGCAGGTGACGGGGGCGACGGCGTCAGTGATGCCAGTGATGCTCCCGGGGACGCTCCAGAAGACGCGGTGAGCGATATGTCCGACTGGCTGCATGTCTCCGCGGTTTATCCTGCACAGGGAAGACTCGGGCTTGGCCCTGAAGAGTGTAAGAGCGTTTTGGCAGGGAAAGCCCCTCATGTAAAGATTTGTACCGGTACTCTAGCGAGTACAATGTTGCGCGTGAGTTTGGTTGCTAGCCTGGCGATGGTTCTGTTGATTTGTTTACCTTTCAGCCCGGGGCGAGCCCTGAACGAGCCTGCAAGGGGGCGCCGCGCCTTGGGCGCCTTTCGATTAACCCGCTGATCCTGCAATGAGAACCTCCGGAGAGGGAGCGGGGATAGTGGTCCTGGTTGTGGGCGTGCCCGGCCCGGCCCAGCTCACGAGGGGCTCGTGAGGAGGGGGAGGAAGCCGTCACTAGCTTGGGGTGTAAAGAAGAAATCAGAATGCGAGAGATTGCTCGAACAAGACTAAACACCCCTTCCCCAACGCACGCAAGCTTCGAATTCAAATCCAACTTAAATCCAAACCGAAGGAACTCGTCAACAAGAAGAAGCAAAAAAGCAAAAGGCCGCGTCCGACACCTAATCTAGTCTTCGACGTCTTCTCACTAGCGCGGAGCTAAGTGCATCCACTGGGCGTGGGCGAGAGCCCCAGGGCCTGAGGCCGGCACCCCTGAGACTCCGGGGCGTGTACAGCCCCACTCATTATTACGTGAGAGTGTCACGGGGCGGCGAGCTTCACACGCACTGGGCCTTCTTCACAGGTACCGGCCTTACTTCATATCGCCAGACGAGGGCCCCGCCTTGCGCCACACTCTGCCACCATTGGCGGCGACCGGAAACCAAGGACGACGCCAACGGGGTAGAGCGGTCGCCAGCGGTTCCCCCGACGACCACGGGTCCTCTGCCAGGGGCAGGCCACGGGGCACCTCCCCGGCAGAGGGCCTACCGCCTGAGAACGCCTTGCTCCGACCGCCGTGAGGGCGAGCCTTGATCTTGGCCCCTCTCCTGCAGCCCCCTGCGCCCTCCTCATTAGGGCAGCCATCTGCTGAGGCGACCTGAGGGATGAGCGGTACCCAATAGTTGCTGCTGTCGGCGCGGTTGTCGAGGCTCTCTTGGGGTCCCTGAAAGAGCTCGGCTTCTGGTGCCTCCTCGTCCCAGCCAGGCCCGAGGAACGAGCCATGATCTTCTTCCAGCATGCGTCCCTGATCCATCATGCGAGGGACATAAGCCTCCGGAGCCACCACCTCGTGGGCCCCGCGTAGCGCCCCGCGTGCCACGCAGTCTGGTTGGGAGCGTCGCCTTGGGGGTGATGGAGCGGCGGCCCGCCGAAGGCGAAGGCTGCGGCGCGCATCCCTTCGCCGGCCTGAGGGAGGGCCGGCGCGACCTGTCGTCTGATGCTGATGGTGGTTGAGGGAGTCCTGGATTAGGGGGTGTTCGGGTAGCCGGACTATACCTTCGCCGGACTCCAGGACCATGAAGATACAAGATTGAAGACTTCGTCCCGTGTCCGGAAGGAACTTTCCTTGGCGTGGAAGGCAAGCTAGGCGATGCGGATACTCAAGATCTCCTACCATTGTAACTGACTCCGTGTAACCCTAACCCTATCCGGTGTCTATATAAACCGGAGGGTTGTAGTCCGTAGGACAACCATCATCATACACAATCATACCATAGGCTAGCTTCTAGGGTTTAGCCTCCTTGATCTCGTGGTAGATCTACTCTTGTACTACCCCTATCATCAATATTAATCAAGCAGGAGTAGGGTTTTACCTCCATCGAGAGGGCCGGAACCTGGGTAAACATCATGTCCCTTGTCTCCTGTTACCATCCGACCTTGACGCACAGTTCGGGACCCCCTACCCGAGATCCGCCGGTTTTGACACCGACATTGGTGCTTTCATTGAGAGTTCCTCTGTGTCGTCGCCTTTAGGCCCGATGGCTCCTTTGATCATCAACAACGATGAGGTCTAGGGTGAGACTTTTCTCCCCGGACAGATCTTCGTCTTCGGCGGCTTCGCTCTACGGGCCAATTCGCTTGGTCGTCTGGAGCAGATCGAAAGCTACGCCCCTGGCCATCAAGTCAGGTTTGGAAGCTTAAACTACACGGCGGATATCCGTGGAGACTTGATCTTTGATAGGTTCGAGCCACAGCCAAGCACGCCGCACTATCTCGAGGGGCATGATCTAGCTCTACCTCCGAATAGTGTCCTGGAGGCCGCACACGCACCGGTTCTGACCCTTGACTCGGAGCCTACTGCGCTAATTGAGGATGAACGGTTGGACGTCACCTCGGGGGCTGCGATCTCAAAGGCGATCGAGCCGAACGCTAGCCTCGCACTCTGCATGACCCGTGACCCCGAGGGTCCGGACTCCTCCCCGAACTCCAAACCCCCCGCGCCCCTGCCAGTCGAAGCCGATTGGGCGCCGATAATGGAGTTCACCGCCGCGGACATCTTTCAGCACTCGCCTTTTGGTGACATCCTGAATTCTCTCAAGTCTCTCTCTTTATCAGGAGAGCCCTGGCCGGATTACGGTCAGCGAGGATGGGATATGGACGATGAAGAAATTCAAAGCCCTCCCACCACCCACTTGGTAGCCACTGTCGACGAGTTAACCGACATGCTTGACTTCGGCTCCGAAGACTTCGACGGTATGGACGACGAGGTAGGAGACGAATAGGAACCAGCACCTGTAGGGCGCTGGACGGCCACCTCGTCATATGACGCATATATGGTGGATACTCCAAAGGATGGAGATGGCGATGGAACAGCGGGGGATGACACCTCCAAGAAACAGCCAAAGCGCCGGCGTCAGCGGCACCGCTCTAAATCCCGCCAAAGCAAAAATGGTGATTCCGGCACGGGAGATAATACTACCCTGGATAGCGCCGAAGAACACCCAACCCAGCAAGATTCAGCGCAGGAAGATGGAGAAGCCAGCCCTCATGAGAGAGCGGCAGAACGAGAGATTGAGGATGATAACTATATGCCTCCCTCCGAAGACGAGGCAAGCCTCGATGACGACAAATTCGTCGTACCATCACACCCTGCCGAACAAGAGCGTTTCAAACGCAGGCTTTTAGCCATGGCGAACAGCTTAAAGAAAAAGCAGCAACAACTTAGAGCTGATCAAGATTTGCTAGCTGACAGATGGACTGAAGTCCTTGCGGCCGAAGAGTACGAACTCGAGCGCCCCTCCAAGAATTATCCTAAGCGCAGGCCGCTACCCCGATCAGAGGAGGAAGAGCCTACATCACCAGCGCACGACATGGCAGACCGACCACCTCGCGGCCGCGACAGAGAGGCCTGTCGAACCTCCACCCAAGCCATGCCCCGACGTCGCTCAACCAAGGCACGGGAAAATGCGCCAGACCTGCGAGATGTACTGGATGATAAAGCAAGGCAAACAAGATCGATCTACGGATCGCGCATGCGCCCGACGACACGTGACGATGATCTTCACTCCGGACACAATAAATCCGGCCGGGCCGAACACAACAGACATAGCTCTTTCGAGCTGCGTCGTGACATAGCCCAGTACAGGGGCGCCGCTCACCCACTTTGCTTCACAGATGAAGTAATGGATCATAAAATCCCAGAGGGTTTCAAACCCGTAAACATCGAATCATACGATGGCACGACAGATCCGGCGGTATGGATCGAGGATTATCTCCTTCACATCCACATGGCACGTGGCGGTGATCTACACGCCATCAAATACCTCCCTCTCAAACTCAAAGGACCGGCCCGGCATTGGCTTAGAAGCCTGCCAGCGGACTCAATCGGTTCTTGGGAGGATCTGGAAGCCGCATTCCTCGACAACTTCCAGGGCACTTATGTGCGACCTCCGGACGCCGACGACCTAAGCCACATAATTCAGCAAGCAGAGGAATCGGCCAGGCAATTTTGGACACGATTCCTAACAAAGAAAAACCAGATAGTCGACTGTCCGGATGCAGAGGCCCTAGCAGCCTTCAAGCATAACATCCGCGACGAGTGGCTTGCCCGGCACCTGGGACAGGAAAAGCCGAAATCCATGGCAGCCCTCACGACACTCATGACCCGCTTCTGCGCGGGCGAAGATAGCTGGCTAGCTCACAACAACAACTTATCAAAGAACCCTGGTAATTCGGATACCAAGGACAAAAGTGGCAGGACACGTCGAAATAAGCAAAAGCGCCGCGTTAGCAGCGACAACAATGAAGATACGGCAGTTAACGCCGGATTCAGAGGCTATAAATCCGGTTAGCGGAAAAAGCCATTTAAAAAGAATACTCAGGGCCCGTCCAGTTTGGATCGAATACTCGACCGCTTGTGCCAGATCCATGGCACCCCCGAAAGGCCAGCCAATCACACCAACAGGATTTGTTGGGTGTTCAAGCAGGCAGGCAAGTTAAGAGCCGAAAACAAGGACAAGGGGCTGCATAGCGATGACGAGGAGGAGCCCAGGCCGCCAAACAACAATGGACAGAATGGGTTTCCACCACAAGTGCGGACGGTGAACATGATATACGCAACCCACATTCCCATGAAGGAGCGGAAGCGTGCGCTACGGGACGTATACGCGATGGAGCCAGTCGCCCCAAAGTTCAACCCATGGTCCTCTTGCCCGATCACTTTTTTCGAAGGGACCACCCCACTAGCATCCGTCATGGCGGCTTTGCCGCATTGGTTCTCAACCCAATCATCGACGGATTTCATCTCACAAGAGTCCTCATGGATGGCGGCAGTAGCCTGAACCTGCTTTATCAGGATACAGTGCGGAAAATGGGCATAGATCCATCAAGGATTAAGCCCACAAGGACCACCTTTAAAGGCGTTATACCAGGTGTAGAAGCCAACTGTACAGGCTCCGTAACACTTGATGTGGTCTTCGGATCTCCGGATAACTTCCGAAGCGAAGAGATAATCCTTGACATAGTCCCGTTCCGCAGTGGCTATCACGCCCTGCTCGGACGAACCGCATTTGCCAAATTCAATGCGGTGCCGCACTACGCATACCTCGAGCTCAAGATGCCAGGCCCTCGAGGAGTAATCACGGTCAACGGAAACACCGAACGCTCCCTCTGTACGGAGGAGCACACGGCGGCTCTCGCAGCGGAAGTACAAAGCAGCCTTTTTAGGCAACTCTCCAGTCCGACCGTTAAAAAGCCAGACAATGGCAAGCGCGCCCGGAGTAACCTACAACAAGACCGCCTGGCACGTTCTGAGCAGGCGTAGCAATGCGGCCCCAACCCCAGCCATCGCGACATAGCGGAGCTAGTACCTCGCGTACACAATTACGCCCTTGAAATACCATGGGCACACGGGAAGGGGCACAGTAACGGCATGCTCACAATACGGCTTAAAACGTACTAGGGGCTGCTGGATTCTTTTTATTACTTTCAGGACTCCACATTTTGGACGACCTGTTCGGCAATTCGGCTGCCGCACAAACGATGCAAGATCCAGGGAAGCAGACAAAGCTACGCCGCGTTATGGAACTCTCAGGTGGTCTCTATTACGAGCGGTATATCTGTTTCGAACACAATTCCGCGGCCTGCCCCTGGTCAGGACATGTTAAATAGTCTAATACATTTTTGCTTATCGCACTACTTGTATCGTTCGGCTTTGATAAATAGCCTCTTTATAAACAATGCATAGCTTTTTGCCTATTTTTTGCATTATTCTCTTTCAATATATATGTTTATTAAATAACATGATCGCACCCATACACCATGGTACGGCAAACACGCCAGGGGCTTCATTACCCTTCGATCTGGTGTGAGAAGTCCGTACACTTTCACAAGTGCGGCACCTCGAACTTATAGCACTATATGCATCGGCTCCGAATCATGATTTGGGTCAATAGTTGGGTTTGCCCGGCTCCTATGTTTTGGTGCCTTATGTTCCGCTATATCGGCTAAGGTAGCACTAGGAGAACCACTGTGATTGTGCCCCGGTTCAGCTGGGTTAAGCACCTCAGTGGAGAAAGCTAAAACTGACTGTCATGATAAGGCGAGAGACCGGTCGCTGTTCGAGAGGTTTTTCAAGTCCCTAAAGACTTATGCCGCTTCGAGCGAGGAGCTGGCTCTGTCCAGCCAAAGGCGTGGATAGCGCCCCGAATTCGGTCTTCCGAACTAGGGGCTTCGCCGAAATTTAAAATTATAAAGTTCTATGGCTAAGTGAGAGTGTTCAAGCATTATAGTCTGATTGTCTGGTTCGTTGTGCTGAGCGCCTCCCTCGAAGGACCCAACCATGGGAAAAAGAGCGCTCAGGTTTATCCCGAACACCCCAGCGCTAGCGGCATGGGGGCAGAAGCCGACGACTGGCCATCTCTCAATTTTTGATAAACGGCCGCACAGAAAATAATATTTTAAATTCCATAAGCATTGCTTAGCGCATATGAACAAGTTTTCGGCGCACAGGATAAACACGAGCGAGTTCATTCAAATATTACATCTCTAGTACATTCATCCGCAATAAGGCGGGCACCGGCAAGAACATCCTTGTAGTAGTTCTCGGGCTTGCGATGCTCCTTCCCCTGCGGTGGCCCGTCCTTCACCAGCTTCTCTCCGTCAAGCTTACCCCAGTGCACCTTTGCATGGGCAAGGGCCCTCCGGGCACCTTCGATGCAGGCGGAACGCTTGATGACCTCAAGCCATGGACAGGCCTCCACCAGCCGCCGCACCAGCCTAAAGTAGCTCCCAGGCAGGGCCTCTCCGGGCCACAGCCAAACTAGGAAGCCCTTCATGGCTTGTTCGGCCGCCTTGTGGAGCTCGACCAGCTGTTTCAGCTGATCGCTCAAAGGCACAGGGTGTCCGGCCTCAGAATACTGAGACTAGAACACACTCTCCGTCGAGCTGCCCTCTTCAGCTCGGTAGAATGCGTCGGCGTCGGATACGCTGCGGGGAAGATCTGCGAACGCCCCTGGAGAACTCCGGATTCGGGTAAGTGACAAGTAGTTTACTTTTATATTCCTACTTTGCATTAAGAATGCCTTACCCGCTGTTACCTTTTTCATCTCCTCCAACTCTTGGAGGGCCTTTTGGGCTTCGGCCTTGGCACCCTTGGCGGTCTCAAGGGCCGACGCGAGCTCGGATGCTTGCGCCTTTGACTCAAGCTCCAAGCTCTCATGTTTTTTCATGAGATCCTGCAGCTCTTGCTGCACCTCGCCAACCTGAGCCCCAAGTCTCTCTCGCTCGATGCGCTCTTCGGCCGTTTTCTTTCCGGCCTCAGACAGCGCCTGCTTGAGGGTCGCCACCTCAGTTGTGGCCCCTACAATAAGCAGTACGATCATGTTATTCTTTGCAATCACGCCTCTCTATAGGCACCTTTTTTCTTACTAGGGTATTTCTTACCTTCTTTTTACTCGAGCTGCCGTTTGGCAAGGCCGAGCTCTTGCTCGGTCTGCCCGAGGTCCTTTTTTAGGATATCCACCTATGCAGTCAGTGCGGCGGTGGATAGCAGCGAAGCCTGCATACGCATATTGACTCTTTATTGTTAGACTCCTGCGAAAATTAATAGATCCTCTATTCGGCTTTTCTTTCCGAACGCCGAAACGAGCATCAGGGGCTACTGTCTATGCGGTAATATTTTGACATATTTTTACTTACCTCGAAGCCTGTCAGAAGGCTAGCGCAAGCTTCAGTCAGTCCGCTCTTGGCGGACTGAACCCTTCGGATCACCGTAATCATAATGGTACGGTGTTCCTCGTCGATGGAGGCGCCGTTAAGCACCTCCAGTAGATTGTCCGGCACCTCCGGTTGGACGGAGGCCGCCAGCTCAGAAGGCTTTCTTCTCTTGGAAGGAGTTCGCCTACCGCTGACCGGGACTGTTGAAGAGTCCGGCGCGGCGTCCGGCACAAAGCCGGACTCGGAGCCCTGGGGGGTCTTGTCCCCTTTATTCCTGGAGTCCGAGAGGTCGCCTTTCGGCTCCTCCAGGACCACCTCCTCCTGCCCCGGAGCTTGTTGCGACGCCACTTCGGCGTCGTCTGCAGTGCGGGGGGAGACAGCGGGCGGAACTGAGTTCACGTCCGACGTATCCAGGGAGCCGCTCGACGAATCGTCGAGTTCGGCCCGGGGCGGGCTGCATAAATCACATTCGACATTAGGGAAAGCTGCGCATTAAAGGAATATCATGAGTCACTCTGGTATACGAATACTTACGATTTCGCCGGACGCTTGGCCCTGTCCGGCCACTCCTCTCTGCTCTCTTCAGCGTCGTGGGAGCAGTCCGGCGGAGGGGTCTTCCTTTTCCTAGACCCCTCGGCCTCCCCCGATGGGGCGGCCTTCTTCTTCTTTTCTCCCCCCACTCGGGGGGGGGGGGGAGAGCTTTCTTCTTCCTCCTCCTCGTTTTCATGAGAGGAGGGCGCCTCGGACTCGTCAGACGACAAGTCCGACACCACCAAGTTACGGGCACTCTTTCGAGTCCCGGTGGTCTTCTTCTTCTTGACCTTCTTCTCCGGCACCACGTAAGGTGCCGGAGTCAGCAGCTTCACTAGGGGAGCTGGGGCTGGGTCTTCGGGCAGGGGAGCCGGACAGTTAATTGGTCCGGATATCGCCTGCCAAGCCTGTCAAAGGTAAGGGAGTTTAGATCCTGCATAGAGTTAATCTATGAAAAAGAGCTTAATAATCATGTCAAAGGCATAGATGGCTTACCTCGCTAGCGTGACGCTGCGTGCTGTATCCGCGGTCCTCGGAAGCGGATGCGGGAGCCCCGGCGCCTTTGATTAGCACCTTCCAGACGTCTTCATACGACGTGTCGAAGAGCCTGTTGAGGGTTCGGTGCTGCGTCGGGTCAAACTCCCATAAATTGAAATCCCGTTGTTGGCACGGGAGGATCAGACGAATGAGCATGACCTGGACTATATTGACTAGCCGGATTGGCTTGTCTACCAGGGACTGGATGCAGGTCTTCAGTCCGGTCACCTCTTCCTCATTGCCCCACGACAGGCCCGTCTCTTTCCAGGACATAAGCCGCGTGGGGGGGGGGTCCGGATCTGAACTCGGGGGCTGCGACCCATTCCGGATCGCGTGGCTCAGTGATGTAAAACCACCCGGCTTGCCACCCCTTTAGGGTCTCCACAAAGGAGCCCTCGAACCAGAGGACATTGGCTATCTTGCCAGCCATAGAACCTCCGCACTCCGCTTGGCTGCCGCGCACCACCTTGGGCTTGACGTTGAAAGTCTTGAGCCAAAGGCCGAAATGGGGGCGGATGCGAAGGAAGGCCTCACACACGACGATAAACGCCGACATGTTGAGGATGAAGTTCGGGGCCAGATCATGGAAATCTAGGCCATAGTAGAACATGAGTCCCCGGACGAATGGGTGAAGTGGAAAACCCAGTCCGCGGAGGAAGTGGGGAAGGAAAACTACCCTCTCATGGGGCCTTGGGGTGGGGAGAAGCTGCCCCTTCTCAGGAAGCCGGTGCGGGATGTCCTTGGACAGGTATCCGGCTTTCCTTAGCTTTTTTACTTGAACCTCCGTAACGGAGGAGGCCATCCACTTGCCACCCGCTCCGGATATTGCTGGAGAAGGTTGAGGTGGGAAGAGCGGGCTTGGGCGCTGGAGCTTGAGTGCGCGAGAGATGGATTGGCAAAGGAGGAAGAAGGCATAGGTGAAAAGGTGGATCCTTATCCCCTTATATGGGCGGATGCGGTTATGCGTCCCCACCTACCTAATAAAACTCGCTTGCCTCCCAAGTGCCGTGGTAAATGGCGCGGTTGGGTTACCCACGTCCGTATTGATGAGAATCCTGATAAAAGGGGCACACGATCTCTGCTTTGACAAGACGTGCCAAGGAAACCGCCTCGCTAAACGCGCGAAGGTGGAAAAGTGAAAACAATTTGTATAAAGAGCTTGGCCGCAGTGTTATGACGCACTGCGGAATACGTCAGCAGATTTGATTTGTGTTAATATTATTCTCTCTATGGCAATATGTGGAAACTTATTTTGTAGAGACGGACACTGTTTTTGGTGTTTACAATCTTCTATGAAGGACTTGGAGGAGGAACCCGCCTTGCAATGCCGAAGACAATCTGCGCGCCGGACTCGTCATCATTGAAGCCTGGTTCAGGGGCGACTGAGGGAGTCCTGGATTAGGGGGTGTTCGGGTAGCCGGACTATACCTTCGTCGGACTCCAGGACCATGAAGATACAAGATTGAAGACTTCGTCCCGTGTCCGGAAGGAACTTTCCTTGGCGTGGAAGGCAAGCTAGGCGATGCGGATACTCAAGATCTCCTACCATTGTAACCGACTCCGTGTAACCCTAACCCTATCCGGTGTCTATATAAACCAGAGGGTTGTAGTCCGTAGGACAACCATCATCATACACAATCATACCATAGGCTAGCTTCTAGGGTTTAGCCTACTTGATCTCGTGGTAGATCTACTCTTGTACTACCCATATCATCAATATTAATCAAGCAGGAGTAGGGTTTTACCTCTATCGAGAGGGCCGGAAACTGGGTAAACATCGTGTCCCTTGTCTCCTGTTACCATCCGACCTTGACACACAGTTCGGGACCCCCTACCCGAGATCCGCCGGTTTTGACACCGACAGTGGTGTCGGCGCTGGACGGGCCCGGGAGTCCGCTTGGAGTGGCATGAGCACGCACAACGCCGCCGTGCGACCCGTCCTGGGCCCGGGGCGGCAGCTGGATGCAGAAGGGGGGTGCTCCTAAGGCGGCGGCGTCCAGGAGCTCGGACACTCGCTCCAGCAGCACGTCGCGGCCGCCTTCCAGCAAGCGGCAACGTAGTAGCTCTCGGGCCACCGTGAGCGCGGCCCTGGAGTTCGCCTGCTCCCGTCGGGTGTACGGTGTTGTGGCAGCAGCATGGCTCGAGGCCCTTGCCGCGGCTCGCACCTGCCGTGGTGTGAGGGCAGGCGGTGTCTGGCCACGTCGCCCGCGCCCTACAGCGCCCTGCGGAGCGCGAGCTGCCTGAGGCGCAAGGTTGAGGTCGCCCTGGGATGGCGACACGGCGTGGGCGGGCCACGCCGCCCAGCGGTCGGCGTTGGCAGCCCAGTTGCTTGACATCTAGGCGGTGAAGCGGTGAGACGTGATGCGGAGGAGGAAAGATTCCGGCACACCCGTACCTGGCCTGCCAAATGTCAGATTTCGGATTCCGGCAGACCCTTGAGGTTCAAACACTGGGGTGCGCGCGCAGATCTTTCCCCTACCAATCTACGTTTGGTCTCCCCGTGCGAACTGAGATGGAAGCGATGAACAACACAAGAGACACGAGGTTTATACTAGTTCGGGCCACCGTTGTGGTGTAATACCCTACTCCAGTCTGTGCTGTGGTGGATTGCCTCTAGGGCTGATGATGAACAGTACAAGGGAAGAACAGCCTCGCGAGAGGTGTTCTTGAGCTGGTGCGGTTGTTCTACTTAGTCTCTACCGGATTTCTTCCTCTCCTCTCACTCTGTGCTGGCTAGTCCTATTTATAGGGGCCCTGGGCCTCTCCCCGAAATAATGAGCGGGAAGGGCGCCAACAATTGTCCATTTTGAAGGGGAACATCTAGTACAAGTTATCCTGACCAAAGGTGGTCTTCGGCTGCCAAAAGCTCTGGTGATGACGCCGTCTTGGGCTCCATGGTGACCTTCGTCCGGCCGCCTGGCTGGTCTTGGTTTCGTTGCACCGGACTGGTAACCTTTGCCTGATACCTTGGCCTGTGCTTGCCCCCTTTGCACCAAAGGGGAAACAAGGACTCTGCCCAGGCCGGCGCCCGCCTGGCCTTGATCGTCATGGCTTGCGTCACTGGATCCTCGCGAGGTACCCTTGCATTGATCTCTCCGCCTCCTCGCGAGCCCTGCCTGATGAGGACGTACTTGAGGAGGCTTCCTGTCGTCCGCCCCGCGAGGCTTGGCCCCTCGCGAGGGTCTTGAGCTTGTGTTGATGAAGATGGGCCACGCTGGGCCCCCACTTGAGCCATGCCGCAGGCAGGCAAGTCCGGGGACCCCCGTTCCCAGAACGCCGACAGTTTTCAGAAGGTGTTTGTTGTTTTTAGAGTGTACTGTATTGTATTGTAGCAATCATAATGTTGATTACTCTGTTTTGGTGCTCTGTTTTAGGAATTATGCATTTTTTTACAGTACATTGGTGCTCTGTTTTAGTCCTTTGTTAATTAAGCTATTTTAATTATTTGTGTGTAGTTTGAACGATGATGTTTGGGAAGTTAGAATGCACTTCCATGACAGAGACAACTTGGAGATATCAGTTTGCATTTCAGACATAACACATTATAATTTGGTTTCCCTAATAGAGACAGAGGGATATGGGCTTAATGATTTCATGTATTTTGTGAGGGATCCTCGTATGGTGATTACAGGAATGGATGAAATTTGTGATGATGATAAGGTGGATGAAATGCTTGACCATATTGCTAACAATGATCAGAATGTAGTGAACTTGACAGTGGTTAGGGGCACTGATCCAAGACCTGCAGATTTGAACTCAGGCTATCTGGTTGAGGAGCAGGTTCCTTTGAGCCATATAGGAGAGAACCCTATGTATGTAGTAAATCCTTCTGGTGTTCTCTTGAGATCACCACCAAAAAGTATAACAGAGCCATTGCAGTTCTACACTACACAGCAGAGCACAAACCATGATCTGGATAAAAATGCTGCCATGGACCAATGCAATGCAGCAGATCAGGATGAACTGGAGACATTAATGAAGTTGAAGAGGAGAACAAAGATTGCCAAATTTAGGAAACATAATATTGCAGTTGAGCATGTAAATAAGCTTAAGCAGAAGCTACCAATTCTTCTAACTGAAGATGATTCAGATCTAGATGCAGATGAGGACTATCTTCAGAGGCTTAATGAGATGAGGAAGCAAAGAGAGGATCCACTCATTCATTTTGATGGAGACACTGATGTGGATGAAGTGTATGAGGAAGATGAGGAAGGGCAACATGTGGAGGTGGAGCAAGAGGAGCAGGTGCACCAAGAGGAGCAGGTGGAGCAAGATGAGCACGTGGAGCAGCAAGAGGTGCCTACAAAGAAGAAGAAAGCTAGAAAAGGGCCAACAGAGAGGTCGCATTCTAGCTTGGAACGGAGATTTGAGGATGTTTGGGCACCATCATCAGATGAGGAGCCAGATCTTGGTGTTTTAAAGCAGGAATATGATGATGGAGTTGAGGAAGTACAATTTGTTCTGCCCTATGGAATGAAGAGCAGATCAGTGAGATCTTGGCCAAGGATCTGGTACAGTGAGGAGAGAGAGAACCCAGAGGAGCAGTTTTGCAGAAAACTTTGTTTCCTCAATGTGTATCAGTTTAGGAGAGCAATTCAGACATTGCACATACCTCAGAATATGAATTATGAGTTCCATAGAAACTGCAATGATAGCATCAAGTTGTGTGCACAAATGCAAAATGCCCTTTCTTTATTGCAGCTTCTGTTGTTGCAAATGAGACTACTTTTTGCATAAGGAAGGCAAATTTTGTGCACACGCCCAACAGTAGGAGAGAACAACAAGGTCACTGCAAAATGGGTTGCACACCAGTGTGAGGCAATGATGAGAATTGATATTGGCACACCAGTCACCACAATAATGTAGACACTGAAGAAGAAAAATGGAATAGAGATGTCCACCCATATGGCCTACAAGGCTAGGAAGCAAGCATTGAAGGTTGTCCAAGGAGATCAGAGAGGACAATACACTAGAATAAGAGATTATTTGCAGGCTGTGTTGGATACAAACCCAGGCTCTAGATGTATTGTTACTACTAGGCATGTACCAGAGCACCCAAGCAAAAACCCTAGGTTTCATGGCCTCTTTTTCTGTCTAAGTGCTTGCAAAGAAGGGTTTTTGAATGGATGCAGGCCATTCATAGGTAAATTTCATTTACTAAGTTGTGAATCGTTTATGTGCTCACATTACATACACTATCTTCTCATAATTGTCAGCTTTGCAGGGGTAGATGGTTGTTTTATCAAGCTATCAACAGGTCAACAGATCCTTGCTGCAACAGGAAGGGATGGGAACAATAATATCTACCCTATAGCATTTGGAGTTGTTGACAAAGAGGACAAAGACAGCTGGACCTGGTTCTTAACACAGCTTAAAGATGCACTTGGTGGAGAAAGTGGTAAGTTTGGTTATTATACCATCATCTCTGATAGGCAGAAGGTAAACTTCTGTTCTCATACAATATTGCACTAGGTTTCATGTTTTCATATGCACATTGCTATAGCTTCATTGTTTCATTGTTTATAGGACCAATGCTTAGCTTTATTTCCCATTGTTTCAAATAGGGGCTTTTAAATGCAATAAACCCTGTTTTCCCCAATTGTCCACAAAGATTCTACCTTAGACATATCTATCAGAATTTCCAAACTATTGGTTTTAGAGGTGATTAATTAAAGAAACACATGGATGCAGCTAGCTACTCTTATACTGAGAATGAACACCTTGATGCAATGAATGCTTTGAAAAGAGAGTGTAAGGCTGCTTGTACATGGCTTCACAAAATACCTGTTCATACTTGGGCTAGGCATGCTATGGATTTTAATTGCAAAACTGACCTGGTAGTGAACAACATCAGTGAGGTGTTTAATAAAATGATATTAGATGTTAGAGGCAAGCCAATAGTGACCATGATAGAAGGAATTAGGACAAAATTGATTGTCAGATTTAATAAGAATAGAACAAAGACAAAGACAACAAATTGGGAGATTTGCCCTACCTATGCTGAAATGTTAGAGGAGACAAAGTACAGCTCAAGGTGGTGCCAGACTTTGATGGCTGGTCCTAACATTTAGCAAGTGACTAGTGGAGAAAATACCTACTCAGTGAACTTGCTGAACAAAACATGTGGATGTAGGAAATGGGATATGACTTCTATGCCTTGCCATCATGCGGTTTCTGCAATAGTGAAAGCTAAGTGCAGAGGACTTTGTTGCTGATTTCTTCAAAAAGGAAATGTATAAAAAGCATTTGCACATATCATATTTCCTGTGCCTGGTCCAAACCTGTGGCCAAGGACAAGAACTTAGGACAAAGAGCCTCCAGTATTCAAAGACAAGGTTGGGAAGCAACAAACAAAAAGGAGGAAAAACCAATTTGAGAAGCCAGCACCAAGAGATACATCTAGGATGACATCTATTACTTGCAGCAACTGCAAACTTGTAGGGCATAGATACAATGTTTGCTCCAAGCCCCTCAAGCCAGTTCTTGCTATGACAATGAACCATCATCAGGTTAGTTATAGTAGCACCTCAATTCTCTTTATTTTGTCTCCATTGTAACTCACAAGCCTTAACTGTTTTTGAAATGCAACCAAACAGGTCACAAGCTTCTACTTCAACAACAAATGCATCTACAACTACTACACCACCAAGGAAGAGGCCATCTTCATCTACTATTGCACCTACAGCTGCTGCACCACCAAGGAAGATGCCATCTCTGTCAACTGCTCCTCCTACACCTGCTGCCACTACACCTGTTGCTCCTCCAAGGAGGTCTCCTAGGAAGAAAGCTACACCTCCTGCCACTACACCTGCTCCTCCTCCAAGGAGGTCTCCCAGGAAGAAAGCTACCAATGCTGGTACAGTCTCTACCTCTGATTCAGGAAACAGGTCAACTTTTCAAGCTCCGAGACAGAGTGGAAGAAAAAGGACTTCTTCATACAAGTTGAAAGAGTACTTCTATACTTCTGGGAACTAGATGCCTTTGTCTTTGTTGGCATGTGATGGCTTTGTGTTGGCTATGAACTAGATTATGCCTTTGTTGGCTTTCAGAACCTATGATGCCATTGTTGGCTTTCAACTAGATTATGCCTTTGTTGGCTTTCAGAACATATGATGCCTATGTTGGCTTTGAACCATTGTTGGTTGTGAGAACTTGGATGTTTATCTTGTTGGCTTGGATGGATGTGAGAACTTGACAATGTTGGCTGTCTTGGATGTTTATGTTATATGTTGCCTTTGGATAGACTAGATGTTGAGTTTGTTGGCTGTGATGCTGGTGATTCTGGTGATGATGATGCTTACTATGATTCTAGGGTCACTCGGTGTCGAAAAACCCACCAAAGTGAGTCTAGGGTCACTCGGCGTCGAAAACCCCACCAAAGTGAGTCTAGGGACTCTCGGCGTCGAAAAACCCACCAAAGTGAGTCTAGGGTCACTCGGCGTCGAAAAACCCACCAAAGTGAGTCTAGGGTCACTCGGCGTCGAAAAACCCACCAAAGTGAGTCTAGGGTCTATCGGCGTCGAAAAACCCACCAAAGTGAGTCTAGGGTTGCTACCTCTTGAGCACTGCGTTGGTTTTCCCTTGAAGAGGAAATGGCGATGCAACAAAGTAGCGTAAGTATTTCCCTCAGTTTTTGAGAACCAAGGTATCAATCCAGTAGGAGGCCATGCTCAAGTCCCTTGTACCTACACAAACAAATAAGAACCTTGCAACCAACGTGATAAAGGGGTTATCAATCCCTTCATAGCCACTTGCAAAAGTGAGATCTGATAGAGATGATAAGATAATATTTTTGGTATTTTTATGATAAAGACTAAAAGTAAAGATTGCAAAATAAAAGGCGATAGAAATAGCTTGTTGACGGAAGATTAATAAGATAGAGAATAGACCCAGGGGCCATAGGTTTCACTAGTGGCTTCTCTGAAGATAGCATAAGTATTACGGTGAGTGAACAAATTACTGTCGAGCAATTGATAGAATCGAGCATAGTTATGTGAATATCTAGGCATGATCATGTATATAGGCATCACATCCGCGACAAGTAGACCGACCGCTGCCTGCATCTACTACTATTACTCCACACATCGACCGCTATCCAGCATGCATCTAGAGTATTAAGTTCATAAGAATGGAGTAACGCTTTAAGCAAGATGACATGATGTAGAGGGATAAACTCATGCAATATGATATAAACCACATCTTGTTATCCTCGATGGCAACAATACAATATGTGTCATTTCCCCTACTGTCACTGGGATCGAGCACCGCAAGATTGAACCCAAAGCTAAGCACTTCTCCCATTGCAAGAAAGATCAATCTAGTAGGCCAAACCAAACTGATAATTCGAAGAGACTTGCAAAGATAACCAATCATACATAAAAGAATTCAGAGAAGATTCAAATATTGTTCATAGATAATCTTGATCATAAACCCACAATTCATCGGATCTCGACAAACACACCACAAAAGAAGATTACATAGAGTAGATCTCTAAGAAGATCAAGTAGAACTTTGTATTGAGATCCAAAGAGAGAGAAGAAGCCATCTAGCTAATAACTATGGACCCGAAGGTCTGAGGTAAACTACTCACACATCATCGAAGAGGCTAGGGTGTTGATGTAGAAGCCCTCCATGATCAATGCCCCCTCCAGCGGAGCACCGAAAAAGGCCCCAAGATGGGATCTCACGGGTACAGAAGGTTGCGGCGGTGGAATTAGGTTTTTGGCTCCTGTTCTAATGTTTCCAAGGTACGTAGGTATATATAGGAGAAAGAAGTAGGTCGGTGGAGCCACAAGGGGCCCATGAGGGTGGAGGGCGCGCCCTGGGGTAGGCGTGCCCCCTGCCTCGTGGCCGCCTCGTTGGTTGCTTGACGTCCACTCCAAGTCCTCTGGATCACGTTTGTTCCAAAAATCACGCGCCCGAAGGTTTCATTCCGTTTGGACTCCGTTTGATATCCTTTTTCTGCGGAACACTGAAATAGACAAAAAAACAGCAATTTGGGCTGGGCCTCCGGCTAATAGGTTAGTCCCAAAAATAATATAAAAGTGTATACTAAAGCCCATTGAACATCCAAAACAGATAATATAATAGCATGGAACAATAAAAAATTATAGATACGTTGGAGACGTATCAAGCATCCCCAAGCTTAATTCCTGCTCGTCCTCGAGTAGGCAAATGATAAAAACAGAATTTTTGATGTGGAATGCTACCTAGCATATTTCTCAATGTAATTTCCTTTATTGTGGCATGAATCTTTAGATCCGAAAGATCCAAGATAAAAGTTTAATATTAACATAAAGACAATAATACTTCAAGCATACTAACAAAGCAATCGTGTCTTCTCAAAATAACATGGCCAAAGAAAGTTATCCCTACAAAATCATATAGTCTGGCTATGCTCTATCTTCATCACACAAAGTATTTAATCATGCACAACCCCGATGACAAGCCAAGCAGTTGTTTCATACTTTTGATGTTCTCAAACTTTTTCAATCTTCACACAATACATGAGCGTGAGACATGGACATAGCACTATATGTGGAATAGAATAGTGGTTGTGGAGAAGACAAAAAGGAGAAGATAGTCTCACATCGACTAGGCATATCAATGGGCTATGGAGATGCCCATCAATAGATATCAATGTGAGTGAGTAGGGATTGCCATGCAATGGATGCACTAGAGCTATAAGTGTATGAAATCTCAACAAAAGAAACTAAGTGGGTGTGCATCCAACTCGCTTGCTCACGAAGACCTAGGGCATTTTGAGGAAGCCCATCATTGGAATATACAAGCCAAGTTCTATAATGTAAAATTCCCACTAGTATATGAAAGTGAGAACATAGGAGACTATCTATCATAAAGATCATGGTGCTACTTTGAAGCACAAGTGTGGCAAAAGGATAGTAACATTGTCCCTTCTCTCTTTTTCTCTCATTCATTTTTTACTTTTTCTTTTTATTTGGGCCTTTTCCCCCTTTTTTGGCCTCTTTTTTTCTTTCATCCGTAGTCTCATCCCGACTTGTGGGGGAATCATAGTCTCCATCATCCTTTCCTCACATGGGACAATGTTCTAATAATGATGATCATCACAGTTTTATTTATTTACAACTCAAGAATTACAACTCGATGCTTAGAACAAAATATGACTCTATATGAATGCCTCCGGCGGTGTACCAGGATATGCAATGAATCAAGAGTGACGTGTATGAAGGAATTATAAAGGTGGCTTAGCCACAAATACGATGTCAACTACATGATCATGCATAGCAATATGACAATGATGAAACATGTCATAATAAATGGAAAGGTGGTAAGTTGAATGGAAATATATCTCGAAATGGCTATGGAAATGCCATAATAGGTAGGTATGGTGGCTGCTTTGAGGAAGGTATATGGTGGGTGTATGATACGGCGAAAGGTGCGCGGTATTAGAGAGGCTGGCAATGGTGGAAGGATGAGAGTGCGTATAACCCATGGACTCAACATTAGTCATAAAGAACTCACATACTTATTGCAAAAATCTACTAGTTATAAAAACAAAGTACTATGCGCATGCTCCTAGGGGGATAGATTGGTAGGAAAAGACCATCGCTCGTCCCCGACCACCACTGATAAGGAATACAAGAAATAAATAAATCATGCTCTGACTTCATCACATAACGGTTCACCATATGTGCATGCTATGGGAATCACAAACTTTAGAACAAGTATTTTCAAATTCAAAACTACTTAACTAGCATGACTCTAATATCACCATCTTCATATCTCGAAACAATCATCAAGTATCTAACTTTTCTTAGTATTCAATGCACTTATATGGAAGTTTTTATTATATCCAACTTGGATGCCTATCATATTCAGATTAATTTCACAATTTAAAGCAAATTACCATGGTTTTTAAGACTCTCAAAAAAATATAAGTGAAGTATGAGAGATCAATAATTTCTATAAAATAAAACCACCACCGTGCTCTCAAAGATATAAGTGAAGCACTAGAGCAAAAACTATATAGCTCAAAAGATATAAGTGAAGCACATAGAGTATTCTAACAAATTCCGAATCATGTGTGTGTCTCTCAAAAGGTGTGTACAGCAAGGATGATTGTGGTGAACTAAAAAGCAAAGACTCAAATCATACAAGACGCTCCAAGCAAAACACATATCATGTGGTGAATAAAAATGTAGCCCCAAGTAAAGTTACCGATAGACGACGACGAAAGAGGGGATGCCTTCTGGAGCATCCCCAAGCTTAGGCTTTTGGTTGTCCATGAATTTTACCTTGGGGTGCCATGGGCATCCCCAAGCTTAGGCTCTTGCCAATCCTTGTTCCATAATCCATCAAATCTTTACCCAAAACTTGAAAACTTCACAACATAAAACTTAACAGAAAATCTCGTGAGCTCCATTAGCGAAAGAAAACAGAACACCATTTCAAGGTACTGTAATGAACTCATTATTTATTTATATTGGTGTTAAACCTATTGTATTCCAACTTTTCTATGGTTCATAAACTCCATTACTAGCCATAGATTCATCAAAATAAGCAAACAACACACGAAAAACAGAATCTGTCAAAAACAGAACAGTGTGTAGTAATTTGTAACTAACGCAAACTTCTGTAACTCCAAAAATTCGAAAATAAATTTCTGGACGTGAGGCATTTATCTATTAATCATATTCAAAAAGAATCAACTAAATATCACTCTCCAGTAAAAAGTTGTAGCTAATCTCGTGAGCGCAAAAGTTTGTGTTTTTTACAGCAAGATCGCAAAGACTTTCCCCAAGTCTTCCCAAAGGTTCTACTTGGCACAAACACTAATTAAAACACAAAACCACATCTAAACAGAAGCTGTATGGATTATTTATTCCTAAACAGAACCAAAAAGCAAAGAACTAAAATAAAATTGGGTTGCCTCCCAACAAGCGCTATCGTTTAACGCCCCTATCTAGGCATAAAAGCGAGGATAGATCTAGGTATTACCATCTTTGGAAGGCAATCCAAAAATGGCTCTCATAATAGATTCATATGATAATTTAATTTTCTTTCTAGGGAAGTGTTCCATGCCTTTCCTTAACGGAAATTGGAATCTAATATTCCCTTCCTTCATATCAATGATTGCACCAAGAATAATAGGACATGATGGATTGTAATCTATATCAAGAAAAATGAAATCTACGGGCACATAGTTCCTATTTGCAACAATAAGAACATCATTAATTATTCCCATAGGTTTCTTGATAGTAGAACCCGCAAGATGCAAATTTAAAGAACAATCATCAAATTCATGGAAACCTAGCAAATCTCACAAAGTTTTTGGGATCAAGGAAACAATAGCACCCAAATCACACAAAGCATATCATTCATGATCTTTAATATTAATTTTAATTGTAGGTTCCCACTCATCATAAAGTTTTCTAGGGATAGAAACTTCCAACTCAAGTTTTTCTTCATAAGATTTCATCAAAGCATCAACGATATGTTTAGTAAAGGCTTTATTTTGACTATAAGCACGAGGAGAATTTAGCACGGATTGCAATAAAGAAATACAATCTATCAAAGAGAAATTATCATAATTAAATTCCTTGAAATCCAAAATAGTGGGTTCATTGCTATCTAAAGTTTTAACCTCTTCAATCCCACTTTTACCAATTTTTGCATTAAGATCTAAAAACTCCAAATTTTTAGAACGCCTTCTAACTAAAGTTGACTCATCTCCAGTCCCATCATTATCAAGATTCATATTGCAAAACACGAATTTAATGGGGGTGTCGGTGTACTAAAGTAGGGGTACCTTAGTCCCCCGAACTTGTGCACGGGCAGTCGTAGCACCCCGCGGCAAGGCTTGCCAGGCGACCGCCAAAACTCTCCATGGTCCCTTTCTGGGCCATCCAAGAACAAAGTATTTGAGCCGAGGCCCCGGCAGGAGGAGCTTGCCGGGAAGGCCAACCGAAGAGAGCAAGGCCCCGACAAGAGGAGCTTGCCGGGACGGCCGCTCGAAGCACAAGGCCCCGGCAAGAGGAGCTTGCTGGGAAGGCCGACCAAGGCACGACAAGAGACTTGCTACGACGCGCCGTGCGTCCCGGCAAGGACCGGTGAGCAACAAGCTCCCGGGCGCGACAAGGCATCGACCGCGGCAAGGCGCTTGCCGCGGCAAGTCACCACCCCGAGCCTGCGTTCCAGCTCATCCACCCACGCGCCGCTCTGGGGGCATTCCAGGCGTACGTGGCGAGAGGCTGCGCAGCCAGGGGCATGCGGTGGCAAAGCGACGCTGACAGGGTAGCCGTCGTGGCAAACGGTGGCGCCCCTGACGCCCCCTTTCCTGCACTGTTTGGGCGACCTAGACGGGCATTTAATGCCCTTGTCCCCTGCCGTCAGAGTTAGGTATGATAGCACTGTGCAAATAGTTGTACCCAACACAGCGTTTTTCAGTTTTACCCCCGCCTACGTTGCCACCTATGGGTAACCCCTTGCGCATATAAAAGGAGGCCCCATGCGCAACGTGGAGGAAGGGGGAAAGAGAGAGGAGGAAGCAGACCACCCACGCTTGGTCTGATTAGTTGCCTGAGTGTACTGTAGCACTCAGCGCTCCCAAGAACACAATACAAACCACAAAGCAGCAGTAGGGTTTTATGCATCCGTGCGGCCCGAAGCTGGGTAAATCCCCTTGTGTGCATCACCTCGATCCGCTCTTCGCGCGACCTCCGCCCCCCGCCAAACCAGAAAGGGGCTCGGTCCCCATAGGTGTTCGTGGAGGCACATTTCCCCCGACACCTTTGGCGCACCAGGTAGGGGGCGTCGAAGTTGTGCGAACTAGATCCGGCGTCTGCACAGTCTAGATCTCCATCATCTTCATCGACATGCCACCGAAGAAGAAGGTTCCGGAGGTGGCTGGTCCGTCCACGTCGAACCCACCGCCCCTGGAGCAAACGGGTGGTGGGGATGGCACCGGCGGCGAAACGGGCGCCACCGAGCCAGCTCATGGTGCCACGGCGTCCGAACATGCACCGCGCCCCTCTCAGGAGGCACGGGACCAGCAACGTCTTGGCACTCATGGTACCATACGCTCGCTGGACCCAGATCGAGCCGGCGGATCCCAGGGCGCTCAAGGCCAGCACTCACACCAACGCGCTGGCGTGAGCGTGGCGCGACTGCCTGGTCCGGGTGTTGCTTCTTCTAACGTAGTTAGAAGTTCGAGCACATCCCGCTCCACGCGACGTTCGCCACCGTTGCCCGCCACTCCAGCAGAAGCTCTCGCGTGAGCTCAACTGCTCCTAGACTACCCTCCAACAGCGGACAAGCTCGACGACTGGAGGGCCACGATACAGAGCCTCATCGGTTTCGCTAACAGCGACACCCCGCGGCAGCACAGTGCATCACAGCCGCGGCAGGTCGGCCAGGCGAGAACCGATGGCGCCAAGACCGGTGGGGGCGCGACCACCGTGCACTCCCCGCCCCAAAGGCCAAGATCGCCGACTCGCCGGAACCATCACGACAACGACTCCACCGCGTCGTCGAATCCGCGAACTCGTCGCGGTCAACGCCAAGTTCTTCACGAGCGAGAGCAAGAGGACGCTCGTACTCGCATCGAGCGTCGGAGAGAAGTGCGGCGTCAATCAGACCAGCGCGCTGGGCCCTCTATTGACATGCATGTGCCCGGGGGACCGGGCGACCTGCCGTACGCGGTAGGCTGCCCTGCGTTCACCCGTGAGCTGCGGCAAGTCCAGTGGCCCAGCACGAAGAATTTCAAGCCAGACGTTCCAGAGAAGTACGACGGCAAGTCGCATCCATCGGAGTTCCTCAGCATCTACACCATTGCGGTGCAGGCTGCTAGGGGCGGGACGACAAGATCCTTGCCAACTACTTCCCGCTGGTACTCAAATCCAACGTCAGATCCTGGCTCATGCACTTGCCGGATAACTCCATAACCTCCTGGATAGACTTGTGCCATCAGTTTGTTGGCGCCTTTACAGACGGCCACAAACCCCATGGCCAAGCGAGCGACCTTCATCTGCTCGTCCAGAAGGAAGGGGAATCCTTGCGCAAGTTCATCCAGAGATTCAGCCGCGTACACTACAACATCCCAGACGTCCACCCTGCCGCGGTTATCAGCGCGTTCCATCAGAACGTGCGTAACCGCAGGATGCGGGAGGAGATGGCGATGTGCAAGATCAAAGACGTAAGCGAGCTATATGCCCTGGACGACAAGTGTGCACGTGCTGAGGAAGGGAGGAAACTCCCCGGAGAGAACACTGGAGCAGGAGAATCTGACAGTGAAGATACCGCCCCGGCAAGGAAGAACCGGCGGCGGAGCAACAGGAAGAAGAAGAGCCAAGAAGTACTGGTTGTTGAGCAGTCCGGCGATGAAGGCACCGCCAAGAAGGCCCAGGCTGGTAGCTCCGGCAAGGAGGTTGCCGGGTGCGCCAACTGCCAGGCTGTGGCGGTCGCCGACAAACGGGACGGCACCAACAAACAGTACTGCAAGATCCACCGCACCAAGGGCCATGACCTCCAGAGCTGCAAGCAGGTCGAGCGGCTCGTCGAGCTGCAAAAGGCTGAGTACGAACGACGCGACAAGGAGAGAGCCCGGGGAGGTGGCGGAGGATCAGGCACGAAGCGGCCCGGCCAGGGAGGAAGCCGCGACAAGGACAAGCAGCGGCAAACGGACAGACCTCCCCGTGGCCGCGACAAGAACGAAGACGACGATGAAGGCGAAGACATGGATGACGTCGAGACCAGTGAGCAGGAGTTTCAGAAAGCCACAGAGGTCTTGTGCGTAGACGGCGGTGCTTCCCTGCATACTTCTCACCGCCAGCTCAAGCAGTGGGCGCGGGAAGTCAATGCAGCGGAACCACCCGTCGAGTCGAGCAAGCCTCTGAAATGGTCCAGCACGCCTATCATCTTCGATATTGAGGACCACCCTGACCGCACAACTGTGATCGGGTGCTTGCCGATGTTGGTCTCGCCAACGGTCCGCAACCTCAAGGTCACCAAGATGCTAGTCGACGGCGGGGCCGGCTTGAACCTGATCTCCTCCGCTGTGCTCCGGAAACTCCAGGTCCCCGACAGCGAGCTCGGAGAGACCGGCACGTTCCAAGGAATCAACCCGGGAAGGAGCAAGCCGAAGGGGAAGATAACGTTGCCAGTAACATTTGGCAGCGAGCTAAACTTCAGGACAGAGAGGATCACTTTTGACGTTGCCGATTTTCCGTTGCCCTACAATGGAATTCTCGGCCGTCTAGCGCTCGCCAAATTCATGGCGGCCTCTCACTACACATACAACGTGCTCAAGATGCCAGGCCCGATAAGCGTCATCTCTGTCCCCGGCGACAAGAAGGATGCCCTTATCTGTGCCGACAAGATCTACCGGGAAGCAGCAGCCGCAGCGGATCACAAGCCGCTTGCCGCCGAAGCTCCTGGAGGGGAGAAGAAGACCAAGCCCGACAAGTGCTCTGGTGCCCACTCCGGCAAGCGCACCTCTTCGGAGTGCTGCGCTACCGTCGAGGACGCGCCATCGAGGTCCACCGGCAAGAGTAAGAAGACAATGGCAACTCCGCCAACGACCAAGAAGGTGTCCGCCAAGGAGGGCGGCACTGGTGGTACCTTCACCATCAGTGCCACTCTCGACTCCAAATAGGAAAGCGCGCTCGTTGCTTTCCTGCGGGCGAATGTCGATGTGTTTGCCTGGCAACCATCTGACATCCCCGGCGTTCCCAGGAAAGTGACTGAGCACCACCTCGCCGTCTGTCCTCACGCGCGGCCCGTCAAGCTGAGAGTCAGGAAGCAAGCGGTGGAGCGCCAAGAGTTCATCGCGGAAGAGATCAAGAAGTTGGAAGCGGCAGGCCTCGTCAGAGGTGTGCTCCATCCGACGTGATTGGCCAATCCTGTTGTCGTGCACAAAGCAAATGGGAAATGGAGGCTTGGCATTGACTTTACTGATGTTAACGAAGCTTGTCCCAAGGATCCCTTTCCCTTGCCGCGCATTGACCAGATTGTTGACTCCACGGCCGGATGTGACCTGCTTTCATTTCTTGACGCCTACTCAGGATACCATCAGATCTTCATGGCTGAAGAAGATGAGGAGAAGACCACATTCATCACTCCATGTGGCACGTACTGTTTCGTACGGATGCCTTTCGGTTTGAAGAATGCTGGTTCGACGTTTGCGAGGGTTGTCCATACCGCTTTTGAGCCGCAAATCCACAGAAATGTGGAAGCCTACATGGATGACAAAGTGGTCAAAAGTAGGGATAGGGCAACCCTGATTCAAGATTTAGAAGAGACCTTCACGAACTTGCGCAGGATCAGCCTCAAGCTCAACCCCGAGAAGTGCGTGTTTGGAGTCCCTTCCGGCAAGCTTCTCGGGTTCTTCGTGTCTCAGCGAGGAATTGAAGCCAATCCAGACAAAATCAAGGCCATCGAGCAGATCGAAGAACCAACACGCGTCAAGGATGTACGAAGGCTTGCCGGCTGCATCGCGGCTCTCAGCAGGTTTATTTCCAAGTCTGCAGAACGCGCCCTGCCATTTTTCAAAGTTTTGAAAAAGGCGGGTCCAGTGAAATGGACTCCGGAAGCGGAGGCTGCGCTGCAAGACTTGAAGAAATACCTATCCTCCGCTCCAATACTTGTCGCGCCTAAACCACAAGAGAAGTTGCTGCTGTACCTGGCGGCAACCAATCAAATGGTTAGTGTTGCGTTAGTAGCGGAGAGGGAGGCAGATGATGAGCCAGCAACCGCGGCAAGCACGTTCAGCGACAAGCAGGGGGCTTCCTCGACAAGCTCTGGCCCCGACAAGGATGAATCTGCGCAGGAGCAAGTGGAGGTGCGGAAGAAGAAAATGGTGCAGCGCCCAGTTTACTTTGTCAGCTCCCTTCTGCAGGGGGCTAGGTCAAGGTACTCTGGTGTGCAGAAATTGCTTTTCGGCCTTCTCATGGCCTCGAGAAAGCTGCGCCATTACTTCCAAGCACATGAGATTACAGTTGTCACCCGCTTTCCGCTGAAGAGGATACTACAGAATCAAGAAGCAACAGGCAGGATTGTCGAGTGGGCGCTGGAACTGTCGAGCTTCAGTCTCAAGTTCGAGAGCACCTCGACTATCCAAAGCAGAGCCTTGGCAGAGTTCATAGCGGAGTGGACACCGACGCCAGACGAAGAAATCCCAGAGACGAGCATCCCCGCCAAAGAAGCAAGCAAGGAGTGGCTGATGTATTTTGATGGTGCCTTCTCGCTGCAAGGCGCCGGTGCTGGCGCGTTGCTTATCGCGCCCACCGGAGAGCACCTCAAGTACGTAGTCCAGATGCACTTCCCCAAGGAACAAGCAACCAACAATACTGCAGAGTATGAAGGGTTGCTTGCCGGCCTCAGGATCGCGGCAGAACTTGGGATCAAGAAGCTCATTGTCAGGGGTGACTCACAGCTTGTCGTCCGCCAAGTGAACAAGGATTACCAGAGTCCGTTGATGGAAGCGTACGTTGATGAAGTGAGGAAGCTAGAAGAGCACTTTGACGGCCTGCAAATGGAACACATTCCAAGAGCTGAGAACGACATCGCTGATGGCCTATCAAAGTGCGCAGCATTTAATTTACCTATGGAACCAGGAACCTTTGTGTTCAAGCTGACTCAGCCATCCGTAACACTATCAACCAGACAGAGCAAGAAGAGGAAGTTGGTCTCCGGCGACTATCTTCCAGCAGAGCTCCCCGAAGCCGCCGCCAAGAAGGTCCCTGAGATCGACGCCAAGAGCGCTGAGGAGCCGTCTGCTCCGGAAAACCCCTGGGTTTGTTCCGTAGAAGTAGGCGCTCCTGACAAGTTTTGCTCCGGCAAGCTTGCCGGGGAACGTCAAGCTCCGGCTGAGCCCCAGATCCTCGCCGTAGAAGCGGACGTTCCCGCAGCAGCAGATGTGCCTTCAGTCCTTGTTGTCGAGCCACAGGCTCCAGCATGGGCGCAGCAGACTGTCCATTTCCTCCAAAACGGAGAACTTCCCGAAGAGCAAGAAGAAGCGGAAAGAGTAGCCCGGCGCTCGAGTATGTACCAGTTCGTCGACAACACACTGTACAGAAGAGGGCGCAACGGTGTGAAATTGAAGTGTATTTCCTGGGAAGACGGACAGAAGCTGTTGGCAGAGATACATGGAGGCATATGCGGTCACCACATTGGCGCAAGAGCACTTGCCGGCAAAGCGTTCCGGCAAGGTTTCTTCTGGCCAACAGCCCTCCAGGATGCAACTGCACAAGTAACCAAGTGTGAAGCGTGCCAGTTCCATTCCAAGCAGATACACCAGCCAGCTCAGGCTCTCCAGACGATCCCTTTATCCTGGCCATTTTCGGTCTGGGGGCTCGACATCCTCGGCCCCTTCCCCCGAGCTGTCGGGGGCTTTGAGTACTTGTACGTCGCAATCGACAAGTTCACAAAGTGGCCGGAAGTGGAACCAGTGAGGAAGGTGACAACACAGTCAGCAGTCAAGTTCTTCAGGTCGATTGTTTGCCGCTTCGGGGTCCCCAACAGGATCATCACCGACAACGATACACAATTCACGAGCCGCGCCTTCATGCAATACGTCCAAGATCTCGGTGCCAAGGTCTGCTTCGCTTCTGTTGCTCATCCCAGGAGCAACGGTCAAGCGGAGAGGGCCAATGCCGAAGTGCTGCGCGGGCTCAAGACCAGAACTTTGGACAGGCTGCACAAGTGCGGAAGAAACTGGATCGAGGAGCTGCCGGTGGCTCTTTGGTCGATCAGAACGACGCCAAATCGAGCCACTGGCCAGACACCATTTGCTCTAGTCTATGGAGCAGAAGCAGTTACCCCCACGGAACTCGTATACGGGTCACCTCGAGTGCTCGCTTATGATGAGCTTGAGCAAGAGCGGCTGCGTGAAGATGACGCGCTGCTCCTTGAGGAAGATCGTCTTCAGGCTGCTGTGCGAGCCTCTCGCTACCACCAAGCTTTGTGTCGCTACCATAGCCGCAAAGTTAAAGCCAGAAGCTTCGAGGAAGGCGACCTTGTTCTTCGGTGCGCTCCGTCCGCCAAGAATCATAACAAGTTGACGCCAAAGTGGGAAGGCCCTTACCGGGTGAGACGAGTCACGAGGCCCGGCGCTGTCCGCCTCGAGACCGAAGATGGCACTCCGGTGAGCAACTCCTGGAATATTGAGCATCTTCGTAAGTTTTACCCGTAAGGCGTGGTTGTCGGGGCCCGCCCGGCAACCAACCTTTTGTACAAGTCTTGCCGCTATTGCATGTAATCCTTTGTACAAAGCCAGGCGCAGACCCTGAGCAGCAGTAAATGAAGCGCTGGCGCCCTAAGTTTTAGCATGCATGCTGAGTCGAGTCTCGTCCTTGGTTAGGGTTGATAGTGCCTTACAGCTGCTAACCCCTAGCTTAGAGGTCGAGTCTGCGTCCTTTTTCCTGTTCTTTCGTTTCCTTTGGTTCGCAGGGTTTTGCATATCCTGGCCAGACCGCTTAAGGACGAAGAAGAGAAGAAGGGCGGACCAGCATCTGGTCCCCGGCAAACCAGTGTTGCCGGGGGCTGCAAGTACAAAGATTCGCCCGCGGCAAGCCAAAGTTGCCGGGGGCTGCAATCCCAGATAAGTTTTTTCATCCCTTATCATGCATTCTCTTATGGACTGAGGAATGCGAAAACCTTGTTTCTTCCTAAAAAGCTGCCGTGCTCCCTTAACTCTGGGCCCCGGAGCGCGTTCCTGGGGCCAGTTTTGGTAGTAGCCGCGGCGGTGAAGGAACGGAATGAGGAGCCCGAACCCGCCTCATCCCTACCTCCGCCAAAGGCGTGAGGAAGGTCGAGTGGCGCGGGAAGACGGCAGGGCCTATTGCCGGGCAAAGAAGTGTCTATCTTAACGATATAAAGGACTCGCTCCTTGGCGTGGGTTTTACCCGCGAGACAAATGGCCCGGCAAACGTCCCCTTTTCATTAAAAACATTCCGCTCAGGTACAGTTCAGAGGGAGTGAAAAACATGAGAGATGGGATTACAAGCTTTAAATGCATCTAAGGCCCGTAGGCTTACAAGTTAAAAAGAGATACCCGTAATCCCTTTCTTATCTCTCTCCTCAGGAGGTAGGACAAGGAGGCGAAAAGGGCAAAAGGGGCGCCTAGACAAGCTACGGGTGGCAGAAGACACCAACAGAACGCCCCGGGGACCGTCTGAAGGCTAGGTGGTGGCGGCTCCGGAAGCAGGGCTCGACAAGGCGGCAGGACATCAGCACACTGTCGAGGGCACCTCGCCCTCGTACTCCGACTTGACGGCCTTGCCGCTAGCCCTCTTCCTCTTCCGCAGCCTCGCCACGCCAGCTGCCAAGGAGACAACCCCGGGAAGCTCAAGGAGTCGGCGACACGGATGATGGGGTCGCCGGTGCCACGCGGAGCCGCGACCGACGCCTAGTCAGACCCGTCATCCCGACGACCGCTACCCTCGTCGTCGCTGTCGCTCCCCTCCTCGTCACTCTCGCTCGAGGAGGAGCTTTCGCTGTCAGAGGAGCTATCCATGCAGCACCGGGCCCGGATCCCGGAGCACCCGAAGACCTTGACGGAGAGGAGGTCGCCCTCCATCAAATTAAAATGGAGGGTGAACCCCTCCATCAAGCTGTGGATACAGGCGAACGTCTTCTACCCTCGACCAAGATACATCACGCCGGGGGCTGGGGACTCAACGTGGACCCGCGTGCCGCTGATCCCGCAGCCCCTCATGCGCAGTCTTAGCGTCTCGGGTTGTTCCACCTCCATCACGCTTGCGAAGGGGGCTGGAAGGCGGAGGCGGCGACGAGGCGCCCGGCGCAGCCTGACGAAGAACTCGCAGGGGTCGTCCCCGATGTGGACTGCCGTGAGAAGAGGGGCCGCTGGCGGAGGCGAGGCCGGCGCGTCGCCCCGTCCTCCTCGTCCCTGAGCGCCTCGGCCTCGTCCACGACCTCGTCCACGACCTCGCCCCCTCCCCCTTCCCCTTAAAGTTGGCTCTTCCACCGCGGGTGCAAGGGGAGGAGGGGTGCGTTGCCTAGCGGCGACCCTCGCCGCCACCGATGAAGGACCAGGATTCCCTTTCTCCATGGCGAATGGAGAGAGGGGATCAGAAGCTGAAGAGAAGCGAAGATGGAGGAGTGTGGGTTTTCGTCGCCCCCCCTCTTGCTCTTTTTAAAGGAGCATGGTGGGGGCTCGGCCGCCCCGCTCAGCCAATCAAGATGCAGGGAGAGCAGGCGACTGGGACCGGCCTGCTGCCTCGGCCCGCGATGGCCCGTTTTCCTGCCTCCACCGTCCACGACCCCAGACGCATGGAAGCCGCGTGGCTGACGTGCAGGACCGAGGCGACGGATGAGGCGACCTCCCCTCGCCCCGTGATCGTGGGGAGCGGGCGCCTCGGAAACCGTGCCTCGGCCCCGTCCATCAAACGAGCCGCGCCTCCACGCCTCCCTCCACTTATGGGAATAGCGCGAACCATCCCCCTTTATTGCGACATGACGCATGCCTGCGGGGCTCAGCCCCGTGCACGCCGCCCACGTCAGGCACGCCTCTCCCCACGATGCCGCGTTCGACGCGTGCCGTTCGGGGGGGACGTGGTGGATGCAGAAGAAGATGCAGCGTGACCCAGGCCGCGCGTGCCCGTGCACTGTTTTGGGCCCGGCCCAACAGCGCTCGGCACCATGTATGTCCCAGGCCTGGGGGCTCCTGTCGGTGTACTAAAGTAGGGGTACCTTAGTCCCCCGAACTTGTGCATGGGCAGTCGTAGCACCCCGCGACAAGGCTTGCCAGGCGACCGCCAAAACTCTCCATGGTCCCTTTCTGGGCCATCCAAGAACAAAGTATTTGAGCCGAGGCCCCGGCAGGAGGAGCTTGCCGGGAAGGCCACCCAAAGAGAGCAAGGCCCCGGCAAGAGGAGCTTGCCGGGACAGCCGCTCGAAGCACAAGGCCCCGGCAAGAGGAGCTTGCTGCGAAGGCCGACCAAGGCATGACAAGAGACTTGCTACGACGCACCGTGCGTCCCGGCAAGGACCGGTGAGCAACAAGCTCCCGTGCGCGACAAGGCATCGACCGCCGCAAGGCGCTTGCCGCGGCAAGTCACCACCCCGCGCCTGCGTTCCAGCTCATCCACCCACGCGCCGCTCTGGGGGCGTTCCAGGCGTACGTGGCGAGAGGCTGCACAGCCAGGGGCATGCGGTGGCAAAGCGACGCTGACAGGGTAGCCGTCGTGGCAAACTGTGGCGCCCCTGACGCCCCCTTTCCTGCACTGTTTGGGCGACCTAGACGGGCATTTAATGCCCTTGTCCCCTGCCGTCAGAGTTAGGTATGATAGCACTGTGCAAACAGCTGTACCCAACACAGCGTTTTCCAGTTTTACCCCCGCCTACGTTGCCACCTGTGGGTAACCCCTTGCGCATATAAAAGGAGGCCCCATGCGCAACGTGGAGGAAGGGGGAAAGATAGAGGAGGAAGCATACCACCCACGCTCGGTCTGATTAGTTGCCTGAGTGTACTGTAGCACTCAGCGCTCCCAAGAACACAATACAAACCACAAAGCAGCAGTAGGGTTTTACGCATCCGTGCGGCCCGAAGCTGGGTAAATCCCCTTGTGTGCATCGCCTCGATCCGCTCTTCCCGCGACCTCCGCCCCCCGCCGAACCAGAAAGGGGCTCGGTCCCCATAGGTGTTCGTGGAGGCACATTTCCCCCGACAGGGGGACACATCAATAACTTTTAGATCTTCATCTTTATTACCATGAAAACTAGAAGAACACGCTTTTACAAAGAAATATTTCTTAGCACGCATCCTAGCGGTTCTTTCTTTGCACTCATCAATGGAAATTCTCATGGCTTTGAGAGACTCATTGATATCATGCTGAGGTGGAATAGATCTAAGTTTCAAAGAATCAACTTCAAGAGAAATTCTATCCACGTTCCTAGCCAACTCATCAATCTTAGGCAAATTTTTTTCAAGCAAAGCATTGAAATCCTTTTGAGAAATCATAAATTCCTTAACACAAGTCTCAAAATCAGAGGGCATGTCATTAAAATTTCCATAAGAGTTGTTGTAGGAATTACCATAATTATTAGAGGAATTACTAGGATACGACCTAGGATTAAAGTTTCCTCTATAAGCGTTGTTACCAAAATTGTTCCTACCAACAAAACTCACATCTATAGATTCATTATTATTCTCAATCAAAGTAGACAAAGGCATATCATTGGGATCAGAAGAAACACTCTTATTAGCAACAATTTCATAAGTTCATCCATCTTTCCACTTAAAACATTAATCTCTTCAATTGCATGCACCTATTTACTAGTAGATCTTTCAGTGTGCCATTGAGAATAATTAACCATAATATTATCTAGGAGTTTAATAGCTTCTCCTAAAGTGATTTCCATAAAAGTGCCTCCCGCGGCCAAATCTAAAAGATTTCTAGAAGAAAAATTCAAACCGGCATAATTTTTTTGTATAATCATCCATAAATTCAAACCATGAGTAGGGCAATTACGTATCATTAATTTCATCCTCTCCCAAGCTTGTGCAACTTGTTCATGATCAAGTTGCTTAAAATTCATAATACTGTTTCTAAGAGAGATGATCTTAGCGGGAGGAAAATACTTAGAGATAAAAGCATCTTTGCACTTATTCCAAGAATTAATATTATTTTTAGGCAAAGACGAAAACCAAGTTTTAGCGCGATCTCTAAGAGAAAACGGGAATAGCTTCAATTTAACAATATCATTATCCACATATTTCTTTTTTTTGCATATCACACAAATCAACAAATCTATTTAGATGGGTAGCGGCATCTTTGTTAGGAAGACCGGCAAATTGATCATTCATGACAAGATTCAACAAAGTAGCATCAATTTCACAAGATTCAACTTCGGTAAGAGGAGCAATTGGAGTGCTAAGAAAATCATTGTTGTTGGTATTGGTAAAGTCACACAATTTAGTATTGTCTTGAGCCATCATGACAAGCAAGCAATCCAACACACGAGCAAACAAGAAGCAACCGAAAAAGAGGCGAACGGAAAAGAGGGCGAATAAAATGTCAAGGGTGGAGTGGGGGAGAGGAAAACGAGAGGCAAATGGCAAATAATGTAATGTGAGGGATAAGAGTTTGTGATGGGTACTTGGTATGTTGACTTTTGCGTAGACTCCCCGGCAACGGTGCCAGAAATCCTTCTTGCTATCTCTTGAGCACTGCGTTGGTTTTCCCTTAAAGAGGAAAGGGTGATGCAACAAAGTAGCGTAAGTATTTCCCTCAGTTTTTGAGAACCAAGGTATGAATCCAGTAGGAGGCCACGCTCAAGTCCCTTGTGAAGGAAATATGCCCTAGAGGCAATAATAAAGTTATTATTTATTTCCTTATATCATGATAAATGTTTATTATTCATGCTAGAATTGTATTAACCGGAAACATAATACATGTGTGAATACATAGACAAACAGAGTGTCACTAGTATGCCTCTACTTGACTAGCTCGTTAATCGAAGATGGTTATGTTTCCTGACCATGAACAAAAGAGTTGTTATTTGATTAACGGGATCACATCATTAGGAGAATGATGTGATTGACATGACCCATTCGATTAGCTTAGCACCCGATCGTTTAGTATGTTGCTATTAATTTCTTCATGACTTATACATGTTCCTATGCCTATGAGATTATGCAACTCCCGTTTGCCGGAGGAACACTTTGTGTGCTACCAAACGTCACAACATAACTGGGTGATTATAAAGGAGCTCTACAGGTGTCTCCGAAGGTACATGTTGGGTTGGCGTATTTCGAGATTAGGATTTGTCACTCCAATTGTTCGAGAGGTATCTCTGGGCCCTCTCGGTAATGCACATCACATAAGCCTTGCAAGCATTCCAACTAATGAGTTAGTTGTGAGATGATGTATTACGGAACGAGTAAAGAGACTTGCCGGTAACGAGATTGAACTAGGTATTAAGATACCGACGATCGAATCTCGGGCAAGTAACATACCGATGACAAAGGGAACACCGTATGTTGTTATGCGGTCTGACCGATAAAGATCTTCGTAGAATATGTAGGAGCCAATATGAGCATCTAGGTTCCGCTATTGGTTATTGACCGGAGACGTGTCTCGGTCATGTCTACATTGTTCTCGAACCCGTAGGGTCCGCACGCTTAAGGTTTCGATGACAGTTATATTATGAGTTTATGAGTTTTGATGTACCGAAGGAGTTCGGAGTCCCGGATGAGATTGGTGACATGACGAGGAGTCTCGAAATGGTCGAGACGTAAAGATCGATATATTGGACGACTATATTCGGACATCGGAAAGGTTCTGAATGGTCCGGGTATTTTTTGGAGTACCGGGGAGTTACGGGAATACGGGGGAAGAAGTATATGGGACTTATTGGGCTTTAGGGGAGAGGAAGAGGCAGGCCGCGCGCCCCCCAATGACTATTCCAAATTGGACTAGGGGGAGGGGCGGCGCCCCCTCCTTCCTTCTCTTCCCTCTTCCCCTTCCTTGTCTCCTACTCCTACTACTTGGAAGGACTCCTAGTTGGACTAGGAAAGGGGGAATCCTACTCCCGGTGGGAGTAGGACACCCCTAGGGCGCGCCATAGAGAGGGCCGGCCCTCCCCTCCTCCACTACTTTATATACGGGGGCAGGTGGCACCCCATAGACACACAAGTTGATCTTCGTGATTGTTTTCTTAGCCGTGTGCGGTGCCCCCCTCCACCATAACCCTCGATAATATTGTAGCGGTGCTTAGGCGAAGCCCTGCGATGGTAGAACATCAAGATCGTCACCATGCCGTCGTGCTGATGGAACTCATCCCCGACACTTTGCTGGATCGGAGTCCGGGGATCGTCATCGAGCTGAACGTGTGCTAGAACTCGGAGGTGTCGTGCTTTCGGTGCTTGGATCGGTCGGATCATGAAGACGTATGACTACATCAACCGCGTTGATATAACGCTTCCGCTTACGGTCTACGAGAGTACGTAGACGATACTCTCCCCTCTCGTTGCTATGCATCACCATGATCTTGCGTGTGCGTAGGAATTTTTTTGAAATTACTATGTTCCCCAACAGTGGCATCCGAGCCTAGGTTTTATGTGTTGATGTTATATGCACGAGTAGAACACAAGTGAGTTATGGGCGATATAAGTCATACTGCTTACCAGCATGTCATACTTTGGTTCGGCGGTATTGTTGGATGAAGCGGCCCGTACCGACATTACGCGTACGCTTACACGAGACTGGTTCTACCGACGTGCTTTGCACACAGGTGGCTGGCGGGTGTCAGTTTCTCCAACTTTAGTTGAACCAAGTGTGGCAACGCCCGGTCCTTGCGAAGGTTAAAACAGCACCAACTTGACAAACTATCGTTGTGGTTTTGATGCGTAGGTAAGATTGGTTCTTGCTCAGCCCGTAGCAGCCACGTAAAACTTGCAACAACAATGTAGAGGACGTCTAACTTGTTTTTGCAGGGCATGTTGTGATGTGATATGGTCAAGGCATGATGCTAAATTTTATTGTATGAGATGATCATGTTTTGTAACCGAGTTACCGGCAACTGGCAGGAGCCATATGGTTGTCGCTTTATTGTATGCAATGCAATCGCCCTGTAATGCTTTACTTTATCACTAAGCGGTAGCGATAGTCGTAGAAGCATAAGTTTGGTGAGACGACAACGATGCTACAATGGAGATCAAAGTGTCGCGCCGGTGAAGATGGTGATCATGACGATGCTTCGGAGATGGAGATCACAATCACAAGATGATGATGGCCATATCATATCACTTATATTGATTGCATGTGATGTTTATCTTTTATGCATCTTATCTTGCTTTGATTGACGGTAGCATTTCAAGATGATGTCTCACTAATTATCAAGAAGTGTTCTCCCTGAGTATGCACCATTGCGAAAGTTCATCGTGCTGAGACACCACGTGATGATCGGGTGTGATAGGCTCTATGTTCAAATACAACGGGTGCAAAACATTTGCACACGCGGAATACTCAGGTTATACTTGACGAGCCAAGCATATACAGATATGGCCTCGGAACACGGAGACCGAAAGGTCGAGCGTGAATCATATAGTAGATATGATCAACATAGTGATGTTCACCATTGAAACTACTCCATCTCACGTGATGATCGGACATGGTTTAGTTGATATGGATCACGTGATCACTTAGAAGATTAGAGGGATGTCTATCTAAGTGGGAGTTCTTAAGTAATATGATTAATTGAACTTTAATTTATCATGAACTTAGTCCTGGTAGTATTAGCATATCTATGTTGTAGATCAATAGCTCGCGTTGTTGCTTCCCTGTGTTTATTTTGATATGTTCCTAGAGAAAATTGTGTTGAAAAATGTTAGTAGCAATGATGCGGATTGGATCCGTGATCTGAGGTTTATCCTCATTGCTGCACAGAAGAATTATGTCCTTGATGCACCGCTAGGTGACAGACCTATTGCAGGAGCAGATGCAGACGTTATGAACGTTCGGCTAGCTCAATATGATGACTACTTGATAGTTTAGTGCACCATGCTTAACGGCTTAGAATCGGGACTTCAAAGACGTTTTGAACGTCATGGACCATATGAGATGTTCCAGGAGTTGAAGTTAATATTTCAAGCAAATACCCAAGTTGAGAAATATGAAGTGTCCAACAAGTTCTATAGCTAAAAGATGGGGGAGAATCGCTCAACTAGTGAGCATGTGCTCAGATTGTCTGGGTACTACAATCGCTTGAATCAAAGTGGGAGTTAATCTTCCAGATAAGATAGTGATTGACATAATTCTCTAGTCACCATCACCAAGTTAGTAGAACTTCATGATGAACTATAGTATGCAAGGGATGACGAAAACGACTCCCGAGCTTTTCATGATGATGAAATCGATGAAGGTAGAAATCAAAAAAAGGAGCATCAAGTGTTGATGGTTGACAAGATCACTAGTTTCAAGAAAAAGGCAAAAGGAAAAAGGGTAACTTCAAGAAGAACAGCAAGCAAGTTGCTGCTCAAGTGAAGAAGCCCAAGTCTGGTCCTAAGCCTGAGACTAAGTGCTTCTACTGCAAAGAGACTGGTCACTGGAAGCAGAACTACCCCAAGTGATTGGCGGATAAGAAGGATGGCAAAGTGAACATAAGTATATTTGATATACATGTTATTGATGTGTACTTTACTAGTGTTTATAGCAACCCCTCAGTATTTGATACTAGTTCAGTTGCTAAGATTAGTAACTCGAAACGGGAGTTGTAGAATAAACAGAGACTAGTTAAGGGTGAAGTGACGATGTGTGTTGGAAGTGGTTCCAAGATTGATATGATCATCATCGCACACTCCCTATACTTTCGGGATTAGTGTTGAACCTAAATAAGTGTTGTTTGGTGTTTGCGTTGAGCATGAATATGATTTGATCATGTTTATTGTAATACGATTATTCATTTAAGTAAGAGAATAAATTGTTGTTCTGTTTACATGAATAAAACCTTATATAGTTACACACCCAATGAAAATGGTGTTGGGGAACGTTGCAGAAAATTAAAAATTTTCCTACGGTTTCACCAAGATCCATCTATGAGTTCATCTAAGCAACAAGTCATGGGAGAGAGATTGCATCTACATACCACTTTGTAGATCGCGAGCGGAAGCGTTCAACGAACGGGGATGAGGTAGTCGTACACGACGTGATCCAAATCACCGGAGATCCTAGCACCGAACGGACGGCACCTCCGCGTTCAACACACGTACGGTCAGCGTAACATCTCCTTCTTCTTGGTCCAGCAAGGCAAAGGAGAGGTTGGGGAAGATGGCTCCAGTAGCAGCACGACGGCGTGGTGATGGTGGAGCTGCAGTACTCCGGCAGGGCTTCGCCGAGCTCTACGGAGGAGGAGGAGGTGTTGGAGAGGGAGAGGGAGGCGCCAAGGACCAGGGTGCGGCTGCCACCTCCCCCCCTTTATATAGCCCCCTAGGGGGGCGCCGGCCCTAGGAGATGCAATCTCCAAGGGGGGGGTGGCCAAGGGGTGGGGCTTGCCCCCCAAGCAAGGGGGCGCCCCCCTTTTAGGGTTTCCCCACCCTAGGCGCATGGGCCTCTTGGGGCTGGTTCCCCTTGGCCCATGCAGGCCAAGGCGCACCCCCTAGAGCCCATGTGGCCCCCCGAGGCAGGTGGCCCCACCCGGTGGACCCCCCGGGACCCTCCGGTGGTCCCGATACAATACCGATAACCCCGAAACTTGTCCCGATGGCCAAAACAGCACTTCCTATATATAATTCTTTACCTCCGGACCATTCCGAAACTCCTCGTGACGTCCGGGATCTCATCCGGGACTCCGAACAACATTCAGGTTACTGCATATACATATCTTCACAACCCTAGCGTCACCGAACCTTAAGTGTGTAGACCCTACGGGTTCGGGAGACATGCAGACATGACCGAGACGGCTCTCGGGCAATAACCAACAGCGGGATCTGGATACCCATGTTGGCTCCCACATGCTCCATGATGATCTCATCGGATGAACCACGATGTCGAGGATTCAATTAATCCCGTATACGATTCCCTTTGTCAATCGGTATTTTACTTGCCCGAGATTCGATCGTCGGTATCCCAATACCTCGTTCAATCTCGTTACCGGCAAGTCACTTTACTCGTACCGTAATGCATGATCCCGTGATCAAACACTTTGATCACATTGAGCTCATTATGATGATGCATTACCGAGAGGGCCCGGTGATACCTCTCCGTCAAGCAGAGTGACAAATCCCAGTCTCGATCCGTGTCAACCCAACAGATACTTTCGGAGATACCCGTAGTATACCTTTATAGTCACCCAGTTATGTTGTGACGTTTGGCACACCCAAAGCACTCCTACGGTATCCGGGAGTTACACGATCTCATGGTCTAAGGAAAGGATACTTGACATTGGAAAACTCTAGCAAACGAACTATGCGATCTTATGCTATGTTTAGGATTGGGTCTCGTCCATCACATCATTCTCCTAATGATGTGATCTCGTTATCAATGACATCCAATGTCCATAGTCAGGAAACCATGACTATCTGTCGATCAACGAGCTAGTCAACTAGAGGCTTACTAGGGACATATTGTTGTCTGTTATTCACACATGTATTACGATTTCCGGATAACACAATTATAGCACGAATAAAGACAATTATCATGAATAAGGAAATATAATAATAATGATTTTATTATTGCCTCTAGGGCATATTTCCAACAGTCTCCCACTTGCACTAGAGTCAATAATCTAGTTACATTGTGATGAATCGAACACCCATAGAGTTCTGGTGCTGATCATGTTTTGCCTTAGGGAGAGGTTTAGTCAACAGATATGCGACATTCAGATCCGTGTGCACTTTACAAATTTCTATGTCTCCATCTTGAACATTTTCACGAATGGAGTTGAAGCGACGCTTGATGTGCCTGGTCTTCTTGTGAAACCTGGGCTCCTTTGCAAGTGCAATAGCTCCAGTGTTGTCACAGAAGAGTTTGATTGGCCCCGATGCATTGGGTATGACTCCGAGGTCGGTGATGAACTCCTTCACCCAAATTGCTTCATGTGCTGCCTCCGAGGCTGCCATGTACTCCGCTTCACATGTAGATCCCGCCACGACGCTCTGCTTGCAACTGCACCAGCTTACTGCCCCACCATTCAAAATATACACGTATCCGGTTTGTGACTTAGAGTCATCCAGATCTGTGTCGAAGCTAGCGTCGACGTAACCCTTTACGACGAGCTCTTTGTCACCTCCATAAACGAGAAACATTTCCTTAGTCCTTTTCAGGTACTTCAGGATATTCTTGACCGCTGTCCAGTGTTCCTTGCCGGGATTACTTTGGTACCTTCCTACCAAACTTACGGCCAGGTTTACATCAGGTCTGGTACACAGCATGGCATACATAATAGACCCTATGGCTGAGGCATAGGGGATGACACTCATATCTTCTATATCTTCGGCCGTGGTCGGACATTGAGCTGAGCTCAATTTCACACCTTGTAACACAGGTAAGAACCCCTTCTTAGATTGATCCATATTGAACTTCTTCAATATCTTATCAAGGTATGTGCTTTGTGAAAGACCAATGAGGCGTCTCGATCTATCTCTATAGATCTTGATGCCTAATATATAAGCAGCTTCTCCAAGGTCCTTCATTGAAAAACTCTTATTCAAGTAGGCCTTAATGCTGTCCAAGAGTTCTATATCATTTCCCATCAAAAGTATGTCATCTACATATAGTATGAGAAATGCTACAGAGCTCCCACTCACTTTCTTGTAAACGCAGGCTTCTCCATAAGTCTGCGTAAACCAAACGCTTTGATCATCTCATCAAAGCGAATGTTCCAACTCCGAGATGCTTGCACCAGCCCATAAATCGAGCGTTGGAGCTTGCACACTTTGTCAGCATTCTTAGGATCGACAAAACCTTCCGGCTGCATCATATACAATTCTTCCTTAAGGAAACCATTAAGGAATGCCGTTTTGACGTCCATTTGCCATATCTCATAATCATAGAATGCGGCAATTGCTAACATGATTCGGACGGACTTTAGCTTCGCTACCGGTGAGAAAGTCTCATCATAGTCAATTCCTTGAACTTGTCGATAACCCTTAGCGACAAGCCGAGCTTTATAGATGGTCACATTACCATCCGCGTCTGTCTTCTTCTTAAAGATCCATTTATTTTCTATGGCTCGCCGCTCTACGGGCAAGTCAGTCAAAGTCCATACTTCGTTTTCATACATGGATCCTATCTCGGATTTCATGGCTTCTAGCCATTTGTCGGAATCCGGGCCCGCCATTGCTTCCTCATAGTTCGAAGGCTCACCGTTGTCTAACAACATGATTTCCAAGACAGGGTTGTTGTACCACTCTGGTGCGGAACGTGTCCTTGTGGACCTTCAAATTTCAGTAGGAGCTTGATTAGAAGTATCTTGATCATCATCATTAATTTCCTCTCTAGTCGGTGCAGGCACCTCAGGAACGTTTTCTTGAGTTTCGCCATTTTCCGATTCAAGAGGTAACACTTCATCAAGTTCTACTTTCCTCCCACTTACTTCTTTCGAGATAAACTCTTTCTCTAGAAAGGATCCATTCTCGGCAAGAAAGATCTTGCCTTCGGATCTGAGGTAGAAGGTATACCCAATAGTTTCTTTAGGGTATCCTATGAAGACGCATTTTTCTGACTTGGGTTCGAGCTTTTCAGGTTGAAGTTTCTTGACATAAGCATCGCATCCCCAAACTTTTAGAAACGACAGCTTAGGTTTCTTCCCAAACCATAATTCATACGGTGTCGTCTCAACGGATTTCGACGGAGCCCTATTTAAAGTGAATGCGGCAGTCTCTAAAGCATAGCCCCAAAAAGATAGCGGTAAATCGGTAAGAGACATCATAGATCGCACCATATCTAATAGAGTGCGATTACGACCTTCGGACACACCATTACGCTGAGGTGTTCCAGGCGGCGTGAGTTGTGAAACTATTCCACATTTTCTTAAGTGTGTGCCAAATTCGTGACTCAAGTATTCTCCTCCACGATCTGATCGTAGAAACTTGATCTTTCTATCACGTTGATTTTCAACCTCACTCTGAAATTCCTTGAACTTTTCAAAGGTCTCAGACTTGTGTTTCATTAAGTAGATATACCCATATCTACTCAAGTCATCAGTGAGGGTGAGAACATAACGATAGCCACCGCGAGCCTCAACACTCATTGGACCGCACACATCGGTATGTATGATTTCCAATAAGTTGGTTGCTCGCTCCATTGTTCCTGAGAACGGAGTCTTGGTCATTTTACCCATGAGGCATGGTTCGCACGTGTCAAATGATTCATAATCAAGAGACTCTAAAAGTCCATCTGCATGGAGCTTCTTCATGCGTTTGACACCTATGTGACCAAGGCGGCGGTGCCACAAATATGTGGGACTATTGTTATCAACTTTAACTCTTTTGGTATTCACACTATGAATATGTGTATCATCACGTACGAGATTCATTAAGAATAAACCATTAACCATCGGAGCATGACCATAAAACATATCTCTCATATAAATGGAACAACCATTATTCTCGGATTTAAATGAGTACCCATCTCGAATTAAACGAGATCCAGACACAATGTTCATGCTCAAACTTGGCACTAAATAACAATTATTGAGGTTTAAAACTAATCCCGTAGGTAAATGTAGAGGTAGCGTGCCGACGGCGATCACATCGACCTGGGAACCATTCCCGACGCGCATCGTCACCTCGTCCTTCGCCAGTCTCCGTTTATTCCGCAGCTCCTGCTTTGAGTTACAAATGTGAGCAACTGCACCGGTATCAAATACCCAAGAGCTACTACGAGTACTGGTAAGGTACACATCAATTACATGTATATCACATATACCTTTTGTTTTGCCGGCCTTCTTGTCCGCTAAGTATTTGGGGCAGTTCCGCTTCCAGTGACCACTTCCCTTGCAATAAAAACACTCAGTCTCGGGCTTGGGTCCATTCTTTGGCTTCTTCCCGGCAACTTGCTTACCGGGCGCGGCAACTTCCTTGCCATCCTTCTTGAAGTTCTTTTTACCCTTGCCCTTCTTGAACTTAGTGGTTTTATTCACCATCAACACTTGATGTTCCTTCTTGATTTCTACCTCTGCTGATTTCAGCATAGCATATACCTCAGGAATGGTCTTTACCATCCCCTGCATGTTGTAGTTCATCACAAAGCTCTTGTAGCTAGGTGGAAGCGACTAGAGGATTCTGTCAATGATCGCTTCATCCGGGAGATTAACTTCCAGTTGAGTCAAGCGGTTGTGCAACCCAGACATCTTGAGTACGTGTTTACTGACAGAGCTATTTTCCTCCATCTTACAGCTAAAGAATTTGTCAGAGACTTCATATCTCTCGACCCGGGCATGAGCTTGGAAAACCATTTTCAGCTCTTCGAACATCTCATATGCTCCATGTCTCTCAAAACGCTTTTGAAGCCCCGGCTCTAAGCTGTAAAGCATGCCGCACTGAACGAGGGAGTAATCATCGGAACGTGACTGCCAAGCGTTCATAACGTCTTGTTCTGCAGGGAGGACAGGTGCGTCACCCAGCGGTGCTCGTAGGACATAATCTTTCTTGGTAGCTATGAGGATGATCCTCAGGTTCCGGACCCAGTCCGTATAGTTGCTGCCATCGTCTTTCAGCTTGGTTTTCTCTAGGAACGCGTTGAAGTTGAGGACTACGTTGGCCATTTGATCTACAAGACATATTATAAATATTTTAGACTAAGTTCATGATAATAAAGTTCATCTTAATCAAATTATTTAATGAACTCCCACTTAGATAGATATCCCTCTTCTAGTCATCTAAGTATTACATGATCCAAGTCAACTAGGCCGTGTCCGATCATCACGTGAGACGGACTAGTCAACATTGGTGAACATCTTCATGTTGATCGTATCTTCTATATGACTCATGCTCGACCTTTCGGTCTTCTGTGTTCCGAGGCCATGTCTGTACATGCTAGGCTCGTCAAGTCAACCTAAGTGTTTGCATGTGTAAATCTGTCTTACACCCGTTGTATGTGAACATTAGAATCTATCACACCCGATCATCACGTGGTGCTTCGAAACAACGAACTGTCGCAACGGTGCACAGTTAGGGGGAACACTTCTTGAAATTATTATGAGGGATCATCTTATTTACTACCATCGTTCTAAGTAAACAAGATGCAAAACATGATAAACATCACATGCAATCAAATAATAAACGTGACATGATATGGCCAATATCACATAGCTCCTTTGATCTCCATCTTGGGGCTCCATGATCATCTTGTCACCGGCTTGACACCATGATCTCCATCATCATGATCTCCATCATCGTGTCTCCATCAAGTTGCTCGCCAACTATTACTTCTACTACTATGGCTAACGCGTTTAGCAATAAAGTAAAGTAATTTACTTGGCGTTTCTCAATGACACGCAGGTCATACAAAAAAATAAAGACAACTCCTATGGCTCCTGCCGGTTGTCATACTCATCGACATGCAAGTCGTGATTCCTATTACAATAGCATGAACATCTCATACATCACATATAGATCATTCATCATTCATCACAACTTTGGCCATATCATATCACAAAGCACTTGCTGCAAAAACAAGTTAGACGTCCTCTAATTGTTGTTGCAAGTTTTACGTGGCTGAATTAGGGTTCTAGCAAGAACGTTTTCTTACCTACGTGAAAGCCACAACGTGATTTGTCAACTTCTATTTACCCTTCATAAGGACCCTTTTCATTGAATCCGCTCCAACTAAAGTGGGAGAGACAGACACCCGCCAGCCACCTTATGCAACTAGTGCATGTTAGTCGGTGGAACCGGTCTCACGTAAGAGTACGTGTAAGGTTGGTCCGGGCCGCTTCATCCCACAATACCGCTGAAGCAAGATAAGACTAGTAGCGGCAAGAAAGTTGACAACATCTACGCCCACAACAAATTGTGTTCTACTCGTGCAATAGAGAACTACGCATAGACCTAGCTCATGATGCCACTGTTGGGGAACGTTGCAGAAAATTAAAATTTTTCCTACGGTTTCACCAAGATCCATCTATGAGTTCATCTAAGCAACGAGTCATGGGAGAGAGATTGCATCTACATACCACTTTGTAGATCGCGAGCGGAAGCGTTCAACGAACAGGGATGAGGTAGTCGTACACGACGTGATCCAAATCACCGGAGATACTAGCACCGAACGGACGGCACCTCCGCGTTCAACACACGTACGGTCAGCGTAACGTATCCTTCTTCTTGATCCAGCAAGGCAAAGGAGAGGTTGGGGAAGATGGCTCCAGCAGCAGCACGACAGCGTGGTGATGGTGGAGCTGCAGTACTCCGGCAGGGCTTCGCCGAGCTCTACGGAGGAGGAGGAGGTGTTGGAGAGGGAGAGGGAGGCGCCAAGGACCAGTGTGCGGCTGCCCCCTCCCCCCCTTTATATAGCCCCCTAGGGGGGGCGCCGGCCCTAGGAGATGCAATCTCCTAGGGGGGCGGCGGCTAAGGGGTGGGGCTTGCCCCCCAAGCAAGGGGGCGCCCCCCCTTTTAGGGTTTCCCCACCCTAGGCGCATGGGCCTCTTGGGGCTGGTTCCCCTTGGCCCATGCAGGCCAAGGCGCACCCCCTAGAGCCCATGTGGCCCCCCGAGGCAGGTGGCCCCACCCGGTGGACCCCCCGGGACCCTCCGGTGGTCCCGATACAATACCGATAACCCCGAAACTTGTCCCGATGGCCAAAACAGCACTTCCTATATATAATTCTTTACCTCCGGACCATTCCGAAACTCCTCGTGACGTCCGGGATCTCATCCGGGACTCCGAACAACATTCAGGTTACTGCATATACATATCTTCACAACCCTAGCGTCACCGAACCTTAAGTGTGTAGACCCTACGGGTTCGGGAGACATGCAGACATGACCGAGACGGCTCTCGGGCAATAACCAACAGCGGGATCTGGATACCCATGTTGGCTCCCACATGCTCCATGATGATCTCATCGGATGAACCACGATGTCGAGGATTCAATTAATCCCGTATACGATTCCCTTTGTCAATCGGTATTTTACTTGCCCGAGATTCGATCGTCGGTATCCCAATACCTCGTTCAATCTCGTTACCGGCAAGTCACTTTACTCGTACAGTAATGCATGATCCCGTGATCAAACACTTTGATCACATTGAGCTCATTATGATGATGCATTACCGAGAGGGCCCGATGATACCTCTCCGTCAAGCGGAGTGACAAATCCCAGTCTCGATCCGTGTCAACCCAACAGATACTTTCGGAGATACCCGTAGTATACCTTTATAGTCACCCAGTTACATTGTGACGTTTGGCACACCCAAAGCACTCCTACGGTATCCGGGAGTTACACGATCTCATGGTCTAAGGAAAGGATACTTGACATTGGAAAACTCTAGCAAACGAACTATGCGATCTTATGCTATGTTTAGGATTGGGTCTCGTCCATCACATCATTCTCCTAATGATGTGATCTCGTTATCAATGACATCCAATGTCCATAGTCAGGAAACCATGACTATCTGTCGATCAATGAGCTAGTCAACTAGAGGCTTACTAGGGACATATTGTTGTCTGTTATTCACACATGTATTACGATTTCCGGATAACACAATTATAGCACGAATAAAGACAATTATCATGAATAAGGAAATATAATAATAATGCTTTTATTATTGCCTCTAGGGCATATTTCCAACAAATGGTTCATTGGACCTCGATCGTAGTGATACGCATATTCATATATTGAAATCAAAAGATGCAAAGTTAATAATGATAGTGCAACTTATTTGTGGCACTGTCGCTTAGGTCATATTGGTGTAAAGCGCATGAAGAAACTCCATACTGATGGGATTTTGGAATCACTTGATTATGAATCACTTGGTGCTTGCGAACCATGTCTTATGGGCAAGATGACTAAAGACTCCGTTCTCCGGAACAATGGAGCGAGCAACTGACTTATTGGAAATAATACATACTGATGTATGCGATCCGATGAGTGTTAAGACTCGCGGCGGGTATCGTTATTTTCTGACCTTCACAGATGATTTGAGCAGATATGGGTATGTCTACTTGATGAAACATAAGTCTGAAACATTTGAAAAGTTCAAAGAATTTTCAGAGTGAAGTGGAAAATCATCGTGACAAGAAAATAAAGTTTCTACGATCTAATCGCAGAGACGGATATTTGAGTTATGAGTTTGGTCTTCAATTAAAACAATGTGGAATAGTTTCACAAACTCATGCCACCTGGAACACCACAGCATAATGGTGTGTCCAAACGTCATAACCGTACTTTATTGGATATAGTGCAATCTATGATGTTTTTTTACCGATTTACCACTATCGTTTTGGGGTTTGTGCATTAGAGACAGCTGCATTCACATTAAATAGGGCACCATCTAAATCCGTTTAGACGACACTATATGAACTGTGGTTTAGCAAGAAACCAAAGTTGTCATTTCTTAAAGTTTGGGGTTGTGATGCTTATGTGAAAAAGTTTCATCCTGATAAGCTCAAACCCAAATCGGAGAAATGTGTCTTCATAAGATACCCAAAGGAGACAGTTGGGTACACCTTCTATCACAGATCCGAAGGCAAGATATTCGTTGCTTAGAATGGATCCTTTCTAGAGAAGGAGTTTCTCTCGAAAGAAGTGAGTGGGAGGAAAGTAGAACTTGATGAGGTAACTGTACCTGCTCCATTATTGAAAGTAGTTCATCACAGAGAACAGTTTCTATGACACCTACACCAATTAGTGAGGAAGTTAATGATGATGATCATGAAACTTCAGATCAAGTTATTACTGAACCTCGTAGATCAACCAGAGTAAGATCCGCACCAAAGTGGTACGGTATTCCTGTTCTGGAAATCATGCTACTAGATCATGATGAACCTACGAACTATGAAGAAGCGATGGTGAGCCCAGATTCCGCAAAGTGGCTTGAAGCCATGAAATCTGAGATGGGATCCATGTATGAAAACAAAGTATGTACTTTGGTTGACTTGCCCGATGATCGGCAAGCAATTTAGAATAAATGGATCTTCAAGAAGAAGACTGACGCTGACGGTAATGTTACTGTCTACAAAGCTCGACTTGTTGCAAAAGGTTTTCGACAAGTTCAAGGAATTGACTACGATGAGACCTTCTCACCCGTAGCGATGCTTAAGTCTGTCCGAATCATGTTAGCGATTGCCGCATTTTATGATTATGAAATTTGGCAGATGGATGTCAAAACTGCATTCCTGAATGGATTTCTGGAAGAAGAGTTGTATATGATGCAGCCAGAAGGTTTTGTCGATCCAAAGGGAGCTAACAAAGTGTGCAAGCTCCAGCGATCCATTTATGGACTGGTGCAAGCCTCTCGGAGTTGGAATAAACACTTTGATAGTGTAATCAAAGCATTTGGTTTTATACAGACTTTTGGAGAAGCCTGTATTTACAAGAAAGTGAGTGGGAGCTCTGTATCATTTCTGATATTATATGTAGATGACATATTACTAATCGGAAATGATATAGAATATCTGGATAGCATAAAGGGATACTTGAATAAGAGTTTTTCAAAGAAATACCTCGGCGAAGCTGCTTACATATTAAGCATCAAGATCTATAGAGATAGATCAAGACGCTTGATAAGTTTTTTCAATGATTACATACCTTGACAATATTTTGAAGTAGTTCAAAATGGAATAGTCAAAGAAAAGAGTTCTAGGCTGTGTTACAAGGTGTGAAATTGAGTAAGACTCAAAGCCCGACCACGGCAGAAAATAGAAAGAGAATGAAAGTCATTCCCTATGCCTCAGCCATAGGTTCTATAAAGTATGCCGTGCTGTGTACCAGATCTATTGTATACCCTACACTATGTTAAGCAAAGGAGTGCAATAGTGATTTAAGAGTAGATCACTGGACAACGGTCAAAATTATCCTTAGTGGAATAAGGAAATATTTCTCGACTATGGAGGTGACAAAAGGTTCGTCGTAAAAAGTTATGTCGATGCAAGTTTTGACACAGATCTGGATGACTCTAAGTATCGATCTAGATACATATTGAAAGTGGGAGCAATTAGCTAGAGTAGCTCTGTGCAGAGCATTGTAGACATAGAATTAGCAAAATACTTACGGATCTGTATGTGACAGACCCATTGACTAAAATTATCTCACAAGCAAAACATGATCACGCCTTAGTACTCTTTGGGTGTTAATCACATAAGCGATGTGAACTAGATTACTGACTCTAGTGAACCCTTTGGGTGTAGGTCACATGACGATGTGAACTATGGGTGTTAATCACATGGTGATGTGAACTATTAGTGTTGAATCACATGGCGATGTGAACTAGATTATTGACTCTAGTGCAAGTGGGAGACTGAAGGAAATATGCCCTAGAGGCAATAATAAAGTTATAATTTATTTTCTTATATCATGATAAATGTTTATTATTCATGCTAGAATTGTATTGTAACATCCCAAAATTCTAAATTTTGGAATGTTATAATAATTATAATAATTGATTGTTTGATTGATTGTTGAGTGGTTGATTGAGTGAAATTGATTGGAATTTAAAACTTTTGAAGTTTTGTTGAGAGGGAATAAAAGGACTTTCCAAAAAAAGTTTCTGTTTGAAAATATTTGAATATGGAAATATTTCAAACTTCATGCCACTCAATGATCCTCGTGATTTCTTCAATGAAAGAGAGTGGGAAGTAAAGAAAAATTTCATTTTGAAGTTGTCATTTAAATTTTGTTTTTAACTCAAAGTGGCATTTGAGTTTTTTTTCAAAAACTTTTCTAACAAAGAACACTTGAACAAAAGTGTTGAGAGGGAGTAACATGACACCCCAAAAATGTTGGAATAAATTTTCCATCAAGTTTTGAAAGTCATTTTGATTTTTGTTTAAATTTTAAAAAATGACTTTTCAAAAAGTATTTTATTTGCCCCTGGAAAATATGCCATTAAATTGGGCTTATTTTTCTGATCATTTTGATATATTATACTCCTATATTTTGTTTTCATTTTATTTTCTAAAATGTTTTTTCTTCGCACGTTATCCAAAAAAAGGGAAGGTACTGTTTTTTTTTTGGGGCCAAATCCGGCCCGATCCGAACCGAATCATCTCTTTCCTCCAGGCAAGGTACTCACGATCTCCAGCCACCGCCGGAGTACCGCCGGAATCGCGGGATTCACGAAATCCCTCGCCCCCTCCTCCAAGACGACCTCCTCCCCTATAAATAGCCACCTCGCGCATCCATTCCCACCCCTAGAGCCGCCTCTCCTCGCCCCACACTATCGCGCCACCTCGCCGGAGTTCGTCGGACCACCGCCGCCATTGCCGCCCCGCCCCACCACCTCCGGACATCCCCGCCACCCACCGAGCCCACCACTCGCTCCGCCCCGTTCTGCCGCCCCCGACCATACCTTCCCCGACGCCAGAGGGCCACCGGAGGACGTCGCCACAGCTCCACCAGGACCCCATCACCGGAACTGCTACAGTAAATCCCGACCTACTTTTTTTCGTTCTGTTTTTTAAACAGAATAGTTTCAATCTTGTAAAATCCATAGTTAATTATCTACGAGGTATTTTTTGAGTGATTCCAACTGCCTTGGATCACAAATTTTATGAAGTTTCTGTTAGTTCAATTTTATTTCACATTTGAGCTGTTTAGATTTGTGTTTGTATGAATTTTCTCAAATCACTAGATTTGAGCTATTTTGAGTAAGGAATATTATTTTTGACCGATTCTTTTTGCTCCTGGTCTCTATGACCTTTGTTTATCCAGTACTCCCTCCGTTCCTCAATATAGGGTGTATAGTTTTTGGCACGGAAATTAAAGAACGCATGTGGAGGGAAAATTTCACAAGTTTTGTGAGAGATTACACCTGACTAATTGACATGAGAAAATAGAGGAGCTTGCCCTATATAAGGAAATGTAACCAAATCCCTTAAGAAATTATCCAAACAAGTGGTGCAACGCAATAAACCTTATATTTCGGACTTTTTCTCAAAAATCTATACACCTTATATCAAGGAACGGAGGGAGTAGTATTTAGTATTTTATTTCTAGGTTAATTTAAATTAGGTTTTTAGCAAAACAGTACTATTTTACTTATAGTTTTGTTTTAGTCTTTTCTTTATTGTTTTTATTAGTTTTAAATTATTTCTTTTTGTCACTTTTGGAAAATTTAGTTTTGTTTTTGTTAGTCAACCAAAGATTTTTTTTATTATTTAAAAAATTATTTTATTTAGTTTTGTATGAAAACTTGTTTTGGTCATAGTTAGTGTTTCATAAAAGCTTTTTATTGTTTCTTTTTGCAAATAAAATTTTGTGAAAAATATGTTCTGTTAAATTAGTTATTTTATATTTTATTTTCTGTTAATTTATTAGTTTAGTGTTTTAATTGTTGTTATGTTTTTACTTAGGACAAAACTATTTTGTGTTATGTCTTCGAGTTTTCTTTAGTAGTTTTGTGGTGTAGTTTTCCTTTTTATTTGGTGTCCCTTGATGATTTGCATTTTTTTATTTGTTGATTTTATTATGAGTGTTAGAATTGCTTGCTTATATGAATGCTATGTTTGACTATATAGATTTTGAACGGAGTGACGAATAGTTCTACCAAGTCTTTATTTGAGTGCGACTATCTTCATCGACATACCAGGCAAGTTCACTTTGACCATGCTTTCATACCTATGTTTTTATTGCATTTAGTGGCATCTTTGCAACAACCCTCCAGTGGTGATATTGAATTCTTGTAGTTGAATAGTATGCATGAGGTAGGAACCCATCACCCTGTTACCAAGCCCGGGACGTTATTTATTTTAATGCTACGCTATAGTAGACGGGGTTTGGTATTAGTGCACGAGAGTGGTGTGGATAAGGAGGACTCTACGTCAATGACACAACTCCATGATGGCATCTGCAAGGACTGCATCCCCAAGGCCTCGAGACTTCAAGACTCGAGACAAGAATTCAATACACACTACTAGGTGAAGGATGGTTGACGGGCACCCTGGAGAAACCAGTGGATGGCCGGGATGCATGGAGAAGCGCCATGACATCTTGCGGAAAGCTTCACCCAGACTCAAAGAGACGGAAGAATACTTCATGCCCGGAAGCTTACCTGTGCAACCGCAAGTCATTATGGGCTCTGGCTTGGTTCACCTTAGTGGTGACTCTGGCTGGGACTGTGCTAGCAGATGTAGAACTACGGTAGGATTGGATGAGCACCGGACAGTGGTCAGAGGAACTCTTTGGAAGACCATGTTTCGGTCATCTTGTTCTCAAACACCATGAAGTGCGAGAACGTAAAAAGAGGGATCGAATCTTGCGCGTAAAGTGTACAAACCTCTGCAGAGGGTTTAAACCTAATCGATTAGCCGTGTCCCCGGTTACAGACAATTTGAGCCTCTGGACTTGGATCTATCTTGGAACTCTCAACACCGGACTGATAACTGAATTGTGGGCAACTTATGATGATTTGGGCTATGAGACATCGGTTGGCGGAACCATGTCATGATAGAAAACTCTGTAGTACAGGCTCCGATCATTTTCTTTGTTGTAGGGAAAATAAAACCAGATTTTATGCAAAACAAAAACCTCAGATACAGAGCCACAAAGCCATACTGCATATAGTATAGTTTATCATCTATTTTCTCTTATTGTGATCTTGCCGGTACATTCAATGTACTGACCTACACGGCTGCAACGTATCATGTTGCAGGATTTTCTTCGACGAGTAAGAGTTACGATACAGGGTTACGGTCTACACTCAACTTGCCGATGGCGTTGATGAGACTCCACACCCGTTGATTGTTTCCGCTTAGACTTATCAGGTATATATCAGTTTTACGTTATTTATTCATGTGATTGCACTTTGATATATATATACATGGATGTACTGTGTGTGCCAGCATACTGATCCAGGGATGGCACAGATACACAGAGGCTTGATCATCTGAGGTCGGGTCGCTACATGTATTAACCGGAAACATAATACATGTGTGAATACATAGACAAACAGAGTGTCACTAGTATGCCTTTACTTGACTAGCTCGTTAATCGAAGATGGTTATGTTTCCTGAACATGAACAAAAGAGTTGTTATTTGATTAATGGGATCACATCATTAGGAGAATGATGTGATTGACATGACCCATTCCATTAGCTTAGCACCTGATCGTTTAGTATGTTGCTATTGCTTTCTTCATGACTTATACATGTTCCTATGACTATGAGATTATGCAACTCCCGTTTGCCGGAGGAACACTTTGTGTGCTACCAAACGTCACAACGTAACTGGGTGATTATAAAGGAGCTCTACAGGTGTCTCCGAAGGTACATGTTGGGTTGGCGTATTTCAAGATTAGGATTTGTCACTCCGATTGTCGGAGAGGTATCTCTGGGCCCTCTCGGTAATGCACATCACATAAGCATTACAAGCATTGCAACTAATGAGTTAGTTGTGAGATGATGTATTACGGAACGAGTAAAGAGACTTGCCAGTAACGAGATTGAACTAGGTATTAAGATACCGACGGTCGAATCTCGGGCAAGTAACATACCGATGACAAAGGGAACACTGTATGTTGTTATGCGGTCTGACCGATAAAGATCTTCGTAGAATATGTAGGAGCCAATATGAGCATCCAGGTTCCGCTATTGGTTATTGACCGGAGACGTGTCTCGGTCATGTCTACATTGTTCTCGAACCCGTAGGGTCCGCACGCTTAAGGTTTCGATGACAGTTATATTATGAGTTTATGAGTTTGGTTGTACCGAAGGAGTTCGGAGTCCCGGATGAGATTGGTGACATGACGAGGAGTCTCGAAATGGTCGAGACGTAAAGATCAATATATTGGACGACTATATTCGGACATCGGAAAGGTTCTGAGTGGTTCGGGTATTTTTCGGAGTACCGGGGAGTTACGGGAATACGGGGGAAGAAGTATATGGGCCTTATTGGGCTTTAGGGGAGAGGAAGAGGCAGGCCGCCCCCCCCCCAATGACTAGTCCGAATTGGACTAGGGGGAGGGGCGGCGCCCCCTCCTTCCTTCTCTTCCCTCTTCCCCTTCCTTGTCTCCTACTCCTACTACTTGGAAGGACTCCTAGTTGGACTAGGAAAGGGGGAATCCTACTCCGGTGGGAGTAGGACTCCCCTAGGGTGCGCCTTAGAGAGGGCCGGCCCTCCCCTCCTCCACTCCTTTATATACGGGGGCAGGGGGCACCCCATAGACACACAACTTGATCTTCGTGATCGTTCTCTTAGCCGTGTGTGGTGCCCCCCTCCACCATAACCCTCGATAATATTGTAGCGGTGCTTAGGCGAAGCCCTGCGACGGTAGAACATCAAGATTGTCACCACGCCGTCGTGCTGACGGAACTAATCCCCGACACTTTGCTGGATCGGAGTCCGGGGATCGTCATCGAGCTGAACGTGTGCTAGAACTCGAAGGTGCCGTGCTTTCGGTGCTTGGATTGGTCGGATCGTGAAGACGTACGACTACATCAACCGCGTTGATATAACGCTTCCGCTTACGGTCTACGAGGGTACGTAGACGATACTCTCCCCTCTCGTTGCTATGCATCACCATGATCTTGCGTGTGCGTAGGAATTTTTTTGAAATTACTACGTTCCCCAACACCTTGTACCTACACAAATAAATAAGAACCTTGCAACCAACGCGATAAAGGGGTTGTCAATCCCTTCACGGCCACTTGCAAAAGTGGGATATGATAGAGATGATAAGATAATATTTTTGGTATTTTTATGATAAAGACTAAAAGTAAAGATTGCAAAATAAAAGGCGATAGAAATAGCATGTTGACAGAAGATTAATATGATAGAGAATAGACCCGGGGGCCATAGGTTTCACTAGTGGCTTCTCTCAAGATAGCATAAGTATTACGGTGGGTGAACAAATTACTGTCGAGATTGATAGAATTGAGCATAGTTATGAGAATATCTAGGCATGATCATGTATATAGGCATCACGTCCGCGACAAGTAGACCGACTCCTGCCTGCATCTACTACTATTACTCCACACATCGACCGCTATCCAGCATGCATCTAGAGTATTAAGTTCATAAGAACGGAGTAACGCTTTAAGCAAGATGACATGATGTAGAGGGATAAAATCATGCAATATGATATAAACCCCATCTTGTTATCCTCGATGGCAACACTACAATACGTGTCGTTTCCCCTACTGTCATTGGGATCGAGCACCGCAGAAATTGGACCCAAAGCTAAGCACTTCTCCCATTGCAAGAAAGATCAATCTAGTAGGCCAAACCAAACTGATAATTCGAAGAGACTTACAAAGATAACCAATCATACATAAAAGAATTCAGAGAAGATTCAAATATTGTTCATAGATAATCTGGATCATAAACCCACAATTCATCGGATCTCGACAAACACACCGCAAAACAAGATTACGTTGAATAGATCTCCAAGAAGATCGAGGAGAACTTTGTATTGAGATCCAAAGAGAGAGAAGAAGCCATCTAGCTAATAACTATGGACCTGAAGGTCTGAGGTAAACTACTCACACATCATCGGAGAGGCTAGGGTGTTGATGTATAAGCCCTCCATGATCAACGCCCCCTCCGACGGAGCACCGGAAAAGGCCCCAAAATGGGATCTCACGGGTACAAAAGGTTGCGGCGGTGGAATTAGGTTTTTGCTCATGTTCTGATGTTTCCAGGGTACGTAAGTATATATAGGAGGAAGAAGTAGGTCGGTGGAGCCACGAGGGGCCCACGAGGGTGGAGGGCGCGCCCCCTGCCTCGTGGCCGCCTTGTTGGTTGCTTGACGTCCACTCCAAGTCCTCTGGATCACGTTTGTTCCAAAAATCACGCTCCCGAAGGTTTCATTCCGTTTGGACTCCGTTTGATATCCTTTTTCTGCGAAACGCTGAAATAGGAAAAAAAACAGCAATTTGGGCTGGGCCTCCGGTTAATAGGTTAGTACCAAAAATAATATAAAAGTGTATAATAAAGCCCATTGAACATCCAAAACAGATAATATAATTGCATGGAACAATAAAAAATTATAGATATGTTGGAGACGTATCAAGGGTCACTCGGCGTCGAAAAACCCACCAAAGTGAGTCTAGGGTCACTCGGCGTCGAAAAACCCACCAAAGTGAGTCTAGGGTCTATCGGCGTCGAAAAACCCACTGATACGTCTCCAACGTATCTATAATTTTTTATTGTTTCATGCTATTATATTATCTATTTTGGATTTTATGGGCCTTATTAAACACTTTTACATTATTTTTGGGACTAACCTATTAACCCAGAGCCCAGTGCCAGTTCCTGTTTTTCCCCTTGTTTCAGTGTTTCACAGAAAAGGAATATCAAACGGAGTCCAAACGGAATGAAACCTTCGGGAGAGTTATTTTTGGAACGGAAGCAATCCAGAAGACTTGGGGTGTACGTAAGGGAAGCAACGAGGAAGGCACGAGGCAGGGGAGCGCACCCTCCATCCTCGTGGGTCCCTCATGGCTCCCCTGACGTATTTCTTCCTCCTATATATACCAATATACACTAAAACCATTGGAGAACAGAATAGATCGGGAGTTCCGCCGCCGCAAGCCTCTGTAGCCACCAAAAACCAATCGGGACCCTGTTCCGGCACCTTGTCGGAGGGGGGATCCCTCACCGTAGCCATTTTCGTCATCCCGGCGCTCTCCATGACGAGGAGGGAGTAGCTCACCCTCGGGGCTGAGGGTATGTACCTGTAGTCATGTGTTTGATCTCTCTCTCTCTCTCTCTCTCTCTCTCTCTCTCTCTCGTGTTCTTGAGGTGATACGATCTTGATGTATCGCGAGCTTTGCTATTATAATTGGATCTTATGATGCTTCTCCCCCTCTACTCTCTTGTAATGGATTGAGTTTCCCCTTTGAAGTTATCTTATCGGACTGAGTCTTTTAATGATTTGAGAACACTTGATGTATGTCTTGCCGTGCGTATCTATGGTGACAATGGGATATCACGTGATTCACTTGATGTATGTTTTGGTGATCAACTTGCGGGTTCCGCCCATGAACCTATGCATATGGGTTGGCACACGTTTTCGTCTTGACTCTCCGGTAGAAACTTTGGGGCACTCTTTGTAGTACTTTGTGTTGGTTTGAATAGATGAATCTGAGATTGTGTGATGCATATCGTATAATCATACCCACGGATACTTGAGGTGACAATGGACTATCTAGGTGACATTAAGGTTTTGGTTGATTTGTGTCTTCAGGTGTTATTCTAGTACGAACTCTTGAATAGATCGATCCGAAAGAATAACTTTGACATGGTTTCATACCCTACCATAATCTCTTCGTTTGTTCTCCTCTATTAATGTCTTTGGAGTGACTCTTTGTTGCATGTTGAGGGATAGTTATATGATCCAGTTATGTTATTATTGTTGAGAGAACTTGCACTAGTGAAAGTATGAACCCTAGGCCTTGTTTCCTAGCATTGCAATACCATTTACGCTCACTTTTATCATTAGTTACCTTGCTGTTTTTATATTTTCAGATTACAAAAACCTATATCTACCATCCATATTGCACTTGTATCACCATCTCTTCGCCGAACTAGTGCACCTATACAATTTACCATTGTATTGGGTGTGTTGGGGACACAAGAGACTCTTTGTTATTTGGTTGCAGGGTTGCTTGATAGAGACCATCTTCATCCTACGCCTCCCACGGATTGATAAACCTTAGGTCATCCACTTGAGGGAAATTAGCTACTGTCCTACAAACCTCTGCACTTGGAGGCCCAACAACGTCTACAAGAAGAAGGTTGCGTAGTAGACATCAAGCTCTTTTCTGGCGCCGTTGCCGGGGAGGTTAGTGCTTGAAGGTATATCTTTAGATCTTGCAATCGAATCTTTTTGTTTCTTGTTTTAGCACTAGTTTAGTTTATAAAATAAATCTACAAAAAATGGAATTGAGTTTACCTCATACGCTTCATCTTTTTAATATCTTTCGTGAGTATGATGGGAAGGAAAAATGTGCCAAAGTGTTAGAAGAAGAATGCATTAAAACGTTTGGCACTAAATCTTTGTATGATGAGCATGATTTCAATGTTGTTAGTATGAATTCCTTGAATATCCATGATGCTAATGATATGCAAAGCCACAAGCTTGGGGAAGCTATGTTTGATGAAGATGATATTTTTTGTCCCCCAAGCTTTGATTAGCAAATTTACTATGATGAAAGCATGCCTCCTATGTATGATGATTATTGTGATGACACCTATGCTATAAATAATAATGATAACCATGAAACTTGTCATCTTGATCTTAATTTTCAACCACATGATAGTTATTTTGTTGAGTTTGCTCCCACTACTATTCATGAGAACAAATTTGCTTATGGAGAGAGTAATAAAATTTCCATGCTTGTAGATCATGAAAAGAATGCTTTAGGTGATGGTTATATTGTTGAATTCATTCATGATGCTACTGAAAATTATTATGAGGGAGGAATATGTGCTTGTATGAATTGCAATAATATCAAGTTTTCTCTCTATGTGCTTAAAATTTTAAGGTTATGCTTGTTTTGCCTTCCTATGTTAGTTGATTATTGTTCACATAAGTTATTTGCTCACAAAATCCCTATGCATAGGAAGTGGGTTAGACTTAAATGTGCTAGTCATATTCTTCATGATTCTCTCTTCATGTTTCAATTCTTATGTCTTATGTGAGCATCATTGAAATCATCATGCCTAGCTAGGGGCGTTAAACGTTAGCGCTTGTTGGGAGGCAACCCAATTTTATTTTAGTTTCTTGCTTTTTGGTTTTGTTTAGGAATAAATAATCCATCTAGCTTCTATTCATATGTGTTTTTGTGTTTTCATTAGTGTTTGTGCCAAGTAGAACCTTTGGGAAGACTTGGGTGAAGTCTTTATGATCATGCTGTAAAAAACAGAAACTTTAGCGCTCACGAGATTAGCTTCAACTTTTTACTGGAGAGTGATATTTAGTGGATTATTTTTGCATATGATTACTAGAAAAATTCCTCAGGTCCACCAATTTATTTTATAATTTTTGTAATTCCATAAGTATACGTTTGATACAAATTACTACAGACTGTTCTGTTTTTAACAGATTCTGTTTTTCGTGTGTTGCTTGCTTATTTTAATGAACCTATGGCTAGTAAAAGAGTTTATAAACCATAGATAAGTTGGAATACAGTAGGTTTAAAACCAATATAAATAAATAATGAGTTCATTACAGTACCTTGAAGTGGTGTTTTGTTTTCTTTCGCTAACGGAGCTTACGAGTTTTCTGTTAAGTTTTGTGTTGTGAAGTTTTCAAGTTTTGGGTAAAGATTTGATGGACTATGGAATAAGGAGTGGAAAGAGCCTAAGCTTGGGGATGCCCAAGGCACCCCAAGGTAATATGCAAGGATAACCAAGAGCCTAAGCTTGGGGATGCCCCGGATGGCATCCCCTCTTTCGTCTTCGTTCATCGGTAACTTTACTTGGAGCTATACTTTTATTCACCACATGATATGTGTTTTGCTTGGAGCGTCATTTTATTTTATTTTGTTTTGCTTGCTGTTTGAATAAAATACCAAGATCTGAAATTATTAAATGTTAGAGAGTCTTCACATAGTTGCACAATTTTTCGACTACTCATTGATCACTTATATCTTCTGGAGTAGTTTGTCGTTTGCTCTACTTCTTCACTTATATCCTTTTAGAGCATAGTGGTGGCTTTATATTGAAGAAATATATGAACTCTCATGCTTCACTTACATTATTTTGGGAGTCTTTATAACAGCATGGTAATTTGCTTTGGTTATGAATTTAGTCCTAATATGATGGGCATCCAAGAGGGATATAATAAAAACTTTCATATAAAGTGCATTGAATACTATGAGAAGTTTGATTCTTTATGATTGTTTTGAGATATGAAGATTTTGATATTAGAGTCATGCTAGTTGAGTAGTTGTGAATTTGAGAGATACTTGTGTTAAAGTTTGTGATTCCCGTAGCATGCACGTATGGTGAACCGTTATGTGATGAAGTCGGAGCATGATTTATTTACTGATTGTCTTCCTTATGAGTGGCGGTCGGGGACGAGCGATGGTCTTTTCCTACCAATCTATCCCCCTAGGAGCATGCGTGTAGTACTTTGTTTCGATAACTAATAGATTTTTGCAATAAGTATGTGAGTTCTTTACGACTAATGTTGATTTTTGCAATAAGTATGTGAGTTCTTTACGACTAATGTTGAGTCCATGGATTATACGCACTCTCATCCTTCCACTATTGCTAGCCTCTATAATACCGCACATCTTTCGCCGGTATCATACGCCCACCATATACCTTCCTCAAAACAGCCACCATACCTACCTATTATGGCATTTCCATAGCCATTCCAAGATATATTGCCATGCAACTTTCCGCCGTTCCATTTATTATGGCACGCTTCATCATTGTAATATTGCTTTGCATGATCATGTAGTTGACACCGTATTTGTGGCAAAGCCACCGTTCATAATTCTTTCATACATGTCACTCTGATTCATTGCACATCCCGGTACACCGCCGGAGGCATTCATATAGAGTAATAGTTTTTTTCCAAGTATCGAGTTGTAATTCATGAGTTGTAAGTAAATAAAAGTGTGATGATCATCATTATTAGAGCATTGTCCCAGTGAGGAAAGGATGATGGAGATTATGATTCCCCCACAAGTCGGGATGAGACTCCGGCCGAAAATAAATAAATAAAACAGGCCAAAGAAGCCCTAATAAAAAAAGGAGAAAAAAGAGGCCATAAAAAAGAGAGAAGGCCCAAATAAAAAATTAAAAAAATGAGAGAAAAAGAGAGAAGGGGCAATGCTACTATCCTTTTTCCACAATTGTGCTTCAAAGTAGCACCATGATCTTCATCATAGAGAGTCTCCTATGTTGTCACTTTCATATACTAGTGGGAATTTTTCATAATAGAACTTGGCTTGTATATTCCAATGATGGGCTTCCTCAAAATTACCTAGGTCTTCGTGAGCAAGTGAGTTGGATGCACACCCACTTAGTTTCTTTTGTTGAGCTTTCATACACTTATAGCTCTAGTGCATCCGTTGCATGGCAATCCCTACTCACTCACCTTGATATCTATTGATGGGCATCTCCATAGCCCGTTGATACGCCTAGTTGATGTGAGACTATCTTCTCCTTTTTGTCTTCTCCACAACCACCATTCTATTCCACCTATAGTGCTATGTCCATGGTTCACGCTCATGTATTGCATGAACATTGAAAAGTTTGAGGACATCAAAAGTATGAAACAATTGCTTGGCTTGTCATCGGGGTTGTGCATGATTTAAATATTTTGTGTGGTGAAGATAGAGCATAGCCAGACTATATGATTTTGTAGGGATAACTTTCTTTGGCCATGTTATTTTGAGAAGACATGATTGCTTTGTTAGTATGCTTGAAGTATTATTGTTTTCATGTCAATATTAAACTTTTGTTTTGAATATTATGGATCTGAACATTCATGCCACAATAAAGAAAATTACATTGAAAAATATGCTAGGTAGCATTCCACATCAAAAATTCTGTTTTTATCATTTACCTACTCGAGGACGAGCATGAATTAAGCATGGGGATGCTGATACGTCTCCAACGTATCTATAATTTTTTATTGTTCCATGCTATTATATTATCTATTTTGGATGTTTATGGGCCTTATTAAACACTTTTACATTATTTTTGGGACTAACCTATTAACCCAGAGCCCAGTGCTAGTTCTTGTTTTTTCCCTTGTTTCAGTGTTTCGCAGAAAAGGAATATCAAACGGAGTCCAAACGGAATGAAACCTTCGGGAGAGTTATTTTTGGAACGGAAGCAATCCAGAAGACTTGGGGTGTACGTAAGGGAAGCAACGAGGAAGGCACGAGGTAGGGGGCGCGTCCACCCCTGGGCACGCCCTCCACCCTCGTGGGCCCCTCGTGGCTCCCCTGACGTATTTCTTCCTCCTATATATGCCAATATACACTAAAACCATCGGAGAACAGAATAGATCGGGAGTTCCGCCGCCGCAAGCCTCTATGGCCACCAAAAACCAATCAGGACCCTGTTCCGGCACCCTGCCGGAGGGGGATCCCTCACCGGTGGCCATCTTCATCATGCCGGCGCTCTCCATGACGAGGAGGGAGTAGTTCACCCTCGGTGCTGAGGGTATGTACCAGTAGCTATGTGTTTGGTCTCTCTCTCTCGTGTTCTGGAGGTGATACGATCTTGATGTATTGCGAGCTTTGCTATTATAATTGGATCTTATGATGCTTCTCCCCTCTACTCTCTTGTAATGGATTGAGTTTCCCCTTTCAAGTTATCGTATTGGATTGAGTCTTTTAATGATTTGAGAACACTTGATGTATGTCTTGCCGTGCGTATCTGTGGTGACAATGGGATATCACGTGATTCACTTGATATATGTTTTGGTGATCAACTTGCGGGTTCCACCCATGAACCTATGCATAGGGGTTGGCACACGTTTTCGTCTTGACTCTCCGGTAGAAACTTTGGGGCACTCTTTGAAGTACTTTGTGTTGGTTTGAATAGATGAATCTGAGATTGTGTGATGCATATCGTATAATCATACCCACAGATATGAACTCTTGAATAGATCGATCTGAAAGAATAACTTTGAGGTGGTTTTGTATCCTACCATAATCTCTTCGTTTGTTCTCCTCTATTAGTGTCTTTGGAGTGACTCTTTGTTGCATGTTGAGGGATAGTTATATGATCCAGTTATGTTATTATTGTTGAGAGAACTTGCACTAGTGAAAGTATGAACCCTAGGCCTTGTTTCCTAGCATTGCAATACCGTTTACGCTCACTTTTATAATTAGTTACCTTGCTGTTTTTATATTTTCAGATTACGAAAACCTATATCTATCATCCATATTGCACTTGTATCCCCATCTCTTCGTCGAACTAGTGCACCTATACAATTTACCATTGTATTGGGTGTGTTGGGGACACAAGAGCATCTTTGTTATTTGGTTGCAGGGTTGCTTGAGAGAGACCATCTTCATCCTACGCCTCCCACGGATTGATAAACCTTGGGTCATCCACTTGAGGGAAATTAGCTATTGTCCTACAAACCTCTGCACTTGGAGGCCCAACAACGTCTACAAGAAGAAGGTTGCGTATTAGACATCACGCACCAAAGTGAGTCTAGCGTCACCTGGCGTCGAAAAACCCACCAAAGAAGGTCTAGGGTCACTCGGCGTCGAAAGACCCACCAAAGTGAGTCTAGGGTCTATCGGCATCGAAAAATCCACCAAAGTGAGTCTAGGATCACTCGGCGTCGAAAAACCCACCAAAGTGAGTCTAGGGTCACTTGGCGGTCTATCGGCGTCGAAAAACCCACCAAAGTGAGTCTAGGGTCACTCGGCGTCGAGAAACCCACCAAAGTGAGTCTAGGGTCTATCAGCATCGAGAAACCCACCAAAGTGAGTCTAGGGTCGCGAGTCTAGGGTCACTTGGCGTCGACAAAACTAGAAAGTGAGTCTAGGGTCTCTCGGCATTGACCAAACCAACCAACAACATCAGATTCAGCATAACTGGAAGATTCATACATAATCATAACTAATAAGTACCATATTACACGATAGTGCTTAATGCTAAATAGGTACATTACATAACCATAATCCAGATATTACTAGATCATTCATCTAATAGTAGTCATTACATAACCATAATTATAGTACTCATCATCCCATAACCATGCTGGTGGTACTAATAAGCAGCATATTACATTATACTGCTCATTCATCTAAGATGGCCTTGATCCCATTCAGCTTCAGCTTGGTCTGCTCCACAACCTTCTCAAGCTCATCAATGTGGGCCTGCAACTTAATCTTCTCTTCAGCAAGCTTCAACTTCATGTTCCTAATGACATTGGCTTGAGCAACTATCAGGTTCTTGAGCATGTCATACTTCTCCTGCAGCTTGCTCTCGTCAGGTTTGTTCTGCATCTTACCTCTCTCCATATGAGCCATCTGCTCCTGGGCATCTAAAAGGTCGTTGACATCTTCAACCAACCTCTCATAACTTGCCTGCGGCTTGATCTTCTATTGTGTCAGATTGTGAACAGCAAATGAGCTTTCCAGATTGTCCTCAATCTTACTCCTCCTGCACTCTTCATACTTACCCACAACTTGGTCAATGCATTCTCCATTGTAGCTAGCCAAAATGGATCAACCCATTCAACTAGCCCACAGTTTCTTTCCTCCTGTAATATTAGTGTTAAACATATATAAAATAACACAATGCTATAAAGTAACAGATGGTGTAAGGTGCTCACTCATCCACATGCTATAAAGTAACAAACAGGTATAAAGTAACAGAATGAGTTAAACAAACAGGAATGAGCTAGCTATATGACACAATGAGTTAAACAATTACAGTTCTCACTAATCCACATGCTATAAAGTAACAAGTCTCAAGCAGTGCTCCCAACCCTATGCACATACTGGCATATAAACAATGACCTCACTTACCCACCACTATCACAGAAAATACATAACTAATTAGCAACCTAACTAACAGGCCAGATCTGCTGACTACACTCTGCACATGCTCACATATAAACAATGACCTCACTGAGCAACTAGCACACCAGATCTGCTAACTATAAAATCAGTACTAAACAATGACCAGATTAGCATAAATTTGGCACGTACCTTCATAGCACAAGCAAGGAACCTCCTGCCAGTATGGATGCCCTAGAAAGAAACATGCCTCTCTGCTGGCAGGGAGTGTTCATTGCACAAAACATCAGGTTTAGTGCCCTCGAAATCGGAGTCATCCATGGTCTCAGGGATCTGGAGGTGCAAAGGAAAGGCAACAAAACTTCAGATCAAGCTCAACAGAAAAATCCCCAAATCGCAACCCTAACCCTAGCTTGAGCTCGAGCAACTCACCTTGATGATGCCCTCGTCTAAAGCTGAGTCAGCGTACTGGTGAGAGTTCTCGCTGCTGTCGTCATCAGACCAGGACACCATGGCGACGCGGCGGCGACGGCGGTCGGAGATGTGGGAGGGGGCGGCGGCGGCGAACGAGCGGGAGCAGAGAGAGGGAGAAGGACGGGAGAGAGTGAGGGCTGGGGGTGGGCCTGCACCGCTTCGGGGGTGTTTGACCCGCCCGGCTCGAACCGGTGCGCCAGCAGCGTGTAACGCCGTCTAACGGTGTTGCCGTGTGAACAGTGATGTCACGTCGACGGGTGCTGACCCCCTTGTCATAAACGCACTTAAAACGGTCCAAACGAGCAACCAGTGTTTTTTGCAAAAAAAATATGAAAAAAATTAGTGCTTTTTGGCACATTTTCATATATGTGTGGTTCCTGCAAACCTAGCCTGAAGTGTCGATGTTTTTTGCAATTCACTCAGTTTGGTGTAGCCCGAGTCGACATGCAGCCACCGGCCATGTAATGCTACCTAGCGGAGTGACCTGGCAAAATATAAATGCAAAACAAAAGAATGTAAACATAGTCATTGACTCGTTGGCGTCATATTTGCAGATAATTAAGACAAAGCATCCGTCAGATGGTTCACCCGACCTCTTCGTTGCATTTGTTTTCCGTGCAAGGGGGTGCAAAAGGTCAAGAAAATTAGTGTCCCCCTTGAAAGCGTGAAGGAGAACAAAGCTTTGAAGTCGTCAATCAAGGAACTGAAAGAGAGCGCTAAGTCTGACCATACGATGATATGAAAGAAACAAAAATATATAGATGCCCCGCACGCTGAACTAAGCAGCATGAAGGAACGGAAAATTATCATTTCATTCTACAATCGTATTGAACTAATCCTACTTAGGAGCGGCAGAAGAGTAACAAAAAAATACCATGCAAAAAAAAATTGTTCACCTAACTTTCTGGCTGCATTTGCTTTATCATCAACCAAACTCATCAAAAGAAAAACCAGTAACCGAAATATGTCAACCAACTAGCCTAAAAACGAGTCATGCAAAAACAAGCCAGCGGTGGTCAGCCGATCAGCCGGGTGTCTAGAAGGCTTGGGCAGGCGGCATAACACATATGGGGACATAGCTCGGGAAGTGCATGGATAAACCCGGATACATATAAACTTATTTTGAAAAATACATTTTTAAATGCTACAAAATCCAAAAAAAGCGGCATGGGTACGTATTCATGTTCTATGTGCGTGCATAAAGTTTCACGGAAATATAACTTTTTTTGTGTCTTGTGCAAAAAAGACAAAAAATTGTGTCGTGAAACGCTATATAGAAGCACAGAAATTTGTCTTTTTTGCGAAGAAAAAACAAAAACATATTTTTGCATAAAACTTTGCGTCGCGCATACACATTTGTGAACATGTATGCATGGGTTTTTCTTTTGGTTTTTTGAGATTTTAAAACGTACTTAAACTGCCAGTCGACTGGTGGTTAGCGACAAATCCGCACGATCGTACAACCGCGTCCCTTCCACGCGTGATCCACTTCGGCAGAGCCACCCACAACCCAGCCTTCTTTCGCGAGGCCAACCACGCACAACGCATGAGGCCCAAGACAGAGAACACCGTCCCTTTGCCCCCCCCCCCCCCCCCGCACGTGACGTACCACCCCAAAACCTAGTTTCTTACCTCCATCGCAAGAAACAGCCACCTGCCCTGATCAGTTCTCTCCTCTTTCCCCGATGCGCCTCCATCGCCGGCGACCTCCGCCCTAGATCTGATCCACCAAAAAAACCACGAAAAACACCACCAAACACAAGGATTTGAGAGAGGGCCTGGTTTACCACAACAACATCACAGGGGTTATCGCATGCTACTAGGAGAAATACATCAGTTCATCTCAATTTCATCATAATCAGGCAAAAAAGAAAGGAAGTAAGTGATTCAACCTCTATACACATGCTGCATTTGCATTTCATACCAAATAAAATCAAGGGGAAAACATGGGGAAAGAACAACAAGAACTAAATAAGAAAGCCAAAAGGATGCAAAAAAGGTAGTGCTTTTATTGCATGTGTGTAATTCCTCGGTTGTAATTGAGTTACCATTCAAATTCAGTCAGGTTACCAACAAAAAGTTTGACTAAATTTTCCTCTTTTCCAGCCAAAAAGTTGGTAAAAATGATCCATGTTCCTACCTACATATTACATCATTGAGTTACCTCATCATTGAGTTACCAACATAAAAACATATAGGTTATCATCATCACTCTATCAATCTATCTTTTTTGAAGCATGTTAGAACTACATGTATGAAATTTCTCATTAAAACTGACTTACCATTTCGATTGAATATAGATTACCAGAGTGTGTGCATTGAGTAATCAGCATCCTTTAACACTTATTCAACATAAAAAAGATCATTTTTATATTGAACAAACCCATGTCAGAACAAGTTATCATGCTAATTCATTACAATTTACCATGAAAACTCAAAACCAAAGGTGCTAAAACACTACAAGAATACCATGTGTTGATTTACATTGTTGCCACCAGAATTTTTTGATAAGAAATGATGTTCATGAAATGAGGTTGATAGGAACTATCGCTGTCATACTCCCATACGCTGGTTACTCCCAAAATGATACCTGTTATAAAACAGAAGTAATCAGTGCAGAAAAAGAAAAAATATAGTTCTTGTGAAAAAATAATCAAAATTGCTTGTAAGTGTGGAAAATTGATGGATGCAATCATATGTGCTAGCAGGTGCTGCAACATAAGAAAATGGCGCATGACAACGAGGGTAATGTGGATATCATGATGAGTGGTGTGGGGACAAACCAACAGTGTGAATATGCATACACGGCAAGCTTTGGTTCTGCCAAAACAGATGAAGGTAAAACATTTACCATGCTACCACATTTTTATACAAAAACTTGTTACCATCATACTTGAATGCAACTACCATCCTATGTTATTTACAACTACCACATTCACCATGAATCAGTTCACAATCACATAGCTTAATGCACACAAGTTACCATGAAATTAGGTACAATTACCACACTTACTGCATACGAATTATCATGCAATCTGTATTGCAATTGGAATTACATGCTTTCACTTTACAGCTACAAAAACATCTTAATGCATGCAAACTTTACCAAGCAACTGGAGTACAAGTTACCACTAGTTTTGGCATGCAGAAATATAACACAAAATAACAACTTCAAAAACATTACAGGTGCTACATCTAGAAGCAACCCGATGGTCCGAGAGACAAGCAAAGAACCGACTACTAGCAGCATAGGGGGGAGAGAAAGCTTCTTTGATCATTCAGTCAGTGAGCCAGCGAGTCCAGAAACAGGAGGAGAGAATGCTGAACAGGGAGACAAAAACACCGAGGCATACTCCACACCGAAACCTCCTGATGAAACGATGAATCTCGATACTTTTGAGGAAGCTTATGATCACTACAAGCAATATGCACTGAGACATGGGTTTGGAATGAGACTGGAATATAGAAAAACAATTAAAGACGATATTGTAAGCAGAGTCCTGTTGGTTTGTGGGAAATACAACAAGCCAAAAATAAACAAGGAGGAGACAGAGGATGTGTAGGGCCCAAAAGGCATCGTGAAGAAGAGGAAAAGAGGGAAGGTTGTGAGGTCGGGATGTCCGACCCACCTTTACATCACCCACACGGATGCGTGGTGGAGAGTCAAACGCTTCAACGACGACCACAACCCCCCTCTAATAAGAAAGTCGTCCTTGACAAAGTTCCTATCATCACATAGGAACATTCCAAAAGATGACCAGGACATCTTGAAGATATTGCACGGATGCAACATAGAGACAGCAAGACAGATGCAACTAATGTCATGGTTCTACGGGAATCCTAAAGATGTACCATACACAACAAAGGACATCGCAAACCAGCGAGCTAAATTCCGAATGGAGTACCGCCATGCTGATGTGGGGAGCACAATCTCGTGCTTCCAAGATATGAAGGCACAAGATCCAGATTTCTATTGGAGAATAAAGCTTGATGATGAGGACAGAGTGGAAAATTTATTCTGGATAGATGGTGTGTCGCGCAGGGCATATGCTAGATACAATGATGTCATCTCATTCGACACAACATACATGACAAACATGTACAAAATGCCTTGTGTGCCCTTCATTGGCATTAATAACCATGGGCAGTCAATCCAGTTTGGTTGTGGGTTTGTTCGAAACGAACTATCTGGTAACTTTGTGTGGCTGTTTAATGCATTCTTGCATGCAATGGGTAGAATTGCGCCAAAGAACATAATAACAGATCAAGATTTTGCAATGAGGAGTGCTATTGATGAGGTGTTCATTGGGATAGTACACAGGAATTGTCGCTGGCATATAATGAGAAAATCACAAGAGAAGCTTGGGAAGCTAATGGCTGACGATGAGCCACTAAACAATGCATTCAAGGATTGTGTTGAGAACAGCCTGACTGGTATTTTACTTCCCACCCCTCACTAACTTAAAACACAGAGAAATGGGTTTAGATGCATGATACCAACAGTTACCATCTAATAAGGTGACAAGTTACCAGAGGATTATAACAAAATTACCTACATTAATTATTTTCTATACTACCCCTATCATGTTCATGTTTGATGGACACATTTAAGTTGTTCACCCCACTAGTTACAACAAAACTTTTCAATCACCAGCTAGTGCTGATTGATATGAGTCTCTTTTTTGTTGCTACTTAAAAATGTTGCTTGTACTACACACACAGAGTGGTATTCGCTGTGGAAAAAAATCATCCTGTGTACAAAGTACTTACCATGATGCTTGAACTAAAGTAACCAGGTGTGTGTGACAGAATTATCAATAGCAGTGGTGTTCCTAGTTACCAAGTATGTTTGAACCAATGTTACCATCCTTCAATACTTGATGTTACCATGTTTATGTTATGAATGCAGTTATAAGAGTTTGAGCACAAGTGGTGGGTGATGATGGAAGTGTATGGCCAGACCGACAATGAGCATTTACAATGACTGTGGGAGAACAGGAAGTGTTGGCTCCCGGTATACCATATGCACGATTTTTTCCCGTTCTTGCAGACCACGACAAGAAAGCGAGGGTTTTAACTCTGGGTCAAGAAGTATGTCAACCCAAACAACTCACTGGTCGAATTCGCACAACAGTACACTACGATACAAGATAAGGTGATGGCTAGCGCGTCAAAAGAGCAGTTGGAAACAGTGTACAAAGAAACCAAAATGTACTCGATGAACCCGCTGGAGATGCAGGTGCAGGGGTTGTACACACATAACTTGTTTTGCAAGTTCCAGGTGGAGATGAAGGTGAAATCAGCCTACAGATGCGACATACTGGATGATGGTACTTTCAAGGCCAGCTCAGTGCGGGGGATAATACCGAAATATGGAAACAGGGACTACCATGTGCAAGCAAACATGGATGAAGAGACATACTCGTGTACTTGCTGCAAGTTTGATCGTGACGGGCTACTATGCGCGCACGTACTCCGAGTTATGGACCAAATTGGGGTATACGAGATACCTGAAAAGTACATCCTAAAGAGGTGGACCTGGGATCCAGAGGAGGATCTTATTCAACCTGATTTCGAACAACTGACAGTTAAGAAGTCGATGCCAGAGGAGGGGAAAAGTGTCATGCGATACACGTCAATTCTTAAAGAATTTAAGGCATCAGCCAAAGACGCTTGCCTAACAGATGACGGGACTAGATTGGCAAGAAAACACCTGTATAATTTCAAGGAGGATCTTGAAACCCTGAAGAACAATCAACTTAAAAAAGCAAGAAAGGAAAAGGAAGAAGCAAAAGGATCGTTTCAAGGACAGCCGGATCCCTGCTCGATACCTGTGGGGCAGGTGAATGAAGACAACTCCGTCACACAGCACCAAAATGCCCCCGATGCAAGACATCCGGAGAACCCAGCCACATAGCAAACAAGTGCCACTAATGTGCAGCGACAGGAGAACCCCGCCGCGCAACAAGAAAGTGCCACTAATGTGCAGCGACAGGGTAACCCTGTCACACAGCAAGAAAGTGTGCGTGTGACGATGCATGCTAGTAAAAACAATCATGCTTTTGTCATCCAGCCCCCACATCCTGATGCAGCTCCGTCCTCAAACACAAAGTTGATACTAGACCCTCCCAAGACTACAACGAAGGGGCGGCCAAAGTCAAAAAGAAAGCAGTCAGGTTTTGAGATTGCAAAACCCAAGCCAAAAAGGAAATGTGGTGTGTGTGGGAGTCTGGACCATGACAAACTCAAATGCAAATCTCTCCTAGCAAGATAAATGAAGAAGGTGCTATTAAAAGGGAAGATGGTGGCTACATTATTTTCATGGACCATAATGTGCAAGCTACAGGCCCCATAACGTTCCAGTTATCAGCATTGTATCATGGATTTATCATGGCTTTGTAATGCAAAAGTGTATATCTATATTTTAAGCAAGCTATCAGTACCCTATTATGCCAGTTACCAGCAAATGTATGATGGAATTGACATGGATTTGTAAATCCAAAAATTTTATATCTTAAGCAAGCTATCAGTACACTATTATGCCAATTACCAGCAATGTATGATGGAGTTGACATGCATTCGTAAATCCAATATTTTTATATATACATTTTTTGAAAGCTACCAGCACTGCATTGTATTACTTATGAACAAAAAATTAGGCCTGCTTGCACTTCTAAAAAATAGAATAAAGTACTCGGTCTTCATCCAAAAGATGATTGCAGTTATCGAATCAAAATGTGATACAAAGTATAATCACAGTAGTGAATTTATCATCTAGTCAGTGACTTTGGACTGTGTATACTATACTAAAATAGCATGTCAACACTTTGCTCCATGGCATTGTCATGACAGATTCATGTAAAAAAGTTATCACCACAGTTTGGTATAAGTTATCACACTGTCGTAAAAAAAATATCACCTCATCACCCACTGCCGAACAGATGATAACGCCACTGTTTGCATTTGTTTTGATCATGATCTAACCACCTCAATGTCAAAATTTTCCGGAGAGCTGGAATTTGTTCATGAGTTAAGGCTGGAACATTTTTGCCATCCCACACCTCAAGGTACGTGCAGCCAAAAAATCCGCAATCAATGTTGAAACATTTGTGATGAAAAAAACAACACAAAATTAGTTTAATTGGAGTTTGCGACCGGGTCGATAAACAGGGATAAGAACATATAGCGTGGTGTTAAAAAGAGAGTGAATAATCCACAACTAACCCATTATCCTGTTTCAACACATCAATGTACACAAGTTCATAGTCCTGAATCTGCTTATGCGAGTCCTTGTAATTTATCAACCAAGCCTTCTTTATAGCGTTCATGTATCTTGTCGCATGCTCGAGAAGAGAAGGACTATCTTGTTCACACAATGAATCTAGAACTTCAAACCGCTTTGCCCTAAGATTTAGTGACAACACATACCAATGCCCGTCATCTGGACCGAGGCCCAACTTTTGCAAAGCAGGGAATAACAACTGCAAAGAATTAAAAGGCAGTAAGCATGGAAGGAGATAAAAGAAAACAAAATTACCAAGATAACAAATGGTCATGAAATTCACATGGGAGGCAACTAGAAAAAGATTATCAGGGCAGAAAGGTCAAAGTTGCCAGTGTGCATGAAAGAGGTTATCATGACATGAAGAACAAACAATATCAGGGTAAAAAATAAAATAAGAGTACTGATATTAACAGGAAGTTACCAAGAGACTAACTGTAAAGTTACCAGATCCAACAAACATAACATACCAGATCCAGCAAACATAACATGCCTAATCCTGGTGACTAAGAATGTAAAACTTGTCCCGTCAAAAATACTTCAATACACACTTGGAATTGAAGTCTCCTATCAACAGATACATAGATAGTAGCCAAGGGAAGATGAGCCTGTTTGGCGTTTCCTTATACTGGAGAATGCGAACATGTAACTCAGCAATGCCGGTTGATAGTTGCCCAACTCCTTTCACACAATTGGCAAGCTCACTGTCGGTGTCAAAACCGGCGGATCTCGGGTAGGGGGTCCCGAACTGTGCGTCTAAGGCAGATGGTAACAGGAGGTGGGGGTCACAATGTTTACCCAGGTTCAGCCCTCTCGATGGAGGTAATACCCTACTTCCTGCTTGATTGATCTTGATGATATGAGTATTGCAAGAGTTGATCTACCACGAGATCATATAGACTAAACCCTAGAAGCTAGCCTATGGTATGATTGTTGTTGTCTTACAGACTAAACCCTCCAGTTTATATAGACACCGGAGGGGGCTAGGATTACACAGAGTCGGTTACAAGGAAGGAGATCTACATATCCGTATTGCCAAGCTTGCCTTCCACGCCAAGGAGAGTCCCATCCAGACACGGGACGAAGTCTTCAATCTTGTATCTTCATAGTCCAACAGTCCAACCAAAGGATATAGTCCGGCTGTCCGGATACCCCCTAATCCAGGACTCCCTCAGTAGCCCCTGAACCAGGCTTTAATGACGATGAGACCGGCGCACAGATTTGTCTTCGGCATTGCAAGGCGGGTTCCTCCTTCGAATACTCCATAGAAGTTTTTGAACACAAGGATAGTGTCCGGCTCTGCAAAACAAGTTCCACATACCACCGTAGAGAGAATAATACTTCCACACATCTAATATGCCGACCGTTTTCCATAATGCTACGTATTGCCATGGTCTGGTCATGACGAACCGTTTTTCTTAACTAGCCTTGGCAAATATTGCGAGGCGGTTTCCTTGGCACGTCTTGTCGAAGCAGAGATCGTGTCCCCCTTATTACGGGATTCTCATCAATACGGACGTGGGTAACCCAATCGTGCCCGTTGGTATGACTCCTCAATTTTAGGCAAGTCCCAAATGGCCACGCGGAGGACGCTTGATATTCATCCCCTTTATAAAGAGGCCAAGGCCTATCCTTTTTTCCTCTCGCACTCAATAGAATCCTTCTCCCACCTCGAGTTCCAACACCCAAGGCTCAGGCCAGGCGCTTTGGACTTTCAACAATGTCTAGATCCAAGCTTCAAGGTCGGTGGATGCCTTCCTCTGTCACAAAGGAAGATATCAAGAAGCTAAGAGAGGCCAGGTATTTGCCCGGCGAAATCTCGCACAGGCTGCCCGCTCGAGGGCAGGTCATCTCCACTCCTGAGCCCGGCGAGAGTTTTGTTTTTATCTCTCACTTCCTCCGAGGGCTAGGCATCGCTCTAGATCCCTTCGTCAGGGGGCTCATGTACTATTATGGGCTGGATTTCCATGATCTGGCCCCGGATTCAGTCCTTCATATTTCATCGTTTATCATCGTATGTGAGGCCTTTCTCCGCATTACCCCTCACTTCGGCCTGTGGCTCAAGACTTTCAATGTGGAGCCAAAGATGATCGAGGGGTGACACGCAGAGTGCGGAGGCATCGTAATAAGCAAGAGTGCCAATGCCCCATGGCCAGAGGGTTCCTTCTAGGAGGTGTCCAGCTTATGGAAACATGAGTGGTTTTATATCATAGCTCCCCGGGGTACCAAGTGGGTGGCCACCCCTGCCTTTCGCTCGGGGCCCCCGCCACGACTGACGTCATGGATCAATAAGGGGCTGGACTGGGGGCCAGTAAAGGATATACCGACATTGCAGAGCCGCATCCGAGATCTCCTTGAGAGAGACGTCAGTCTGGCCACGGTAACGCAAGTCATGTTAGTTCGTCGAGTCCTGCCCTGCAAACGTCGACCCCTCCGTATGTGGGAGTTCAACCCGGAAGGACCGTGAGCTATTCAGCACTTCCTCGGCATGACGCTCGAGGAGATGTACAAATTGTTCTTCCGACCACAAACAATGTGTCCGGACACCACAGAGGATGCTGGTCTGAGCTGCAATCATCTAGATACCCAAGTAAGTAGTCCCGTAGCCGAATACGTTGTCTTTTTATTTATTGCAACATCATCCTGAAAAGCCGTTCTTTGACCAGGACTGGGTAACAAAGGCGAAGATGATCAGGTGTCCGGCCCTGATAACCCACAAGTGTAGGGGATCGCAACAGCTTTCGAGGGTAGAGTATTCAACCCAAATTTATTGATTCGACACAAGGGGAGCCAAAGAATATTGTCAAGTATTAGCAACTGAGTTGTCGATTCAACAACACCTGGATAACTTAATATCTGCAGCAAAGTATTTAGTAGCAAGGTAATATGATAGTAGTGGTAACGGTAACAAAAGTAAAGAAAGCAAAAGTAATATTTTTGGTGTTTTGTAGTGATTGTAACAGTAGCAACAGGAAAGTAAATAAGTGTAAACCAGTAGATGGAAAGCTCGTAGGCATTGGACCGATGATGGATAATTATGCCGGATGTGGTTCATCATGTAACAATCATAACATAGGGTGACACAGAACTAGCTCCAATTCATCAATGTAGTGTAGGCATGTATTCCGAATATAGTCATACGTGCTTATGGAAAAGAACTTGCATGACATCTTTTGTCCTACCCTCCCGTGGCAGCGGGGTCCTAATGGAAACTAAGGGATATTAAGGCCTCCTTTTAATAGAGAACCGAAACAAAGCATTAGCACATAGTGAATACATGAACTCCTCAAACTATGGTCATCACCGGGAGTGGTCCCGATTATTGTCACTTCGGGGTTGCCGGATCATAACACATAGTAGGTGACTATAGACTTGCATGATAGGATCAAGAACTCACATATATTCATGAAAACATAATAGGTTCAGATCTGAAATCATGGCACTCGTGCCCTAGTGACAAGCATTAAGCATAGCAAAGTCATAGCAACATCAATCTCAGAACATAATGGATACTAGGGATCAAACCCTAACAAAACTAACTCAATTACATGATAGATCTCATCCAACCCATCACCGTCCAGCAAGCCTACGATGGAATTACTCACGCACGGCGGTGACCATCATGAAATTGGTGATGGAGAATAGTTGATGATGATGACGGCGATGAATCCCCCTCTCCGGAGCCCCGAACGGACTCCAGATCGGCCCTCCCGAGAGGTTTTAGGGCTTGGCGGCGGCTCCGTATCGTAAAACGCGATGATTTCTTCTCCTTTATTTTTTTCTCCCCAAAAGCAAATATATAGAGTTGGAGTTGGCGTCGGAGGAGCTCCAGGGGTGCCCACGAGGTAGGGGCGCGCCCTAGGGGGGCGCACCCCCACCCTCGTGGACAGGGTGTGGGGCCCCTGGTCTTCATCTTTGGCAAGTATTTTTATTATTTTTAACTAGATGTTCCGTGAAGTTTCAGGTCATTCCGAGAACTTTTGTTTTCTGCACATAAAACAACATCATGGCAATTCTGCTGAAAACGGCGTCAGTCCGGGTTAGCTCCATTCAAATCATGCAAGTTAGAGTCCAAAACAAGGGCAAAAGTGTTTGGAAAAGTAGATACGACGGAGACGTATCAACTCCCCCCAAGCTTAAACCTTTGCTTGTCCTCAAGCAATTCAGTTGACAAACTAAAAGTGATAAAGAAAAACTTTTACAAACTCGGTTTGCTCTTGTTGTTGTAAATATGTAAAGCCAGCATTCAAGTTTTCAGCAAAGATTATGACTAACCATATTTGCAATAATTCTCAGGTCTCATATTTACTCATATCAATAGCATAATCAACTAGCGAGCCATAATAATAAATCTCGGATGACAACACTTTCTCAAAACAGTCATAATATGATATAACAAGATGGTGTCTCGCTAGCCCTTTCTGAGATCGCAAAAGATAAATGCAGAGCACCTTTAAAGATCAAGGACTGACTAGATATTGTAATTCATGGTAAAAGAGATCCAATCATAGTCATACCCAATATAAATTAATAGTAATGAATGCAAATGACAGTTGTGCTCTCCAGCTTGTGCTTTTTAATAAGAGGGTGATGACTCAACATAAAAGTAAATAGATAGGCCCTTCGCCGAGGGAAGCAGGGATTTGTAGAGGTGCCAGAGCTCGGTTTTGAAATAGAGATAAATAATATTTTGAGCGGCATACTTTCATTGTCAACATAACAACTAAGAGATGCCGATATCTTCCATGCTACACACATTATAGGCGGTTCCCAAACAGAATGGTAAAGTTTGTACTCCCCCTCCACCAACAAGCATCAATCCATGGCTTTCTCGAAACAACGAGTGCCTCCAACTAACAAGAGTCCCGGAGGAGTTTTGTTTGCAATTAATTTGATTTAGTTTGCATAAAGCATGGGACTGGGCATCCTGGTGACCAGCCATTTTCTCGTGAGTGAGGAGCGGAGTCCACTCCTCTTGAGAATAACCCGCCTAACATGGAATACAAGGGCAGACCTAGTTGATACATGAGCTATTCGAGCATACAAAATAGAAAGTTTATTTGAAGGTTTAGAATTTGGCACATACAAATTTACTTGGAACGGCAGGTAAATACCGCATATAGGAAGGTATGGTGGACTCATATGGAATAACTTTGGGGTTTAAGGGATTGGATGCACAAGCAGTATTCCCGTTTAGTACAAGTGAAGGCTAGCAAAAGTCTAGGAAGCGACCAACTAGAGAGCGACAACAGCCATGAACATGTATTAAAATTAATATACATTGGATGCAAGCATGAGTAGGATATAATCTACCATGAACATAAATATCATGAAGGCTATGTTGATTTTGTTTCAACTACATGTGTGAACATGTGCCAAGTCAAATCACTTAAATCATTCAAAGGAGGATACCACCCTATCATGCCACATCACAACCATTTTAATAGCATGTTGACACGCAAGGTAAACCATTATAACTCATAGCTAATCAAGCATGGCACGAGCGACTATGATCTCTAATTGTCATTGCAAACATGTGTATTCATAACAAGCTGAATCAGGAACGATGAACTCATCATATTTACAAAAACAAGAGAGGTCGAGTTCATACCAGCTTTTCTCATCTCAGTCAGTCCATCATATATCATCATAATTGCCTTTCATTTGCACGACCGAACAATGCGAATAATAATAAGAGTGCACGTGCATTAGACTAAGCTGGAATCTGCGAGCATTTAATAAACAGGAGAAGACAAGGCAATATGGTCTCTTGGTTAAATCAACAATAATGCATATAAGAGCCACTTCAACAATTTAATTATGGTCTTCTCCTATCGACCCCCAAAGAAAAGAAATAAAAACTATTTACACAGGAAAGCTCCCAACAAACAAAAGAAGAACGGGAAATATTTTTGGGTTTTCTTTTTAATTGTTACTACTACATCAGAGAAGTAAACTACTACTAATTTTTTTGTTTTTCTTAAGGTTTATGAAACACACAAGAAGAAAGCAAGAAAAAGAAAATAAACTAGCATGGATATTACAGTGAAAGAGTATGAGCACCGACAACTAGCAATGAGTGTGTCAACATAAATGTAATGTCGGTGAGAAATACGTACTCCCCCAAGCTTAGGCTTTTGGCCTAAGTTGGTTTATTGCCAGGGATAGCCTGGCGGATACCCATAGGTGTAGCTGGGGTCGTACTGAGATGTAGAAGACTCTGACTGCCATTGGCTAGCAGCCACCTCCGGATCCCAAGAATAAACAAATTGTCTTGGAGGCTCATATTGTGGTTCCAGTTCCGGGGCTGGTGCAGGATTTCGGTAGGCTTGAATGGCAGCCCACGTAACGAGATACGGTCCTTCAAAATTAAACAAGGAAGGAGCAGGCAAGGTAATAGTCTTAGGGTGATGTTTATTAAAATACAATTTATATTTAAGCTCTCCTTCCCTGCCCTTAACAATAAAATCATAGCATACTCTTATAATCTAAATAAGCACTAGGCAGTAATTTTTCTTCTTTCTCATAAAGCCTAAAAGGTATGTTAAAATATGCAGTGAGGCGTGAAGCATAAATACCTCCAAAGATGGGGCCCTTAGTACGGTTCAGACTTAACCGTTTAGCAATAATTCCGCCCATACTAACAGTGTTATCGCGGTATAAACCATGGAACAGAATAATAATATCAGGAACACTAAGGTTTCCACAGTTTCCATGACCAATCAAGCAACGACTAGCAAATATGGCAAAGTAGCGTAAAACAGGAAAATGTATGCTAGTGATTCTTGCATCAGAAACCTTCCTGGTTTCTCCCATGGTGATGGTGTTAATAAATTCTTCCACATCTTTACGGTGTGGTTCATCTAAAGTACCCTCATAGGGTATTTTGCAAACCTTGCAAAATTCAGTTAATGGCATCTTCTTAACAACGTCATAAATGAAACTCTACTGAAGGAGGTGATTCCTTAGGAAAATAGTAGAAGTTTTGCACAAAAGTATTAGTGAGTAAGAGATACTGTTGACGTTGGTCGTGGAGGAAGTCGGTGAGGCCAGCATTCTCAATCAATGAATAGAAATCCTCATAAATCCCGACTTGTCTCAAGAAGTTATCGGAAGGCCATTCACACGGCCGGACCTCTGCGGTACGAGGCATATTATATTTGGGCCTCTGTGCTTCTTCATTTTGTTTTTCCTTCGAGCTTCAGCTTGATGAGCCCCTCAAAAGTCTCTTCATTATTTTCTGAAATATTCTGAAATTTTTAGTAACTTCAAACAAAAGTGAACCAAGCTCAACAAAATTGATAGTAACTACTCCTACAAGTGCCTAGAGTCTATATCATGCATTAGAACTACTTGGAACCATATAAATTTGACATGCAAGCTCAAGAACATGGTGACCTATGCATCACAAATTTGCAAAGAATAAAGCACTAGAACAAAAACTAATTGGACCAATGGAGGAGTCACATACCAAGGAACAATCTCCCCAAGCAGTTTTGTGAGAGGTGCTTTGAGCAAGGAGATCGAAAATCACAGCAAAGTGAGCTAGAACTTGTGCTTGAGCTGGTCATTCGTGTTTGTGGGAGGAAGAAGAAGAGGGTGGGTGCAGGAATAAGTGGAGGAGGGCCACCGTGGGCCCACGAGGCAGGGGCACGCCCTGGGGGTAGGGCGCGCCCTCCACCCTCGTGGCCAGGTGGCAGCTTCCCCCGCGGTGCTTTCAGTACCATAAATCCTCAAATATTCCCGAAAAAATCATATTAAATTGGCATGGCATTTGGAGGACTTTTATTTTTGGGGTATTTTTATAATGCACGGATAAATCATGAAACAGACAGAAAAATAGTATTTTTACTTTATTTCAACCAAATAACAGAAAGTATAAATAAGGTACAGAAGGTTGTGCCTTCTAGTTTTATCCATCTCATGCTCATCAAAAGGAATCCACTAACAAGGTTGATCAGGTCTTGTTAACAAACTCATTCTGAATAACATGAAACCGGAGAAATTTCGAATAACACTATGTAACCTCAACGGGGATATGCACATCCCCAATAATAAGAATATCATATTTCTTCTTGGCAGTAGGAAGAGGAAATTCAAAACCTCCAATAATAATCGATGGAATTTTTCCAATAGAGTTGATACTAAAACCTTGAGGTTGTTTCCTCGGAAAGTGTACCGTATGCTCATTACCATTAACATGAAAAGTGACATTGCCTTTATTGCAATCAATAACAGCCCCTGCAGTATTCAGAAAAGGTCTTCCAAGAATAATAGACATACTATCGTCCTCAGGAATATCAAGAATAACAAAGTCTGTTAAAATAGTAACGTTTGCAACAACAACGGGCACATCCTCACAAATACCGACAGGTATAGCAGTTGATTTTTCAGCCATTTGCAAAGATATTTCAGTAGGTGTCAACTTATTCAAGTCAAGTCTACGATATAAAGAGAGAGGCATAACACTAACACCGGCTCCAAGATCACATAAAGCAGTTTTAACATAGTTTCTTTTAATGGAGCATGGTATAGTAGGTACTCCTGGATCTCCAAGTTTCTTTGGTATTCCACCCTTAAAAGCGTAATTAGCAAGCATGGTGGAAATTTCAGCTTCCGGTATCTTTCTTTTATTTGTAACAATATCTTTCATATACTTAGCATAAGGATTCATTTTGAGCATATCAGTTAATCGCATACGCAAAAAGATAGGTCTAATCATTTCAGCAAAGCGCTCAAAATCCTCGTCATCCTTTTTCTTGGATGGTTTGGGAGGAAAAGGCATGGGTTTCTGAACCCATGGTTCTGTTTCTTTACCATGTTTCCTAGCAACAAAGTCTCTCTTATCATAATGTTGATTCTTTGATTGTGGGTTATCAAGATCAACAGCAGGTTCAATTTCTACATCATTATCATTACCAGGCTGAGTATCATCATGAACATCATCATTAACATTTTCATCAGGTTCATGTTCATTACCAGATTGTGTTTCAGCATCAGACATAAATATATCATTTGGATTCTCAGATGGTTCAGCAATAGGTTCACTAGAAGTTTGCAAAGTCCTATCATTTTTCCTTTTCTTCCTTTTAGAAGAACTAGGTGCATCAATATTATTTCTCTGAGAATCTTGCTCAATTCTCTTAGGGTGGCCTTCAGGATACAAATGTTCCTGAGTCATTCTACCAGTTCTAGTAGCCACTCTAACAGCATAATCATTTTTCTTACTATTTAATTCATTGAGCAAATCATTTTGAGCCTTAAGTACTTGTTCTACTTGAGTGGTAACCATAGAAGCATGTTTGCTAACAAGTTTAAGTTCACCTTTAATATTAGCCATATAGTCACCCAAGTGTTTAATCATATAATTATTTTGTTTTAATTGTCTACCAAAATAAGCATTGAAATTTTCTTGTTTGACAATGAAATTATCAAACTCATCAAAGCATTGACTAGGAGACTTATAGTGAGGAATATCACCTTTATCAAATCTATAGAGATAATTTACCTTTACTACCTGTGTCGGGTTATCAAGATCGGGAGGTTCTTCAATAGGTAATGGATCAAGATCATATGTTTCTTCAACAGACGGTAAATTAAGACCATGTATTTCTTCAATAGGAGGTAAATTCTTAACATCTTCAGCCTTAATACCTTTTTCTTTCATAGATTTCTTTGCCTCTTGCATATCTTCGGGGCTGAGAAATAGAACACCTCTCTTCTTCGGAGTTGGTTTACGAATAGGCTCAGTAATTGGAGCAGGAGCTGGCCTAGGAAGTGCCCAATTATTTTCATTTGTCAACATATTATTCAATAGAATTTCAGTTTCATCCGGTGTTCTTTCCCTGAAAAGAGAACCAGCACAACTATCCACGTAATCTCTGGAAGCATCGGTTAGTCCATTATAAAAGATATCAAGTATTTCATTATTCTGAAGAGGATGTAACATCCCAAATTTTCAATTTGGAATGTTATACATTAGATCATCATTGCATATCATATTTATTTGCTTTTGTTTTTTATCCTAGAAATTCTACGCAACTCAAGGACCCACGGAGAGAGTTGGGATTTCGTTATTTTCATATTTGAGTTTTCTCAAATTTTGAGAACTAGATGAATATCCCGCGCGTTGCTGCGGGAAATCTACTGGACTACTAAATGCTAAACGGCTTGAATTCAAAAATCATTATTATTTTATTTTTTGTGGTTGTCAGCAAGAAATTTACATGCAGTTAAGTTCACACCAAATAGGACACACTATGCAGTTGCTATTTAAGAGATGGGTCATGTTGCCATATAGCATCGAACATCGGTTCCTATATACATGAACACTAAAGAAGATTTCATAAACATGAGTATTAGTCAGATGTGAATGTCGGAGGGGTGAAGATTGGTGTAAGTCAGGATTGGAGTTTGCATTCGGTAGATATTGCAAAACTACAGATACAGCAAGCAAATGAGATTACGTTTCAGCAATGGGCCAGCTCCTTAATCTTGCTTCAAAAAGAATTATTGCAAGCATGCACATACATAAACCAAAAGAAGCTACTAATTCGAGCTTGTGAGCTTGTGTTTGAAAAATACTACTACTACATAAACATATTCTTGTGACATCATTAGTGATCACAGATGATAATTTTAAGCTACAGCCATTTCACAACGACAACAGCGTCAGGTTCCGGGTGAGGTCGTCGTAGTACCTGCATGGAGCCAAGCAAGTCCCATTGGTAGGCACGTCTTGGGCGTCGGATGGCGACTTGGCGAGTACTGGTTCTACTTGAGAGCGTCGCCTCCTCGCTGAAAATAAGGAGCATCTCCCACAACAGTGCAGGGCTGGAGGCAGCAGGTTCAGAGAGTAGGCTGCTAGCGGCCTGTGCGTGATCGACGATGGTGTTTTAAGGTGAAACTCCTGTTTGCTGGGTAATGGAGGTCGGCGATGAATTCTGACGTTACATGTGGATTTGTGGTTGTCGTTTTCATGGCAATGAATGGTGTGCGTGTGCGGCGACGTTATGATTGGCCATAGGGAAGATGAAGCTAAAGGCTGGTCATAATGGGAGTAACATAGCAAGTAACATAACACATCCCAAGAAAAGTTTGCTTACATGACATGTATTTAATAAGGAGAGAGATGGTTGGAGTAACATAATATGTTACTGTAACATAACACATCCCAAAGTAAAATGAGTCTATATCTTAATAAATGATGGCTTGCATGATACCACATAATGCATTTTACTCCCCACTATGAAGGTGGTACTCCCTCCGTTTCTTTTTACTTTGCATATAAGATTTGGTCAAAGTCAAACTACACAAAGTTTGACCAAATTTATATAAAAAAATATGAACATCTACAATACTAAAACTATATAGTATAAAAATACGTTTCATGATGCATCTGATAATATTGATTTCATATTGTGAATGTTTATATTTTTTAATATAATGTTAGTCAAATTCTACAAAGCTTGACTTTGACCAAACCTTATATGCGGACTAAAAAAACGGAGGGAGTAACATAGAGTAGTAACATATGCATGTTACTAGTCTAAGTTACTCCCCACTATGACTAGCCTAAGCGATCCAGTGTGATTGCATGGCTAACACCGGGATATAATAAGCCGCCTACATGCCGCATTAGATAGTGGGCTAGCACAAATGGAGAAGGTAGTTATGCCACGGCAAATTAACGACCCACTGAACCGGGAAGCCCACTTGCAAAAATGGCCCCGTTGTTGGCACACTCATGGAATACACCGTTTTTTTTCTTTTTGAGCGTACCGTGAGAAGGACACAGCATGAAACCATGCGGGCGATAACGGCAGGATCGGTGGTGACGTGGCAGCAGAAGAAGGGAGAGAAAATTAGTGCTAAATGCTGATGTGGCATAAAGGTGATGTGAATAGTGTGCATCTTGAAAGAATTAGTAGTAGTGGGGAGCAACTTCTTAAGAATGTAAGATAGGGTCATTTAATTTTAATTATTTTATCTTCAATTATTTCTATTATATAAATATGAGAGGGAATAAAATGACTTTCCCAAAATAAAGAATATTGAGGATTTAATAATAAAATCAAATAAGATTTTATTTCGGAGTCCTTCGATATTTTTTTAATTTAGGAAAATGTGCGTTTTTCAAAATTTCATTTAGGCCCCAAATAAATGTTCATCTTATCCAGCTTGATTTTAGAAGTCGGGGAAAATTTATTTTGGGATTTTTGGAGTCAGTTTAGTATTTCTTTTGTTTGTTTTTCTGCTCAAAAATTATTTCAAAAAACGCGGAACGACTACGGGCCGTGTTCGGCCTGGACTCTGTCCGGCCGGGCCTTTAAATAGCGCCGACCCCGCACCAAACCCTAACCCTAGCCACGCCCAGACCCAGCCGCCGCCGCCGCCGCCGGACCCCGCCGCCGCCGACGAGGTTAACCCTCCGCCAGCTGCCGGTTTTTCCTAGAAAACCGTTCGGTTTTCCGCCCGTTTTCGTTCGGTTTTTTTTTGTTTTCGTTTTTTTATTAGATCGGTTTTTTTCGGTTTAGGTTAATTAGCGAGCGTTCGCTCGATCGTTCGTTTTAACGAACGCGTTCGTCGTTTAGATCCAGATAACGAACGTTCGTTCGTTAATCTGTTCGTCAGTTTTTCTTTTTCTCGGATTTTCCGCGTTTATATCTGATCGCGGTTTTTGATCCGATTTTCGTTTTAGTATAACTTTTCGCTCATTTATTGGAATCAGGCGATTCAAGCGCCTGGAGTTTCGTCTCGAAACCCTCTTTACGTTTAACCAACTCAAACAAGTTTTTGCTTCTGTAAAATTTGACTTAGGTCTAGATTAGTAAATGAAGTTTGTTTCTTTCGCCGTTTGACTTTCGTTGCTTCGTTTGATTTGATTCTTTTTGCAAACCGGAGTTCTTAAGTTGAACTTTTTGGTTAGATTTCTTTTTTGAGTTTTACCTGTGCATTAGATGAGTACTTATTGTATGCTTGTTTGTTTGTCTACGATAGAGTACCCGAAGTGCGCCGCCTGTTACTTCGAATCTCTAGGTTTCGTGGATCATCAGCAAGGCAAGTAACACTTTGATCATACATCTTACTACCCAGTTTTATTGCATTAGATCAATCCTCAAACATTGCATGATTAGGATCTAATTAAACTGTGGGATGGGAAGTAGTTGAGGTAGTACATATTACCTGTTTTATTATCAAACCTTTGGGAGTTACTTCTGCGTTTGCTTATCATGCCATGCTATGCTAGTAGACGTGGATTGGGTGAGTGTATCCATGACAGACGTGACATTGTTAATTTAATGGTTTATTTAAGGTGGCAACTTAAACACACATCTGGGTGGATTGAGGTACCTGGGTATTCCAGGATTGCATGTGTTTTTCTTTATGGACTGCCACCCAGGCTCAAAGGGATCATGAGATTATTCATACTAGAAACTTCCATGTGCAGCCACAAGCTACTATGGGCTCTAGCATAGTTGATTAAGTCGTGCGAACTCTTACAGAGGTAGACTAGCAGATGTAGGGGATGTAGGTGGTACGGTCTACCCGGTCGTAAGGTGCTAGCGCTTCTGAAAGACTATGTCTCGGTCATCCGTTTCTCAAACATCATGTAGTGCGAGAATCCCAACGGAGGAGATCGAGTCTTGTGGGTAAAAGTGCGCAAACCTCTGTAGAGTGTATAAACTAATCATGGTTAGCCGTGTCCCCGGTTATGGACGTCTTGAGTATCTAGTACTTGGATTATCATGTGAATCTCATCATGTTACTTTAATTAACTTTGTTGGGTTTTAATGATGATGCTTAATTGGGATTGAGAGGGTGTCTACACTCTCAATGTTTAACAACCACCATGATAGTTAAATAAATTTATTCATTTGTAGTAGGAAAAAATTGGCTTTACGCAAAAAAAACTGTAACCATATAGCTTTCCACCATCCATATATGCATGTAGTATAGCTTATTTCTTCCATTACTCTCTATGTGTTACATTGACAGCATATTCCATGTGCTGACCCGTTTTCGGGCTGCAACGTTCATGGTGCAGACTTTTCAGACGACGAGTAAGGTGCCTTTAGGTCGTGGTTCTATACTCAGTGATGCTGTTGGAGTTGATGGACTTGTTTATCTTCCAAGCCTTCCGCTGTTATCGTTGTTAGATGGCCTTAAGCCATATTTATTGTAATAAGTTCTCTTTTGAGACATTCGATGTAATAAGTGTGTGATTGCTACTCTGTTAGAAATCCTTCAAGTATTGTGCGTGTCAGCATTACTGATCCAGGGATGACACTGATGCACAGAGATCAGACTGTTTGAGGTCTGGTCGCTACAAGATGGTATCAGAGCACACGCTGACTGTAGGACACGACCACTAAGCTAAAGCCCTAGATCACAACTCTCTTCTCATTTCTGACTCCTCATCTTTTCTACTCTTTTAGGATGGCGGATGCAAGGAACAAGTTCACACAACCGGATGAAGATACACCCTTTGGACGCCACCTGAAGGAAGTCACTAAGTACCTGGACATCGGAGTACCAAGCTTCATCGGGACCTACAACGCCACTTTACCCGAGGAGGAGCGCTGGATGATTCAAGTTCAAGTTCCAGGAAGGACGTTCGCACCAGTCACTGAGCCCATAGAGTTTACCTTTGATGCACCAACCTGGAGCCTAGGAAAGAGCATGGCAGCCCACATCACCATGGGACGCATTGGAGAAGTTTACCGCAATGATCTCAAGGATACTATCTACCAGATTTTTGGGCGCTAAGATGAGCATTGGGAGATGATCAGCACCAGGAAGGACCGATCAGTTGCAGCTTTCATCCAGGAGTTAAACCAGCACATTCGACGCCAGGAGAACCAGATGTGCGCAGGCATGATAGATCTAAAGAAGGCAATGACAAGAATCACGGAGCTGGAGGAAGAACTTAAGGCCACACGCGAAGATTATATGGAGGAAATCGAAGTATTAGTAGAGAAGAATGATGACCTGGCCAGGAAGCTAGGAGTCTTCATGGGAGATCCCGCGCCAGGAGGAGGAGATGACGATTCCACTTGCCCGGGGAACTACATCATCATCGACGACACCAACTCGGATCCAGACGACAGCGATGATGACTATGCTGATGAAGTTGGAGCAGATATCATGGAGTCTTCATCGGAGCAGTTTTTCTAGTAGACCACCATAACAGTAGTAGTATTCCACCATGTATAGAGCATAGTCCAAGCACCTTTTTCGATAGTTCTAGACGGATTGTATGCCTTGTTTGATTGAATGGAGTGATTTTGTGTGCATTTGTCTCATGTGCATTGGGTAGTGTTTTCTCTCTAGACCTCAATCTATTCTTAATTCTCAACTTTTCTAAACCCTCAGATGCCTCCGAGACGTGACAATGGATTTGCTTTTCCACCGGAGCTCACTTAGTTGATCCAGCAGCAGAATGCCTTGATGCAGTTGCTAGTCCAGAATCAGAATCAGGGGAACAACAACAACAACAACCCACCACCACCTGTGGATCACTTAACCCGTTTTCTTAGGCTGAATCCGCCGGTGTTCTCCAGTAGCACCGAGTCGATTGTTGTAGATGATTGCGTCCGTAAGACAGGAAGGGAATTGACCACAGCAGGATGCACAGATGCGGAAAAGGTGAAATTTGCCGCACATCAGCTTGAAGGACCCGCAGCATCATGGTGGGAGAATTTCACAGCCACTTACCCTGTAGACACTGTCACATGGGATCAATTTCAGCAGGCTTTCCATACATCCCATGTTTCAGCAGGAGCTATGGCCATGAAGAAGCGTGAGTTTCGCAACTTGCGCCAAGGAGGACACACAGTTGGCCAGTATGTGGATGATTTTAGTAAGCTAGCACGTTATGCTCCACATGACGTTGCTACGGATGCAACTAAGCAGGAGAAGTTTCTGGAAGGACTGAATGATGAGCTGAGCATGCAGTTGATGGTAGCAAGCTTCAACAACTACCAGGAGTTAGTAGATCGTGCTCTTATGCTTGAAGGGAAGCAGCAGCAGATTGAAAACCGCAAGAGGAAGTATGGACAAGGGAAGTACAATTCTGGAGCTCAGCAGAATCCGCGTTTCACCCCAAAAACCGAGAGGACCTTTTCAGCATACCCATGGAGGAGGTAGCTCGCACAGTCATAATGGCCCCAAGAATGGTAATATGAATGGAGAAAGCAACAGCCAGAACCGTACCAACCCATCAACCCCAGCCAAGAGAGACCTGAGCCAAGTCACTTGCTTCAAGTGCCAGAAGACCGGGCATTACGCCAACGAATGTCCTGAATCCCAGAATGGAAATGGCAATGGAAGCTCTGGGAAGAAGCCGAACCCTTTCAACAGGGGACAGGTGAACCACGTTAACGTGGAGGAGGTTGAAGCTCAGCCTGATGCAGTAATAGGTAAGTTTTTGGTTAAGTCATTTACTGCACTCGTTCTTTTTGATACTGGTGCATCACATTCATACATCTCAAGGGGATTTGTGGATAAGTATAAACTGCCAACCCAAGCCCTTAGGTCACCCATGTTAGTAACCTCGCCTGGAGCAGAGTATATGGCTAGTCTATGGTGTGATCGGTTACCATTAAGGATTGGTAACTATGTGTTTCCCTCGGACCTAATAGTATTGGAATCTCGAGGATTGGATGTGATATTAGGCATGGATTGGTTATCAAAGTATGAAGGGAACATTGAATGCGCCAGTAAGTCAATTTAGCTTACGACGCCAGAGGGAAGAAGGATCAAGTATGTATCCCAGCATGTGCCAAAGAGGACTCAAGTAAATTCCTTATCAGGAATTGTGCAGGAGGAAGTACCCGTGGTAAAGGATTCCATGACGTATTTCTAGAGGAGTTGCCAGGCATGCCACCGGATAGAGATATTGAGTTTTTGATTGAGCTTTTGCCAGGCACAGGGCCAATATCGAAGAGACCATACAGGATGCCCGCAAAAGATTTGGAAGATATTAAGAAGCAGATTAAGGAGTTACTGGATAAAGGTTATATTCGCCCAAGTTCTTCGCCTTGGGGATCGCCAGTACTTCTAGTGGAGAAGAAGGATGGATCGTTAAGGATGGTTGTTTATTATCGTGGATTGAATGAAGTAACAATCAAGAACAAGTACCCACTACCGATGATCAATGATCTGTTTGATTGATTGCAAGGAGCTAAGGTATTTTCCAAGATCGATCTGCGATCGGGGCACCATCAGTTGAAGATTCAAGAACAGGATATACCTAAGACAGCTTTTACCACAAGGTATGGGTTGTATGAGTATACCGTTATGTAATTTGGTCTGGCTAATGCACCTGCCTATTTTATGAACATGATGAACAAGGTGTTTATGGAGTTTTTGGACAAGTTCGTCATAGTGTTCATTGATGATATTCTGGTTTACTCAAAGAATGAAGAGGAACATAAGGAGCATTTGCGATTGGTACTTCAGAAGCTCAGAGAACACTAGTTATATGCCAAGTTCAGCAAATGCGAGTTTTGGTTGAAGGAAGTAGGATTCCTCGGACACGTTATATCCGGAGAAGGAATAGCATTTGATCCCACCAAGGTTGTAACTGTGACGAATTGGGAAGCCCCAATAGTAGTTGGAGAGATCCGGAGTTTTCTTGGACTCGCAGGATACTACCAGAGATTCATTGAGAATTTCTCAAAGATTGTGAAGCCTATGACGGAGTTGTTGAAGAAGGATTCCAAATTCAAATGGACTGAGGAATGTGAGGCCAGTTTCTAGGAGTTGAAGAAATGTTTGGTTACCTCACCAGTATTGATTCTGCCAGATCAAAACAAGGATTATGAGGTATACTGCGACGCTTCACGTCGAGAACTTGGAGCCGTGCTTATGCAGGAGGGAAGAGTTGTTTCGTATGCTTCACGACAGCTGAAACCTCATGAGTTGAATTATGCTATGCATGATTTGGAGTTAGCAGCCGTAGTGCATGCATTAAAGACTTGGAGACATTTTCTCATTGGAAATCATTGTGAAGTGTACACAGATCACAAGAGCTTGAAGTATATTTTCATGCAAAAGGAGCTAAACCTCAGGCAAAGGAGATGGTTGGAGCTCATCAAGGATTATGATATGAGATTGCATTATCATCCCGGAAAGGCTAACGTAGTAGCTGATGCACTGAGCCGTAAGAGCCATGTCAATACACTAATGACCGGAGATTTACCAAAGGAGTTAGCCGAGGATCTTCGTGAGCTATGTTTGGAGATAGTTCCGAAAGGCTATGTAGCAGCATTGGAGATTCAGTCAAATTTGATGGATAAGATCAGAGAAGCTCAGAAGACTGATAAGGAGATTGCCCCTATAAAGGAGAAAATGAGCAAGGGAAAGGCTAAGGGATTTCGTGAGGATGAGCATGATACCCTATGGTTTGAAGACCGTGTTTATGTGCCAAATGACCCAGAGATCAGGAAGTTAATTCTGCAAGAGGCTCATGATTCACCATATTCGATTCACCCAGAAAATACCAAGATGTATTTGGATTTGAAGGATACTTTCTGGTGGACCGGAATGAAGAAAGATATTGCGGAGTATGTAGCAGTTTGTGATGTATGTCAAAGAGTAAAGGCAGAGCATCAGAAGCCAGCATGATTGCTACATCCATTGCCGATACTCGAATGGAAGTGGGATAAGCTAGGCATGGATTTTATCACGGGATTACCCAGGACCCGTTCAGGATATGACTCGATTTGGGTTGTAGTCGATCGATTGATGAAGTTAGCTCATTTCATCCCAGTGCTAAGTTGGCAAAGATATACATGACCAGGATAGTATGTCTGCATGGAGTTCCGAGGAGTATCGTATGAGATAGAGCAACCCAGTTTACCTCGAAGTTCTGGAATCAGTTGCACGAAACTTTGGGTACCAGGCTAGAGTTCAGCACCGCTTTTCATCCACAGACAGATGGACAGACCGAGAGAGTCAATCAGATTTTGGAGGATATGCTGGGAGCTTGTGTGCTAGATTACGGATCTAGTTGGGACGACAATTTGCCATATGTAGAGTTCTCTTACAACAACAGCTATCAATCCAGTTTGAAGATGGCCCCTTTCGAAGCCTTGTACGAAAGCAGGTGCAGGACCCCGTTGTCGTGGGATGAAGTTGGAGACCGCCAGTTGTTTGGACCGGATTTGATTAAAGAGTCTGAACAGAAGGTGAAGTTGATTCGCGATAGGCTCAAGGTAGCCCAGTCCAGGCAGAAGAGCTATGCTGATTCTAAACGCAAGGAGACAGTTTACGAAGTCGGAGACCGAGTTTATCTTCGAGTATCTCCACTTCGGGGAGTTAAGCGCTTTGGAGTTAAGGGAAAGTTAGCGCCACGTTTTGTAGGACCATATCGAGTTTTGGAGCGTATGGGAGAAGTGGCCTACCAGTTGGAATTGCCCGAAGGATTGTCAGGAGTTCACGATGTGTTCCATGTTTCCCAGTTAAAGAAGTGCCATGCGGAGATGGTTGATATACCACTGAGAGATACAGTGCCGTTGGAAGCAATTCAGTTGGACAGTGATTTGACCTATGAAGAGAAACCAGTTAAGATTCTTGAGTATGCCAGCCGAGTCACCCGCAACAAGGTTATTAATTTTTGCAAAGTTCAGTGGATCCACCACACCGAGGATGAAGCCACCTGGGAGCGAGAGGAGGATTTGTTGAAAGACCACCCTCGCCTATTTTCTAGCCAACCCGAATCTCGAGGGCGAGATTCATCTTAAGGGGGGTAGGTTTGTAACATCCCAAATTTTCAATTTGGAATGTTATACATTAGATCATCATTGCATATCATATTTTATTTGCTTTTGTTTTTTATCCTAGAAATTCTACGCAACTCAAGGACCCACGGAGAGAGTTGGGGATTTCGTTATTTTCATATTTGAGTTTTCTCAAATTTTGAGAATAGGATCATTTGATTTAAATTATTTTATCTTCAATTATTTCTTATATATAAATATGAGAGAGGGAATAAAATGACTTTCCCAAAATAAAGAAATATTGAGGATTTAATAATAAAATCAAATAAGATTTTATTTCAGAGTTTTTCGATATTTTTTTATTTAGGAAAAATGTGCGTTTTTCAAAATTGCACTTAGGCCCCAAATAAATGTTCATCTTGTCTGCCTTGATTTTAGAAGTCAGGGAAAATTTATTTCGGGATTTTTGGAGTCCGTTTAGTATTTTTTTTGTTCGTTTTTCTGCTCGGAAATTATTATTATTTTAAAACGCGAACCGACTACGGGCCGTGTTCGGCCTGGACTCTGTCCGGCCGGGCCTTTAAATAGCGCCGACCCCGAGCCCCAAGCCCACCCCACGCCAAACCCTAACCCTAGCCGTGCCCAGCCCCAGCCACCGCCGCTGCCGGACGCCGTCGCGCCGCCGCCCCGCGCCGCCGACGAGGTTAACCCGCTGCCCGCTGCCTGTTTTTCCTAGAAAACCGTTCGGTTTTCCGCCGGTTTTCGTTCGGTTTTTTGTTTTCGTTTTTTATTAGATCGGTTTTTTCGGTTTAGGTTAATTAGCGAGCGTTCGCTCGATTGTTCATTTTAACGAACGCGTTCATCATTTAGATCCAGATAACGAATAATCGTTCGTTAATCTATTCGTCAGTTTTTCTTTTTCTTGGATTTTCCGCGTTTATATCTGATCGTGATTTCTGATCCGATTTTCGTTTTAGTATAACTTTTCGCTCGTTTATCGGAATCAGGCGATTCAAGCGCCTGGAAGTTTTGTCTCGAAACCCTCTTTCCGTTTAACCAACTCAAACAAGTTTTTACTTCTGTAAAATTTGACTTAGGTCTAGATTAGTAAATGAAGTTTGTTTCTTTCGCCATTTGACTTTCGTTGCTTCGTTTGATTTGATTCTTTTTGCAAACCGGAGTTCTTAAGTTGAACTTTCTGGTTAGATTTCTTATTTGAGTTTTACCTGTGCATTAGATGAGTACTTATTGTATGCTTGTTTGTTTGTCTGCGATAGAGTACCCAGAGTGCACCGCCTGTTACTTTGAATCTCTAGGTTTGCGGATCATCAGCAAGGCAAGTAACACTTTGACCATATCTCTTACTACCCAGTTTTATTGCATTAGATCAATCCTCAAACTTTGCATGATTAGGATCTAATTAAACTATGGGATGGGAAGTAGTTGAGGTAGTACCTATTACCTGTTTTATTATCAAACCTTTGGGAGTTACTTCTGCATTGGCTTATCATGCCATGCTATGCTAGTAGACGTGGATTGGGTGAGTGTATCCATGACAGATGTGAGATTGTTAATTTAATGGTTTATTTAAGGTGGCAACTTAAACACACATCTGGGTGGATTGAGGTACCTGGGTATTCCAGGATTGCCTGTGTTTTTCTTTATGGACCGCCACCCAGGCTCAAAGGGATCATGAGATTATTCATACTAGAAACTTCCGTCTGCAGCCACAAGCTACTATGGGCTCTAGCATAGTTGATTAAGTCATGCGAACTCTTACAGTGGTAGACTAGCAGATGTAGGGGATGTAGGTGGTACGGTCTACCCGATTGTAAGGTGCTAGCGCTTCTGAAAGACTATGTCTCGGTCATCCGTTTCTCAAACATCATGTAGTGCGAGAATCCCAACAGAGGAGATTGAGTCTTGTGGGTAAAAGTGTGCAAACCTCTGCAGAGTGTATAAACTAATCATGGTTAGCCGTGTCCCCGGTTATGGACATCTTGAGTATCTAGTACTTGGATTATCATGTGAAACTCATCATGTTACTTTAATTAACTTTGTTGGGTTTTAATGATGATGCTTAATTGGGATTGAGAGGGTGTCTACACTCTCAATGTTTAACAACCACCATGATAGTTAAATAAATTTGTTCCTTTGTAGTAGGGAAAAATTGGCTTTACGCAAAAAAAACTGTAACCATAGAGCTTTCCACCAGCCATATATGCATGTAGTATAGCTTATTTCTTCCATTACTCTCTATGTGTTACATTGCCAGCATATTCCATGTGTTGACCCGTTTTCGAGCTGCAACGTTCATGTTGCAGACTTTTCAGACGACGAGTAAGGTGCCTTTAGGTCGTGGTTCTATACTCAGTGATGCTGTTGAAGTAGATGGACTCGCTTATCTTCCAAGCCTTCCGCTGTTATCGTTGTTAGATGGCCTTAAGCCATATTTATTGTAGTAAGTTCTCTTTTAAGGCTTTCGATCTAATAAGTGTGTGATTGCTACTCTGTTATAAATCCTTCAAGTACTGTGCGTGTCAGCATTACTGATCCAGGGATGATACTGATGCACAGAGATCATACTGTTTGAGGTCTGGTCGCTACAGAGGATGATCAGGCAAAGCATTAAGTAACTTGAGAAGCCTCCCCCAAGCTTGTGGAAGACTCTCTTCTTCAATTTGCACAAAGTTGTATATTTCCTTTAAAGCAGCTTGTTTCTTATGAGCAGGGAAATATTTAGCAGAGAAGTAATAAATCATATCCTGGGGACTACGCACACAACTAGGATCAAGAGAATTAAACCATATCTTAGCATCACCCTTTAATGAGAATGGAAATATTTTTATAAAAGTAGCGTGATCTCTCATCATTAGTAAACAGGGTGGCTATATCATTTAATTTAGTAAGATGTGGGACAACAGTTTCAGATTCATAGCCATGAAAAGGATCAGATTCAACTAAAGTAATTATATCAGGATCAACAGAGAATTCATAATCCTTATCGGCAACACAAATAGGTGAAGTAGCAATAGCAGGGTCAGGTTTCATTCTATCTCTAAGAGATTGCTTATTCCATTCAGCTAATAACCTCTTGAGTTCATATCTATCTTTGCAAGCTAGAATAGCGGCAGAAGATTCCATATCAAAAACATAACCTTCAGGAATAACAGGCCTATCTTCATCGTCACTTTCATCAACAGTATCAGTTTCAATAATTTCTTTCTCTCTAGCCCTAGCAATTTGTTCATCAAGAAATTCACCAAGTGGCACAGAAATATCAAGCATAGAAGTAGTTTCATAACAAGTAGCATGCATAGCAGAAGTGGCATCATCAACATGCGACATATCAGAACGATTAACAGAAGCAGGTTTAGGTGTCGCAAGCTTACTCATAACAGAAGGTGAATCGAGTGCAGAGCTAGATGGCAGTTCCTTACCTCCCCTCGTAGTTGAGGGATAAATTGTTGTCTTAGCGTCTTTCAAGTTCTTCATAGTGACCAGCAGATATAAATCCCAAGTGACTCAAAGAACAGAGCTATGCTCCCCGGCAACGGCGCCAGAAATTAGTCTTGATAACCCACAAGTGTAGGGGATCGCAACAGCTTTCGAGGGTAGAGTATTCAACCCAAATTTATTGATTCGACACAAGGGGAGCCAAAGAATATTCTCAAGTATTAGCAGCTGAGTTGTCAATTCAACCACACCTGGATAACTTAATATCTGCAGCAAAGTATTTAGTAGCAAGGTAATATGATAGTAGTGGTAACGATAACAAAAGTAAAGAAAGCAAAAGTAATATTTTTGGTGTTTTGTAGTGATTGTAACAGTAGCAACGGGAAAGTAAATAAGCGTAAACCAGTAGATGGAAAGCTCGTAGGCATTGGACCGATGATGGGTAATTATGCCGGATGCGGTTCATCATGTAACAGTCATAACATAGGGTGACACAGAACTAGCTCCAATTCATCAATGTAATGTAGGCATGTATTCCGAATATAGTCATACGTGCTTATGGAAAAGAACTTGCATGATATCTTTTGTCCTACCCTCCCGTGGCAGCGGGGTCCTAATGGAAACTAAGGGATATTAAGGCCTCCTTTTAATAGAGAACCGGAACAAAGCATTAGCACATAGTGAATACATGAACTCCTCAAACTATGGTCATCGCCGGGAGTGGTCCCGATTATTGTCACTTCGGGGTTGCCGGATCATAACACATAGTAGGTGACTATAGACTTGCAAGATAGGATCAAGAACTCACATATATTCATGAAAACATAATAGGTTCAGATCTGAAATCATGGCACTCGGGCCCTAGTGACAAGCATTAAGCATAGCAAAGTCATAGCAACATCAATCTCAGAACATAATGGATACCAGGGATCAAACCCTAACAAAACTAACTCGATTACATGATAGATCTCATCCAACCCATCACCGTCCAGCAAGCCTACGATGGAATTACTCACGCACGGCGGTGACCATCATGAAATTGGTGATGGAGGATGGTTGATGATGATGATGGCGACGAATCCCCCTCTCCGGAGCCCCGAACGGACTCCAGATCAGCCCTCCCGAGAGGTTTTAGGGCTTGGCGGCGGCTCCGTATCGTAAAACGTGATGATTTCTTCTCCTTTATTTTTTTCTCCCCGAAAGCAAATATATAGAGTTGGAGTTGGCGTCGGAGGATCTGCAGGGGGCCCACGAGGTAGGGGGGCGCGCCCTGGGGGGCAGCCCCCACACTCGTGGACAGGGTGTGGGCCCCCTGGTCTTCATCTTTGGCAAGGATTTTTTATTATTTTGAACTAGATGTTCCGTGAAGTTTCAGGTCATTTCGAGAACTTTTGTTTTCTGCACATAAAACAACATCATGGCAATTCTGCTGAAAACAGCGTATTTCCAGGTTAGTTCCATTCAAATCATGCAAGTTAGAGTCCAAAACAAGGGCAAAAGTGTTTGGAAAAGTAGATACAATGGAGACGTATCAGGCCCCCCTCCCTGAGGTCTCACCGGATCCTGTACTAGCCAGGATGCTGGAGCTTGCGCCTCATCAAGTGCCCTCAGGGGAAGATAAAGGGAGGAATAAAGAGGCTGAAAGTGGACCCCACTCACTGTTCATCCAAATCGGGGGAGTTAGCGCCTCCGCGAAGGAGGATATCCGGGGAGAAGAATCTGAAATTCCCTCTCCCCAAGGAAGGAAGAGGACCGCCTCTGAAGACCCGGAAACAATGGTTTTCAAACGGGGGAAGAAATCTTCGCCAGAGGGTCCTGCCCAGGGGGGTACCCTTGCCGCACAGTGCCCGCAAGGGGTTCATCCCTCCATCGAGCTGTAAGTAAAAATAGACTTAATAGTAAAAATATCCTGCTTTACCTGTGAGGAAAATAACCGAAGCGTTCATCTTGTAGTTGAGATCGTAGCCCTTCTCGACAGAGTTCGTCTTCGGAGGATCTTTTTCCGGAGATGATGGAGAGCGAAACACCTCCCCATGCCATCCCGCCCCATGAGGCGGGCGACCCTGAAGTGTCGTCGCAGAGGGTTTCTCCTGATCCGGCAAGGCCAGAGGGTAATCCTTCGGCCGCCCGAAGTCCTCAGTATTCGGCTCCTGAAGAGAGCAACTAGAAGAGTCCGGCACCGTCCGGTGTGCGATCGGACGCACTAAAGGATCTGCTAGAGCAAGCGGCTATCTCGGAAGTGCATCGTACGCTAATGGGTACGGTGATTGAGAGGATTTTATCCGCTGAAAGCAGGTTGCATGAAGCTTTTATGAGTCTGCTGAAAGGCTTTGAGGTACGTGAAATAGTGTATGTTTTTTACCGTACCGCACACGTTAGGTGTGCCCTGTGCAGATAGTAGCCCCTGAGACTCTGGTTGCCATCGAGAACGGCGGCAGACATAGGGTCATATTCCCAGGTAATAATCCGGCCACCTTCATATGCAGGTGGCGGAAGGTCCGGTGGCTAGCCGGACTGGTGAGTTTGCCGAGCTGAAGCAGCAACTTGATGCGGCAGATGCCGACATCGTGCTTGTCAACAAGCAGCTTGACGAGGCACAGGGTATGTGATTTCTTCGGTGATGAAGACGTAGTAGGAGGAGCATAATGCCAGTATCTTTAATATGTTTTGACTGCAGATGGAGCTGCGGCCATGGAGACCCTTCGGGGGGAACTTGCCCGAGCCAAAGAACAAACCAAGAATAGTGATGCGGCCGCTCTAAATGCGGCCGAAGAGCTGCGGGCCGAACAGGCTGCCCATTGCCAGAGCAAGGAAAAAATGGCCAAGATGGCCGTTGATTTGAAAGATGATGCCGACCGTTACCAGCTTATTGAAAAGGAAAACCGAGCGAAGGTGACAGACTTGGAGAAGGCCATGGCGGCGGCCAAGGACGCCCGCTCTGCCATTAGAGCGATGAAGGAGGAGCTGCGTCAAGCCAGGGATATCGCGGCTGGGAAGCCCTTTATGCTACGGATGAAGTTCGGGGACCCTAAGTATGCTCCTCTTGATCAGCTGTGGAGTTCTGCGGACGCGTATCTGGATTTAACAGCAAGTGCCGCTGATGCGGCCGAATACTTCAAAGATCAAAAAGATCGTGAAGTGGAAAAGCTGTTCTGGGCACAATTTAATGTTCCAACACGCCCGCTTCCTTTGAATGAGCGGACAGCCGAATGGGCCGAGCTCCACAGGTTGTCTAGGCTTGCTATGAGATCTGTTGTGGATCATCTGTGGCCGGAAGGGCCAAGGCCGAACAGTTATTTTAGTTTGGTGCAACAGTTCCTTGGTGTTGTGTCGCGCATCGATGCTATGAAGAAGTCGGCGTGCATAGAGGGTGCACGGATGGCACTTGCCCGTGTGAAGACATACTGGGCGGACATGGAGGCAACCGCTATTGCAACCCAGGGTTTGTCCGTGGGCCGAGTAGCTGTCGAGCACTACTTTGAAGAAGTCCTTGAAGGAGCTCGTTCAATAGAAGCTCAGTGCTCAAAGAATATTATGTTCTAGTGACATGTATTCCCATTGTAAAAACAATGTTTTATTGAATTATAAAGGCTATGTTTATACTTTTTCCTGAAAGTATTATGATGCCTCCTGTGCGGCCGTTAATGTATATATGTATATAACCTGAAAGTTTGCAGTCGTCGGCTTCAGCCCCCACGCATATAATGCGGGGGTGTTCGCAGAAGACGCGTGTTCACACTTGATCCAACGTCTTGGTCCATTAAGGAGGTGATAGCGCAATGAACTAGGCAATCGGACTATGTTGCTTTAACACTTTCACTTAGCCATAGGAGTTTGACAGTGGAGCTACTATATAGCCCCTGGTGGCTCCACGCTCGTCCGAATACAGGGCACGTACATGCCTGGACGGGAAACGGCCCTTCGTTGATGCGGAGGAATCCCGAAGATTCTGCTAAGTCATCGAGTGGTTGACCAGTCTCGCGCTTTATCATGACAGTCAGTTTTCGGCTTTCTCTACTGAGGTGCTCGTCCGGACAAACCAGGGCACAATCGCAGTAGTTTTCCTGGTGCCACCTTAGCCGATAGAGCGGAACGTAAGGTAGCAAAACACAGGAGCCAGGCAAACCCAACATTTGACCAAAGACATGATTCGGAGCTGATGCATATAAGGCCAAACTCGCGACGCCGAACACTCCCTAAGGTATTCGGTCTTTATAATATATGTCGGGCTGAACAATGCCCTTTGATAATGAACCCCGAGTGTCCAGGTACGTGCAGCATTCTGACATGGCCAAATGCCAATAACGTCAGCATCCCTCTTAGTTGTACTGAGAACCCGGAGGATGTGAACAACAAGAGACAGTAAAAAAGGTTTACGCAGGGTCTTATTCTAAAAAGAAACCTTTGAGCAGGTCCCTGCTGCACGTCTGCGCCTGTGTCTCCGTTGTGCCGTATCATGGACGGGTGTAGCACGATTGTCATCTGTAAAAGAGAGGAACTTTAGTTGAAAGTTGTCGTGCAAAAATATTGGTTAATCTAAATAAACCATTAAAAGCAAGATAAGTAAAGTTGAGCCGAACTAGCACTGTTTAAACGTGGGAAGCCCCTGGTACCATCTATAGGGGTATAACCATCAAACCAATCTCAAGTATATCTAATGATGCGCCGGACTCGTCTAACCGTGTCCGTTGTCTTAACGACCGATCATTTTTCTGGTTGGTGAGGTCGTCTAGTGTTCGGTTGTTAAAGCAGCCGCACGTTCTTCTGTGCATAAGGAACGCTCAATATTTCCATTAACTGTGATTGTGCCGCGCGGGCTAAGAATTTTAAGCTTAAGAGAAGCATAATGCGGTATAGCGTTGAAACGAGCAAAAGCTATTCGTCAGAGTAGTGCTTGATAGCTGCTTCGGAATGGAGCGATGTCGAAGTGTAACTTTTCACTTCGGTAGTTGTCGGGTGAACCGAATACCACTTCTAGTATTAGAGAGCCCGTGGACCGGCCTCTGGGCCTGGTATTACTCCCTTAAAGGTAGTATTACTGTGGCTGATTTTTGTTGGGTCTATCCCCATCTTGCGGACTGTGTCCTGATATATCAGATTTAGACTACTGCCGCCGTCCATAAGGACTCGTGTGAGATGGTATCCGTTTAGTATTGGGTCTAACATCAAGGCAGCCAATCCTTCGTGCCGGATATTTGTCAGGTGATCCCTGCGATCAAAAGTGATCGGGTGGGCCAACCAGGTGTTTGGCTTATGGGTGGCGGGCGCTATGGCTCGTGTGTCTTGGAGTGCATGTTTGCTTCTCCTCTTCGTCACATGGATCATGTTTACTGTTTTGACCTCTGGTGGGAATTTTTTTTGTCCCCCAGTGCTTTGTTGGCGAGGCTCATCCTCGTCTTCACTTGGTGTCTCCCTCCCCTTGTGTTCGGCGTTTAGCTTACCGGCCTGCTTGAAGACCCAGCATTCTCTGTGGGTATGATTTGCAGGTTTATCGGGGGTGCCATGAATTTGACATAGTTTGTCAAGAATCCTGTTTAGGCTGGACGGTCCATCTCTTTTGCCTTTGAAAGGCTTTTTCCACTGACCTGGTCGAGAGCCCCTGAATCCGGCGTTTACCGTCGTGTTATCTGGGATGTTTTCCTTATTCCGGCGCTTGTTTTTACTGCGTCGCTGGTGCTACTGCGGGCTAACCAGCTATCCTCGCCCACGCAAAAGCGGGTCATGAGGCTTGTCAGGGCTGCCATTGTTCTTGGTTTTTCCTGGCCGAGGTGTCTGGCGAGCCATTCGTCTCGGACGCTGTGTTTGAAGGCTTCTAAGGCTTCGGCGTCCGGGCAGTCGACGATTTGATTCTTCTTAGTGAGAAATATGTTCCAAAGCTTTCGGGCTGACTCTCCGGGCTGTTGAACTATATGACTTAAATTGTCTGCATCCGGAGGTCCGACATAAGTCCCTTGAAAATTAGCCCGAAAAGCATCCTCAAGCTCCTCCCAACTTCCAATTGAGTTCTCGGGGAGGCTTTTCAGCCAGTGTCGAGCTGGTCCTTTCAGCTTGAGGGCAGGTACTTGATGGCGTGGAGATCGTCTCCCCGAGCCATATGAATATGGAGGATAAAGTCCTCAATCCAGACTCCGGGGTCTGTGGTTCCGTCGTATGCCTCTATGTTCACTGGTTTGAATCCTTCTGGAAATTCATGGTCCAGCACCTCATCGGTGAAGCATAGGGGGTGTGCGGCGCCCCTGTATTTTGTTGTGTTGGGGCGTTCTGACGGTTGTAGTGTTCGGTTTTGGTTGTGCGCTGAAGCACGTTTCCTTGATCCGTAGATGGATCTGGTTGCACCGGTCTTCTGATGCGAGTCTTCATGTGCGGCGTATGCCGATTTATGTGCGGCCTTGTTAGCCGCTCTACCGCTGCCATGAGGTGGTTGATCCGACCGGTCGGCCGTTCTATTCTTCGGCTGTGTGGGCTCTAAGGCCTCGTCATCAAATTCAGGCAACAGCTTGCGCTTTGGATAGCTCTTCGTGTGGTAACTACTACCATACTTTTCTTCGTTGTCAAGCACTTTGTTCCATCTACTGTTGAGCGTATTCTGCACGGCTTTAAGCCTTTGCTTTTGCTTCTTCAGGCTCCTCACGGTGGCAATAAGCCTTCTACGGAGGTTCTCTTGTTCCAAGTGCCTTTCTGGGATGGTGTGTGCCTCTTCGTCCGGACTATTTTCCTCTTCAGAGGGAGGTTTATGAGCTATATCCTCGGCGTCGTCGTGTCCGGACAGCGGTTCTGTACTACGTTTGCTGTTTGCTGGTTCACTGCTGTTATCGCCGTTTCTGCTGAGGCGGGATTTGGAGCGGCGCCTACGCCAACGCTTTGGTTGCTTCTCGAGGGTGCTATCCCTCGCTGCATCCTCCCGTTCCTCATCATCGTTTTCTTTGGGTGTATCCACCATGTATATGTCGTGTAATGAAGTGGCGGTCCAGTGCCCTGTGGGTAGTGGTTCCTGTTCGTCTCCTGCATCGTCGTCCATGCCACCGATGTCTTTGGAGTCGAAGTCGAGCATGTCGGTTAAATCGTCGATAGTGGCTACTAAGTGGGTGGTGGGTGGGGAGCGAATTTCTTTGTCGTCCGCATCCCATCCTAGCCAGACATAGTTCGGCCAAGGTTATCCTGACAAGAAGAGAGATCTTAATGAGTTTAGCATATCGCCGAAGGGCGAGTGCTGAAATATATCCGCGGAGGTGAACTCCATGATCGGCGCCCAATCAGATTCGATAGGCATAGGCGTTGGCGGCTCGGAGTCCGTGGCCGGAGATGAATCCAGTGGTTCGGCATCACGACTCTCACGTATCCGGCTCTATCGCCGCTGAGAGTATGGCCTCCTTGGCGGGGTCTATCCACCCGTCCTCGGATGGTGCAGTTTGCTCCGGGCTAAAGGCCGGAGTAGTTGCCGGTGTGATCTCCCGAACACCGTCCGACGGCAGAGCTATATCATGCTCGTCATAATCGTGCGGTGCACCTGGCAAGGGCTCGAATTCGTCAAAGATCAAGCCTCCGCAGATATCGGCGGTGTAGTTCAAGTTTCCGAACCTGACCTGGTGGCCAGGGGCGTAGCTCTTGATCTGCTCCAGATGACCAAGCGAGTTGGCCCACAGTGCGAAGCCGCCGAATACAAAGATTTGTCCGGGGAGGAAGACCTCACCCTGGACCACATCGTCACCGATGATCGAAGGAGCCATCAAGCCTTATGGTGACGACATAGTGGAACTCTCAATGAAAGCACCAATGCTGGTGTCAAAACCGGCGGATCTCTGGTAGGGGGTCCCGAACTGTGCGTCTAAGGCGGATGGTAACAGGAGGCGAGGGACACAATGTTTACCCAGGTTCGGACCCTCTCGATTAAGGTAATACCCTACTTCCTGCTTGATTGATCTTGGTGATATGAGTATTACAAGAGTTGATCTACCACTAGATCGTAGAGACTAAACCCTAGAAACTAGCCTATGGTACGATTGTTGTTGTCCTACGGACTAAACCCTCCGGTTTATATAGACACGGAGGGGGCTAGGGTTACACAGAGTCGGTTACAAGGAAGGAGATCTACATATCCGTATTGCCAAGCTTGCCTTCCACGCCAAGGAGAGTCCCATTCGGACACGGGACGAAGTCTTCAATCTTGTATGTTCATAGTCTAACATTCCGGCCAAAGGATATAGTCCAGCTGTCCGGATACCCCCTAATCCAGGACTCCCTCACTCACCGAAGGTGACCCACCTACCATCAATGTCGATGAACCTAACACTACAAATACAAAAAAAAGATTTAAAAATACATTTCAAAAAATGGCACACAAATAATGATTTATGTTAAAAAAATGAGAAAAAGGATGGAAACATACTCTTTAATCTTAGAGTTAGAATCAGCAGTATGCTTGATAACTTCATTGTAAACAAACTCCTCCTCCTCGCTCGGTGTGAGGGTGGCAAAAGGCGGGAGCAGGTATTTGGACGGGTGGTTGACCCTAACTTTCTGAATAAAGGATTTAGGGGTTGAACTACGTACTAAATGCTCTGTGCGGGGTGGTAACTCTGGTGTAACAAATGTTGGACTTTGAGGGTTGTCTCGTAAAAACGAAAAAAAAAACATAAGATGTATAATGTAACAAGGACATGAGTAAAGCAAAAAGTCAAAAAAACAATGAAAACATGAGTTATCAGCAGATGGGTGAAAGAATTATCAAGTGATGGGTCATAACTTATCAACTACCACATGTTTTAATTATCAAGTGGTGGTCCATAGTTGAAAAACAAAGAAAGGGGTTTGTGCAAGGGTTGCAATGTTCATGGAGCAGAAAAAAATCACCTATTTGAACATTAGATCTCCCTTTTAATGCTGGATTGTCATGCTCAAATTCTTCCCACCACATGAGAACCTCATCATCGTCAATCTCGACATCATACACTTGCACGTGACCACCTTCCTGTGTTACATAAAAAAAGAGATGAGGACATGAACAGTAGTGATAAACAAGATAAATTATTGCAAAGAAAAAAGTATTAAAAATTGAGACAATATACAATAAGTTATCAGGAACACAATGTAGAAAATACCAGGTAATGTGAATGTGGGTTACCAGCACACTAGTATGGGCTTTTTAAAGAACAAATTAGATAGCACTGGTGCATAATGAGGAACGGTTGTGATATCATCAAATCATCACAACATGTAAAAGAAGACCAAAAAGAATTGTATAGCCCAGAATTGGTAAAGAATGCATATGTGGCTTGAGTTATGATGTCAATGGTTCGTAAATTGTCAGGATTTGAACATTTGAGTTACCAAGATAGTGTCATATAGACTTATTGTCAGGATTTGAACATTTGAGTTACCAAGATAGTGTCATATAGACTTATCAGGGTAATTAAAAAACGAGGGAATGATAACAAAGTTCAGATGAATGAGAGTACACACCTGCTACTACCAGTGTTGTATTATTTTGTAAGCATGACAACAAATTAAGGAAAATAAATAGGCAATGATAGGAGATGTATGTATCACGCGCTTACTAAAGTCAGTAATGGATAACATCAACTTTCAAAACTGACAAAATTACCAGGGGGAAAGAGGTTGGAGTTATCGTCTATGCTAGCATCGTACAAAATATTGTAGTGGACACAACAACAAAAAATATTCTGGGTGCTGAAAGCACAAATGTTCGTTTACATTACAAAGCATAGAAGTAGTATTACATTCATCCATACACACGAAAGGATAGCAAATTCCAAGCACATAAATAAAAAGAGCACACCAAGCCACAAACAATACGATGTACACTGACATATCTCAATCCATCACTCTCGCTGCAGAAAAGCGAAGACACAAGGTCTTCACTTACCAGAGTTGGGTGGCGGAGCCCAAGCAACCGGTTGCGCATTGGTAACTTTCACCACTGTCTTGCCCTTCGAGCCAGCAGCAACAGGAGATGCGAGCCCTAGAACGGCGACAAGGCCAGTAGTTGGTGCTGCAGGTGGTACTTGAGCCGATGGCGCCGCCGCGGGTGCTTCTGGTGCTGCAGGTGGTACTTGAGCAGATGGCGCCGCCGCCGATGCTCGTCGTGCTGTAGGTGGAACTAGAGACGATGGCGCCGCCGCTGATGCTTGTGGTGCTGCAGGTGGTACTTGAGCCAATGCTGGTGCAAATTGAGCCATTGGAGTTGCTTCAGTAGATGGTGGCACTTGTGGACTCGCACCAAAGATGGAATCAAGCCCAAAAGAGCAGCTGGGTGGCGTAAAATTACCATCGTATTCTCCAGCTCTAGGGGTGCTCGACTCCAACATAGGGTCAGCTATTGCAACAAACACCAAAAAGTAACACACAAATAAGGAAAAAATGCATCAGGAAAACATGTAGAGGACATTGTATTTGTTAACGCCAGAACATTAACTTGAGTTATCATGGCTTAAACAGACAAGTTATCAACATAAGAAAGTGAAGTTACCAACCTGTGGTCGCAGGATTATGGGCATCATTCTCTTGACCTCCAGCTGTAGATGTATCAATAGGAATATTGACTCGGCTACCTCCCACAACTTCCTCAGTGACACGAATGGCTACAGCGGAAAAAGATTCAACACATCGTCAACATAAAACATCATTACATACAAGAAAAAGAAAGGTGATGGCACACAGAAATACCTTCACTTTCATCATGCACTATATTGGGAACGACTTCATTTTCACATTCAGCAGCCTCAGCCGCGCTGGTGATATCTTCAACAATAGCAGTAACAGTTGCCGCTGCAGCAAGCTGATCTACAACATCATCAGAAACACCAGCCGATGTCGCCGCAACAGCATCAGATGCGCCCTTGCTAGCTGCTGTTGCTTTATTAGACGGAGATGTCGCCGTGGGAGATTCGTCAACATGGGTAACTTCTGTTGTCTCCGATGACGTTGTCTGCGACAATGTTGCCCTTAGTCGTGGAGAGGATCTGGTCTTCGGAATTTCACCTTTTTCACAGCAGATTTATCTTTTGAACGACTGAAAATATGGTTACACAAGGGTAGTAGTGAGATTACACATGTTGTTAAACCTAAGTTACCACATGTTTCAAACAAAAAAAGATGTCACATACTTCAGGTGTAAGTAGCATCCAGGGAAAAAATTACAGAGTTATCGAGGACTATAAATATAAAGTTATCAAATGATATGAACAAAAAACCAGCAATTTGTTTTGAATAACTGCAAACTAGAAAGGTATGTGAACACCTTTTTCCTGATACACTTGGTGAACCCTTGACAGCAGCAACTTGTTTCATAGGTGCACTGAATGAAAAAAATAACCAAATGTTACAAGCACATACAGTTACCAAGATTGGTAACTCTAAATTATCAGGGGGGCAAAGTTGAGTTATCAATGTTCATAAAAAATAAGTTATCAGACAAAAAGAACAAAATAACCAGCTTGTTGGTAGGTGTAAAACAAAACTATAGTTTCAGTGCACATGAAAACAGTATAGATAAACAGAAAAGAACTACTGAACATAAACGAAAGTAAGAATGTGAATACCTTTTCACTGGTGCAATCTCTGAATCCTTAGCGGCAACAGATTGTTTATCGGGTGCCCTGCAAGGGAAAAATGAGCAAGTTCATTACCAGCATGAAATTACCCAAACTACCTTACTCAAACAACTGGATTTACCATGTTGTTTCGGGCACATAATTGATAAAAAGACCATGGAAATAATCATTCACCTGCGTGGGGCCTCCTTCCGCATGGTGGATAGTGGGACGGCGAAACCGATTCCCTTTTCACCCACACGTATACCAAGCTCCTGGACCACAACTTTCTTCACAACTAAATGAATTTCAGCTGCCGACAGTGCAATTGGTGAAGACGGCCTTTGCGATGGGCTGGGAGGCACAACTGGTGAAGTTGGACGAGGGGGTGATGGCACAGTTGGTGAAGCTGAACGGGGGGGTGATGGTAGCCTCAGTTTCTTGCGCCTCTGGTAAGCCAAATTTTTCAGAAGCTGAGATCCACACCGTTTGACAAAAGATTCAGTGGCTGCCTTAGCTTGCGTGTCTATCAGACCTTGCTGGCTAAGCCCTCCATCACCTGATCCGAGGAATGCTGCATGAGATGTGCCAGTGAGTAAGATCTGAGACTCAATGAGGTTCTCATCGACAGGGCGGACAGGCGTGTCTTCAACATCTGGTCTTGTGTCCTCATGAGCTTTGACAATTGCATCATCCAGATGTGTGGTGTCATCATCAGCTGGACCGCTGCCCATATCTACGTCCGCGGTACCACTGCCTGAAGCAACAAAAGGATCATTACGGCGGCGACGAACAACTCGATAGTCCATATCATTAAAATCGTCATCATCATCGGAGTCAGCATCAGACTCAGAATCATTGCCTCCGTGATACTCGTCATCACAGTCAGAATCTTCAGCAACATTCTTTCCAAGGCTTTCTGGCCGCCTGCCTTGCGATGAGCGCATGGTCCTTGCCGTCGTACGGGCGGCAGAAGAAAGAACGTTCAATCCAGCGTCTAGCTAACGGGATGCATCTGAATGGCCCTCATCATCCAAAGCGGTGAATGATTGCACAAGATTGCCTAGGATGCCAGCCATGGCGGATGTGAACCGAGCAACTATCTGGGTTGATTCGGCAAATTTCTGTTCAACATAAAAAATGCAAAAAAATAAAAATAATTAGTAAGTTATCACCAAAATGCAACAAAATTTATCATGAGTTCACAAAAAGCACACACAAAGAACAATACCAAACAAATGTGTGGTGTCCTTGCAGTAAACAAATGAATGTATTCATGATTTAACAAACATTCAGTTACCATGAAAATGAAGTTCAATATACGAGAAAGCTAAAATAGCACAGTTAGATATCAGCAAAAAACTTAAATTATCTAAGGCTTTAGAAAAAAAAGAATCATCACAGGAATGCAACCAAAGTTATCATGATATCAAGTTATCACAGGAATGCAACAAAATTATCAAGGCATTACACTAAGAATTATCACATGGTTGCATCATAATTATTATCCTTTATACAGGATATGACACATTGGAAACAAACAAGTTAGTAAAGAGTGTCAAGTTGACATCAAAAGAGGGTCACCACATTGAGTGCAACAAATAAGTTATCAGCCTATGAAAAAACATAGAATAGCAAAAAAAACAAGAAACGAGGTTACATGCTCACCTCCTGACTGCAGCTTGGGGCAGTATGAACACCCATAAACTTGTCAAGACCTTCCAGACCACCAAACAGACAGAAATTCATGCCAAACTTAGTCTTCAACTGAAAAAATGTAGCGACAAGTCAAATAAGTAACAACAAAAAACAATGAAAAGAAAATGCAGTTGCAAAGCAGTGTGTGAACTGAAAAACATAGATATAGATTATCGGTAGTTTCCCGAAAGAAACTTTGTCAGCCTGAACATCCTTGTTGAGGATAAGAGTTATTAGCTTCTTTGTCCAGACATTGATGTGAAAATGACCATCAGGCAATACGATGCCAAGTCCAGAACGATCAGTCGCATGAATGTACAGTAGCTGATAAGAAAAATACAAGCGTCATGGTAAACACGAACAAAAATCAGACACAAAATGACAAAGAAATGACATATGCCAAAAGAGAAGGTAAGAGGAAAGCATCGTCACTTACATTGTAGAAGAGAAGGCAACCCCTTGTAGGCTTGCGTTTCAGCAGCGCCTTGTGTAGTTCATCAGCAATAAATTTGGACCAATTGAGATTTTTAATATCATCGATGTCATGCTGCAAGTTGAAAAACAAAAAGAAACTAAAGTTCACCGAATGCACCACAAAAAATATGAAAGTTACCACACTGACATACAGTAAAGTTATCAGGCACACAAGAAAGAAAATGACAGAATTACATAAAAACTTACCAGCACAGCATACCATCTGGGGCTAACTTTGTTGGAGGTGGTCGGGGCAATGACTGTATTCCCCGCAAGCAAAAGCCACATACGCTTGAAAGTATAATCAGCATTTTCAGAACCCTTTATGAGATCAACAAGATCAGTCATTTTAGGGGCATATCCAAGCTCGCCAAACAACTCAAGCCCTAACTCAATATCAGCTTCAGTAGGGAGGTTGTAAGGGACATCCTTCCCTCCACGCGACACGCCCATAACACGATGCACGTATTCCTCATTGACCGGAAGCCTGCCTCGCCCTGGTACGACCACCTCACGGGAATTGGGTTCATACAGATCAGCGAGCCACACATTGAGATTGTTGAATAGATGGTCACACTGGATATTCCGAAGGCTTGTTAAATCCATATCATCAATGGCAGCCTTCCTGTCATCATTCATGTCCTTGCATTCTAGAAGAAGCGAACTGGGTGAGGCTCTGTTCCGCGGAGGAGGGCGTTTCGCCTTTTTTGAGGGAACCTCATCGATTCCATCACCATCTCCTTTGCGCTTCCTTGGCATTGTGTCCCTGACACGTAGGAAAAAAAGAAAGCGAATGAAACCATTAGATGACTTGTGAAAAATTGATATCACAATTAACAACAACATTTATAAAACTGGTGTTTGACAAAGCAATAATACAGCTGATAAAGAAATCAAGCAAACTGCATTTGGTTCATCACACCTGCTAAACAATAGTAAAACAGATGGCACGGGTATATAAAAGCATGTGTGACTGATAATTGAGGCACAATGGAATTGGTAAGTTAGAAAGGCGGCATCAATTTGATGATGTACAACCAAATTACCTGTGATAAAATTAGCATTCACACATGTTCATTAATAATCACAAAAATGGTGTCGGTAAGCACACAAAAAACAACCAGACCATTGAATAAGAAATGAGCATTGTGCTGCATGTAGTTAGACTAGAAAACTACTGGTAACTACAGTAACATGACAGTGGTAAGTGTAATACCATCATCATGATAATTTAACCATAACAAAACAACACCGATAATAGCAGTGTTTCAGCATCTGGTAATTTGAGTGCAATGTCATTGGCAAGTTCAATATAAGCATCATGATAATTAAACAGAACAAAACATCACAAGAAATCCAAGCATTGTAAACATGCTAATTGGAGCACCACAAAGCCTAATCGATAGACAGACCACATCAAACAAAACGAACATAAACAACATTTTGTGAAAAAACTTAGGGTTACTTTTCAAATCCTGAGCCACTAATGCACAACTTAAAATCCATAAACACCAAACACTATTGGATGTCCTAAAAATCCACATCCACAACACTAACACCAAACCAAAATCCTTATTAGAACCGACCATGCTTACCACCACGAAAACCTATCCACACCCACCAACCAAATAATTTACCACAAATTGAACCAGATTTCCGAGCCATATTCAACTGGAACTAGAAGGCGACCTAATCTAACCTAACAGGAACAACAACCGGCCAAAATCAATGGGTCCGAACACCAAAAATCAACGGCGAAGCATGCAGGCGGAGCAACAGGAATCCAGAGCGGGGGCGGGTGTGGGGGTGGGGGAAGGGGGGATGAGCTGCTCAGCGCTGATTCAGAAACTAGAAGCCGGCCTTAATCTAACCTAATGGGAACAACAAACCATCGGATTCGAAGGCTCCGTGCAACCTAAATCAATGGCAGACCGGCGGGAATGTATGAGCAAAGCAAAACATGAAGGAAACAGGGGTGGGAATGTGTTCCTCACCGGAGATTCAGACGCCGTCCGCCGCGAACTGGGATGCGCCACCACCAGGAACCGTCGCAGACGAGGGGGAGGGGGAGCGAGAGGGGATTCGAATGGAAACCGCGGCAACAGAGGAGCAAGAAGTAATGCGGGCGAAGAGGGAGAGGGGGCGAGTGGGGGTCGTGCGCATTAGGCGAGACGGGCGGTTTCGGGGAGGGGGAGGGCACTTGTCATCGACAAAGAATCGACGTAACGGCTAGCGCCACGCGCGCTGCGCGCAACACGGACGACACGCGACGTTGGATGCGGATCGAGCGGCTATCGCGTCGTACACGCATGTTGCTAACGTCCAGTCGGTAGGTATTTAGCTTTCTCGAATTGTATTTTTTGAAAAGTGGGTGCAGATGCCCCTGGGTTCAGATCGTGCCCACTCGACATAGCTCCCTTTTCTTTCTGGCACGCTATGTCTCGCGGCTGAAGCGCGCGAGCATATGGGCCAGCCCAGGTTTGCAGGTACTACACTGCCTCATTTTTTTTCTGTTTTTTTCCACGTTTTTGTTTTGTTTTTTTATTACATTTTCATTTTTTACACTTTCAAATAGTATATATTACAAAAAATACTATACATAATATTTAGAAGAGTGTTAATCATGCATTTGAAAGATGTTGAATGTGTATACAAAAAATGTTAAACGAGTATTTGAATTTTTTTTGAACAAGTATTCTAAAATATGTTTAACAAGTATTTGAAAAAATGTTGATCATGTCTATAAAAATGTTGAACAAATATTTGAAATTTTTTTAAACAAGTATTTAAAAAATATTGAACAAGTATTTGAAAGAATGTTGAACAAGTATAAAAAATATTGAACTAGTATTAAAAAAATGTTGATCATGCATTTGAAAAAATGTTGATCATGTATATAAGAATGTAGAATGAAAAAATAAAAGGAGACAAAAAGAAAAACCAAGAAATGAAAATAATAAACAAATAAACAAATGCAAAAAATGAATGGAAAAGGAGAAGAAAACTTTACATAGAAAAAGAGAACAAAAGAAACGAAAAAAAGATGAAAACAGGAGAATTGAAAAAATCTAGTGTCTTTCCGCTCAAGTAAGACACACCTTATGTATTACCATTGATGCAAGTGTGGTGTGATGGCTAGCACGCTTCACACTAGTCCGGGCTACTTGATTCGATCCCTCCTTTTCTTCCCTTTTCTCTTATTTTATCACTAGCGCTGGCCGGCCCGTTACTCTATCTCCTTTTCTCCCCTTGTCTAAAAATTATCATTCTTTTTCTGCCACTGTTCCATGGTATCTCCAGGATAGTGGGCAGTGCAGATTTTACGAACAATTTCTCTAAAACCATCTTTAAACATCCAAGTTTTTTCAAATCTGAATATTGGAGTGTATTCGTTTCTAGCACCAGTGTCTAATATGAGAGGAGTGTGGTAAAAAAGTTCTCTCTCTAGCGCATATACCTCAGCCAGAGGATAATGTTCCTCCTAGTCTGGGCAAATGCTCCATTTTCCTATTTTGTGCTTGTTAGTGAGTGTTGCGTTGTAAGCTGCTCCATCACCCTCTTGTATCTTTTTTGTCTTTGTTAGCTTTATTGGTACTTTGTAATGCCTGGCCTGTTGATAGATTTGTTAATTCAAAGTCGGGATTTTCTTGAGTCATCGTTCTAAAAAAATCAAGTACTATAGCATCCAGCGCAGTAGTCAGTACACTATAGCACACTTGGTGCTGTAGCGACCACTTTCTAAAAAATGCGCTTGTTTTTTGAAATTGTTGACAAATTTTCAATTTTGAACATTTTTTGAATTGTGAACCTTTTTTTAAGTGTACAAAATTTTAAAAATGATTTTTTAAAAGTGAACAGAATTTGAAAGACATGAACTATTTTTCGAAAAATTTGTTCACTTTTTAAATTTTGTTCATGTTTGAATATTTTTGAAAACTTTTGCTCATAATTTCAAATTTTGTCCATATAAGCGAGAGCTACAGTGCTGGTTGCTACAATACATCGGACGCTACAGTGGTTGCTCTGTATCGTTGCTACAGCGTAGACGAAGGGCAGGTTGTCTTTTCACCTTCCACTTAACGGTCAACTAACTGTCAACCAGCCAGTAGTGGCATATATATACGCGGTGCAAAATCTTAGTGGCATATTAGGGAAGAGGGAAATTTGGAGTGGCATATGGGGGCACAGCCAAAATTTTAGTGGCATATATGAAATTCACCCAATTTCTCTTAGAATTAAGCCCATCTCTGAAAAGCATAGCCCAGCCCACTTCGTTGAAAAAGTACGAAGGCACAAGGCCCATAGTTTTTTAGAAGAGGCGAGCCCAAAAGTGTAAGGCCCGCATGTGCCAAAGGCTGCGTGAAATACTATTGGAAGAGGAGTTCACTCGCTTGATGGTGACACTATGGGCGATCTGGAGAGCTAGGAGAAGAGCCGTTCATGAGGACATCTTTGACTGTCCGGTGCAGACTCATACTTTTATCAATGCTTATTTGAGGGACCTGCAGGTACTAGTGAAGCTCAACCAACGGACACGCTTGACCATGAGAAGCAGACCGTCTCGGTGGTTACCACCGCCTTTGGAGCATGTAAAAATGAATACTGATGCGGCAATTTTAAACGGGACAGCGGGGCTGTTGCAGTTGTTTGCAGGGACATACATGGAGTCTTTCTTGGTGCGTCGGCTATTACTTTTAAACACATCAATAACCCAACTATACTTGAGTCATTAGCAGTGAGGGAAGCGTTGGCAGTGGCAGAAGATTTATATGTTCAGAAGATTTATATTGCGTCCGACAATAAAAGCGTGGTGCAAGAAATCAAGCATGGGTCATCGAAAGGCCATGCGGCTATTATACACGAAATTATTGGTAGATCTATGCTTTTTCTTCATGTAATACTCCCTCCATTTCAAAATATAGCGCGCTCACACTTTTCGAGGTTCAACTTTGACCATAAATTTAACCCACGAGACTGACTGCGGCGGGATAAAAAATTATACAATTGAAAACATTTTTTGAATACGAATTCATTGGTATAATTTTTTCGCCCGCCGCAGTCGGTCTCGTTGGTTAAATTAATGATCAAAGTTGAAGCACGGAAACCGAGGACGCGCTATATTTTGGAACGGAGGGAGTATAATCTATGAGTTTAGGAACTCAAAATTCAAAGCTCACAATTTTGATAGACATGCATTTTCACTCGAGTTGGGCCGATGTGTTTGGTTAGGCCAACCTAGGGATCTTAGTTTCATTTCTGTAAACGTGGTGGCAGTTTGAATAAAGTCTATGGAGAATTTCTCAAAAAAGAAAGGAACGTTCCGCTGCAACCTCGCTTACGCTACGCGGGAAGCCTCCCAAAGGAGCGCCAAAAACCAGAAAACACGGCTGCGCGGCGCACCCCACCACCAGCCCCTCGCCGCCAGCCGAGGAGACGAAGCCGGAATCCGCCGCCGCGTCCATCGAGGAGCGCAAGCCGCCATGAAGTTCAAGGCCTCCTTCACCGACGACGGCATCTCCCTGCTCGACAAGCGTAAGCCCCAGCGCAGCGCACTCCTCAATTCCCCTTCCTCGGTCGCAATTCGCCGAACACCTCACGCGCGCCCCGCAATTCCGTTCCCGCAGGGTTCCTCCCGGCCATCGACAAGGTGGGCCGCGTGTGCCACGTCTACCTCACCCCCACGCACGCCATGCTCCTCCACAACCTCCTCGGCTCCACGGGGCCCGAAGGCGACGGGCCGCAGTGCGTCGCGCAGTTCGCCAAGGACCTCCTCTTCCGCGAGTACAACGTCTCGTCGCGGGACGGCAACCGCGTCGCCTTCTCCGTCGACGTCGCGCTGCTCCATCGCGCCATCCGCAGCGCGCTCGCTGTCCACGCGCAGTCGCCGGCTGCCGGGGACGCCCCCGCGGCGATTCAGGTCAAGCTCTTTTGTTGATAGTTTTGAATTGCTTATCACGCTTACCGCGTGATGATTCAGGTCAAGCTCGTCAACAAGCAGACCCCCGGGTCCCGTTCTGCTGCCCCGTTCCTCACGTTCGAGACCAAGGGCGCTCGCTCCGCCGTCGTGCAGGACGTGCCCATCTCGAAGCCACTGTCACGCTCCGATGTTGCGCGCTTGCAGGACGCACTTGACGCCGCCCAAGAGCTTCCTGAGGTGTGGAGTTCTCACACGGCATTTTCCAGTTTCTTATCATTCATCAGTAAAAAGATATCCTGTTGTTTATCTGATTGAATGCTTTCACAACATAATCTACTCTAGCTGTCCAAATGCGAAAAGAACTAGTCAAATTGAAGCAGGTAGTGGCCATGCAACTTCTGATGGCTTAATTGTGATGCTGGAGTGCGGAAACAAAATTAGGTACCAATTCACAGTTTCATATAGGCTGAGCCATAAAATGTAATGACCTGGATCCATCCTCCGAACAATATTTTGTTTGTTGAGCCCCTGAACTTGATATTCACGTAATTTGCCAGTAGCAAAGATAATTTATCTTTAACATGCTGAAGCTTGATCATGTATTTGCGTCTCATTATTTGAAGCACTGTTTAGAGGTCTAATCAATGTAAATCTGATGCACAGAACCACTCTTAATTTGTTGTAACGAAAATCCTCAAGATATCCATGTTCCAGCAGGATACCACACAATATACCATTTAACAATAGTCAACAATTAATTAAAATATGAAATGTAGAAATATGAAAAATATGAATCTGTGAATGACTTATTCACATAATTTACAGATAGCAAAGATGTTAGTTAATAGACAGTAAAGTTTGATTGTGTCCCATTATTTGAAGCACTGATCTAGACGTCTAGTCCATTTTAATTGATGTGGATATTCCTATCTTGCATTGTTATACCTTTGGAAATTTACTAAAATTATCTATCTGCGAGCAAGAAACTGGAAAAGATGTGATTCATAGTAACATTAGTCAACAAATGTTTACAGAAGTATAAAATGTAAAAATAGCAACGACGCTTATCGAATACTACTTATTTGTTCCTACAGTTCTACTGTTCTCTTCAATGCTAAGTATTTTTCTTCTGCGAAATATCTGTACCTACCCAGAGGTCTGTACTGCTTGTGATCTTGAAGATATCTTCAACTTGGATGATTGTTAGAAGAATCTATTTTACTGTTGTTAGCTATTAGCGAGTACTCGCTATTAGCGGACGTTGTAGATTTTCATACTGGGTTGGTGTTATCTTTCTACTGTCAGCTGCTTATTAGTAGAAATCTATCTTTCTGCAGACTCTGGTCCAGGTTCCAGATCTACAACAGTTACAGAACTTGGTGGATCGTCTAAAAAACATTGGTGATCTTCTGTCTGTAACTGTTACCCAATATGGTGATCTCCACCTGCAAGTTTCAACTTCTCTTGTTACTCTTGGTTCAGAATTCAAAAGGCTTCGGATTCTTGGTGCTCGTGGTAAATTATGGCTGCTGGGAGCTGTAATCAGCATTCAGCATTAGCTTCCTTAAATTCCGAAGTACTCCCTCCGTCCCATAGTATAGGACATTTTTTTACACTAGTTTAGTGTCAAAAAACGTCTTACATTATGGGACGGAGGGAGTAGGTGTCATTAGTGTTCAAAGCACTTCACTTTTTATATGGATGTTCTCTATTTCAGCAAATGCACCTGTCGTTGATCAAAATGTGAGTGCTACCATTCGTATGGAAATGGCGGTTGAGAGAGGGGAAGCACTGTCAGTGGTATTGCTCCTAAGCTTCATTTATTTATTCATCGTTCTATTATTTTCATGTCAGATGTTCACAGGTGCCTGTTATTCTATTTTCTCGCAGCAAGTGAGCATGAAGCACCTAGTTAAGAGCCTACAATGTCATTTGGCCAAGCCAGATTGTACCTTCTATGGTTTGTTTTTCAGCCGTTTCTGTAAACCTGTTGAAAAATCTTTCGCAAAAGAAAAACCTGTTGAAAAATAATCTAAATTTGTGTTAACTATTGCCTTGATTTTTTTGTAGGTATTGCTCCTAATGGTGCTTGCTTGACAGTGATATTCCAGTACTTCATTCCAGGAACACGGTTGACGGACAAATCCATCAGCTTTTACTGTAGGCTTCCAGTCCTTGACCCTGGCACCAGCTAAAGTAAACTATATCACAGCATGGTACCTGCTTGCTTTTAGTATCAGTAGATTAGGTTTGGTAGCATTATCTAGCTGATGTACCTTTAATTTTATGACTTGTTTGTGGCTTTCATACGTATTAGCTTCATGTCTTGCAATGATCTGCTTGTTCATATGGAAAACACTGGGTGCAAACTGTGAATGTTTGCGTTGGTGACATTCTGGTGTGGGCACCTCGATATCACCCTGAAAATACTTGGTGTGCTAGTTTCTTTGTTCCAGATTATCACTTGCAGTTGCATGCACCCCAAGGTTTTTGAGTCGCCGACTAATCGCCGACTAATCGCCAAGTCGTTGGAGCGAGGTTGGCTTGCGCAGGCGACTTGGCTTGAGGAGCGAGTCGCGCGGCTGGTAGGCTAGTCGACGATTAGTCGACGACTAGTCGGGCGACTAGGACCTCAGAGCAGGGCGGCTTGCTTCAGCAAGGCCAAGGGAGGGAAGACTGGGGAGGTGAGCAGGCCAGAGTTCGAGGGAGGGGAGGAGGAGACGAAGCTGGAGAGTGCGCCGCCTGTACGAGGAGAAGCACGGAAGAGACGAAGGAGAAAGGCACATGGGAGAGCAGATGCACGGTCCAGATTAGAGCATATGGACGGTTGGGATTTTATTTGGAAGCTAGGGTTGCATAATGGGCCTATTGGGCCAGCTCTCTAGCACGAAACAGAGGAGGAGCAAGACGCGTGCTCCCATCCCACATCAGAATCGCCGCCTCCATTGCTCCTACGAGCTGCTGCTGCCTTCTCCGAGCTGAAGTATCCTCCAAGCAGCTGCCTTCCCTCTCCTTCGCCTGCAACAGCACCTCTTCCCTCTCCTCCTCCTCTTCCCCCTCCTCCTCCTCCTCTTAACACCTGGGGCGACTTGGGGCGATTAATCACGACGAGTCGCAGACTAATCGCAGCGAGCCACTACTCGGAGGCATGGCGACTCAAAAACCTTGATGCACCCCTTTTTCACTTCAATATAAATTATTTAATGCCTTTTGTCCACATCAGTACTCCTACTTCGTAGTTCTATTCTGTGCTGCTCTGAAGGATTATCCCTATCAAGGCTAGACAACTGCTAAGAATGGTGACTCTTATAATAGAAGCTTGCAAGCAATTCTTACTAAATTTATTTATTTATTTGTCGAGGAAAATTTCTTACTAAATTTGGCTATCGCTTCGAATACAATTAGGACACCGCCAGATAGTACTGCATAACGCCCAAGAAAACCAGCTGGCCCTGAAATTAGGCAATGCTTTATATATGGATTCAAACTTCTGGTATAGCTCTTAATCAAGATGCGTGAATTTGGGTTTTCATTCCATGGGATCTATTTGGACCAACTATGCTTCTTCAAACCTCCAGATCCATCTTAAATGAAACCACCAGTTTCTCCAATGTTTATATCCTGCTGGCAGATTTTCTTATGAGCACATGCATGTCTCACCCACAACGGTTCCCTGCATCGCACATGACATCTTCTCTGTTGCTTATTTACTCGCCTCGTTGCTTCTATCACCATGCCATTTGTTTTTGAATTGGGTGGGAGAAGGTCTGCTCATTCATTCTAAGGATGAATAAATTTTAGAAGTCACAAATTTACAACACCTGGTCTAGATGAATTCAGTCAGTACTCAGTTCCGTAAAAAGAAAAAGATGGTCTCATTCAGGGAAAACACAGTAAACACACCACTGCAATCATACTATCGTGGCATTTAACGTCATCATGACTATCCGACGAACACTTCCAATCAAGATTTATCGTCTATGGAGTATTACTAACCCCTTTTGACTGTTTGGAAATGCAAAAAAATTACTCTATTAGAATTCCCTCTGACGTATGCATGCCAAAAAGGGATCCGGGGCATATTTTAGAGGAAACAAAGATAGTGACCATTTTATTTTGATGAAAGTGACAATTGTTAATGAAGATCAGGGGCACAGGTGGGCAGCCAAGTGGCTTCTAGAGCATACGTACTCCTGGGGTGAATAGTAAATTCGGCAACAATATTTTTTAACCCATATTTAAATTTATGTAGTACATATGGTTGCATTTTATGTGTGTGAAAAATTTATGAAGAAAAGAAATGTTTTGGGCCTCACTAAATTTTTACTTTTTAAGCATCAATTTTTTTTCACACAGACCACAAAGCTCGTCTATTCTCCATGAAATTTTACATTCATGTAAACGACAAGGACATGTCTAATTTTTTTCACATATTGACAGTTAGAAAATCATTTGTTTTTCACCCTGTGTGCTCCTGGATGCAACTTCGACTTACCGGGGTATATACCGACTTCGAATCTGGCATAAGGGGACCAGCCTAAATCGTTCTGCATATAGTAGTAGCTGTTTAGCACCAAAGTCTTCCTGTACACGCTGTACACAGTACACGCGTCCACAGGGTGGCTTTAAATCCTCAGTTCGTGGTGACACTCACTGCACTGCATTAACTATTATTGTTGGCCAGCAGTGACTTGTAGTATCACTCCTCCTATTATTGTTGGTCCGCAGCAGTGAGTAGTATAGCTTTGAAAAGGAAGGCCAGATATTCACAAACACAACTTGAATGACCCCATGTGGAATGTTTAGTGAACCTGTCAATCCATGTGGAATGTTTTGTAAACCTGTCAATCTATCTAACCACAATTATGGATATTTATTGTAACTTAAATACTGTCGTCTCAGTAAGTAAATCTGCAAGCGAGCAGAATCACTGTGCTCACACAGTGCGGCCATGTGTGCCAATTAGAGCCCCCAGCCATTTCTGCCTGTGTTGCTGCCCTTTCAAGACAGCAATAAGCTGTGAACGTCCAATTATGTGTCACCCTGCATCGCCGATGCCATTCTGAACGCATTACATGTGTGTATGTACCTCTACTCAAACCAGCTTCACTTCCAAAACGTATAAAAATTTACCAGTTTCTCTGATCATAGATACATATTACGCCAAGAACCGGTAGGAGACCTCCTATTTGTGCTACCCAGCAACCCCCAGCTTATATCTTCCTAGCCTTCGTTAGGACCAAGCTCCGGATCCACAACATAGCCTCTCAGGGAAGGCGTCTTGCCGATGGCAGGCACCTTCTTCTGAAGCCTCTTCCTCGCGATGTAGCCCCGGATCCAGGGCATCACGTCCTCGTTCACCTTGATCATGATGAAGAACAGCAGGCGGTAGATGAAGATCATGCTGAAGATGACCGACAGGTCGATCCACTTTGACCGGTGCACATTGATCTGGAAGATGTACTTCAGGATGAACTCCCCGGGGATCTTCGGCTGGTCCGGGTATTGGTTGTCGAATAGGAGACCGTCCATGTCATTCTGGCATTGGCCCTGTAGACGGATAAGAGTTTGATGTCAAATTTCATACTGGAATCCACCATGCTGCCGTGGTCTATGGCAACACGAGATTTACCTGTAGTGCCCAGTAATGGAAGCTGATGTACTGCATGGGGTATCTCCAGAAAACCTTCGGGATGTCATATGGAAGTCTGAAGTATCCGGAGACAAGCATGAATATTCCCTGTCCAAGAAAAATTGTGAGGCAATTTCTTCATGTGGAGCTCTCAGGTAGAAAAGCTTCCAGGGATGCACATCTACGTTTCTTTTGCAACTCGGTAACATAACATGGTACTCCCTCTGTAAACTAATATAAGAGCGTTTAGATCACTAAAGTAGTGTTCTAAACACTCTTATATTAGTTTACGGAGGGAGTACTAGCTAAATAATAGGACAGTCTATGTCTGCAGTATCTACTTCCTAGACCATAATAAGATCTTTGGAAGATCTCGTGCTATCTTTTATATTTGCTGAAGTTATACTGCTATTCTGGTCAGTACTACTTTTTAGTGCATAGTAACAATGCTTCGTTGTTGAAGTACTACCACATTTTTATCAAAGCCTTTTGATGTATTTTAGTTCTAGAGAACATTTTGGAAGTTTGGAGTTCTCTTATTCATAAACACATCTTACGCCTGCAAGCTTAAAAATTGTAACAAAGAGAAACAACAGGCTTCATTATTTTTTCCTTTAATTTAGCAAGGTGCATTAATCCCTACCTGTGAAGAGAACCGCTCTAGATTCAAAGCTACTAAGTTGTAATTATCATGTCCGTTTACTGGCTACCATAGAACCGTAATTTCAAGAAACAGGCAGCAAAGGATATTTGCTGTCTGAACAGACATGTTAATAGGGGTGGAGGATACCAAATGAAAATTTGGGCCAAAATGTACCTGAATTCCAGCTCCTATGATGATGCCCATGAGGAAATTGGGTATGACACTTGCAATGGCCATCATCAAACTCTCAACCACGGTGACACTGGCGTAGAGGTTCAAGACGAAGAAGATGTAGTGTGTGAAACCAGGATGAAGGCGCACCATGAAGTAGCATACTGTCCCTGACATGAAGCATATCAGGACCAGGAATGGCAGAGCAGAGATGGTGTTGGCAATGACAAATGCTGCAACACCGTAGTGCCCATTCAACCGTTCCCGCTGGAAAACCTGTGAACAAGTCAAAAAGCAGGTAAGCAAATTGTACATAGCAGTTCCGATTTCCGTATGGAATGATAAAAGTCTGGAGCTTCACCTTCATTTCTTCCACGAATGAAGGGAATCCTCCAATGGACATGAAGGTGACGAATCCAAAGACGAATGCTGCACATGCTGCCCTGGCCTGTGAAGAAGAGGGAGGTAATGCATTAAAACTAATTATTGGTTTAATGTAATTGCTCACAGAGGAAACAAATTCCATTAAGGAACATGGAGTAGCTCATGTGTCTACTTGTTATTACAAATTTATGGCATTTTGATCCAGATAATCACTGATCAAATGTTCCACACTTACCAGGATGGATGTGTATTTGGTGCCGACATCCAGGTAGATTGTGCCGATGCAGACGGTCACAAGGAGATAGATCAAGAGCCTGAGCCAGTAGTACCCAAAGTCGCGCGACATGTTGATGAATGAGCGCCTGGTAAGTGTACACGCCTGCATCAAGAAGCTGGCCTGGCTGCCCCTTGAATCCATCACCGTTCCTTTCTGCAGCAAGCAACACATGCATTTCGTTTGGTCATTTTCCTGTCCGGGTGCTATAGTAATTGTGCCGACACACGTAATATAAAGGACAGAGAACCATATATGTTGCATTCAGGGAATCTGAGAGGACGTACGATTCGCGCAATGTCATTAACTTTCTCCCTAGCAGCGTAGTAGTACTGTGACCTGTTGTAGGCAGAGACCAGTTTTCTGATGGCCTCTGATGTGGTTATCTTATCCAGAGGATCATCAGACCTTTCGATCTGCAAAGTTTATTAAAATTAGAGCACTTGCATGAGAAAACATGTTGGCGCATGAATCGTCGGGTTATCGACGTCTTACCCTTGCTTTCATTGAGCCTTTCAGGGTGGCCTTGACCTTGTCAAAGTCGGAGTTGACGCACCTCAGGAAATGATCCGAGGGATTTCTCAAGGGTGGGCATGGGAAACCAACTTCAGCGAAGAACTGCGTGTGGGAGGAAACAAGTGCAGGTGAGCGATCGGATCGCATAACATATGTGATGCAGAAGAAGCAGGGGTACTACGTACTGCGAAGTGATTAATTACTGATGCCATTACATGTGCAGCAGGAAGGAAGTTACTGTGATGAACGGATACTGGACCGTGGAGGAATTGATTACCTCACATGCTTGCGCTGCCTGTCCGAAGTAGACGTTTTTGCCCCCGGAGAGCAGGAAGAGCATGTCGAAGAGCTCGAAGACCTCGCTGCTGGGCTGGTGGATGGACGCAATCACTGTCCTGCCGTCCCTCGCCAGGCCCCGCAGCGTCTGCGTCACGAAGAAGGCCGAGGAGCTGCCCGCGCAACCAGAGCCGTCAATTCAATCCGATCTCCAACAGCACAACCACACAGGCACTGCTGAATACTACCACGTACCTGTCGAGGCCGCTGGTGGGCTCGTCGAGGAAGAGGAGGCGGGGCCGCATGAGGAGCTCCAGGGCGATGCTGACCCGGCGCTTCTCGCCGCCGCTGACGCCCCGGAGGTGCCAGTTGCCGATGACAGTGTCGGCGCAGTCCTGGAGCCCCATCTCCACGATGGTGCCCTCCACCAGCGCGCGCTTGTCGTCGCGCGGCATTTTGTCCGGCAGCCGCAGCAGCGCCGAGTAGCCGATCGTCTCCCGCACCGTCAGCGTCCCGATCAGGTTGTCGTCCTGCGTCACGTACGCCTGCGTATGCGTGCATACACCACAACACCATCAGCAAGCATTCTTCTACGAGGATCGGTCATGTTGCCATGATCCGAAAAGTGGTATTCTGGTGGTTTCGTCGCATCCAAAGTACTGGTACTGGAAGTCGGCTTGGCCGAACTCATCATACCACCCAGAGGGCCGGTGTTTTTCGTCTCATGCTGGCAAAACTAATCACTCAGTTTTATTACTGACCACAAGCTAGCAAGAATATACCGCATAAGTAGAAAAAGATGCCCAAACCGCAAGTGTAAACCAGCACATCGATCATCATAAATTCGGAACAGCGCCACAATAACAAATTACTACTATACAACTGTCTGTATTTATGTCACTTAGGAGGTAGTAGGTCGCAGCAGGCCATTTCGCTTTGAACCATGCAGGGAAGATATTTCGCCGTTGAGATCGGTCGACGGAGAGCAAAGAAAAACGTTGCGTGCGAGATCTGTATGAAGGGGCATGGAATTGAAAGCAAAGCAGCGAGGGATCAGAAAAACTGAACGAGTATTAATTGCTCCGCCCAACCACTCGACACGGCACGCTATCGCTCTGGCTGCCCGTAGGAGAGCTGCTGCTACTCCTAGCGTAGCGTAGGGGTACTGGGGCAGGGCGCCATATGCATGTACAGGGTACAGCTCCCCGCCTGGGACAGCTGCGAGCCGAATCAAGAGCCGGTCGCGCGCGTACCCCGTGGATTTTGATGGCGCCGATGGTGCAGAATTAATTAGCCGGTGAGCGCGACCGTACGGCTCCGCTCTACCGCTCCAAACGTACTGCGCCATGGCGTCTACGGGCGGAGGTGGCTGGCCAGCTTTCACATGCTCGGAAATGGCATGAACACTGACTAAGGTGGATGACAGTAACATGGAGAGTCTAATGCCCAAAAATGGCGGTCTCGTTGTCGGATAAAAACAAGCGAGGTAAAACGAGTGGGGTGAGACGGGGTGGCTGGCCGTACCGCGGCGCCGAAGGAGAGCTTGGCCTTGCGGCCGTTGAGCAGGACGCTGCCGGAGAGGAAGGCGTTGGCGGCGAGGCGGCCGGCGAGGGCGTCGAGGAGCGTGGACTTGCCGGAGCCGGACGGGCCCATGAGCGCGGTCAGCGACCCGGGCTCGGCGAAGCCGGTGAGCTCGTCCAGCACGGTCTGCGTCTTGCCGGGGCCCAGCGCCACGGTGACCGACAGGTCCTTCCACGTCAGCCTCGCCGACACCTCGCCGATGAGCGCCGCCGCGCCCGCCCCGGGCATCGCCTTGCTGTCCCGCCACAGCGTCTCGCTCAGCGGGCTCAGCCCCACCACCATCGCGCCGCTGGCCGACGTCGCGGTCGCGGTCGCCCCGTTGGCCTGCAGCTCCACCATGGCCTGCCCGGCCGCCGTCCTCCGCGTGTCCTCTCCGCCTCCTCCTCCTCCTCCTCTCATGGCTCTCGCCCGCACTGGCGGCGACGCGCGGGAGCTCTCCTCGGAGGGAGAGGCCGGTGGCGATGCGACGTGGAGTGAGGCTGCTTGTGTTTAGCTGCTGCTGCTGCTGCTGCTATAGGAGGGAGGGAGGGAGGGGGTAGCAAGGCAGGAGTTATAAAGGAGGAAGGCAAAGCATGCATGCATAATGAAGGTGGGGAGTTAATGGATGAATGGAGCAATCGGAGAGCGGTGCGGCTGCGATGCGAGGCCATCTATTAACAGACTGACAACCAATTGTCTTCTTTAGGCTTTGGCTGACAGCCCATGGCCTACTCCAACAGTACCCTTGTTATTGTGCACAGTGTTGAGTTAGGGTTTTGTTTGGAACCAAGCCATTTTTGGAGAAATTGTGTGACGATAGGAATCCTTTATTTATGTACCGAATACACCAAGAGAAATCTTTCATCTTTTTTTTTGGAAATGTTAACAAATGGATGTCGGATTTTAAGCATTGACAAAATGAACATTTTTATGTCGCGAGGATGACAATTTTATTTAATAAGCATGGCGGATCCTGGCAAAAAAGTGAACATGACGGATTTGGCTATGCTTGCTAAAGGAATTTTTCGCCCTGCGACAACTTAATTTACCATAATAAACATTCTTTTGTCATGCTTAAAAATTTGACGTCCGCTGACTATCAAGCCGATTTTTGGGGTTCCGGCAAGGCAAAATGAGCAAAAGACACTCCATTTAAATTCCTTTGAGACATCACTCTTAATTTTCTCTTCTCCTTGCCCATTAATTTTAGTCTCCATCATCTAAGGTTGGTCCCTTCGTTCCATACTCTCTGAGTGTCAAATTGTTCAGATCTTATCTTTTCCTCGATGAATTTGTTTTAATGTTGACTAGTTAATTGTTCGTGCATTTCAATGGATACATATTTTAGCGGGTTTAACATCGATTATGCCCGACATACACCTTACACTTTTTTTTTCGGCCGACAAACCGTAGAACACTTGTTATTGGTTTTGTCTTCATGGATGGTGAGGTCCATGTGTAAGCCCAAGAGTCCTTGTGGTTAACCGCAGGCAGATTATTGATGATTTCCTGAATTTCAATGAATTGTGGATGTGCTTCAATGGACAGTGGTCTGTGGAAAAGATTTTCCATGTCCTCGAGATGGATAGCTTGGTGGAATGTGATGTCTGAGTTGATTGTGAAGGACTAGAGTTTAGGGTACTGTTGTTGGAGGGGGAGAAGATTCCGTGGATCTTTCCACACCAATGCCAGCTTTACATTTTGCAAATCTCTGGAATGAGGGCAATAGTTTGAGAATGTCTTTCCATCAAAATGATACAATTAGTCTCTCTCCTCGGGTATGCAAATTATAGTAGGTTTCCCATAGAATCTTCACCCAAGGGAGGTCCTGCTTATTGAGAAATTTGTGTAGGAACTTCATGAGCAGGGCCTGATTGTATGTTGATTTTTGCAATAAGTATATGAGTTCTTTATGACTAATGTTGAGTCCATGGATTATACGCACTTTTCTTCCTTCCACCATTGCTAGCCTCTCTAATACCGCGCACCTTTCGCCGGTATCATACACTCACCATATACCTTCCTCAAAACAGCCACCATACCTACCTATCATGGCATTTCCATAGCCATTCCGATATATATTGCCATGCAACTTACCACCGTTCCGATTATTATGACACGCTCCATCATTGTCATATTGCTTTGCATGATCATGTAGTCGACATTGTATTTGTGGCAAAGCCACCGTTCATAATTCTTTCATACATGTCACTCTTGATTCATTGCATATCCCGGTACACCGCCGGAGGCATTCACATAGAGTCATATTTTGTTCTAAGTATTGAGTTGTAATTTTTGAGTTGTAAGTAAATAAAAGTGTGATGATCATCATTTCTAGAGCATTGTCCCAAGTGAGGAAAGGATGATGGAGACTATGATTCCCCCACAAGTCGGGATAAGACTCCGGACGAAAAAAAGAGGCCATAAAAAAAGAGAAAAGGCCCAAAAAAGAGAGAAGGGACAATGTTACTATCCTTTTACCACACTTGTGCTTCAAAGTAGCACCATGATCTTCATGATAGAGAATCTCTCATTTTGTCACTTTCATATACTAGTGGGAATTTTTCATTATAGAACTTGGCTTGTATATTCCAATGATGGGCTTCCTCAAAATGCCCTAGGTCTTCGTGAGCAAACGAGTTAGATGCACACCCACTTAGTTTTTTTTGTTGAGCTTTCATATACTTATAGCTCTAGTGCATCCGTTGCATGACAATCCCTACTCACTCACATTGATATCTATTGATGGGCATCTCCATAGCCCGTTGATATGCCTAGTTGATGTGAGACTATCTTTTCCTTTTTGTCTTTTCCACAACCACCATTCTATTCCACATATAGTGCTATGTCCATGGCTCACGCTCATGTATTGCGTGAAGATTGAAAATTTTTGAGAACGTCAAAAGTATGAAACAATTGCTTGGCTTGTCATCGGGGCTGTGCATGATTTAAATACTTTGTGTGGGAAAGATAGAGCATAGCCAGACTATATGATTTTTTAAGGATAACTTTCTTTGGCCATGTTATTTTGAGAAGACATGATTGCTTAGTTAGTATGCTTGAAGTATTATTATTTTTTATGTCAATATTAAACTTTTGTCTTGAATCTTTCGGATCTGAATATTCATACCACGATTAAGAAGAATTACATTAAAATTATGCCTAGTAGCATTCCACATCAAAAAATATATCTGTTTTTATCATTTACCTACTCGAGGACGAGCAGGAATTAAGCTTGGGGATGCTTGATACATCTCCAACGTATCTATAATTTTTGATTGCTCCATGCTATATTATCTTCTATTTTGGACATTATTGGGCTTTATTATTCACTTTTATATTACTTTTGGGACTAACCTATTAACCGGAGGCCCAGCCCAGAATTGCTGTTTTTTGCCTATTTCAGAGTTTCGCAGAAAAAGAATATCAAACGGAGTCCAAACGGAATGAAACCTTCGGGAACGTGATTTTCAGAACGAACATGATCCAGGAGACTTGGACCCTACATCAAGAAATAAAGGAGGAAGCCATGAGGTAGGGGCGCGCCTACCCCCCAGGCACGCCCTCCACCCTCGTGGCCCCCCCTGTTGCTCCACCGACGTACTCCTTCCTCCTATATATACCTACGTACCCCAAACAATCAGATACGGAGCCAAAAAACTAATTCCACCGCCGCAACCTTCTGTACCCACGAGATCCCATCTTGGGGCCTGTTCCGGAGCTCCGCCGGAGGGGGCATCGATCACGGAGGGCTTCTACATCAACACCATAGCCCCTCCGATGATGTGTGAGTAGTTTACCTCAGACCTTCGGGTCCATAGTTAGTAGCTAGATGGCTTCTTCTCTCTTTTTGGATCTCAATACAATGTTCTCCCCCTCTCTCGTGGAGATCTATTCGATGTAATCTTCTTTTGTGGTGTGTTTGTTGAGACCGATGAATTGTGGGTTTATGATCAAGTTTATCTGTGAACAATATTTGAATCTTCTGAATTCTTTTATGTATGATTGGTTATCTTTGCAAGTCTCTTCGAATTATCAGTTTGGTTTGGCCTACTAGATTGGTCTTTCTTGCAATGGGAGAAGTGCTTAGCTTTGGGTTCAATCTTGCGGTGTCCTTTCCTAGTGACAGTAGGGGCGGCAAGGCACGTATTGTATTGTTGCCATCGAGGATAACAAGATGGTTTTTTTAATCATATTGCATGAATTTATCCCTCTACATCATGTCATCTTGCTTAAGGCGTTACTCTGTTCTTATGAACTTAATACTCTAGATGCATGCTGGATAGCGGTCGATGTGTGGAGTAATAGTAGTAGATGCAGGCAGGAGTCGGTCTACTTGTCTCGGACGTGATGCCTATATACATGATAATACCTAGATATTCTCATAACTATGCTCAATTCTGTCAATTGCTCAACAGTAATTTGTTCACCCACCGTAAAATACTTATGCTCTTGAGAGAAGCCACTAGTGAAACCTATGGCCCCCGGGTCTATTTTCCATCATCCGGGTCTATTTTCCATCATATTAATCTTCCAACACTTAGTTATTTCCGTTGCCTTTTACTTTGCTTTTATTTTACTTTGCATCTTTATCATAAAAATACCAAAAATATTATCTTATCATATCTATTAGATCTCACTCTCGTAAGTGACCGTGTAGGGATTGACAACCCCTTATCGCGTTGGTTGCGAGGATTTATTTGTTTTGTGCAGGTGCGAGGGACTCGTGCGTAGCCTCCTACTAGATTGATACCTTGGTTCTCAAAAACTGAGGGAAATACTTACGCTACTTTACTGCATCACCATTTCCTCTTCAAGGGAAAACCAACGCAGTGCTCAAGAGGTAGCACGTGGTGACGATGATGATGAAGTTCACCGGCGCAGGGCTTCGCCTAAACACTAAGACGATATGACCGAGGTGTGTAACTGTGGAGGGGGGCACCGCACACAGTTAAGAGATCAACTTGTGTGTCCTAGGGTGCCCCCCTCCCCACGTATATAAAGGAGGGAGGGAGGAGGAGGCCAGCCAAGGGTGGCGCGCCCAAGGGGGGAGTCCTACTCCAAGTAGGATTCGCCCCCCCTTCCTATTCCCACAAGGAGAAGGGGGAGGAGGAGGAGGAGAGAAGGAAGGGGGGCAAACCCTAGTCCAATTCGGTTTGGGCTACGGGGGGGGGGGGGGGCGCCACTCCTTGGCCTGCCTCCTCTCTTCCACCACTAGGCTCATGAGGCCCAATAACTTCCCCCGGTACTCCGAAACTTATCTGAAACAACCCGAACCATTCCGGTGTCCGAATATAACCTTCCAATGTATGAATATTTATGCCTCGACCATTTTGAGACTCCTCGTCACATCCGTGATCTCATTCGGGACTCCGAACAACCTTCGGTCATAAAATCACATAAACTCATAATACAAATCGCCATCGAACGTTAAGCGTGCGGACCCTACGGGTTCGAGAACTATGTAGACACGACCGAGACACATCTCCGGTCAATAACCAATAGCGGAACCAGGATGCTCATATTGGCTCCTACATATTCTACAAAGATCTTTATCGATCAAACCGCATAACAACATACGTTGTTCCCTTTGTCATCGGTATGTTACTTACCGGAGATTTGGTCGTCGGTATCACCATACCTAGTTCAATCTCGTTATCGGCAAGTCTCTTTACTCGTTCCGTAATGCATCATCCCGCAACTAACTCAGAAGTCACATTGCTTACAAGCCTTATAGTGAAGTGCATTACCGAGAGGTCCCAGAGATACCTCTCCGACAATCAGAGTGACAAATCCAAATCTCGATCTATGCCAACTCAACAAACACCATCCGACACACCTGTAGAGCATCTTTATAACCACCCAGTTACGTTGTGACGTTTGATAGCACACTAAGTATTCCTCCGGTATTCGGGAGTTGCATAATCTCATAGTCATAGGAATATGTATAAGTCACGAAGAAAGCAATAGCAATAAACTAAACGTTCATAGTGCTAAGCTAATGAATGGGTATTGTCCATCACATCATTAGTCTAATGATGTGATCCCGTTCATCAAATGACAACACATGTCTATGGCTAGGAAACTTTACCATCTTTGATTAACGAGCTAATCTAGTAGAGGCATACAAGGGACACTCTATTTGTCTATGTATTCACACATGTACTAAGTTTCTGATTAATACAATTCTAGCATGAATAATAAACATTTATCATGATATAAGGAAATATAAATAACAACTTTATTTTTTCCTCTAGGGCATATTTCCTTCAGTCTCCCACTTGCACTAGAGTCAATAATATATATTACATAGTAATGATTCTAACAACCATGGAGTCTTGGTGCTGATCATGTTTTGCTCGTGAGAGAGGCTTAGTCAACGGGTCTGCAACATTCAGATCCGTGTGTATTTTGCAAATCTCTATGTCTCCCTCCTTGACTTGGTCGCGGATGGAATTGAAGCGTCTCTTGATGTGCTTTGTTCTCTTGGGAAATCTGGATTCCTTTGCCAAGGCAATTGCACCGGTATTGTCACAAAAGATTTTCATTGGACCCGATGCACTAGGTATGACACCTAGATCGGATATGAACTCCTTCATCCAGACTCCTTCATTTGCTGCTTCCAAAGTAGCTATGTACTCCGCTTCACGCGTAGATCCCGCCACGACGCTCTGTTTAGAACTGCACCAACTGACAGCTCCACCATTCAATAAAAATACGTATCCGGTTTGTGACTTAGAGTCATCTGGATCAGTGTCAAAGCTTGTATCAACGTAACCATTTACGATGAGTTGTTTGTCACCTCCATAAACGAGAAACATATCCTTAGTCCTTGTCAGGTATTTCAGGATCTTCTTGACCATTGTCCAGTGATCCACTCCTGGATTACTTTGGTACCTCGCTGCTAAACTAATAGCTAGGCACACATTAGGTCAGGTACACATCATTGCATACATGATAGAACCTATGGCTGAAGCATAGGGAATGACTTTCATTTTCTCTCTATATTCTGCAGTAGTCGTGAAGGAAATATGCCCTAGAGGCAATAATAAAGTTGTTATTTATATTTCCTTATATCATGATAAATGTTTATTATTCATGCTAGAATTGTATTAACCGGAAACTTAGTACATGTGTGAATACATAAACAAAATGAGTGTCACTAGTATGCCTCTACTTGACTAGCTCGTTAATCAAAGATGGTTAAGTTTCCTTGCCATGGACATGAGTTGTCATTTGATTAACGTTATCACATCATTAGAGAATGATGTGATTGACTTGACCCATCCGTTAGCTTAGCACGATGATAGTTTAGTTTGTTGCTATTGCTTTCTTCGTAACTTATACATGTTCCTATGACTATGAGATTATGCAACTCCCGAATACCGGAGGAACACTTAGTGTGCTATAAAACGTCACAACGTAACTGGGTAATTATAAAGATGCTCTACAGGTGTCTCCGATGGTGTTCGTTGAGTTGGCAAAGATCGAGATTAGGATTTGTCACTCCGATTGTCGGAGAGGTATCTCTGGGCCCTCCCGGTAATGCACATCACTATAAGCCTTGCAAGCAATGTGACTAATGAGGTAGTTATGGGATGACGCATTACGAAACGAGTAAAGAGACTTGCCGGTAATGAGATTGAACTAGGTATTGAGATACCGGCGATCGAATCTCGGGCAAGTAAGATACTGATGACAAAGGGAATAACGTATGTTGTTATGCGATTTGACCGATAAAGATATTCGTAGAATATGTAGGAACCAATATGAGCATCTAGATTCCGCTATTGGTTATTGACCGCAGATGAGTCTCGGTCATGTCTACATAGTTCTCGAACCCGCAGGGTCCGCACGCTTAACGTTCTGTGATGATCGGTATTATGAGTTTATGTGTTGTGATGTACCGAAGGTTGTTCAGAGTCCCGTATTTGATCACAGACATGATGAGGAGTCTTGAAATGGTCGAGACATAAAGATTGATATATTGGATGGCTATGTTTGGACATCGAAATGGTTCCAGGTGAGTTCGGGCATTTACCGGAGTACAGGGAGGTTGCCGGAACCCCCCGGGTAGTATATGGGCCTTATTGGGCCATAGTGGGAGAGAGGAGAAGGGAGCCTAGGAGGGGGCGCCCCCCAAGCATCACCGTCATCACGCCGTCATGCTGACGAAGCTCTCCCTCGACACTCAGCTGGATCGAGAGTTCGTGGGACGTCACCGAGCCGAACGTGTGCAGATCGCGGAGGTGCCGTACTTTCGGTACTAGGATCGGTCGGATCGTGAAGACATATGACTACATCAACCGTGTTGTCATAACGCTTCCGCTTACGGTCTACAAGGGTACATGGACAACACTCTCTCCTCTCGTTGCTATGCATCACCTAGATGGATCTTGCGTGTGCGTAGGATTTTTTTTGAAATTACTGCATTTCCTAACAGTGGCATCCGAGCCAGGTCTATGCGTAGATGTTATATGCACGAGTAGAACACAAAGAATTGTGGGCGATAATAGTCATACTGCTTACTAGCATGTCATACTTTGATTCGGCGGTATTGTTGGATGAAGCGGCTCAGACCGACATTACGCGTACGCTTACGCAAGGCTGGTTCTACCGATGTGCTTCGCACACAGCTGGCTAGTGGGTGTCTGTTTCTCCAACTTTGTTGAATCGAGTGTGACTACGCCCGGTCCTTGTTGAAGGTTAAAACGTCACACTTGACAAAAAATCGTTGTGGTTTTGATGCATAGGTAAGAACGGTTCTTGCTCAACCTGCAGCAGCCATGTAAAACTTGCAACAACAAAGTAGAGGACGTCTAACTTGTTTTTGCAGGGCATGTTGTGATGTGATATGGTCAAGACATGATGCTAAATTTTATTGTATGAGATGATCATGTTTTGTAACACAATTATCGGCAACTGGCAGGAGCCATATGGTTGTCGCTTTATTGTATGAAATGCAATCTCCATATAATTGCTTCAGTTTATCACTAAGCGGTAGCGATAGTCGTAGAAGCAATAGTTGGCGAGACGACAACGATGCTTCGATGGAGATCAAGGTGTCAAGCCAGTGACGATGGTGAGCATAACGGTGCTTTGAAGATGGAGATCAAAGGCACAAGATGATGATGGCCATATCATATCACTTATATTGATTGCATGTGATGTTTATCCTTTATGCATCTTATTTTGCTTAGTTCGGCGGTAGCATTATAAGCTGATCTCTCACTAAATTTCAAGCTATAAGTGTTCTCACTGAGTATGCACCGTTGCTACAGTTCATCGTGCCGAGACACCACGTGATGATCGGGTGTGATAAGCTCTACGTTCACATACAACGGGAGCAAGCCAGTTTTGCACACGCAGAATACTCGGGTTAAACTTGACGAGCCTAGCATATGCAGATATGACCTCGGAACACTGAGACTGAAAGGTCGAGCGTGAATCATATAGTAGATATGATCAACATAGTGATGTTCACCATTGAAAACTACTCCATCTCACGTGATGATCGAACATGGTTTAGTTGATATGGATCACGTGATCACTTAGATGATTATAGGGATGTCTATCTAAGTGGGAGTTCTTAAGTAATATGATTAATTGAACTTTAATTTATCATGAACTTAGTACCTGATAGTATTTTGCATGTCTATGTTGTTGTAGATAGATAGGCCCGTGTTGTTGTTCCGTTGAATTTTAATGCGTTCCTAGAGAAAGCTAAGTTGAAAGATGATGGTAGAAATTACACGGACTGGGTCCATAACTTGAGGATTATCCTCATTGCTGCATAGAAGAATTACGTCCTCGAAGCACCACTAGGTGACAAACCCGCTGCAGGAGCAACACCAGATGTTATGAACGTCTGGCAGAGCAAAGCTGACGACTACTCAATAGTTCAGTGTGCCATGCTTTACGGCTTAGAACCGGGACTTCAACGATGTTCTGAACGTCATGGAGCATATGAGATGTTGCAGGAGTTGAAGTTAATATTTCAAGCAAATTCCCGGATTGAGAGATATGAAATCTCCAATAAAGTTCTGTAGCTGCAAAATGGAGGAGAATAGTTCTACCAGAGAACATATACTCAAAATGTCTAGGTACCACAACCACTTGACTCAACTGGGAGTTAATCTTCCTGATGACAGTGTCATTGACAAAGTTCTTCAATCACTTCCACCAAGCTACAAAAGCTTTGTGATGAACTATAATATGCAAGGGATGGACAAGACAATTCCCGAGCTCTTCGCAATGCTAAAGGCTGCGGAGGTAGAAATCAAGAAGGAGCATCAAGTGTTGATGGTCAACAAGACCACCAGTTACAAGAAAAAGGGAAAAGGGAAGAAGGGGAACTTCAAGAAGAACGACAAGCAAGTTGCTGCTCAAGTGAAGAAGCCTAAGTCTGGACCTAAGCCTGAGACTGAGTGCTTCTACTGCAAAGGGACTGGTCACTGGAAGTGGAACTGCCCCAAGTATTTGGCAGAGAAGAAGGATGGAAAAGTTGAAGGTATATTTGATATACATGTTACTCATGTGTACCTTACTAATGCTCGCAGTAGCTCCTGGGTATTTGATACTGATTCTATTGCTAATATTTGCAACTCGAAACAGGGGTTACGGATTAACCGAATATTGGCTAAGGACGAGGTGACGATGCACGTGGGAAATGGTTCCAAAGTCGATGTGATCGCCGTCAGCACGCTACCTCTACATCTACCTTCGGGATTAGTTTTAGACCCGAATAATTGTTATTTGGTGCCAGCATTGAGCATGAACATTATATCTGGATCTTGTTTGACGCGAGACGGTTATTCATTTAAATCAGAGAATAATGGTTGTTCTATTTATATGAGTAATATCTTTTATGGTCATGCACCCTTAATGAGTGGTCTATTTTTACTAAATCTTGATAGTAGTGATACACATGTTCATAGTACTGAAGCCAAAAGATATAAGTTCAATAATGACACTACAACTTATTTGTGGCACTGCCGTTTAAGTCATATTGGTGTAAAGCGCATGAAGAAACTCCATGCTGATGGGCTTTTGGAATCACTTGATTATGAATGACTTGATGCTTGCGAACGATGTCTCATGGGCAAGATGACTAAGACTCCGTTCTCCGGAACAATGGAGCGAGCAACAGACTTGTTGAAAATAATACATACTGATGTATGCGGTCTGATGAGTGTTGATGCTCGCGGCGGGTATCGTTATTTTCTTACCTTCACAGATGATTTGAGCAGATATGGGTATATCTACTTGATGAAACATAAGTCTGAAACATTTGAAAAGTTCAAAGAATTTCAGAGTGAAGTGGAAAATCATCGTAACAAGAAAATAAAGTTTCTACGATCGGATTGTGGAGGAGAATATTTGAGTTACGAGTTTGGTCTTCATTTGAAACAATGCGGAATAGTTTCACAACTCACGCCACCCGGAACACCACAGCGTAATGGTGTGTCCGGACGTCGTAATCATACTTTATTAGATATGGTGCCATCTATGATGTCTCTTACTGATTTACCGCTATCGTTTTGGGGTAATGATTTAGAGACGGCTGCATTCACGTTAAATAGGGCAGCATCTAAATCTGTTGAGACGACACGTGATGAACTGTGGTTTAGCAAGAAACCTAAGTTGTCATTTCTTAAAGTTTGGGGTTGCGATGCTTATGTGAAAAAGCTTCAACCTGATAAGCTCGAACCCAAATTGAAGAAATGTGTCTTCATAGGATACCCAAAGGAGACTGTTGGGTACACCTTCTATCACAGATCCGAAGGCACAATATTCATCGCTAAGAATGGATCCTTTCTAGAGAAGGAGTTTCTCTCGAAAGAAGTGAGTTGGAGGAAAGTATAACTTGATGAGGTAATTGTACCTTCTCCCGAGTTGGAAAGTAGTACATCACTGAAGTCAGTTCCACTGATTCCTACACAAATTAGTGAGGAAGCTAATGATGATGATCATGAAACTTATGATCAATTTACTACCGAACCTCGTAGGTCAACCAGAGTAAGATCCACACCAGAGTGGTACGGTAATCCTGTTCTGGAGGTCATGTTACTTGACAATGACGAACCTACGAACTATGAGGAAGCGATGATGAGCCCAGATTCCGTAAAATGGCTTGAGGCCATGAAATCTGAGATGGGGTCCATGTATGAGAACAAAGTGTGGACTTTGGTTGACTTGCCCGATGATCGGCAAGCCATAGAGAATAAATGGATCTTCAGGAAGAAGACTGACGCTGACGGTAATGTTACTGTCTACAAAGCTCGACTTGTTGCGAAAGGTTTTCGACAAGTTCAAGGACTTGACTGCGATGATACATTCTCACCCGTAGTGATGCTTAAGTCCGTCCGAATCATGTTAGCAATTGCCGCATTTTATGATTATAAAATTTGGCAAATGGACGTAAAAACTGCATTCCTTAATGGATATCTTAAAGAAGAGTTGTATATGATGCAACTAGAAGGTTTTGTCGATCCAAAAGGTGCTAACAAAGTGTGTAAGCTCCAGCGATCCATTTATGGACTCGTGCAAGCATCTCGGAGTTGGAATATATGCTTTGATAGTGTGATCAAAGCATATGGTTTTATAAAGACTTCTGGAGAAGCCTGTATTTACAAGAAATTGAGTGGAAGCTCTGTAGCAATTCTGATATTATATGTGGATGACATATTGTTGATCGGTAATGACAATGAATTTCTGAATAGCATAAAAGGATACTTGAATAAGAATTTTTCAATGAAAGACCTTGGTGAAGCTGCTTATATATTAGGCATCAAGATCTATAGAGATAGATCAAGACGCTTAATTGGACTTTCACAAAGCACATACCTTGATAAAGTTTTGAAGAAGTTCAAAATGGATCAAGCAAAGAAAGGGTTCTTGCATGTGTTACAAGGTGTGAAGTTGAGTCAGACTCAATGCCCGACCACTCCACAAGGTAGAGAGAAAATGAAAGTCATTCCCTATGCTTCAGCCATAGATTCTATCATGTATGCAATGTTGTGTACCAGACCTGATGTGTGCCTTGCTATTAGTTTAGCAGGGAGGTACCAAAGTAATCCAGGAGTGGATCACTGGACAGCGGTCAAGAACATCCTGAAATACATGAAAAGGACTAAGGATATGTTTCTCGTTTATGGAGGTGACAAAGAGATCGTCGTAAATGGTTACATCAATGCAAGCTTTGACACTGATCCGGATGACTCTAAGTGACAAACTGGATACATATTTTTATTGAATGGTGGAGTTGTCAGTTGGTGCAGTTCCAAGCACAGCGTCGTGGCGGGATCTACGTGTGAAGCGGAGTACATAGCTGCTTCGTAAGCAGCAAATGAAGGAGTCTGGATGAAGGAGTTCATATCCGATCTAGGTGTCATACCTAGTGCATCAGGTCCAATGAAAATCTTTTGTGACAATACTGGTGCAATTGCCTTGGCAAAGGAATCCAGATTTCACAAGAGAACCAAGCACATCAAGAGACGCTTCAATTCCATCCCCGACCAAGTCAAGGAGGGAGACACGGAAATTTGCAAGATACATATGGATCTGAATGTTGCAGACCCATTGACTAAGCCTCTCTCACGAGCAAAACATGATCAGCACCAAGACTCCATGGGTGTTAGAATCATTACAATGTAATCTAGATTATTGACTCTAGTGCAAGTGGGAGACCAAAGGAAATATGCCCTAGAGGAAATAATAAAGTTGTTATTTATATTTCCTTATATCATGATAAATGTTTATTATTCATGCTAGAATTGTATTAACCGTAAACTTAGTACATGTGTGAATACATAGACAAAATGAGTGTCACTAGTATGCCTCTACTTGATAGCTCGTTAATCAAAGATGGTTAAGTTTCCTAGCCATGGACATGAGTTGTCATTTGATTAACGGGATCACATCATTAGAGAATGATGTGATTGACTTGACCCATCCGTTAGCTTAGCATGATGATCGTTTAGTTTGTTGTTATTGCTTTCTTCATAACTTATACATGTTCCTATGACTATGAGATTATGCAACTCCCGAATACCAGAGGAACACTTAGTGTGCTATCAAACATCACAACGTAACTGGGTTATTATAAAGATGCTCTGCAGGTGTCTCCGATGGTGTTTGTTGAGTTGGCATAGATCGAGATTAGTATTTGTCACTCCGATTGTCGGAGAGGTATCTTTGGGTCCTCTCGGTAATGCACATCACTATAAGCCTTGCAAGCAATGTGACTAATGAGCTATCTACGAGATGATGCATTACAGAACGAGTAATGAGACTTGCCGGTAACGAGATTGAATTAGGTATTGAGATACCGACGATTGAATCTCGGGCAAGTAACATACCGATGACAAAGGGAACAACGTATGTTGTTATGCGGTTTGACCGATAAAGATCTTCATAGAATATGTAGGAACCAATATGAGCATCTAGGTACCACTATTGGTTATTGACCAGAGATGAGTCTCGGTCATGTCTACATAGTTCTCGAACCTGTAGGGTCCGCAGGCTTAACGTTCGATGACGATCGGTATTATGAGTTTTGTGTTTTGATGTACCGAAGGTTGTTCGGAGTCCCGGATGTGATCACGGACATGATGAGGAGTCTCGAAATGGTCGATACATAAAGATCGATATATTGGAAGGCTATGTTTGGACATCGGAATGGTTCTGGGTGAGTTCGGGCATTGACCGGAGTACCGGGGGGTTACCAGAATCCCCCGGGGAGTGTATGGCCTTATTGGGCCTTAGTGGGAGAGAGGATTAGGCAGCCAAGGTAGGGGCGCGCCCCCCCAAGACCAATCCAAATTGGGGTGGGGGCCGGCCCCCCTTTCCCTTCTCCCTCTCTCCTCCTTCCTTCCTCTCCTACTCCAACTAGGGAAAGGGGAATACTACTCCCACCGGGAGTAGGAATCCCCCCTTGGGCGCGCCATGAGAGGGTCGGCCCTCCCTCTCCTCCACTCCTTTATATACAGGGGAGGGGGCACCCCATAGACACACAAGTTGACTTTTTAGCTGTGTGTTGTTCCCCCCTCCAAAGATTTCCACCTCGGTCATATCGTTGCAGTGCTTAGGCGAAGCCCTATGCTGGTAGCTTCATCATCACCGTAACCACGGCGTCATGCTGACGAAACTCTCCCTCGACCTCAACTGGATTTATAGTTCATGGGACCTCACCGAGCTAAACGTGTGCAGATCGCGGAGGTGCTGTACCTTCGGTGCTAGGATCGATGGATCGTGAAGACGTACGACTACATCAACCGCGTTGTCATAACGCTTCCGCTTACGGTCTACGAGGGTACGTGATAACACTCTCCCCTCCCGTTGCTATGCATCACCTAGATGGATCTTGCGTGTGCGTAGGATTTTTTTTTGAAATTACTGTGTTCCCCAACAAGTTGGGCATTCAGTCTAACTCAATTTCACACCTTGTAACACAGGCAAGAACCCTTTCTTTACTAGATCCATTTTGAACTTCTTCAAAACTTTATCAAGGTATGTGCTTTGTGAAATTCCAATCAAGCATCTTGATCTATCTCTATAGATCTTGATGCGCAATATATAAGTAGCTTCACCGAGGTCTTTCATTGAAAAATTCTTATTCAAGTATCCTTTTATGTTATCCAGAAATTCAGTATCATTTCCGATCAACAATATGTCATCCACATATAATATCAGAAATGCTACAGGGCTCCCACTCACTTTCTTGTAAATACAGGCTTCTCCAAAAGTCTGTATAAAACCATATGCTTTGATCACACTATCAAAGCGTATATTCCAACTTCGAGATGCTTGCACCAGTCCATAAATGGATCGCTGGAGCTTGCACACTTTGTTAGCACCTTTTGGATCGACAAAACCTTCTGGTTGCATCATATACAACTCTTCTTTAAGATATCCATTAAGGAATGCAGTTTTGACATCCATTTGCCAAATTTCATAATCATAAAATGTGTCAATTGCTAACATGATTCGGACGGACTTAAGCATCACTACTGGTGAGAAGGTCTCATCTTAGTCAAGTCCTTGAACTTGTCGAACACCTTTCACAACAAGTCGAGCTTTGTAGACAGTAACATTACCGTCAGCGTCAGTCTTCTTATTATAGATCCATTTATACTCTATGGCTTGCCGATCATCGGGCAAGTCACCAAAGTCCATACTTTGTTCTCATACATGGATCCCGTCTCAGATTTCATGGCCTCAAGCCATTTTGCGGAATCTGGGCTCATCATCGCTTCCTCATAGTTCATAGGTTCGTCATGGTCAAGTAAAATGACCTCCAGAACAGGATTACCGTACCACTCTGGTGGGGATCTTACTCTGGTTGACCTGCGAGGTTCGGTAGTAACTTGATCAAAAGTTTCATGATCATCATCATTAGCTTCCTCATTAATTCGTGTAGGAATCAGCGGAACTGATTTCTGTGATGAACTACTTTCCAATAAGGGAGTAGGTACAATTACCTCATCAAGTTCTACTTTCCTCCCACTCACTTCTTTGGAGAGAAACTCCTTCTCAAGAAAGGATCCATTCTTAGCAACGAATATCTTTCCTTCAGTTCTATGATAGAAGGTGTACCCAACAGTCTCATTTGGGTATCCTATGAAGACACATTTCTCCGATTTGGGTTCGAGCTTATCAGGTTGAAGCTTTTTCACATAAGCATCGCAGCCCAAAACTTTAAGAAATGACAACTTGGGTTTCTTGCCAAACCACAGTTCATATGGTGTCGTCTCAACGGATTTAGATGTTGCCCTATTTAACGTGAATGCAGCCGTCTCTAAAGCATAACCCCAAAATGATAGCGGTATATCAGTAAGAAACATCATAGATCGCACCATATCTAATAAAGTGGGGTTACAACGTTCGGACACACCATTATGCTGTGGTGCTCTAGGTGGCGTGAGTTCCGAAACTATTCTGCATTATTTCAAATAAAGATCAAAATCATAACTCAAATATTCACCTCCACAATTAGATTGTAGAAACTTTATTTTCTTGTTACGATGATTTTCCACTTCTCTCTGAAATTCTTTGAACTTTTCAAATGTTTCAGACTTATGTTTCATCAAGTAGATATACCCATATCTGCTCAAATCTTCTATGAAGGTCAGAAAATAACGATACCCGCCGCGAGCATCAACACTCATCGGACCGCATACATCAATATGTATTATTTCCAATAAGTTTGTTGCTCGCTCCATTGTTCCGGAGAACGGAGTCTTAGTCATCTTGTCTATGAGGCATGGTTCGCAAGCATCAAGTGATTCATAATCAAGTGATTCCAAAAGCCCATCAGCATGGAGTTTCTTCATGCGCTTTACACCAATATGACCTAAATGGTAGTGCCACAAATAAGTTGCACTATCATTATTAAACTCATATATTTTGGCTTCAATACTATGAATATGTGTATCACTACTATCGAGATTTAATAAAAATAGACCACTTATCAAGGGTGCATGACCATAAAAGATATTACTCATATAAATAGAACAACCATTATTATCTGATTTAAATGAATAACCATCTCACATCAAACAAGATCCAGATATAATGTTCATGCTTAACGTTGGCACCAAATAACAATTATTCAGGTCTAAAACTAATCCCGAAGGTAGATGTAGAGGTAGCGTGCCGACGGCGATCACATCGACTTTGGAACCATTTCCCACGCGCATCGTCACCTCGTCCTTAGCCAATCTTCGCTTAATCCATAGCCCATGTTTCGATTTGCAAATATGAGCAACAGAACCAGTATCAAATACCCAGGCGCTACTACGAGCATTAGTAAGGTACACATCAATAACATGTATATCAAATATACCTTTCACTTTGCCATCCTTCTTATCCGCCAAATACTTGGGGCAGTTATGCTTCCAGTGACCAGTAGCTTTGCAGTAGAAGCACTCAGTCTCAGGCTTAGGTCCAGACTTGGGCTTCTTCACTTGAGCAGCAACTTGCTTGTCGTTCTTCTTGAAGTTCCCCTTCTTCCCTTTGCCCTTTTTCTTGAAACTAGTGGTCTTGTTTACCATCAAGACTTGATGCTCCTTCTTGATTTCTACCTCCGCAGCCTTTAGCATCACGAAGAGCTCGGGAATTGCCTTAGCCATCCCTTGCATATTATAGTTCATCACGAAGCTTTTGTAGCTTGGTGGCAGTGATTGAAGAACTCTGTCAATGACACTATCAACCGTAAGATTAACTCCCAGTTGAGTCAAGTGATTGTGGAACCCAGACATTCTGAGTATATGCTCTCTGACAGAACTATTCTCCTCTATTTTGAAGCTGTAGAACTTATTGGAGACTTCATATCTCTCAATCCGGGCATTTGCTTGAAATATTAACTTCAACTCCTGGAACATCTCATATGCTCCATGACGTTCAAAACTTCGTTGAAGTCCCGGTTCTAAGCGGTAAAGCATGGCACACTGAACTATTGAGTTGTCATCAGCTTTGCTCTGCCAGGCGTTCACAACGTTCGGCGTTGCTCCTGCAGCGGGTCTTGCACCTAGCGGTGCTTCCAGGACATAATTCTTCTATGCAACAATGAGGATAATCCTCAAGTTAAGGACCCAGTCCGTGTAGTTGCTACCATCATCTTTGAACTTAGCTTTCTCTAGGAACGCATTAAAATTCAACGAAACAGTAGCACGGGCCATTTATCTACAACAACATAGACATGCAAAATACTATCAGGTACTAAGTTCATGATAAATTAAAGTTCAATTAATCATATTACTTAAGAACTCCCACTTAGATAGACATCCCTATAATCATCTAAGTGAGCACGTGATCCATATCAACTAAACCATGTCCGATCATCACGTGAGATGGAGTAGTTTTCAATGTTGAACATCACTATGTTGATCGTATCTGCTATATGATTCACGCTCGACCTTTCGGTCTTAGTGTTCCGAGGCCATATCTACATATGCTAGGCTCGTCAAGTTTAACCCGAGTATTCTGCGTGTGCAAAACTGGCTTGCACCTGTTGTATGTGAACATAGAGCTTATCACACCCGATCATCACGCGGTGTGTTGGCACGATGAACTGTCGAAACGGTGCATACTAAGGGAGAACACTTATACCTTTGAATTTAGTGAGCGGTCATCTTATAATGCTACCGCCGTACTAAGCAAAATAAGATGCATAAAGGAGAAACATCACATGCAATCAATATAAGTGATTTGATATGGCCATCATCATCTTGTGCCTTTGATCTCCATCTCCAAAGCACCGTCATGATCACCATCGTCACCGTCTTGACACATTGATCTCCATCGAAGCATCGTTGTCGTCTCGCCAACTATTGCTTCCACGACTATCGCTACCGCTTAGTGATAAAGTAAAACAATTACATGGCGATTGCATTTCATACAATAAAGCAACAACCATAAGGCTCCTGCCAGTTGCCGATAACTTTTACAAAACATGATCATCTCATACAACAATTTATATATCATCACGTCTTGACCATATCACATCACAGCAAGCCCTGCAAAAACAAGTTAGACGTCCTCTACTTTGTTGTTGCAAGTTTTACGTGGCTGCTATGGGCTTCTAGCAAGAACCGGTTCTTACCTACGCATCAAAACCACAATGATTTTTCGTCAAGTGCGCTGTTTTAACCTTCAACAAGGACCGGGCATAGTCAAACTTTATTCAACTAAAGCTGGAGAAACAGACACCCACTAGCCACCTGTGTGCGAAGCACGGCGGTAGAACCAGTCTCATGAACGCGGTTATGTAATGTCGATCTGGGCCACTTCATCCAACAATCCAACCGAATCAAAGTATGACATGCTGGAAAGCAGTATGACTAGTATCACCCACAACTCTTTGTGTTCTACTCGTGCATATAACATCTACGCATAGACATGGCTCGGATGCCACGGTTGTGGAACGTAGTATTTCAAAAAAAAAATCCTACGATCACGCAAGATCTATCTAGGAGAAGCTTAGCAACGAGCCGGGAGAGTGTGTCCACGTACCCTCATAGACCGAAAGCAGAAGCGTTTAGTAACGCGGTTGATGTAGTCGAACATCTCCGCGATCCAACCGATACAAGTACCGAACGCACGGCACCTCCGCGATCAGCACACGTTCAGCTCGATGACGTCCCTCGAACTCTTGATCCAGTTGAGGCCGAGGGAGATTTTCGTCAGCACGACGGCATGGTGACAGTGATGATGAAGTTCATCGGCACAGGGCCTCGCCTAATCACTCTGACGATATGACCGAGGTGTGTAACTGTGGAGGGGGGCACCACACACGGCTAAGAGATCAACTTGTGTGTCCTAGGATGCCCCCCTCCCCACGTATATAATGGAGGGAGGGAGGAGGAGGCTGGCCAAGGGTGGTGCGCCCAAGGGGGGATTCCTACTCCAAGTAGGATTCGGCCCCCTTTCCTATTCCCACAAGGAGAAGGGGGAAGGAGGAGGAGGAGAGAAGGAAAGGGGGGCCTGGCTGATACATCTCCCACGTATCTATAATTTTTTATTCTTCCATGCTATTATATTATCTGTTTTGGATGTTTAATGGGATTTAATATACCTTTTTATATTATTTTTGGGACTAACCTATTAACCGAAGGCCTAGCGCAATTTGCTGTTTTTTTTTGCCTATTTCAGTGTTTTGCGGAAAAGGAATATCAAACGGAATCCAAAGGGAACGAAACCTTCGCGAGGGTCTTTTTTTGGAACAAACGCAATCCAGGAGACTTGGATTGGAAGTCAAGGAAGCAACGAGGCAGCCACGAGGCAGGAGGGCGCGCCCAGGGGGGTAGGCGCGCCCCCCATCCTCGTGGGCCCCTCGTAGCTCCACCGACCTACTTGATTTGCCTATATATACTCTTGTACCCTGAAAACATCCAGGGGAGCCACGAAATCACTTTTCCATCGCCGCAACCTTCTGTACCCGTGAGATCCCATCTTGGGGCCTTTTTCGGTGATCTGCTGGAGGGGGATTCGATCATGGAGGGCTTCTACATCAACACCATTGTGACAGCCTGGTTTTTGCCCTCTTCTCTTTGTCTGATTTTCAGTTGGTTTGGATTTGAATTTGAAATTTTGAATCACTTCAGATGGACTTAAACACTTGGGTACCACCTTGACTTTCACCCAAATGACTTATTTCTCTCTCTAGCCGTGATTTCTTCTCTGATCCATCTCAAAATAATATTATGAATAATTTTCTTAAATGAAAAATATTCATTTTCCCTCTAAAACCCTAACAACCCCATTGTGTTCCAAAGCAACCCCAATTTTTCTTGCCCACAAAAATCTGAGAAAATTCCCAATTATTCTTTGAACCCTAGGGGACCTTCCTGAGTAAAAATATTGCATCTTTTTTTGGGATATTTTTGCTACAGAAAATATTTTTTGTTCTGGACAAAAATGGTAGTTTCTACAGCAACTACCATTTTACTAGCTCAAATGTGGCTGGATTTTCTTGTGCATCACTACCCTCGTAGATGATTGCTAACCTCCAAAGCTCAGCTCCCAACTCTTAATATTTTAAATTCAGTAAGTTCTCAAAGTTACTGTCCAGAAACTTACCAGGAAGTTAAAATCCATCTTACTGCGCCTGAGCTCAACTCAAAGTTTTGTAACCACTCAAACCACCAAGGACTACACGCCAGACATGAAGTTTAGGCTTAGCGCAGCCTGATGTCATAGTTCACACAGTGACCGCGTTCGTCCATGCGCTCTGCAACGCGCCCGAGTCTCTGTTGATCGCGTGCTCGCTTCCCCGCCAGCCGCTCCTTGCCAAACTTCGCCACAGTCATCGTTGCCGGAGCTCGCCGCAGCGAGCACGGGCACGGTCCGGCCAACCCAACAGTGCGCTGCGCACTGTGTTCGTCGCTACCCCCCTCACTCATGTGCTCGTCTTCGCTCGCCCACAGTTCCCGCGTGAGTTGCGTCGCCTTCCCCCTCGCTCACTGACGTTGTTCATCGTCGGGCGCCATGTCCAGGTGTCCTTTGGCGGATCCCGAACCCCTCACCTCGCTCGGCTATAAATACAGCCCTCCCCAGCCTCCTCGAGCATCATCCACTCCTCACACACCCTCCCTAAACTAGTAGGAAGCCGTAGCCCGGCCGGTCATGCCGCGGGCCGCCGTCCCCGAGCTTGAGCTCGCCGGCAATCACCTTGGGTCGTCTCCGCAGCTCCAGCCCTTCCAGGCTCGGGCCACCCTTCCAGGGCCTCCGCCGTGCCTCGCTGGTGCCGTTCCGCCCAGTTGGAGCCTCATCTCCAACTCCGGCGACCTCTGCTTTCTGTTGCCGCTGGAGAGGCTGTTTCTGATGCCATCCGACAACCCCTAGCTAACCTACGGGTATGGGCAGGTGCGCCTTTGTCCCCTCTTTTGATCCATCCCTCTAGCTCGGGCCAAGGAGCCCTCCTCGCTGACGTGTGCTCCGGCGGAGCCTCGCCACCCTCTATTTTCCTCTCCCCCTCCCTCTCACCTGACTAGTGGGGCCCACTAGTCAGCCACTCTGGCCGCGCCTGAAGCGGTGCGAGTGGTGGCGCCCGCGGGGTTTACGCCTTCGACGTCACCCCCCCTCAGTTCTGTTTATTTAAATTCAAATTCAATTTTATCCAGAGAGCTTCAAACAGCCAAAACTTTTTAACCATAAGTCCAAATGAATCGATTCTTTTTGCATTGTGTTCTTTATGAAAAGATCTAGCAGCTCACCAAAAATGAGATTTTTCTCTGCTGCCTAGATTTTCTGGTGAATTTCAGAAGGGTTCTTGATGTTTTCTTTTTGTGTTTATAATTGTTTTCAGAAAGTGAAGCTTGTCTTGAGGATCACCAGGAGGATTGTGAACCTCATCTGCACTAAGGCAAGCCACAACAACATTTTCATGGTGCCATTGCAATATTTGTGATTTTTTAACTAGAAGTAATGATTTAATCCATGCATTTAAATCACTAGAATAAATATTTATATTCTGTTGGATGCTTGTTTGAGTTGATATGCTTAGTTTACAGAAGTTTGAAGCTAACTAAGTTGGTTAAGTAATTAGAAGTAATATTTGTTATGAATAAGTAATATGGTTTTGGAAATAAGGAATTATTCAGAGTTATTTTTTCTTGAATGAGAAAAATGAAATATGCTAAGTAAAGATTCTGTTTACAGTGATGATTAATCATAACCAGAGAGGTGTTATGAGTTATTGATGTCCATGCTTAGTGTTTGATACAGTTGATCCAGTTATTTACGTTGATATATGATGCATATGTTAGTGATGCATTTTCATGGCATATCATGACACCGGTCACTTTCACCTTAAGTTGAACCTGATGATAACTCAACTTGAATATATCGTTGATCGGGTCATGGTGCCACTGAATCGAGTTTTCCCAGTGCAACCACATTTGCCTTTATGGGAAGGCCTTTATTCGGTCTGTTGTCATGCCTCTGGTCGGTGCCTCCAACGAGGGAAGATTATGGGCGTGCGTTACCTGGCCCGGTAAGGAGACATAACCTTGTGTGCCCGTTGTTGTTGTTGTTGTTGTTGTTGTTGTTGTTGTTGTTGTTGTTGTTGTTGTTATGGTACCTTGTCCCTGTTTGAGACCGTTTATGTTTTGCCACGACGGTGGCCGTTGGTGTCTTTGGTAGACAAGGGGCCACCCAGGACCAGTGGGGAGTGATTCGGAGTGGCCGGGAGAGTGTCATGGCAATGGAGGGGTTTCGTCGGAACGTCGTTGGTCCACCCGAATGGGAGTGCGAGGCCATGGGTTCCGTGGTGTGGGTACAATGAGCTACCTCTGCAGAGTGTATTAAATCTATCGATAGCTGAGTCCACGGTTACGGACACGCTCGAAAGTAGGTCACACCATGGGTCAACGTTTAATTAATTTTGCACACTAAACTATGAACTTTGCACTATTGAAGAGATGTTGGTTGAGAAACCATTGTGTTGATGGAGACCAAGTTGTTGGTCAGTTCGTGATCTCAGAATGATCATCGTTTGGTTACGAGGTAACCCGAGCAAAGACCGAGAGGTTGGTCCATTTGTGATCCGAGAGTGGTCACCGTTTGGTAAGCAAGTCTGAGGGACTAGTATTACAAGATCATGATCACTACATGTATGATATGATTTTGCATTAGTAAAGCAATTGGTTAATTATCATGATATTGTTTGTCATTATGTTTATGTTTGTTGTGAGCTTGCAAGTACATTCAATGTACTGACCTGGCGTGTCATGCCAGCTTTCAGGAAAGTCTCGTTGGAAAGGAGTGCTGTCCGAGTCTAGATCGTGTCCACATCGATGTCCCTGTGCTATGGAGTTCCGTTACGACGTCATTCCGCCGCCGTGTAGTTGTTATGATTGAGGCCCCTTTATGTTCACTAAATAATGTACATATTTTTCAGCCGCACCGTGTGTGTCGCTAGGCCTCGCCACTTGTTGTAATATGAACCTTGTTCCGCTAGCATCAATAAAGCGGTTGTTTTCTGTACCAAGATGTTGTGTGTTGCCAGAAGACACGGTCTCTAGGCTGGCAATACAGGGTAAACCGGTTGCTCTGAGCCGGGGTGCCACAACGCTTGGTATCAGAGCCGCGCTGACTGTAGGCCACGCTAGACTACGACGTGTTAACTGGACGTTAGTTAAGCGTACAAGATGAGTGCCGGTAGCATTTGTAGCTGGGTGTTGCATTGTATGCACTTGCTTTATTTTTATGCTAACCTACTAATGGTTGTGAGTGTAGATGGCTCCGGTGCCGTATCCGTGCCAGTTGCAGCTGATGTCGTACACGTCGTCGCATCTCCTTCGCAATGTGTGGCGTCGACTGTACCCCCTCGGTGACGACCCAGTATATCGTGTGTACCGGGAGCGTCTAGGAGACTCAGTGTATGAGTATCACGTAGTGGTTACTCTGCGCACTAGTTCAGATTCCATCTCTTACACTCATACCTCTCAGAGCGGTTTTGCTTCTACCGCTTCCCAGGCCGTCCAGTTTGCTGCATTCGAGCTCCTTGTCGAGCTTTGTTATAACGAGGTCTGGATGCAGAACCACCCAGGTTTCCACTACTATCCCTCTCTGCACGACAATGGTCGTGTCCGTTTTCCTGTCATTGATCCGGAGTCTGATAGTGTTGCTAGCCACCTTTCTCGTTGTAACACTACTAGCTACCTTATGATTCACAAGCTGGCTCGAGAGCTGACTCGTGCTCGTACTGCTTTAGTTGCTACTAGATCTCTCACTACCCCATCATCTACGGGATTTATCCCTTATATTCCATCCATTTCTAATTGACATATTTCACCGGTTACTCCTCCGAGTAGCTCGGGCAAATCGACCATGAATCCTCTCAGTGCTCCTGCTGAGTGGGTTTCACTTCTCACCACTCCCATAGCCCCGATGCTTCACCCTGCACCTGCCCCGGAGGGAGAGCCCTCGAGGCAGCGTCGTTGTGTTACCTTTAACCCGGAGGTGTCGGTTAACGTCGCCAGTTCAGGATCCGAGTCCGCTTCAGGAGAGGACCCCGCAGCACCAGCAAAGCAGTAGAGCGTTTGAGTATCCGCAGTTGTCAGTATGATGTACAGATGTAGTCATACGATTCATGATGCTCCGTTTCATGTATGAGAGTAGTTGAACTTGGCATGTTGTTCATGTTTCATGTATGAGTCTATGTATAATTATGTTGGAACTCTATTTTATTCGTCACATTTTCTTCTTTATTTCGCCTTCTCTCGGGTTTTGTTGCTAGCTTTTCCCCAATTTTTGGATGTTTCTCATCTCGGTTGCGTTGTCTTGGAAAAAATCCACAATAGGATGACGCAGGGAGGCAGCAGTAGCGACGCTTGTGAGGATGTTCCTGTTCGTCGTTCCGCACGACAGGCAGGACACTCCCCCGAGCCGTACGTTCCACCACCGCCTCCACCGCCAAATCCGCCCTCCACCGAGCAAATTCTGCGTATGTTTGAGGAAAGGAGGAATAAAGATCTGATTGAAATATTTAGGAGTGTGCAAGCTGTGGTTGGGAAGAATGGAAATCAGAACGGTCATCACTCCAAGCTGTCAGATTTTCAGAGAACCAAGCCTCCCAGTTTCAGTCAGGTTATAGATCCTTTGGATGCAGACGATTGGTTGTGAACCATTGAGAGGAATCTTGAGATTGCTCGTGCTGAACAAGATGACAAAGTCCCGTTTGCAACTCATTATCTTGAAGGCGTTGCCGCCATATGGTGGGAAAATGCAAAAGCCATGTGGCCTGCTGATGAAAAAATCACCTGGGCAAAATTCAAGGATCAGTTCTGGAAATATCATATTCCTACTGGAATTATGAAGGTTAAGCAGCGTGAATTTCTCGCGCTCCTCCAAGGAAGTCAGTCTGTGGGTGAATATTTGCAAAATTTCAATCATTTGGCTCGTTACTCTCTTTATGATGTGGCCACCGAAGAAAGAAAGATTGACAGGTTTCTTGGGGGATTAAACCCGCATCTCCGATGTACCCTCAGTATGTTTGATTTCCCAGATTTCCAAACTCTGGTAAACAAGGCTTTCATTGTTGAAAGGGAGCACAAGCTCATAACAGACAATAGGCCTGCTAATAACGACCACAAGCGCAAGTTCGAACCAAGGAAGGAAGTGCAGCTAGTGCAAAAGGCTCGTACCTGGCAGCATACTCAGGTGGAATACAAGCCCAATTTGCAGCAGAATGTTAACAAAACCACCACACAAGTCAAGAATGTTGTGAATAACCCGGTGCGAGAAGAGTGCCAGTGCAACAATTCTTGTTTCAGTTGTGGGCAAACCGGACATTATGCCAGATAGTGTCCCAAGAACGGCAAGACTAATGCTCCATTCAGGCCACAAGTCAACTTTATGGAGTCATACCGTATCCAGCAAAACATCACTGGGCACGTTCACCACCTCTCCGCAGACGAAGCCCAAGAGAACCTCGAAGTCGTCATTGGTATGTTTTCTGTTAATAACATACCTGCCATAATTTTATTTGACTCTGGGGCTTCCCACTCTTTTATTTCACGGGGTTTTGTTGCCCAAAACAAATTTCCTTTTTCACTTTTGGACAAGAATATGCCAGTACAATCCCCGGGATCTTTGCTCAGAAGCAATCTGGTCTGCCGTAACTTGGAAATCAATATCAATGGAGCCCGTTTTCCAACCTCTTTGATAATCATTGAGTCCGTAAAGTTGGACATTGTTTTGTGGATGAATTGTTTAACCCAATATCAAGTATGCATAAATTGCGCGACCCGAGAAGTCACTCTGACCAGTCAAGAGGGGCAGACTACAAAATTCTATGCTCGCAGGAGCATACCCAAGAAGGATATGGTCTTCACCACTGTGGCTGGTGAGTTGGAATTAATTCCTGTGGTCAGTGAGTTTCCTGATGTGTTTCTAGAAGAACTGCCAGGCATGCCGCCAGATCGAGAGCTTGAGTTTGCAATAGATCTTGTGCCCGGAACCGCACCGTTATACAAGAAGTATTACTAGATGCCTTCATCAGAATTAGTGGAGGTAAAGAAACAGGTTGATGAAATGCTCCAGAAAGGATATATCCGTCCCAGCTCTTCACCATGGGGATCACCTACTATATTCGTGGATAAGAAGGATGGTAGCCTCTGCATGTGTGTGGATTACCGTCAGCTGAATGATGTCACCATCAAAAATAAATATCCACTGCCCAGAATTGATGACTTGTTTGATTAGCTAAGTGGGGCCAAGGTATGCTCCAAAATCGATTTAAGGACCGGATATCACCAACTCAAGATTAAAAAGGAAGATATTCCTAAGACCACATTCACTACCCGATACGGTCTTTATGAATATACAGTTATATCCTTTGGCCTCACCAATGCCCCTGCTTTCTTCATGCATATGATGAATAAAGTATTCATGGACTTCCTCGATAAATTCACGGTGGTCTTCATTGATGACATACTTATATACTCAAAAGGTGAAGAAGAGCACAAACAACACCTCAGAGCTGTGTTACAACGACTTCGTGACCATCAGCTATACGCCAAATTCAGTAAATGCGAGTTTTGGCTCAAGCGAGTTGGATTTCTTGGACATGTGTTGTCTGCAGAAGGTATAGCCATGGACCCGAGCAAAGTAAAGGATGTGCTCGATTGGTTGGCACCAACAACCGTATCTCAAATCCGGAGTTTCCTTGGATTAGCTGGCTACTATCATCGTTTCATAGAAGGGTTTTCCAAGATTGCTAAACCCATGAAGGAGCTACTCAAGAAAGATAAGAAGTTTGAATGGACTGAGGATTGTGAGAAAAGTTTCAATGAGCTACAAATCTGGCTAACGACAACACCTGTGTTGACTCTTCCCGATATCTAGCGCAACTTTGATGTGTACTGCAACGCCTCCAGACAAGGTCTTGGATGCGTACTTATGCAAGATGGCAAGGTGGTAGATATGGATCATGACAACTACGACCCCACGAGGGAAATTATCCTACTCACGATCTGGAATTAGCCGCGGTGGTTCATGCTCTAAAAATTTGGAGACATTACCTCATTGGGAAGAGGTGCCAAATTTTTATAGACCATAAAAGTCTCAAGTATATATTTACTCAGCCTGATTTAAATCTCCATCAACGAAGATGGCTTGAGTTAGTCAAGGACTATGATCTTGGAATAAATTACCACCCGGGTAAGGCCAACGTGGTTGCCGATGCACTCAGCCGGAAGCCTGTCAGCCTGAATACCACAATGGAATCCTTGCCTCCTGAACTTCAAAAGGAGATTGCTCAGCTCAACCTGGTCATAGTTAGCGCTGGTCTTGCTAATATTATGGAAGTTACACCTACCCTTGAGGAAGAGATCCGCAAGGCCCAGCCAGATGACACCGTCCTACAGAAACATGCCAAGAGTATGTTAGCAGGACAGACCTTAGATTTTTCTAAGGATCAACACGGTACACTATGATTCCGTGGAAGGATTTGTGTACCCAGCCAGGAGGATTTAAGGAAGAAAATCCTGTCAGAAGCACACGAATCTTCATATTCTATTCACCCTGGAGGTACTAAAATGTATGAAGACCTTCGACAAATATTCTGGCAGGATGGAATGAAGAAAGGCATTGCCTATTTTGTGGCCTGTTGCGACATATGCAACAAGGTGAAGGCAGAACATCAGAAGCCAGCCGGACTTCTCCAACCATTGCCAGTTTCACAGTGGAAATGGGATGATGTCTAGATGGATTTTGTCACAGGACTACCAAAGACTCAACGAGGCAATGATGCGGTCTGGGTCATAGTGGACACCTTAACCAAGGTAGCTCACTTTATCCCCATCAGAACCACATACCGAGCCGATCAACTTGCACAACTGTATGTATCCAGAATAGTCAGTCTGCATGGAGTACCTCAAACAATCACTTCTGACCGGGGGTCACTTTTTACCTCCGCTTTCTGGTCACGTCTCCACCAAGCCTTGGGGACAGCACTAAAATATAGTACCGCTTATCATCCTCAGACTGATGGACAGACTGAGCGGGTAAACCAAATACTCAAAGATATGCTACGAGCCTGTGCTTTGGCCCAAGGACCTAAATGGGAAGACTGCCTGCTGTATGTCGAGTTCTCATACAACAACAGCTTCCAGACTAGTCTTAAGATGTCACCTTATGAGGCTTTTTATGGCCGTAAGTGTCGCACTTCTTTTAATTGGTCTCAAACTGGAGATAGCCGTATTTTTGGAATGGATCTCATGATGGAAGCTGAGAAGCAAGTCAAGGAAATCCGAGACAGATTGCAATTGGCTAAATCTCGACAGAAGAGTTATTATGATGCAAAGCACCGATAAATCAGTTTCGAACCCAGAGAACACGTATACCTCCGAGTCACTCCTATGAAGGGAGTCAAGAGATTCCATACTCGTGGAAAATTGGCACCCAGATTTATTGGCCCATTCCCAGTTATGTCCAGAGTGGTTACTATTGCATATCAGTTGGAACTACCCCCAGAATTGTCAGATGTGCACAATGTGTTCCATGTTTCACAGTTGAGGCGATGCATATCGCCGCGTGAGAAAAAGACTGCTATGACAGAAATAGAGCTAGCTAAGGATTTAACCTATGAAGAGAGACCTTTCAGAATTTGGATCAGATGGAAAGGGTCACTCGTAGTAAAGCAAGGAAGTTTTACAAAGTTTAGTGGGAGCATCACACAGAGGCAGAAGCGACTTGGGAACGAGAAGAATTTCTAAAGGCACATTATCCAGAATGGTTATCCCGAGTAACCGAATCTCGAGGACGAGATTCATCCTAAGTGGGGAAGTTTGTGACAGTTTGGTTTTCGCCCTCTTCTCTTTGTCTGATTTTCAGTTGGTTTGGATTTGAATTTGAAATTTTGAATCACTTCATATGGACTTAAACACTTGGGTACCACCTTGACTTTCACCCAAGTGACTTATTTCTCTCTCTAGCCATCATTTCTTCTCTGATCCATCTAAAAAATAATATTATGAATATTTTTTCTTAAATGAAAAATATTCATTTTCCCTCTAAAACCCAAACAAGCCCATTGTGTTCCAAAGCAACCCCAATTTTTCTTGCCCACAAAAATCTGAGAAAAATCCCAAATATTCTTTGAACCCTAGGGCACCTTCTTGAGCAAAAATATTGCATCACTTTTCAGAATATTTTTGCTATAGAAAATATTCTCTGTTCCGGACAGAAATGGTAGTTTCTACAGTAACTACCATTTTACTTGCTCAAATGTGGCTGAATTTTCTTGTGCATCACTACCCTCGTAGATGATTGCTAACCTCCAAAGCTCAGCTCCCAACTCTTAATATTTTGACTTTAGTAAGTTCTCAAAGTTACTGTCCAGAAACTTACCAGGGAGTTAAAATCCACCTTACTATGCCTGAGCTCAACTCAAAGTATTGTAACCACTCAAACCACCAAGGACTACACGCCAGACATGAAGTTTAGGCTTAGCGCGGCCTGATGTCATAGTTCACGCGGTGACCGCATTCGTCCAGGCATGCTGGTATGCGGTTGACGCACTGGAGCCTCTGTTGATCGCGTGCTCGCTTCCCCGCCTGCCGCGCCTTGCCAAACTTCTCCACGATCATCGTCCCGACCCCCTTAACTCCCTCCTGGCGCTCGCCGACGCCGGAGCTCACCGCAGCGAGCACGGGCACGGTTCAGCCAACCCAACAGTGCGCTGCGCACTGTGTTCGTCGCTACCCCCTCGCTCCTTTGCTCGTCTTCGCTCGCTCACAGTGCCTGCATGAGCTGCGTCGCCTTCCTCCTCGCTCACTAACGCCGTTTGTCGCCGCGCGCCATGTCCAGGTGTCCTCCGATGGAGCCCGAACCCCTCACCTCGCTCGGCTATAAATATAGCCCTCCCCAGCCTCCTCGAGCACCATCCACTCCTCACACACCCTCCCCAAACCAGTAGGAAGCCGTAGCCCGGTCGGGCAGGTTGTGAGCCGCCGTCCTCGAGCTTGAGCTCGCCGGTGATCCCCTCGGGTCGTCTCCGCAGCTCCAGCCCTTCCAGGCTCGGGCCACCCTTCCAGGGCCTCCGCCGTGCCTCGGTGGTGTCGCTCCGCCCGGTTGGAGCCCCTGGTGCTTCCTCTGGTCGTCGTCATCTCCAACTCCAGCGACCTCTGCTTTCTGTCGCTGTTGGAGAGGCCGTTTCCGACACCGTCCGACCACCCCTAGCTAACCTACGGGTATGGGCAGGTGTGCCTTTGTCCCCTCTTTCGATCCATCCCTCTAGCTCGGGCCAAGGAGCCCTCCTCGCCGCCCTCTGTTTTCCTCTCCCCCTCCCTCTCACTTGACTAGCGAGGCCCACTAGCCAGCCACTCTGGCCGCGCCCGATGCGGTACGAGTGGTGGCGCCCACGGGGTTTACGCCTTCGACGTCACCCCCCTCAGTTCTGTTTATTTAAATTCTAATTCAATTTTATCCAGAGAGCTTCAAACAGCCAAAACTTTTTAACCATAAGTCCAAATGAATTGATTCTTTTTGCATTGTGTTCTTTATGAAAAGATCTAGCAGCTCACCAAAAATGAGATTTTTCTCTGCTGCCTAGATTTTCTGGTGAATTTCAGAAGGGTTCTTGATGTTTTATTTTTGTGTTTATAATTGTTTTCAGAAAGTGAAGCTTGTCTTGAGGCTCACCAGGAGGATTGTGAACCTCATCTGCACTAAGGAAAGCCACATCAACATTTTCATGGTGCCATTGCAATATTTGTGATTTTTTAAAACTTGAAGTAATGATTTAATCCATGCATTTAAATCACTAGAATAAATATTTATATTCTGTTGGATGCTTGTTTTTGTTGATATGCTTAGTTTACAGAAGTTTGAAGCTAACTAAGTTGGTTAAGTAATTAGAAGTAATATTTGTTATGAAGAAGTAATATGGTTTTAGAAATAAGGAATTATTCAGAGTTATTTTTTCTTGAATGAGAAAAATGAAATATGCTAAGTAAAGATTCTGTTTACAGTGATGATTAATCATAACCAGAGAGGTGTTATGAGTTATTGATGTCCATGCTTAGTGTTTGATACAGTTGATCCAGTTATTTACGTTGATATATGATGCATATGTTAGTGATGCATTTTCATGGCATATCATGACACCGGTCACTTTCACCTTAAGTTGAACCTGATGATAACTCAACTTGGATATATTGTTGATCGGGTCATGGTGCCACTGAATCGAGTTTTCCCAGTGCAACCACGTTTGCCTTTATGGGAAGGCCTTTATTCGGTCCGTTGTCATGCCTCTGGTCGGTGCCTCCAACGAGGGAAGGTTATGGGCATGCGTTACCCTGGCCCGGTAAGCAGACATAACCTTGTGTGTCTGTTGTTGTTGTTATGGTACCTTGTCCCCGTTTGGGACCGTTTATGTTTTGCCACGACGGCGGCCGTTGGTGTCTTTGGTAGACACGGGGCCACCCAGGACTAGCCTAGTGGGGAGTGAGTCGGAGTGGCCGGGAGAGTGTCATGGCAATGGAGGGGTTTCGTCGAAACGCCGTTGGTCCACCCGAATGGGAGTGCGAGGCCATGGGTTCCGTGGTGTGGGTACACTGCGCTACCTCTGCAGAGTGTATTAAATCTATCGATAGCCGAGTCCACGGCTACGGACACGGTTGAAAGTAGGTCACACCATGGGTCAATGTTTAATTAATTTTGCACACTAAACTATGAACTTTGCACTATTGAGGAGATGTTGGTTGAGAAACCATTGTGTTGATGGAGACCAAGTTGTTGGTTAGTTCGTCATCTCGTAATGATCACCGTTTGGTTACGAGGTAACCCGATCAAAGACCAAGAGGTTGGTCCGTTTGTGATCCGAGAGCAGTCACCGCTTGGTAAGCAAGTCCGAGGGACTAGTATCACAAGATCATGATCACTGCATGTATGATATGATTTTGCATTAGTAAAGCAATTGGTTAATTATCATGATATTGTTTGTCATTATGTTTATGTTTGTTGTGAGCTTGCAAGTACATTCAATGTACTGACCTAGCGTGTCATGCCAGCTTTCAGAAATGTCTCGTTGGAAAGGAGTGCTGTCCGATTCTAGGTCGTGTCCACATCGGTGTTCCTGTGCTATGGAGTTCCGCTACAACGTCGTTCCGCTGCCGCATAGTTGTTATGATCGAGGCCCCTTTATGTTCACTAAATAATGTACATATTGTTCAGCCGCACCGTGTGTGCCGCTTGGCCTCGCCACTTGTTGTAATATGAACCTTGTTCCGCTAGCATCAATAAAGCGGTTGTTTTCTGTACCAAGGTGTTGTGTGTTGCTAGAAGACACGGTCACTGGGCTGGCAATACAGGGTAAACCGGTTGCTCTGAGCCGGGGTGCCACAACCATAGCCTCTCCAATGATGTGTGAGTAGTTTACCATAGACCTTCGGGTCCATAGTTATTAGCTAGATGGCTTCTTCGCTCTCTTTGGATCTCAATACAAAGTTCTCCTCGATGTTCTTGGAGATCTATTCGATGTATTCGATGTAACACTCTTTTGCAAGTCTCTTTGAATTATCGGTTTAGTTTGGCCTACTAGATTGATCTTTCTTGCAATGGGAGAAGTGCTTAGCTTTAGGTTCAATCTTGCGGTGCTCGATCCCAGTGACAGAAAGGGAAATGACACGTATTGTATTTTTGCCATCGAGGATAAAAAGATGGGGTTTATATCATATTGCTTGAGTTTATCCCTCTACATCATGTCATCTTGCCTAATGCGTTACTTCGTTCTTATGAACTTAATACTCTAGATGCATGTTGGATAGCGGTCGATGTGTGGAGTAATAGTAGTAGATGCAGAATCACTTCAGTCTATTTGACACGGACGTGGTGCCTGTATTCATGATCATTGCCTTAGATATCACCATAACTATGCGCTTTTCTATCAATTTCTCGACAGTAATTTGTTCACCACCATAATATATGCTATCTTGAGAGAAGCCACTAGTGAAACCTATGGCCCCCGGGTCTACTTTACATCATATAAGTTTCCAATCTACAATTCTAGTTTACTATTTATTTTGCAATCTTTATTTTCCAATCTATACAACAAAAATACCAAAAAATATTTATCTTATTATCTTTATGATATCTTACTTTTTGCAAGCGGCCGTGAAGGGATTGACAACCCCTTTATCACGTTGGTTGCAAGATTCTTGATTGTTTGTGCAGGTACTAGGCAATTTGTGTGTAGTCTCCTACTGGATTGATACCTTGGTTCTCAAAAACTGAGGGAAATACTTACGCTACTTTGCTGCACCACCCTTTGCTCTTCAAGGGAAAACCAACACATTCTCAAGAGGTAGCAAGAAGGATTTCTGACGCCGTTGCCGGGGAGATCTACGCACAAGTCAAGACATACCAAGTACCCATCACAAACTCTTATCCCTCGCATTACATTATTTACCATTTTCCTCTCGTTTTCCTCTCCCCCACTTCACAAGATTTGCCCTTTTCTTTCGCCCTTCTTCCGTTCGATCTTGTGTTACCATGTACCTTCTTTTTGCTTGCATCTTCGCTTTCTAAAAGTTTATGGATCCTCATCCACTTGCTAATCTCTTTAAGAGATCCAATTATGATGAACCTATTGCTAGTGAGTTGAGCGCACTAGATTATCATTATGAGGTTTTGCTTGAAATTCGTGAATCTGAAAATTGTGATGAAGTACTTTATGCAGCGATTCATGATAGATCTTTGAATAAAGAACATGGTTGCAATGATGATGTAAATTGTGCTAATAATATGCAAACCCTAAGGTTGGGGAAGCTAGTTTTGCTATGTCCTCTACTTGTTGCAATGATCATGATTGGGGTGATAGTGCTTCTTATGATCTTGAAAATTTATTTAAGCCCCATGATGAATATGAGATTGATAATAATGTTTGCAATAATAATGAAAGTGGGTTTGTAAGAGTGTCAACTTTAGATCCCACATATTTGGATAATGTTCAATCTTATGAAGTTTTTGATTAAAGTGGGTTCAGAGAGGTCATGACTTTAGTTAATGATATTCCCACTATTTTGGAAGAGTGTCAACTTTGCTTGCATGTGGATCATGTAGAGAAAATTTTATGTGAGAGATATATTGTTGAATTTGAATATGATCCCACATGTAATTATTATGAGAGAGTAAAATATGGTTGTAGAAATTTTTATGTTACTAAATTACCTCTCGTTATGTTAAGATTGTTAATGTTTCTCACTTCTTTCTTGCATATGCTAATTTTTGCTTGTCTTGATAATTTATTTGCCTATAACATGCCTATGCATAGTAAGTATGTTAGACTTAGATGTGTTTTTCATATGCTATATGATGCTCTCTTCGTGCTTCAATTCTTGTCTTTCATGTGAGCATCATCGAAATTATCAATGCCTAGCTAGGGGTGTTAAACGATAGCGCTTATTGGGAGGCAACCCAATTTTATTTTTGTTCCTTGCTTTTTGTTCCTTTTTAGTAATAAATAATTCATCTAGACTCTTTTTAGATGTGTTTTTATGTTTTAATTAGTGTTTGTGCCAAGTAGAATCAATAGGATCTTCTTGGGTGATAGTTGTTTGATCTTGCTGAAAAAGACAGAAACTTTACGCTCACGAAAATAATTGTTAAAATTCACCATAACGTGATAAAATACCAATTATTTTTGCAGTAGATCAATATACAAATTATCCAGGTTTTCCTAGTTTTTCAGAATGTTTGGAGTTCCATAAGTATTCTAACAAATCAGATTTCTATAGACTATTCTATTTTTGACAGATTCTGTTTTTCGTGTGTTGTTTGCTTATTTTGATGAATCTATGGCTAGTATCGGGGGGTATGAACCATAGAGAAGTTAGAATACAGTAGGTTTAGCACCAATATAAATAAATAATGAGTTCATTACAGTACCTTATGGTGGTGGTTTGTTTTCTTATATTAACGGAGCTCATGAGATTTTCTGTTGAGTTTTGTGTTGTGAAGTTTTCAAGTTTTTTGGGTAAATATTTGATGGATTATGGAATAAGGAGTGGAAAGAGCCTAAGATTGGGGATTCCCAAGGCACCCCAAGGTAAAATTCAAGTACAACCAAAAGCCTAAGCTTGGGGATGCCCCGGAAGGCATCCCCTCTTTCGTCTTCGTCTATCGGTAACTTTACTTGAGGCTATATTTTTATTCACCACATGATATGTGTTTTGCTTGGAGCGTCTTGTATGATTTGAGTCTTTGCTTTTAGTTTACTAAAATCGTCCTTGATGTACACACCTTTTGGGAGAGACGCACATGAATCAGAATTTATTAGAATACTCTATGTGCTTCACTTATATCTTTTGAGCTAGATAAATTTTGCTCTAGTGGTTCACTTATACCTTTTTAGAGCACGGTGGTGGTTTTATTTTATAGAAATTATTGATCTCCCATGTTTCACCTATATTATTTTGAGAGTATTTTAGAACAGCATGGTAATTTGCTTTGGCTATAAAAATAGTCCTAATATGATAGGCATCCAAGATGGTATAATAAAAACTTTCATATATAGTGCATTGAATACTATGATAAGTTTGATACTTGATAGTTGTTTTGAGATATAAAGGTGGTAATGTTGGAGTCATGTTAGTTGGGTAATTGTGGAATTGAGAAATACTTGTGTTGAGGATTGCAAGTCCCGTAGCATGCATGTATGGTAAACGTTGTGTGACAAATTTGAAGCAAGGGGTATTCTTTGATTGCTTTCCTTATGAGTGGCGGTCGGGGACGAGCGATGGTATTTTCCTACCAATCTATCCCCCTAGGGGCATGCGTAGTAGTACTTTGCTTCAAGGCTAATAAACTTTTGCAATAATTATATGAGTTCTTTATGACTAATGTGAGTCCATGGATTATACACACTCTTACCTTTTCGCAATTTGCTAGCCTCTATGGTACCGTGCATTGCCCTTTCTCACCTCGAGAGTTGGTGCAAACTTCACCGGTGCATCCAAACCCCGTGATACGATACACTCTATCACACATAAGCCTCCTTATATCTTCCTCAAAACAGCCACCATACCTACCTATTATGGCATTTCCATAGCCATTCGAGATATATTGCCATGCAACTTTCCAACGTTCCGTTTATTATGACACGCTCCATCATTGTCATATTGCTTTGCATGATCATGTAGTTGACATCATATTTGTGGCAAAGCCACCCTCATAATTCTTTCATACATGTCACTCTTGATTCATTGCATATCCCGGTATACCGCCGGAGGCATTCACATAGAGTCATATTTTTGTTCTAGTATCGAGTTGTAATATTGAGTTATGAGTAAACAAAAGTGTGATGATCATCATTATTAGAGCATTGCCCCATGTGAGGAAAGGATGATGGAGACCATGATTCCCCCACAAGTCGGGATGAGACTCCAGACGAAAAAAGAGAGGCCAAAGAAGCCCAAACAAAAAAAAGAGGCCAAAGAAGCCCAAACAAAAAATGAGAGAAAAAGAGAGAAGGGACAATGTTACTATCCATTTTCCACACTTGTGCTTCAAAATAGCACCATGATCTTCATGATAGAGAGTTTCTTATTTTGTCACTTTCATATACTAGTGGGAATTTTTCATTATAGAACTTGGCTTGTATATTCCAATGATGGGCTTCCTCAAAATGCCCTAGGTCTTCGTGAGCAAGTAAGTTGGAAGCACACCCACTTAGTTTCTTTTGTTGAGCTTTCATATATTTATAGCTCTAGTGCATCCGTTGCATGGCAATCCCTACTCCTCGGATAGACATCAATTGATGGGCATCTCCATAGCCCGTTGATTTGCCGCGTCAATGTAAGACTTTATCCTTTTTTGTCTTCTCACATAACCCCCATCATCATATGCTATTCCACCTGTAGTGCTATATCCATGGCTTGCGCTCATGTATTGCGTGAGGGTTGAAAAGTTTGAAGCGCGTTAAAAAGTATGAACCAATTGCTCGGCTTGTCATCGGGGTTGTGCATGATGGGAGCATTTTGTGTGGCGAAAATGAAGCATGGCCAAACTATATGATTTTGTAGGGATAAGCTTTCTTTGGCTATGTTATTTTGATAAGACATAATTGCTTGGTTAGCATGCTTGAAGTATTACTATTTTTATGTAAATATTAAAACTTTGTCTAGAATCTTTTGTATCTAAACATTCATGCCACAATAAAGAGAATTACATTGAAAATTATGTTAGGTAGCATTCCACATCAAAAAAATGTTTTTTTATCATTTACCTACTCGAGCACAAGCAGGAATTAAGCTTGGGGATGCTTGATACGTCTCCAACGTATCTATAATTTTTTATTGTTCCATGCTATTATATTATCTATTTTGGATGTTTAATGAACTTCAATATACCTTTTTATATTATTTTTGGGACTAACCTATTAACCGAAGGCCCAATGCAATTTGCTGTTTTTTTTGCCTATTTCAGTGTTTCGCGGAAAATAAATATCAAACGGAATCCAAACAGAATGAAACCTTTGCGAGGATCTTTTTTGGAACAAACGCAATCCAGGAGACTTGGAGTGGAAGTCAAGGAAGCAACGAGGCAGCCACGACGCAGGAGGGCGCGCCCCCACCCTCGTGGGCCCCTCGTAGCTCCACCGACCTACTTCTTTCGCCTATATATACTCTTATACCCTGAAACATCCAAGGGAGCCACAAAACCACTTTTCCACCGCAGCAACCTTCTATACCCGTGATATCCCATCTTGGGGCCTTTTTTGACGATCTGCCGGAGGGGGATTCGATCACGGAGGGCTTCTACATCAACACCATAGCCTCTCCGATGATGTGTGAGTAGTTTACCACAGACCTTCGGGTCCATAGTTATTAGCTAGATGGCTTTTTCTCTCTCTTTGGATCTCAATACAAAGTTCTCCTTGATGTTCTTGGAGTTCTATTTGATGTAATACTCTTTTGCGATGTGTTTGCCGAGATCCGACGAATTGTGGGTTTATAAACTTGATTATCTATGAATATTATTTGATTCTTCTCTGAATTCTTATATGCATGATTTGATATCTTTGCAAGTCTCTTCGAATTATCGGTTTAATTTGGCCTACTAGATTGATCTTTCTTGCAATGGGAGAAGTGCTTAGCTTTAGGTTCAATCTTGCGGTGCTCGATCCCAGTGACAGAAAGGGAAATGACACGTATTGTATTTTTGCCATCGAGGATAAAAAGATGGGGTTTATATCATATTGCTTGAGTTTATCCCTCTACATCATGTCATCTTGCCTAATGCGTTACTCCGTTCTTATGAACTTAATACTCTAGAGTCATGCTGGATAGCGGTCGATGTGTGGAGTAATAGTAGTAGATGTAGAATCGTTTCAGTCTACTTGACACGGACGTGATGCCTATATTCATGATCATTGCCTTAGATATCATCATAACTATGCGCTTTTCTATCAATTGCTCGGCAGTAATTTGTTCACCCACCGTAATATATGCTATATTGAGATAAACCACTAGTGAAACCTATGGCCCCCGGGTCTACTTTACATCATATAAGTTTCCAATCTACAATTCTAGTTTACTATTTATTTTGCAATCTTTATTTCCAATCTATACAACAAAAATACCAAAAAAAACATTTATCTTATTATCTTTATCATATCTCACTTTTTGCAAGTGGCCCTGAAGGGATTGACAGCCCCTTTATCGCGTTGGTTGCAAGGTTCTTGATTGTTTGTGCAGGTACTAGGTGATTTGCGTGTAGTCTCCTACTGGATTGATACCCTGGTTCTAAAAAGCTGAGGGAAATACTTACGCTACTATGCTGCATCACCCTTTCCTCTTCAAGGGAAAACCAACGCATCTCAAGAGTTAGCACCGCCCCCAAACCCTAGTCCAATTTGGTTTGGGCTAGGGGGGGCACTCCTTGGCCTGCCTCCTCTCTTCCACCACTAGGCCCATGAGGCCCAATAACTTCCCGGGGGGTTCCGGTAACCCCCGGTACTCCGAAACGAATCGAACCATTCCGGTGTCCGAATATAACCTTACTATATATGAATCTTTATGTCTCGACCATTTCGAGACTCCTTGTCACGTTTGTGATCTCATCTGGGACACCGAACAACCATCGGCCATCAAATCACATAAACTCATAATACAAATCGCCATTGAACGTTAAGCGTGCGGACCCTACGGGTTCGAGAACTATGTAGACATGACCGAGACACATCTCCGGTCAATAACCAATAGCGGAACCTAGATGCTCATATTGGCTCCTACATATTCTACAAGATCTTTATCGGTCAAACCGCATAACAACATACGTTGTTCCCTTTGTCACCGGTATGTTACTAGCTCGAGATTTGATCCTCGGTATCACCATACCTAGTTCAATATCGTTACCGGCAAGTCTCTTTACTCGTTTCGTAATGCATCATCCCGCAACTAACTCATTAGCCACATTGCTTGCGAGGCTTATGGTGATGTGCATTACCGAGAGGCCCAGAGATACCTCTCCGACAATCGGAGTGACAAATCCTAATCTCAATCTATGCCAACTCAACAAACACCATCGGAGACACCTGTAGAGCATCTTTATAATCACCCAGTTACGTTGTGACGTTTGATAGCACACTAAGTATTCCTGAAAGTGCTTGTTATCGACTAGAGGGGGGGTGAACAGGAGATTTTTATGAAAGTCTTCAAAACATGAAAGTTTCAATGACAAACAGTAGAAATGAACCTATTGATATGCAGCGGAGGATAAACTACACAAGGCAAGCCATAGTCAAGTATGCAATAATGTGAGAGTACGATGACTAATGGCAGCTAGGTAGTAAGGATCAGGATGGAAGATGGTAAGAAGCCAAACAACAATAGTAGTCAAGCAATGAAGTCAAACAGGTATGACAAGCAGGCAATGACTTCACGAAGACAAACTGTAAGTAAAGGGAAGAGAGGATAGAACCAGTCACTCATTAAAGACACAAGATTTGTTTGACCAGTTCCAGTTGCTGTGACAACTGTACATCTGGTTAGGGAGGCTGAGATTCAACTGAGAAGACCGCGTCTTCACCTTGTTCCCCTTGAGCTAAGGACACACAGTCCTCGCCCAATCACTCTGGTAAGTCTTCAAGGTAGACTTCCAAACCTTCACAGACTTCGTTCACCGGCGATCCATAATGACTCTTGGACGCTCAGAACGTGACGCCTAACCGGCTGGAGGATTCATAGTCCTCAAGTGTAATAAGTCTTCAGGTCACACAGACAGAAAGACTTCAGTGATGCCTAACACTCTTTGGCTCTGGTTGTTTGGGCTTTGTCCTCGCAAGGATTTCTCTCTCTCAAAGGCTTCGAGGTGGGTTGCTCTCAAACGACAAAAGCCGTGCACTAACTCTGAGCAGCCACCAATTTATGGTGTAGGGGTGGGCTATTTATAGCCACTAGGCAACCCGACCTGATATGTCCGAAATGACCCTGGGTCACTAGGGAACTGACACGTGTTCCAACGGTCAGATTTCAAACACACGCGACAACTTTACTTGGGCTACAAGCAAAGCTGACTTATCCAGCTCTGGATAAGATTTGCTCTCATTGTCTTCGCTCGAAGACATAGGATTTGGGTTGAGCATCACTTCAGTCACTCTGACTGTATTCACTTGGACCCCACTTAACAGTACGGTGGTTCCTATGGCTCAACAAAGAAGAAAAGGAAACAACGAAACGACTAAGTCTTCGTGCTCCATAGTCTTCACAGAATGTCTTCTCATGTCATAGTCTTCAATATGAAGATCTTCATATACCACCATTGTCTTCAATGTCTTCACACATTTTTAGGGGTCATCTCCGGTAGGTAAACCGAATCAATGAGGGACACTTCCTGTGTTATCCTGCAATTCTCACAAACACATTAGTCCCTCAACCAAATTTGTCGTCAATACTCCAAAACCAACTAGGGGTGGCACTAGATGCACTTACAATCTCCCCCTTTCTGGTGATTGATGACAAACTGGTTGAAGTTTTCAACGGGGATAAAGTATGTGAAATTGTAAAGGGTAGAGGATTGTCTTCATAAGTTTCAAAGGCTCCCCCTGAAGATGTGCATATAAGTAATTTGCTTTTGGAATGCAAATGCACATGGCAGGTTGTACTTGTGGAGATCCTCTTCAACTTATGACGACAATTCATCATGCATGATAAGATATAATGAAGATTATGACATGCATAATGAAAAATGGACGTCTGCAGAATCACTTAAGTGCGGAAGTTATCATCGCACATGCGGAATTTATCATCGCATCACAGAATATCAAATAAGTAGCAGACGACCATCAAGTTTAAGTGTTACAACTCAAAGAACCAAATGTATCAAAAACGCGAGAGTTGTAAACACTAGGCAAAATATAAAGCAACCGCCCATATGAACCCGCTTGAACACTATCAAACTCATACGCTTCTCCCCCTTTTGTCAGTAATGACCAAAAAGGTTTGAAGACATAGAGCATCTACTCGTCCTCATGAGGAGTAGTTGAAGCAGTAGGGTTGGTGTTGTTGTTTGGCGGTGCAGACGAGCTTGGTGCAGTGTCGATTCTTGCAGAAGGGGTTGGTGAAGTAGCATCGTCTTCTTCATCGATCACTTTGGCGTTAACAGTTGTAGCAGAAGAGGAATATTCAGAGTCTTCAAGAGATGGAGTGCGACGTAGGACAGCATTCCATGGAGGAGTGGAGTCAAACTTGAATTTTTCTGTGAAGCCATCATCTTGAAGATCCGCTTCAGTACTGAGCAGTGTCAAACTCTTCCATGATCGCCGACACGTTTCATGCGTGACAAAGGCATTCTTGGTGGCAAGATTGCGAATGCGATTGACATCCACCAAGAGGCTCTGCATTTGGCGCTTAAGCCAGTCATGATGCTTATCTTGTTTCTGATGAAGGGCAACCAGAAGCTCTCTGTCATTGAGAATGCGGGAGCGCTTCTTAGGCCTTTGGGAAATTGTGCTCTCAGTGGCTTATGTTTGTGCATGATGAGGCATGCGAGTAATCCCAGCCAGAGGGTAGACTCGAGCAACAGCTTGAACCCCTTCATCGTTTTGAGTGAAGCTTTGATGGTCAGCATTTTGAAGACTAACTAAGAGGCTCCTTTGCAGTCTCTGGGTATATGGCTTCAACAGACAAATCAACATCTGGCATAAATATGATATGATTGCATGCAGGGGGTTGATAGTTGAAGGCAGAGTGAAGCTTAATCAGTCGCATGATCCAGGGAGCATAGAACTTCAGACCAAAGATGTCAGATCCGGATGTAGCAAGTTGGCGAATGAAGAAGTCTTGGGCATTGAAGCGTTTGCCATGAAGAATATGGAAAACCAAAGTCTTCATTGCACCTTCCAGCTTGGCATTAGGAGAGTGTCCTTTGATAGGCCAAAGAGTTCGCCTGACTATATGACAAATGGTGCGGGGCAAATACTCAAGGTCTTCAACAAAGAACGCCTGCGGGTATTCAGCATTTGGAGGCAGTGGCTTCATCATGCTGAGCATCTGACTCATATTAGGTTCAGGCTTGTGGAAGATGCTCTCCATAGCATCATTGTGAAGCTGACAGCGAGGTTCATAAAGATCATCTGCTGAGGGCAGGCCTGTAAGCTCAGTGACATCAATGGCTTTGGCTTCATGATGAACATTTCCTGTCATCCACTCAAGAACCCATGTCTTTGTATCTTTATAGTAGCCATGGATATGGAGAGTGGCATAGAATTGGAGCAATAACTCTTCGTTCCAGTGCTCCTTATCAGTGACAAACTGCAGCAGACCGGACTCTCTGAAGCAGTCCAGTGCCTCTTCCAGACAGGGCAGACCAGTGATGGCTTCAGCATCAAGACGCATATGTGGGAAAATGCGACCTTGATTGTACAGAATGCATGAGTAATGGCTTCGCTGCTGATAGCTCCAGAACCGATCAGAAGATATCCTTGCTTTTGTGTAAGGGTTCTTTGCACTGTCAAAGAAGGTATTGTGTGCCTTGAAGCCATTGATATTGAAAGATCCTGGTGCTGATGCAGTACCTGGAAATCTTGGCAACCTGGGCTTTGGCTTCTGAACCCGTGGCCTGTGCTCAACATGGTACTCAAACTGAGGACCTTCAGCGGCAGGCGGAGGAGTCAGAACAGGCCATTTGACAGAAATGAGCTGACCATAGTTGAAAGCTTGCTCGATAGTGTGTGGCCTTGGTGGCGGAACAGGAGCAGAGGCGTCGACATTGGCTTCAGGTAGAGATGCAGCATTGGCTTCTGGCACATTTGTCGATGCAGGCTCCACATTTGCGTCAGCCATGACAGCGTCATTGGCTTTCATTGGTGTTGGTGGTGGCAGCCTGAAGATTTTCAACCTCCACTTGATGAGCTGGAGGGTCGGGCACTGGCAGGTTCACTTCAGGAACCACTTCTTCTTCAACGGGGGGAGTAGGGACACGTTCATCTTCTTGTCTTTCATCGGCTGATGCAGCCGGAATGTCTTCAGCACCTTTGGCTTCAGACTCAGAGACATTCACAGTGGGAGTGGCATCTGGAAACACTTGACGTGCAACAGATTGTTGAGGCACTTCTCCTTCTGGAACGCTCGAGGTGGTGACTTGAGGCCTTGGTCCTTTGCGAAGCCTGCGTAATGCTGGCGACGCCTTTGGCGATGGAGTTGGCTGGGCCTCAAAGTCATCATCTTCATTTCGAACAGACAGGGTAGCTTCATGTTGGGGAAAACTTGGGGTGTCTTGTTGTTGTGGGTGATCAGCCCACGAAGCATCCTGTGCAATTGGCTTGAGAGGACGACCAATGCTGATGAGTTCGCTGTTCGTGAGAACAGGCGATGATACCAGGTTGTGTTCGATCTGAGGAAGGACTTCATCATCTTCAACATTGTCGTGGTGACCAATGTCTTCAGCAACGTTGGGGTCAACTGCTGGAATGTCTTTAGCTTCATGAGCCTCTGTGGAAGCAGGCTCATGAACTATCATCCTTTGTTCTTGATGATCAGATGTAGGAGGGACCATTGAAATTGGTTCAACAACCAAGGGCTCTGAGGGAGCAGCCCTATCCTTCTTGGTTCTGCACTTCTTCTTAGTGGGAGCAGCATCAGAGGCTTCAGGATATTTCCTTTTTCTGGCCTCAGCCTCAGCAGTTCTCGTCTTCTTTATCTCAGAAGCGGTTGATCTGACCTTTGGCTTCGAGCCGGTCATGCTAGTTGGGAATACAATGCGCGGCTCTTCCTGCCTTCAAGGAGCAGTTTGGTCAGTCCAAGGCTTCTTCTTCTTGGCAGCCATTCTTGGGTCGATGCCAGGACGACCAAGAGCCTTGCGCTTCTTAGCCTCATTGTAGGCTTGCACACATTTGTCAGCCAGGTTCTTCATGCGCTCTCGAGAACCTTTGGCTTCTTCATGCTTCTTGAGGAAGGATTCCTTGAGCTCGTGCATCATAATCTTGAAGTTCTTGACGTCTTGCACGCTGAGTTTGGCCACATGCTTCTTGAACTGAGCTTTCTCATAGTCGATCTTGTGCTTCAGCTCAATGATGCGCTGAGCGAGAGCTAGCTCTGAAGCAATGGCTCCATTGAAGGAGACGGTGAGGCCAATGGGAAGTTGCAGATCTTCAAAGCTGAGATTTGGGGTGTCAAACTACTCATCAATGAAGTTATGGATAATTGCCACATCAAAGAGAGGTAAATCATTGAAGATCTCTGCCTCTTCCTTGCTCTTGATCAGTTTCTCAAGGGCATCATCTGCAAGATCTTCATTACTGGATAGATCAATGTGCTCTTCACGCAGAATAGCAGCAGGGGTCAGTGCCTGATCAGTATGCTTGACAAGTTTCTTCTTCTTGTCCGTCTTCTTGGAGATGCGTGACAAATCTTCAGACTGCACACTGTCTTCAGGAGGTGCAGTTGCCAGTGGCTTCAAGTGCGAAGCTTTTGGTGATGCAGTTGGTTTTGACACCTTAGCCTTCTTCTGCTTCTGGGGCTTTGGGGCAGGAGGTGCTTCATCTGTGTCAGCCTCTTCAGAAGCGTCCCCAACAGCAGCTCCTTGGACTGCAATGTAGGTGAGGAGACCTTGTAACTCATAGAAGGGGCCAATCTTGTTTTGATCAGCTTCACGAGTGCCATCCTCCCTTGGAGCAGATGGGCCAAGGTTGAAGTTCAAACCCAGCAACTTCTTGTTCTCTTTTGCTGAAGCCTTAGCAAATTGAAAGTTGCGTTTGAAAAGGTCGTCATCGCGACACCACAAGAGATAAGTGGGTCGGCATTGGCAGGCTGTGGTCCTCTGACCATGCACGGGTAGAACCTTTGTGCAATAGCTTCAGCTTTGCTCTTGGGTTGAAGACCTCTGTAAGTGATATCTCCCCAAGGACACTTTATCGCATTCTTCTCAGCGTATTCCTTTGTCACGAAGCGGTACTTGAACCATTCTTCAGCCCAATATCTTCGAATCCATTGGATTCGGGTTTTGCGTTGATTGTAATCCTCCTCAGGATCTGTCTTGTAAAGCTCTGATACCAATTGAAAGTGCTTGTTATCGACTAGAGGGGGGGTGAATAGGCGATTTTTATGAAAGTCTTCAAAACATGAAAGTTTCAAAGACAAACAGTAGAAATGAACCTATTGATATGCAGCAGAAGATAAACTACACAAGGCAAGCCATAGTCAAGTATGCAATAATGTGAGAGTACGACGACTAATGGCAGCTAGGTAGTAAGGATCAGGATGGAAGATGGTATGAAGCCAAACAACAATAGTAGTCAAGCAATGAAGTCAAACAGGTATGACAAGCAGGCAATGACTTCACGAAGACAAACTGTAAGTAAAGGGAAGAGAGGATAGAACCAGTCACTCGTTGAAGACACAGGATTTGTTTGACCAGTTCTAGTTGCTGTGACAAGTGTACATCTGGTTAGGGAGGCTGAGATTCAACTCAGAAGACCGCGTCTTCACCTTATTCCCCTTGAGCTAAGGACACACAGTCCTCGCCCAATCACTCTGGTAAGTCTTCAAGGTAGACTTCCAAACCTTCACAGACTTCGTTCACCGGCGATCCACAATGACTCTTGGACGCTCAGAACGTGACGCCTAACCAGCTGGAGGATTCATAGTCCTCAAGTGTAATAAGTCTTCAGGTCACACAGATTGAAAGACTTCAGTGATGCCTAACGCTCTTTGGCTCTGGTTGTTTGGGCTTTGTCCTCGCAAGGATTTCTCTCTCTCTCAAAGGCTTCGAGGTGGGTTGCTCTCAAACGACAAAAGCCGTGCACTAACTCTGAGCAGCCACCAATTTATGGTGTAGGGGGTGGGCTATTTATAGCCACTAGGCAACCCGACCTGATATGTCCGAAATGACCCTGGGTCACTAAGGAACTGACACGTGTTCCAACAGTCAGATTTCAAACACACGCGGCAACTTTACTTGGGCTACAAGCAAAGCTGACTTATCCAGCTCTGGATAAGATTTGCTCTCATTGTCTTCGCCCGAAGACATAGGATTTGGGTTGAGCATCACTTCAGTCACTCTGACTGTATTCACTTGGACCCCACTTAACAGTACGGTGGTTCCTATGACTCAACAAAGAAGAAAAGGAAACAACAAAATGACTAAGTCTTCGCGCTCCATAGTCTTCACAGAATGTCTTCTCATGTCATAGTCTTCAATATGAAGATCTTCATATACCACCATTGTCTTCAATGTCTTCACACATTTTTAGGGGTCATCTCCGGTAGGTAAATCGCATCAATGAGGGACACTTCCTGTGTTATCCTGCAATTCTCACAAACACATTAGTCCCTCAACCAAATTTGTCGTCAATACTCCAAAACCAACTAGGGGTGGCACTAGATGCACTTACAATTCCTCTGGTATTCGGGAGTTGCATAATCTCATAGTCATAGGAACATGTATAAGTCATGAAGAAAGCAATAGCAATAAACTAAACGATCATAGTGCCAAGCTAACTGATGGGTCTTGTCCATCACAGCATTCTCTAATGATGTGATCCCGTTCATCAAATGACAACACATGTCTATGGCTAGGAAACTTAACCATCTTTGATTAACGAGCTAGTCTAGTAGAGGCATACTAGGGACACTCTGTTTGTCTATGTATTGATAACCCACAAGTATAGGGGATTGCAACAGTTTTCGATGATAGAGTATTCAACCCAAATTTATTGATTCGACACAAGGGGAGCCAACGAATATTCTCAACTATTACAGTTGAGTTGTCAATTCAACCACACCTTAAAGACTTAATATCTTCAGCAAAGTATTTAGTAGCAAAGTAGTATGGAAGTAACAGTAACGGTGGCAAAGTAACAGTAGCAGTTTTTGTAGCAATCGTAACAGTGGCAATGGAAAAGTAACTAAGCAAAGATCAATATGTGAAAATCTCGTAGGCAATGGATCAGTGATGGATAATTATGTCGGATGCGATTCCTCATGCAATAGTTATAACATAGGGTGACACAGAACTAGCTCCAGTCCATCAATGTAATGTAGGCATGTATTCCGAATACAGTCATACGTGCTTATGGAAAAGAACTTGCATGACATCTTTTGTCCTACCCTCCCTTAGCAGCGGGGTCCTATTGGAAACTAAGGGATATTAAGCCCTCCTTTTAATAGAGTGCCGGACGAAAGCATTAACACTTAGTGAATACATGACTCCTCAAACTACGGTCATTACCGGGAGTGGTCCCGATTATTGTCACTTCGGGGTTGCCGGATCATAACACATAGTAGGTGACTATTGACTTGCATGGCACTCGGGCCCTAGTGACAAGCATTAAGCATAGCAAAGTCATAGCAACATCAATCTTAGAACATAATGGATACTTGGGATCAAACCCTAAAAAAACTAACTCGATTACATGGTAAATCTCATCCAACCCATCAACTTCCAGCAAGCCTACGATGAGATTACTCACGCATGGCGGTGAGAATCATGATGTTGGTGATGGAGGATGGTTGATGATGACGACGGCGACGGATTCCCCTCTCCGGAGCCCCAAACAGACTCCAGATCAGCCCTCCCGAGGAAGATTAGGGCTTGGAGGTGGCTCCATATCGTAAAACGCGATGAATCCTTCTCCCTGATTTTTTCTCCCCGAACATGAATATATGGAGTTGGGGTTGAGGTCGGTGGAGTCCCAGGGGGCCCACGAGGCAGGGGCATGCCCCAGGGGGTGGGCGTGCCCTGCACCCTCGTGGACAGGGTGTGGGCCCCCGATGCTGATTCTTTCACCATTAATTTTTATTAATTCCAAAACATGTCTCTGTGGATTTTCAGTTCATTCCGAGAACTTTTATTTCTACACAAAAATAACACCATGGCAGTTCTGCAGAAAATAGCGTCAGTCCGGGTTAGTTCCATTCAAATCATGCAAGTTAGAGTCCAAAACAAGGGCAAAAGTGTTTGGAAAAGTAGATACGTTGGAGACGTATCAACTCCCCCAAGCTTAAACCTTTGCTTGTCCTCAAGCAATTCAGTTGACAAACTGAAAGTGATAAAGAAAAACTTTTACAAACTCTGTTTGATCTTGTTGTTGCAAATATGTAAAGCTAGCATTCCAATTTTCAGCAAAGATTATGAACTAACCATATTCACAATAACATTTACGTCTCATGTTTACTCATATCAATGGCATAATCAACTAGTGAGCAATAATAATAAATCTCAGATGACAACACTTTCTCAAAACAATCATAACATGGTATAACATGATGGTATCTCGCTAGCCCTTTCTGAGACCGCAAAATAGAAATGCAGAGCACCCTTGAAGATCAAGGACTGACTAGACATTGTAATTCATGGTAAAAGAGATCCAGTCACAGTCATACTCAATGTAAATTAATAGCAATGCATGCGAATGACAGCATTGTTCTCCAACTGGTGCTTTTAAATAAGAGGATGATGACTCAACATAAAAATAAATAGATAGTCCCTTCACAGAGGGAAGCAGAGATTTGCAGAGGTGCCAGAGCTCGAGTTTTGAAGCAGAGATAAATAATATTTTGAGTGGCATACTTTCATTGTCAACATAACAACCAAGAGATCTCGATATCTTCCATGCTACACACATTATAGGCGGTTCCCAAACAGAATAGTAAAGTTTATACTCCCCCACCACCAACAAACATCAATCCATGGCTTGTCCAAAACAACGGGTGCCTCCAACTAACAACAATCCTGGGGGGGTTTTGTTTGCAATTATTTTGATTTGAGCATGGGACTGGGCATCCCGGTTACCAGCCATTTTCTCGTGAATGAGGAGTGGAGTCCCCTCATCGTGAGAATGACCCACCTAGCATGGAAGATATAGACAGCCCTAGTTGATACATGAGCTATTCGAGCATACAAAACAGAATTGGTTTAGAGTTTGGCACATACAAATTTATTTGGAACGGCAGGTAAATACCGCATATAGGAAGGTATGGTGGACTCATATGGAATAACTTTGGGTTTATGGAAGTGGATGCACAAGCAGTATTCCCGCTTAGTACAAGTGAAGGCTAGAAACAGACTGGGAAGCGACCAACTAGAGAGCGACAATAGTCATGAACATGCATTAAGATTAATAAACAATGAGTGCAAGCATGAGTAGGATATAAATCACCATGAACAATGAGTGCATTATGAATGAAGTTATGTTGATTTTGTTTCAACTACATGCGTGAACATGTGCCAGGTCAAGCCACTCAAATCGTTCAAAGGAGGATACCAACCTATCATACCACATCACAACCATTTTAATAGCATGTTGGCACGCAAGGTAAACCATTATAAACTCCTAGAAAATTAAGCATGGCATGAGCAACTATAATCTCTAATTGTCATTGCAAACATGTTTCATTCATAATAGGCTGAATTAGGAACGATGAACTAATCATATTTACAAAAACAAGATAGGTCGAGTTCATACCAGCTTATCTCATCTCAATCAGTCCATCATATATCGTCATTATTGCCTTTCACTCGCACGAACGAACGGTGTGGATAATAATAATAGTGCATGTGCATTGGACTAAGCTAGAATATGCAAGCATTTAGTACAAGGGAGAAGACAAGGTAATATGGGCTCTTGGTTAAATCAACAATAATGCATATGAGAGCCACTCAACATTTTCATCATGGTCTTCTCCTCTTGACCCCCAAAGAATAAGAAAAGAAACACAACTATTTACACGGGAAAGCTCCCAACAAGCAAAAGAAGAACGAGAAATCCTTTTGGGTTTTCTTTTAATTACTACTACTACAGGCATGGAAGGTAAACTAGCTAAAAGCTACAACTATTTTTTTTGGTTTTTCTTAAGGTTTTTCAAACACACAAGATGAAGGCTTAGAAAAGAAAATAAACTAGCATGGATAGTACAATGAAAAAGTATGAGTACGGACAACTAAAATGAGTGTGTGAACAAGAATGTAATGTCAGTGAGAAATACATACTCCCCCAAGCTTAGGCTTATGGCCTAAATTGATCTATGCCCATGGATCGAAGCTACTCTCTCTGGTGTACTGAGGAGGGTCCTCAGGGTGCCACTAGTTGGGGATCTCCTCAGGATCCCACTGATAAACAGACTATCGATAAGGGTCAAGTGGTGGCTCAGGCTCAGGCTCCGGGACTTGTGTCAGCCTCCAGTGTGCATAAATGGCCTTTGGCAAGATGAGGTACGCGCCTGAAAGTATGTTAAACAAAGAGGGTGCAGGCAAGGTAATAATCTCACAGTGAGTTTTATCAAATATCAAATTGTACTTAAGCATCTTATTCTTATTTTTAACAATAAAATCATGTGCTACCATACTGTTATAATCTAGAAAAACAGGGGGCAGCAACTTTTCCTCTTTCTCATAATGCCTAATAGGTATCTCAAAGTGTTCAGCAAGGCGTGAAGCAAAGATGCCTCCGAAGATGGGGCCCTTCGTATGGTTCAGAATTAATTGTTTAGCAATAATAGCGCCTAAGCTAAAAGTTGTATCACGAAACAAAGCATGGCGCAAAATGACAAGATCAGGAGCACTAAGATTTCCACTGTTCCCGCGACCAGTTAAGCATCTACTAGCAAAATATTGCAGAGTAACGTAGAACAGGAAAATGTATACTAGTAATTCTTGCATCTGAAACTTTCCTAGTTTCCCCTACAGCATTTCTATCAATAAATTCATCAACATCACTACGGTGTGGTTCCTCGATGCTGCCCACAAAGGGTATCTTGCAGACCCGACAAAAATCATGAAGTGACATCTCCTTAACCTCATCATATAAGTGAAACTCCACTGAAGGTGGTGATTTCTTAGCATGGAAATAAAAAATTTGCACGAAAATATTAGTGAGTAGGAGATATTGTTCGCACTGGTCGTGGAGGAAGTCGGTGAGGCCTGCATTCTCAGCAAAGTAATAAAAGTCATCTTAAATTATGGCGGCTCTCAAGAACGCGTCACAAGGCCATCCGCACGGCCAAACCTCCACAGCGCGAGGAAGATTGTATTTGGGCTATTTATTCTCCTGATTCTGCTTATCCTTCGAGCTTCGGCTTGAAGAGCCTCTCAACAATCTCTTCAACATTTTCTCCCTTGAAGAACAATCTCCCCAAACAGTTTTGTGAATGGAGCTTTGAGCAAGGAGATCAAAAATGGCAGCAAGATGAGCTAGAACACGGGTTTGAGTTATGGGAGGATTTTTTGGAGGAAGACGAAGTGAGTGGGTGCTGGAAAAAGTGGAGGGGGTCCACATGGGGCCCATGAGGCAGGGGCGCGCCCTAGGGCCCTCGTGGCCAATTGGTGGGCCCCCCTGGTGTGTTCTCAGTGCAAGTAATTTTTAAATATTCTACAAAAAATCATATTTCATTTTCAGGACATTTGGAGAACTTTTATTTTTGGGGTATTTTTATTGCAAGGATAATTCAGAAAACAGACAAAAATACTATTTTTTCTTTATTTAATCTAAATAACAGAAAGTAAAAGGAGGGTACAGAGAGTTGTGCTTCCTAACTTCATCCATCTCATGCTCATCAAAAGGAATCCACTAACAAGGTTGATCAAGTCTTGTTAACAAACTCTTTCCCAATCGCATGAAACCGGAGAATTTTTTAATAACACTAGGTTACCTCAATGGGGATATGTATGTCCCCAACAATAAGAATATCATATTTCTTATTGACAGTAGGAAGAGGGAATTCAAAACCTCCAATAGTAACCGCTGAAATTTCTCCAATAGAATGGATACTATGCACTTGAGCTTGTTTCCTCGGGAAGTGTACCGTATGTGTTGGGGAACGCAGTAATTTCAAAAAAATCTTACGCACATGCAAGATCCATCTAGGTGATGCATAGCAACGAGCGGGAGAGTGTGTCCACATGCCCTTGTAGACCGAAAGCGGAATCGTTAAGTAACGCGCTTGATGTAGTCGAACGTCTTTGCGATCCAACCGATCAAGTATCGAACGCACGACACCTCCGCGATCTGCACATGTTTAGCTCGGTGACGTCCCTCGTGCTCTTGATCTAGCTTAGGCCGAGGGAGAGTTTTGTCAGCACGACGGCGTCATGACGGTGATGATGAACTTACCGACACAGGGCTTCGCCTAAGCACTACAACGATATTGACCGAGGTGGAAATCTATGGAGGGGGCACCTATCAACTTGTGTGTATATGGGGTGCCCCCCTCCCCGTATATAAAGGAGGGGAGGTGGGCAGGGCCGGCCCTCTCCATGGCGCGCCCAAGGGGGAGTCCTACTCCGAGTAGGAGTAGGTTCCCCCCCCCTTCCCTAGTTGGAGTAGGAGAAGAAGGAAGAGGGAGAAGGAGAGAAGGAAAGGGGGGCCGGCCCCCCACCCCAATACGGATTGGGCTTGGAGGGGCGCGCCCTCCACCTGGCCGCCTCCTCCTCGCTCCCACTAAGGCCCATTGACTCCCGGGGGTTTCTGTTAACCCTCCGGTACTCCGGTAATTGCCCGAACTTATCCAAAACCATTTCGGTGTCCAAACATAGCCTTACAATATATCAATCTTTATGTCTCGACCATTTCAAGACTCCTCGTCATGTCCGTGATCACATCCGGGACCGCAAACTACCTTCGGTACATCAAACACATAAACTCATAATATCGATCGTTATCGAACGTTAAGCGTGCGGACCCTACGGGTTCGACAACTACGTAGACATGACCGGGACTCACTTCCGGTCAATAACCAATAGCAGAACCTGGATGCTCATATTGGTTCCTAGATATTCTACGGAGATCTTTATCGGTCAAACTGCATAACAACATACGTTGTTCCCATTATCATCGGTATGTTACTTGCCCGAGATTCGATCATCGGTATCATCATACCTAGTTCAATATCATTACCGGCAAGTCTCTTTACTCGTTCCGTAATGCATCATCGCATAACTAACTCATTAGTCACATTGCTTGCAAGGCTTATAGTGACGTGCATTACCGAGAGGGCCCAGAGGTACCTCTCCGACAATCGGAGTGACAAATCCTAATCTCGATCTATGCCAACTCAAAAAACACCATCGGAGACACCTGTAGAGCATCTTTATAATCACCCAGTTACGTTGTGACGTTTGATAGCACACTAAGTGTTCCTCCGGTATTCGGGAGTTGCATAATCTCATAGTCATAGGAACATGTATAAGTTATGAAGAAAGCAATAGCAATAAACTAAACGGTCATAGTGCTAAGATAACAGATGGGTCAAGTCAATCACATCATTCTCTAATGATGATGTGATCCCATTCATCAAATGACAACTCTTGTCCATGGCTAGTAAACTTAACCATCTTTGATTAACGAGCTAGTCAAGTAGAGGCATACTAGTGACACTCTATTTGACTATATATTCACACATGTACTAAGTTTCCGGTTAATACAATTCTAGCATGAATAATAAACATTTATCATGATATAAGGAAATATAAATAACAACTTTATTTTTGCCTCTAGGGCATATTTCCTTCAGTCTCCCACTTGCACTAGAGTCAATAATCTAGATTACATAGTAATGATTTTAACACCCATGGAGTCTTGGTGTTGACCATGTTTTGCTCATGAGAGAGGCTTAGTCAACGGGTCTGCAACATTCAGATCCGTATGTATCTTGCAAATCTCCATGTCTCCCTCCTTGGCTTGGTCGCGGATGGAATTGAAGCATCTCTTGATGTGCTTGGTTCTCTTGTAAAATTTGTATTCCTTTGCCAAGGCAATAGCACCAGTATTGTCACAAAAAAATTCATTGGACCCGATGCACTAGGTACGACACCTAGATCGGATATGAACTCCTTCATCCAGACTCCTCAATTTGTTGCTTCCGAAGCAGCTATGTACTCCGCTTCACACGTAGATCCCGCCACGATGCTCTGCTTGGAACTGCACCAACTTACAGCTCCACCATTCAATAAAAATATGTATCCAGTTTGTGACTTAGAGTCATCCAGATCAGTGTCAAAGCTTGCATCGATGTAACCGTTTACGAAGAGCTCTTTGTGACCTCCATAAACGAGAAACATATCGTTAGTCCTTTTCAGGTATTTCAGGATGTTCTTGACCGTTGTCCAATGATCCACTCCTAGATTACTTTGGCACCTCCCTGCTAAACTAATAGCAAGGCACACATCAGGTCTGGTACCCAGCATTGCATACATGATAGAACCTATGGCTGAAGCATAGGGAATGTTTATTTTCTCTCTATCTTCTACAGTGGTCGGGCATTGAGTCTCACTCAACTTCACACCATGTAACACAGGCAAGAACCCTTTCTTTGCTTGATCCATTTTGAACTTCTTCAAAACTTCATCAAGGTATGTGCTTTGTGAAAGTCCAATAAAGCGTCTTGATCTATCTTTACAGATCTTTATGCCTAATATATAAGCAGCTTCACTGAGGTCTTTCATCAAAAAATTCTTATTCAAGTATCCTTTTATGCTATTTAGAAATTCTGTATCATTTCCGATCAACAATATGTCATCCACATATAATATCAGAAATGCTACAGAGCTCCCACTCACTTTCTTGTAAATGCAGGCTTCTCCAAAAGTCTGTATAAAACCATATGCTTTGATCACACTATCAAAGCATATATTCCAACTCTGAGAGGCTAGCACCAGTCCATAAATGGATCGCTGGAGCTTGCACACTTTGTTAGCACCTTTTGGATCGACAAAACCTTCCGGTTGCATCATATACAACTCTTCTTTAAGATATCCATTAAGGAATGCAGTTTTGACATCCATTTGCCAAATTTCATAATAATAAAATGCGGCAATTTCTAACATGATTTGGACGGACTTAAGCATCACTACAGGTGGGAAGGTCTCATCATAGTCAACTCCCTGAACTTGTCAAAAACCTTTCGCAACAAGTCGAGCTTTGTAGACAGTAATATTACCGTCAGCGTCAGTCTTCTTCTTGAAGATCCATTTATTCTCTATGGCTTGCCGATCATCGGCCAAGTCAACCAAAGTCCATACTTTGTTCTCATACATGGATCCCATCTCAGATTTCATGGCCTCAAGCCATTTCGCAGAACCTGGGCTCATCATCGGTTCCTCATAGTTCGTAGGTTCGTCATGGTCAAGTAACATGACTTCCAAAACAGGATTACCGTACCACTCTTGTGTGGATCTTATTCTGGTTGACCTACGAGGTTCGGTAGTAACTTAATCAGAAGTTTCATGATCATTATCATTAGCTTCCTCACTTACTGGTGTAGGAATCACTAGAACTGATTTCTGTGATGAATTACTTTCCAATAAGGGAGCAGGTACAGTTACCTCATCAAGTTCTACTTTCCTCCCACTCACTTCTTTCGAGAGAAACTCCTTCTCTAGAAAGGATCCATTCTTAGGAACGAATATCTTGCCTTCGGATCTGTGATTGAAGGTGTACCCAACAGTCTCCTTTGGGTATCCTATGAAGACACATTTTTCCAATTTGGGTTCGAGCTTATCAGGTTGAAGCTTTTTCACATAAGCATCGTAGCCCCAAACTTTAAGAAACGACAACTTGGGTTTCGTGCCAAACCACAGTTCATATGGTGTCATCTCAACGGATTTAGATGGTGCCCTATTTAACGGGAATACAGCTGTCTCTAAAGTATAACCCAAAATTAATAGCGGTAAATCAGTAAGAGACATCATAGATCGCACCATATCTAATAAAGTACGATTACGATGTTCGGACACACCATTACGCTGTGGTGTTCCGGGTGGTGTGAGTTGCGAAAGTATTCCGCAATGTTTCAAATGAAGACCAAACTCATAACTCAAATATTCTCCTCCACGATCAGATCGTAGAAACTTTATTTTCTTGTTACGATGATTTTCCACTTCACTCTGAAATTCTTTGAACTTTTCAAATGTGTCAGACTTATGTTTCATCAAGTAGATATACCCATATCTGCTCAAATCATCTGTGAAGGTAAGAAAATAACGATACCCGCTGCGAGCATCAACACTCACCGGACCGCATACATCAGTATGTATTATTTCCAACAAGTCTGTTGCTCGCTCCATTGTTCCGGAGAACGGAGTTTTAGTCATCTTGCCCATGGGGCATGGTTCGAAAGAATCAAGTGATTGATAATCAAGTAATTCCAAAAGCCCATTGGCATGGAGTTTCTTCATGTGCTTTACACCTATATGACCTAAACGGCAGTGCCACAAATAAGTTGCACTATCATTATTAAACTTATATCTTTTGGCTTCAATACTATGAACATGTGTATCACTACTATCAAGATTTAGTAAAAATAGACCACTTATCAAGGGTGCATGACCATAAAAGATATTACTCATATAAATAGAACAACCATTATTCTCTGATTTAAATGAATAACCGTCTCGCATCAAACAAGATCCAGATATAATGTTCATGCTTAATGCTGGCACCAAATAACAATTATTCAGGTCTAAAACTAATCCCGAAGGTAGATGTAGAGGTAGCGTGCCGACGGCGATCACATCGACTTTGGAACCATTTCCCACATGCGTCGTCACCTCGTCCTTAGCCAATCTTCGCTTAATCCGTAGCCCCTATTTCGAGTTGCAAATATTAGCAATAGAACTAGTATCAAATACCCAGGCTCTACTGCGAGCATTAGTAAGGTACACATCAATAACATGTATATCAAATATACCTTTCACTTTGCCATCCCTCTTCTCCGCCAAATACTTGGGTCAGTTCCGCTTCCAGTGACCAGTCCCTTTGCAGTAGAAGCACTCAGTCTCAGGCTTAGGTCCCGACTTGGGCTTCTTCACTTGAGCAGCAACTTGCTTGCCGTTCTTTTTGAAGTTCCCCTTCTTCCCTTTACCCTTTTTCTTGAAACTGGTGGTCTTGTTGACCATCAACACTTGATGATCCTTCTTGATTTCTACATCCGTAGCCTTTAGCATTCCGAAGAGCTCGGGAATTGTCTTATCCATCCCTTGCATATTATAGTTCATCACAAAGCTCTTGTAGCTTGGTGGCAGTGATTGAAGAACTCTGTCAATGACACTATCAACTGGAAGATTAACTCCCAGTTGAGTCAAGTGATTGTGGTACCCAGACATTCTGAGTATATGCTCACTGACAGAACTATTCTCCTCCATTTTGCAGTTGTAGAACTTATTGGAGACTTCATATCTCTCAATCCGGGCATTTGCTTGAAATATTAACTTCAACTCCTGGAACATCTCATATGCTCCATGATGTTCAAAACGTTGTTGAAGTCCCGGTTCTAAGCCGTAAAGCATGGCACACTGAACTATCGAGTAGTCATCAGCTTTGCTCTGCCAGGTGTTCATAACATCTGGCGTTGCTCCTGCAACGTGTTTGGCACCTAGCGGTGCTTCCCAGACGTAATTCTTCTATGCAGCAATGAGGATAATCCTCAAGTTATGGACCCAGTCTGTGTAATTGCTACCATCATCTTTCAACTTAGCTTTCTCTAGAAACACATTAAGATTCAACGGAACAACAACACAGGTCATTTATGTACAACAACAAAGACATGCAAAATACTATCAGGTACTAAGTTCATGATAAATTAAAGTTCAATTAGTCATATTACTTAAGAACTCCCACTTAGATAGACATCCCTCTAATCATCTAAGTGATCACGTGATCCATATCAACTAAACCATGTCCGATCATCACGTAAGATGGAGTAGTTTTTCAATGGTGAACATCACTATGTTCTGCTGAAAACAGCGTCAGTCCGGGTTAGTTCCATTCAAACCATGCAAGTTAGAGTCCAAAACAAGGGCAAAAGTGTTTGGAAAAGTAGATACGTTGGAGACGTATCATGTATTCACACACATGCTAAGTTTTCGGTTAATATAATTCTAGCATGAATAATAAATATTTATCATGATATAAGGAAATATAAATAATAACTTTATTATTGCCTCTAGGGCATATTTCCCTCACCATGATCAAAACTCGTTGCCGCCTTTGGGCCTCCGTCTGAACGAAGAAAACTTGTTTAAATCTAGCAGCAGGCAGTTGTCGAGAAGTCATCGATGTAAACCAGAAGACGCTAGCGGTCACTATCTGCATAGCAAATTGCACCCTGGAGAAAAAAAACATCAGAGAGAGCCTGCGCATACTCCAAAAGACCACGAATATCAGCCATCACCGCAACGCTACGACCAAGAAGCACAAAGCATCCACCCAAATATAAAGGAATCCAGATGACACATACACTTCCTCCTAGATCCAACACCACCAACAACAAGAGTCACTGCATCGGAGAAATATCTGTAGGAAACGTATTCGTTGTTGTCATGCCACTAACGGAGCCTAAGCCATGGGAACACAGAATCCTAAAATGAAAAAAAACTACACTATTGAACAGAGGCAGGACAAGATCATGTGCCCCCTCCAACCATTGTCGAAGCAAACGGTGGAGGTAAGGGAACATCGATGAATGATGATGTTGGTGGCTGGGTCGCCGGCCTATCTGTTCTCCTTTTTCTAGATGGGGCTATGGTGGCTAGGTTAGATGGGGACTACAACAAGGAACACCTCTTTCACTAGAGCAACATACCAAATAACCAAATCTGTAAGAGTTTGACATTTGAGGAATCAACCATTTCTTATTGGAGTTCAGAGACCAAACTTAGACTTCCAACAATAGTTGAGAGATTAAGTATATGTACTTTTTCCTTGGGACAAAGGAAAAGGGGAGTACTCCCTTCACTTTTTCACTTTGACTATTAGATTTGTCTTAAGTAAAGTAGTTTTAAACCCTTAAATCATCTACCACCGAACCCCATACCCGCCCCAAATTCCTCGGCAAGCTGTCCGATCAGTTTTCGGACAAAAAATTGTCACCCAAGGGGCTCCACATATTCTACCCAAACGCCTAGACTGACCGACGCTCTCCATACCCAATCCATATTTGGCGCGGATATGGGGATGCCCAGACGCACTCGCCATGTCGGACTGACCGCTAGGGCCCGTGCCAATTCGCCCATATTCACCTCCTCCTTGCCTGACGAGCCCTCTGATCATCTTCTCTGTTGGCCCTTGTCGGTGTCAAAACCGGCGGATCTCGGGTAGGGGGTCCCGATCTGTGCGTCAAAGTCGGATGGTAACAGGAGACAAGGGACACTTTATTTTACCCAGGTCGGGCCCTCTCGATGGAGGTAAAACCCTACTCCTGCTAGATTAATATTGATGATATGGGTAGTACAAGAGTAGATCTACCACGAGATCAAGGAGGCTAAACCCTAGAAGCTAGCCTATGGGTATGATGATGGTTATGATGTGTTCGTCCTACGGACTACAACCCTCCGGTTTATATAGGCACCGGATAGGGTTAGGGTTACACAGAGTCGGTTACATTGGAAGGAGATCTTGAATATCCGCACGCCTAGCTTGCCTTCCACGCCAAGGAAAGAACCTTCCGGACACGGGACGAAGTCTTCAATCTTGTATCTTCATAGTCCTGGAGTCCGGCTGAAGATATAGTTCGGCTATCCGAACACCCCCTAATCCAGGACTCCCTCAGTAGCCCCTGAACCAGGCTTCAATGACGATGAGTCCGACGCGCAAATTGTCTTCGGCATTGCAAGGCGGGTTCCTCCTCCAAATTCTTCAAGAAGATAACAAACACCAAAAAATAGTGTTCGGCTCTGCAAAACAAGTTTCCACGTATTGCCATATAGAGAATAATACAAACACAAATCAAATCTGCTGACGTATTCCGCGGTGCGTCATAACACTGCGACCAAGCCTTCTGTATGGATTATTTTTTGTTGTTCCACCGCAGCACGTTCAACGAGGCGGTTTCCTTGGCACGTCTTGTCGAAGCAGAGATCGTGTGCCCCCTTTAACGGGATTCTCATTAATACGGACGTGGGTAACCCAACCGTGCCCGTTAAGCACGTCCTGCCTTGATTAAAGGCTAGTCCAAGACGGTTACGGGGAGGGCTCTTGATATTCTGCCTCTTATAAAGAGACCGAGACCTCGCTCCCCTCTTGTGTTCTCAAAACAAGCTCGCCCATAGCCTCGAGTTCCAACACCCCAGGCTTTTAGATTCTAGGCGCACCGGACCATCGACAATGTCCGGCTCCGGCCTTCAAGGCCAATGGATGCCCTCCTCCATTACGGAGGAGGACGTATCAAGGTTGAGGGAGGCTAGGTTCCTGACCAGCGAGATCCCGCACAGGTTGCCTGCTCAAGGACAAGCGATCCCAAGCCCTCAGCCTGGTGAGAGCGTAGTATTCATCTCCCACTTCCTTCGGGGATTAGGCTTCCCAATGGATCCTTTCGTAAGGGGGCTGATGTTATATTATGGGCTGGAATTCCATGACCTAGCTCCGGAGTCCATCCTCCATATCTCCTCCTTCATTATTGTGTGTGAAGCGTTTCTCCATATCACTCCTCACTTCGGATTATGGCTCAAGACCTTCAAGGTAGAACCGAAGATAATCAAGGGGCGTCACGTAGAGTGCGGAGGTGCTGTTATAAAAAGGAATACCGATGCTCCATGGCCCGAGGGCACTTTTCAAGAGGAGCTCGGCTTATGGCAACAGGAGTGGTTCTACATCACCTCTCCTCGGGGCACCACTTGGGTAGCGCCTCCCGCCTTTCGCTCGGGCCCCCCACCACGTTTAACATCGTGGATCAACACAGGGTTAGATCGGGGCTTGCCCAAAGACGTTCCTCTGTTGCAGGGCCGCATAAAGGATCTCCTAAAAGGAGACCTCAACCTGGTCAAGGTGACACAAGTTATGCTGATTCGCCGGACACTGCCCGGCCAACGTCGCCCCCTCCGCTTGTGGGAGTTCAACCCAGAGGGGCCGCGAGTTCTCTGAAATTTCATGGGCGTGACGCCTACGGAGATGCATAGACTGTTCTTCGGACCACAAGGAGTGAGTCCGGATTTGACCGAGGATGCTGGTTTAAGCCGCAACCGCCCGGATACAGAAGTAGGTGACCTTGCGCCCGGACCTTCTATCCGTACAATTGACTTATTTTTTAACAGTACTTCTCCTTTTTACGCAGGAGTGGATAGCGAAGGCAAAGCTGGTCCGGTGTCCGGCTCCCCTCCCCGAGACCAGGCTAGATCCTGTGCTAGTCAGGATGTTGGAGGTGGCGCCTCTGGAGGAAAATGAAGGGGCGGACAAGGAAACCGTGGCCTCTTCGAAAGGGGCCATCCCAAAGGGGGGAATCGACAACTCCTCTCCAAAGGGGAAGAAAAGGGCCGCCTCTGACGACCGGGGAGCCGTAGCTCCAAAGCGGGGGAAAGAATCCGCGTCAGAGGACCCGACGCCGGGGAGCCCCTCGGCCGAACTAAATCCTCAAAAGGAGCAGCCCTCCAACGAGCCGTAAGTAGAAAGAGAGTCATTCTTTTAAGAGAAATCCTTAATTTATATTTGAGAAGTTTTGACCGAAACCTTACCTTGTAGTTCGGACCTCGACCCTTCTCGGCAGAGCTCGTCATCGGGGGATCTTCTTCCAGAGATGATGGAGAGCGGAACGCCTCCTCCTTCATCGCCTAGCAAGGCGGGTGACGCCGAAGTGTCGTCGCAGAGGATTTCTCCGAATCTGCTAGAGGCAGAAGGTGATCATGCGGCCCCCCGGGGTTCTCCGTGTCCGGCCTCCGAAGAAGGCCATGGGACGAGTCTGGCACCATCTGGTGTTCGTTCGCAGGAGCTGAAGTTTCTGCTGGGCCGAGCCTCTGTTTCAGAGGAGCATCGTGTGTTGATGCACACGGTGATTGAAAAGATTTCATCCGCGGAAAGCGGACTGAATGAGGCCATTAAGAGTTTACTGGCGGGCCTTGAGGTACGTTTTGAATAACGAACATTAGTGTTAATTGCGCATAATAACATGCGCCTTGTATAGATAGTAGCCCCTGAGACTCTGTGTGCCGCAAAGATTAGCGGCGCACAGAGGATCTTAATCCCAGGTCCTTTAAGTGGCACCTTTGTATGTAGGTGGCAGGTTGTCCGGAGTCGAGCCGGACTCGAGATTTTGCCGAAATGAAACGGCAACTCGATGAGGCAGAAGCCGACATCGTGCTTGCTAACAAGCGGCTTGATGATGCTCAAGGTATTGAGTTTATTTGGCGATTGTTAGTAAGAGGAGCTTTATGTCAATATCTTACCTTGTGTATGCTTGATGCAGATGGTGCGGCGGCCATAGAAGGACTTAGGGCCGAGCTTGCCAAAGCAAAGGAACAAGCCAGAAAAAGCGATGCGGCTGCCGGAAGAGCCCGTGAAGAGCTAAAAGTCGAACAGGCTTCCCATTGCCGAAGCAAGGAGGAGATGGCTGATATAGCCGTGAAGTTGAAAAGTGCTACTGACCATTGCAAACTTCTTGAAGAGGAAGGTCGAGCCCGGCAGACGGATTTAGAGAAGGCCGTCGCCGACGCCAAGGACGCCCGCTCTGGTATGAGAGCGTCAAGGGAAGAGCTGCGTCAAGCCGGACTAATTGCGGATGGAAAGCCCTTCCTGCTGCGGAGAAAATTCTGTGATCCGAAGTTCGCCCCGTTGGACCGAGCGTGGAGCGTGGAGGACACCTATCTGGATTTGTCGGCTAGTGCCGCTGATGCGACCAGGTACTTTCAAGATAAGAAAGATCATGAAGTGGAAAAGCTCTTCTGGTCACAGTTCACTAATCCAGAGCGTCCACTATCAGTGGATGATCGCCTGGCCCAATGGGCCGAGCTGAATAGGTTGTCCGGACTCGCCATGAAGTATGCCATGGACCGCCTGTGTCCGGGGAGATCGAAGCCGAGAAGCTATTTCAGTTTGGTGCAGCAATTTCTTGACGTGGTGCCTCGGATTGAAGCTCTAAAGAGGTCCGCTTGCACAGAGGGCGCGCGGCTGGCTCTTGCCCGTGTCAAGACATACTGGGCAGATATGGAGCCCACCGTTGTTGCGTCCCGTGATTCGGATAAAAGCCGAATTCCTTCCGAGCACTATTTTGAGGAAGTCCTCGCGGGCGCTCGTATAATAGAGACGCAGTGTTCGAAAGATGCTGTTTTATGACAGCATATGTAATCGTAGATCAATATTTTTATAAATTGTAATGGTGTAATTTAGACTTGTGACTTAAAGTATTAATAACACCTCCTGTGCGGCCGTTTTAATATATAAATTCTAAAAGATTGCAGTCGTTGGCTTCAGCCCCCACGCACATAGTGCGGGGGTGCGCGCGGAGAACGCATTTTCACACTTAACCCAACGTCTTGGTCCTACAAAGGAGGTGATAGCGCCGCGGGCTAGGCAACCGGACTATAATGCTTTAACACTTTCACTTAGCCATAGGAGCTTGACAGTGGGACTCTTTAGGTAGCCCTTTAATGGCGACTGCGTTTACCCGAATTCGGGACGCATATGTGCCTGACCGAGAAGCGGCCCTTCGTCAAAACGAAGGAATTCGATAAATTCCTATAAGTCATCGAGTGGCGACCAGTCTCGCGCTACATCATGACAGTCGGTTTTCGGCTTTCTGTACTGAGGTGCTCACCCGGCTGAACCGGGGCACAATCGCAGTAGTTCTCCTGGTGCAACCTTAGCCGACAGAACGGAACGTAAGGTGGCCAAACTCAGGAGCCGGGCAACCCAACATGTGACCAAAATCATGACTCGGAGCTGATGCATATAGTGCCAAAACTCGCGACGCCGAACACTCCCTAAGGTGTTCGGTCTTTGTGGGTGCGTGTGAAACAACACCCTTGAAAAAGAAAAAAGCCTCTTGTGTCCAGGTACGAGCAAGAATTCTGGCATGGCCACATGCCAAAACGCCAGTCTCCTCCATGGTTATAGTGAGGTAAACCAGGGGATGTATAGCAGTAAGAGACAGTAAAAAAAGGTTTACGCAGGGTCTTAATCTAAGAAGAATCCTTTGGGGCGGGTCCCTACTGCACGTCTGCGCCTGTGTCTCCGCTGTGCCGTGTCCTGTACGGGCGCCGTACGACGTTCATCTGTAAAAGGGAAGAACTAAATTGAAAAATGGGTCGTGCGGATCAAAAAAGAATAATAAATAAAATGTGAAGTGAGAAATAGATACGGTCGAGTTTTATTGTCTCTGCGTACAGCCCCTGGTGAGGCATACCAAGCCTATAACGAAAATGGGCTTGTGCCGAACTCATTGAGTCTGGGTCCGCGGCCTTTTGTGACTTGATAGCGACTTGAAAACGAGACTATGTGGAAGATAAGCTTTTCGCGACGAAAGTTATTGGCAGAGCCAAATATGACCACAAGCCGGAGAAAACCCATACAGTGGGTGTCCGGGCCTAGTGCTACTCCTTGAAAGGAGGTTTTACTGTGACGGATTCGTGCTGGGTTTATGCCCATGCAGTGAATTGTATCCTGATATATCAGATTTAGTCCACTCCCACCGTCCATAAGGACGTTGGTAAACTGGAATCCGTCTATTATTGGATTAAGCATCAGGGCAGTCCGGCCTGCGTGTTTGATATTGCGAGAATAATCTAGCTGATCAAAAATGATTGGCTTTAGTGACCAGTGGCCAGACTCCTGAGGGATAGGCTTGAATGTGCGGACCTTTATGGGTGCCTCATGCCTTGTTATGTGAAGTGAGTTCACTGTTTTGACTTCTTGCGGGAAGTTCTTTTGCTTCCTGGTGTTCTGCTTTTGGGGTTCGTCCTCTTCCTCACTTGGTGTGTCGAGCCCCTTGTGTTCGGCGTTAAGCCTTCCGGATTGTTTGAAAACCCAACAGTCTCTGTGGGTATGATTAGCAGGCTTTCTAGGAGTACTGTGTATCTGACATATCCTGTCCATGATTCTCTTTAGACTGGACGGATCTTCCCTATTATCCTGAGGGGGTGATTTTGTCTGATTTTGTCGTGAGCCTTTGAATCCGGCATTGACTGTCGTGCTCTTCAGACTTTTTCTTTTGATTCGGCGAAGGTCCTTGTATCGCCGTGGTTTCCCGTTTCCATCCCTGATTTCTGATGTACTTGGGTCGCTGGGGCTGCATCGTGCCAACCAGCTGTCCTCTCCTGCGCAAAAGCGGGTCATGAGGCTTGTGAGTGCGGCCATTGTTCTTGGCTTTTCCTGGCCGAGGTGTCTGGCGAGCCATTCGTCTCGGACATTGTGCCTGAAAGCCGCTAGGGCTACGGCGTCCGGACAATCCACTATTTGATTCTTTTTAGTGAGGAATCTGTTCCAGAACTGCCGAGCTGATTCTCCGAATTGCTGAGTTATGTGACTGAGGTCGTCTGCGTCCGGGGGACGGACGTAGGTCCCTTGAAAATTTGCTCGGAAAGCGTCCTCGAGCTCTTCCCAACTTCCAATTGTGTTTTCGGGAAGGCTTTTAAGCCAGTGCCGGGCTGGCCCTTTAAGCTTAAGGGGTAAATATTTTATGGCGTGGAGATCATCTCCTCTAGCCATATGTATGTGGAGGATATAATCCTCGATCCAGACTCCCGGGTCTGTTGTTCCATCGTACGCCTCTATGTTAATGGGTTTAAATCCCTCTGGGAATTCATACTCCAGGACCTCATCGGTGAAACATAGAGGGTGTGCGGCACCCCTATATTTGGGTGTGCCGGATTCTGATGGTGGATTTTTTGCATTGCTTACGAGAGCTTGCTTTCTTGGCCCGTAAATGGACCTGGCTGGGCCATGATGCGAGTCTTTGATTGTGTCGCATGCCGCATTGAGTGCGGCGCCGTTTGCCGTATTGTAGTGGCCGGGAGGTCATTTACTCGACCGTGTAGCCTTTTTGTTTTTCGAGTTTGGGGGCTCTAGGGCCTCCTGGTCGAATTCGGGCAGTAGCTTTCTCTTCGGATAGCTTTTGGTGCGGCGGCTGCCGCCGTATTTGTCTGCGGTCTTGATTACTTTGCTCCATCTTGTTTTGAGTGCATCTTCCACCGTCTTTAGCTTTTGCTTCTGCTTCTTCAGGCTTCGTGTTGTGGCGACGAGCCTTTCTTGGAGATTCTTCTGCTCCATGATTTTATCCGGCGTGGTATCGTCCGGAGTTCTGTTATGACCGGGAGAGGACTGTTCGTCCTCTCTGCCCGTGTTACCCTGTCCGGGCGGCTGTTCTGGGATGCGTTCGTCATCTGCCGGCTCGTCCTGCTCTATGGCTAGGTCTTGATCGAGGCGGGGCTTCGCTCGGCGTTTACGTCGCCGCTTTGAGTGCTTTTCGGAGGGTTTACCCTTCTTTTCGCCCCCTTCTTCCTCGTTGTGGGTTTTTTCAGGTGTATCCACCATGAATACGTCATTAAGTGGGGTGGAGGTCCAGTGCCCTATGGGCGCTGGTTCCCGTTCGTCTCCGTCTTCGTCGTCCATACCGTCGAAGTCTTCGGAGCCGAAGTCAAGCATGTCGGTTAAATCGTCGACAGTGGCTATTAAGTGGGTGGTGGGTGGGTTTTGAATTTCTTCGTCGTCCGAATCCCAACCTCGCAGGCCACAGTTTGGCCTGGGCTCTCCTGAAAAAGAGAGAGACTTGAGAGATTTCAGAATATCACCGAAAGGCGAATACTGAAAGATGTCCGCGGCGGTGAACTCCATTACCGGCGCCCAATCTGATTCGATTGGCAGGGGCGCGGGAGGTTCGGAGTTCGGAGGAGAGTCCGGCTCCTTGGAGTCATGTGCCATGCGGAGTGCGGGGCCTGCGTTTGGCTCAATGGCTTTTAAGATCGCAGCCCCCGAGGTGACGTCCAACCGTTCATCCTCAAAGAACGCAGCGGGCTCCGGATCGTGGATCGGGGCCGGAGCGTATGCGGCCTCCAGGACACTGTTCGGAGGCAGAGCTATATCATGCCCCTCGAGATAGTGCGGCGCGCTTGGCTGTGGCTTGAATCCGTCGAAGATCAGGTCTCCGAGGGTATCTGCCGTGTAGTTTAAGCTTCCCCACCTGGCTTGACGGCCAGGGGCGTGGCTTTCGATCTGCTCCAGATGGCCAAGCGAGTTGGCCCGCAGAGCGAAGCCGTCGAAGATGAAGATCTGTCCGGGGAGAAAAGTCTCACCCTGGACCTCATCGTTGTTGATGATCAAAGGAGCCATCGGGCCTAAAGGCGACGACACAGAGGAACTCTCTATGAAAGCACCAATGTCGGTGTCAAAACCGGCGGATCTCGGGTAGGGGGTCCCGATCTGTGCGTCAAGGTCGGATGGTAACAGGAGACAAGGGACACTTTATTTTACCTAGGTTCGGGCCCTCTCGATGGAGGTAAAACCCTACTCCTGCTAGATTAATATTGATGATATGGGTAGTACAAGAGTAGATCTACCACGAGATCAAGGAGGCTAAACCCTAGAAGCTAGCCTATGGGTATGATGATGGTTATGATGTGTTCGTCCTATGGACTACAACCCTCCGGTTTATATAGGCACCGGATAGGGTTAGGGTTACACAGAGTCGGTTACATTGGTAGGAGATCTTGAATATCCGCCGCCTAGCTTGCCTTCCACGCCAAGGAAAGAACCTTCCGGACACGGGACGAAGTCTTCAATCTTGTATCTTCATAGTCCTGGAGTCCGGCTGAAGATATAGTTCGGCCATCCGAACACCCCCTAATCCAGGACTCCCTCAGCCCTTGTCCACACACCCGCCACAGGAGTTTCGCCGCCATCTCTTCTTCGCCGTCATCCCCAAAGTAGGGTTTGGTCACCGTAGACCGCAACCTAAACTATTGCCGACCAAGCCACAACCGGTCAAGGTCGTCGCCACCAGACGCCGGCTCGATACATCCAACTCCCCCATATGTACACCTCGCGCTCTACGTGTTCGATGAAATGTCGGAGCCGGATTTTGATTCTTTCGGTCATTATTTCAAGGTCACCAATGGATTCATCATGGAATGATGGCTATTGGAACCCCGACCTTGACGAATTCATATATATTCAACGAGTTCATCGCCTCGTCGGATTCGGGCGATGAGGATGCTGAAATGATGACTATGATGAGCATCCAACATGAGTTGGAGAAGGAAGATGAGCACGTCCTGAACTTAAGGGTTCCATAAAGGTCCGGAGAGTTATTCACCGGGATAGGATTGCCGCTGCAAGGCTTCTATACTCAGAGTACTTCACGGAGGACCCAACATTCCCTAAAAGTTTCTTTCGACTTCGCTATCGAATGAGCGGAAATGTGTTCTTACATATTGTTCATGGAGTTGCGATGATGTGGGAAGCGGAGACACCTTGGCACCTCATGATATGTTGTGTAATCTTGAACAACATGATTGTCGAGGATAAGGGTGAAGGGGCAGCGCGCACGCATGATTTTGAGAAGCCCGGGACTCAAGTCCACCTCCCGGACAAGAGGCAGAGAACATTGCCAACTTTCTGGAGATGCATCGACAACTATGAGATCAACAACATGCATATGCAACTTCTGTATGATCTTGTGAGCATATGTGGTTCCACACTGAAAATCAGTGAACTTTGCTATATTTTATCAATTATGCAATATAAACAATATTTATGTTCGAACTATGTTTGGATTATGTATTCTTAAGAACGATCAATTTGTATTTGTGTGCATTGAACTATATTTAGCCAAGATGATCAACGTGCATGTGTTTGATGTTTTGAAAATTGAACGTAATAAATGATAATATATGAGGCTCGCCCGGTCACTGTCCGCGGGCACGTCCGGACGCGTCTATGGACATACAAGGGCCCAAATGGGCCGATTACGGTTGTAGATGCTCCTAGAAGAAAGACAACTGAGGGCCGAAGCCTACATGAGCCTTCTTTTTTGCGACGATAGATGAATCTTGATGCCCTTTCGGAGTGCAGGGATGAAATGTCGAACAAACAATCTCAAAAAAGAAAATGTCGAACAAGAAAACACCAGGTGTCATTTATGCATTCCTCTTCACTCGTTTTTTTCTGCGAGAAAACTTTCGATCTATTCACCAATTGTCAAGGCAGTACAAAAAACACCAGAAGTAAAAAATTACATCCAGGTCCATAGACCACCTAGCGACGACTACAAGCACTGAAGCGAGCCGAAGGCGCGCCGCCGGCATCGCCCCTCCCTCATCGGAGTCGGGCAAACATTGTTGTAGTAGACAGTCGGAGAGTCATCGTGCTATGGCCCCATAGGACTAGTGCACCAGAGCACCAACCGCCACCGATGAAGAGAGGAAGATCCAACCTGCAGACAATAGACGTACGAAGACCGGATCCTAGAGGATCCATCGAAGACAAACGCCGGCCGGATCCCACGAGATCCGCCGGAGACACACCTCCACGCGCCCTCCGACAACCCTAGAAACATTGCCGGGATGGGGACTAGGCGGGGAGGACTTTATTCCATCTTCAAGAAGCCGTCTCCGCCTCGTCTTTCTGAGCACGGCACAAACCCTAACAAAACTAGCCCTTCCGCCGGCAAGGGCCGGGATCCATCACGCCTCCATGATCCAAGGACCATACGAGACGAGACGGACCAGCATCGGCACCAGCGAGAGGCGGGGAAACCCTAACTAAGGAGGCAGCACAAGATGGCTTAACTATTACAGAATATGTCTTCACTGGTTTTAAGTGGGCTTCAAATTAAGGAAGAATATTTTTGCTGTTATGCATGCACATTGTCCAAATACCGTGGAAGCTCCACTAGGTATGACCCATTTTACTTCTTCCTGGATAAAGCATTTTGTTTGTTGAGACACTATGAATTATGCTACACCTGTGAACCAAAAATACATCCTGCGCTCGAGTAGTATGTTTCATAAACAGTGTGTATCCGTGTAAACATATGCTAATATTTTCAATCAGTTTTGGTATCCCCAGACCCAAACACATGCATGCATGTTGCATGTTTGTGGGTGGGGCTCAGAGCCAGACTTGTTTCTCGCCAACTCACCTTGTGATTTTAGCATTGCAAGTCGCCGTGGACGCAAAGCGTGCCAAAACACGAGTCATGCATGCCGGGCTGCACAAAGCCGTGCGTGTTTTCTAGTAGTAGTGGTACGTACGTACGTTGACGCGGGCTAGAGCTACAGTCAAGGCTCAAGAGGCCGGCCGGCCGGCCAAGAGCAAACACGTTGCGTTGCGTACGGCGCGCTACAGCGCACACGCCATGAAGACGGAGAGAGGGGCGAACGGACGGACGGAGAGGGAGGGGGCCGGAGCCCGGAGACGAGATGCGGGCGCATTCAATTTCACGGAGGACGTACTGGTAGACGTTGGTGCTGGAACTTTATGGTCGCCTGCCCCCTCTCCGTCCGGCCATCACGCCCTTCATCTCCATTTATTTTTAGTTATATCGATTCTTTATTCACTCGCATCGTCCCGTCTTCAATCAAACCTGCTTTCTGTGGACCAGTGGATACCCAGAGCCATCCGGCCGGCCGGTCGATGCAACGAACCAACCCGACGTAGATTTTTACCAACACAACCCAACCCAAAGCATATGCCAATACACGCAAGAGTACCCAGTCTCGTTATTTCTTGCTGTACCTCGGTACGTACCTGCATGCATGATTCTTGGACGAGTATGCATGTAACCTACTACGGGGTCAACGCTTGTCTTGTGAGTCGTGAGAAGGACATGACATGGCCGGGCACACAGGCATGCAGTAGCGGCTGGCTGTAGGAGTACGTGATACAAATGTCAAATTAGGGAATTAAACTCCCGGCGGTGCTGCTATCCGCCACCAGCGAGCGGCCGGAGATGGTTATGGGATTGACTCTGTGGAAGTTTGCTTCGATCCCAACTCCTACACATACGGCTAGCCAGCTATAGCTAGCTGCCCAGATATTTTCTCGCAAAGCTAAAAAAAATAGCCCAGATGGAGTCGAGTTGTTTGACTCCAGCTAGCGAGTCGTCAAGTTGCTTCGCCTCCGCCAACGGCTTGAATGCAAAGGCGTCACGGCCGCCGCCGGTGGCTGCCGCCGAAACTCCCTTCAGATTACACGTTCGCGACAAGGGAACGCGCGCGTGCGTGGCCACCCGGCGCTGCCACACCCAGCCCATGTGTTCCAAAAACGACGCTATCTCGTCTCTGTTCAGCGCCCCTTGTTTTCCTCCTCCGAAATGGACATAAATGAAAGTATTCCTATCTGATGGAGTAGACCTCAAGCCCTCAACCACCATCCTCCCAACAAGACGATCGGGCTAGCGTCCAAGTTTGACCTAAGGAGGTCTCCTACGTACGGCTGGCCAGCCACGGGGTGTGTAACTGTGTATACACATACATGCACCGTATCGAACCTAGCTCGCAGGCAGGCACGACGGATGGATGGATGGATGCACCATCGTGTTGTTGCCCCGGTGCAGTTGGACGTCCATTCTGGCCGTAATGAGGTCCGCCCCGGTGCAGCTCCAACCGCGCGCCCCAACTGCACGCACCCATGGTGACCATGACCCTGGTGTGGTATCCCGATGGACAACCGCGCGACGGCAACGCTGACGGCGATGCGTAACACGAGCGGCGGGGGCACTGTGCTTCTCTTCTGTGGTTGTGGCCTCCTGTCTGTCTCCGCGCCAGTCTCCTGGCCACTTGACCACCATAACTACTACTCCAGTGCCCAGGAGTACCCAGTACCCAGCCGTATGATCTGACTGAATAACCACACGGTGCCTTCACCGGAAAGAGGAAACGAAGTCCTTGGTGAAAGGATCCACGAAACACAATAGCCTCTGTCAATCTACTCTGCTGCTAACAGTTATTACTGACGGGGAACGTAGCACCGATCGAGGCCCCGCGCGAACCATCTAGAGCGTCCGGTACAGCTCACTGACTTGCATTCGAGCGTGCAACACATCATACTACTAGTCTACTACTGTATGTTCCCATCGAGTGAGAAGATATCAGCCATATTCGTGAAATGGTTAGTCCAGGCGAGCAACCGAGTGGACGTCACGGGCGCCGCACGGGCCGCCGAGTAAATGCACAGTGGTACTACTACTAGTAGGATGCATGAACGATATTTTTGATGTCCACGGTTCAGACTTCAGGTTCAGGGCGAGAGACGTTCACATGAAGGATTTGATCCAGCAGCGACGAAAGAAGAAAGTTTCATGGTACGGAGTATTATATCCACCGATTCAGGCTGTCTGCGGCCTGCGTGCCACTTGGAAAACGAACGGCATTCAAAGCTCAAACCCTCAACTGCAAAGATACGTACAGTTATATTTTTTTGACGGGAAACACAGGTACGTACAGTTATTATGGTACAGCGACAGTAACAGCAAAAGGGGCTTTGTCTTGGAGCCACGAAGGTTTTCATCATCTCATGTGCATGAACCATGCATGGTCATGGGCCGAGCGAGTTGCTGGCACAGTGGCATCCAGCGAGGAAAACGGTGCCACAATAGCAAAACGGGTCGAACTGGAAAGGAGTGCTAGTGGCATCCACCATCCATCCATCCATCCACAAACAACACGTGACGATCATTCGTATAGTACACTAGAAGAACAGTTGGTCCGTTCAGGTTGAGGTCTCACTCATCCCCACAGCCGTCATGACGCGGGAGTCGCCATGCCCTACAACCGCATGACCACATGACTTTTGCGTCTCGGAAAGCTGCATAGAACGGTTGCACTACTTGACGGTTTCGTTTCTCCACTACGTAGAGTCGGCATTTGTCACGTGCAGGAAACTGTTCATCACCAGGGGAGATGATATGAGATGAGATCACGTTCAAACTTAGCACACAACCGTGGTACATTTCTTTAGAACCCGTACGTATATCCACTACCTATGCTGCATGCATGCATGATGGCGGGAAGCCTGCCTGCTTATTCAACTGATGCAAATGTAGCTAACATTCATGCATGGATCGACCACGACGACACGACACGGAACCCAGAGGCCAGAACAGGGAAGGGAACGATCTAGCAGGTGGGCACGCACTTCTTGCACCTGACGACGCACCGGCTGGAGGGGACGTGGTCGAGGCCGGCGCCGGCGGCGGCGTGCGACGTCTTGTAGCACCGCTTGCCGCACAGCACCTTCTTCCTCCGGCACATGTCGGCGGGGATGCAGTTCACGGCCGCCTTCTTCAGCCGCTTCTTCGCTCCCGCCGGATGGCCGTGCCCCTTCTTCGCCGAGGCGTCCACCTCCGCGGCCGCGGCGGAGTGCCAGCCATCCGCTCCCGCGCGGCCCGCCGACGTGAGGAAGCTGCCGGCCTTGGCGATGAGCTCGCCCAGAGTGCTGCCCTCGCGGGCGGCCAGCGAGAGCCTGCTCCCCGTGGCGACGGCGAGCAGAAGCACCAACAGGAAGCAGGACGCCTTCATGCTGGCCGCCGTGTCGATCGACCGGCTCGGCCGAACACCGTCACCCTGTGATGTGATGTTTTACAGTACCACTCGCCACTTGTTACTTACCGGTGCAGTTAGGTCATGGTAACACTGTTCTCTTATATAGGAAGTCAAGTCATCGGTAATGCATGGGGCATGGCACGGAAATGGGAGCCATCTGCATGGGCTACCTAACTGCGGTGAACATCAAATGCGTGTCAACATGGCGATGAACGTACGTACGGGGTGGGGCGTGATGCGTGACACTGCGTGTGAGGAGCCGTGGACGAAACAGCCATGGCCCATGGGGGTGCCATGATTTGTGGTTTCCAGATGGCATCCTTCCTAGCAAAATTTCGGGGATGGATGCTTGATGGTGCTTCAGTTGGGCACGATAATGGTCAGGTCACTTGCATGAGCAGTAGTTCTTCTTCCACAGTACTACCAAAAGACAGGTGTACTGACAGTGGCGTCTCGGGACGCTGCTCTGATTGTGTCTGCGTAGTTGGATTGCAAGGACCTGTTTCTATCCCGAGCCAGGTGTCTACCATATGTTCTCTAAAGCTCGAGGGAAACTAAACTATGAAGATGATAAAATAAAATATTTGATTGCTTGCTTGATTGACTGATTTAAAAGATCACAACATTGTCATTTATTAGGACGACATTGAACAGTATCCCATGACCCCGGTGTCGAAGGGCTTTCAGCCATGCTTGGTGTCGAAGAGTTCCTTCTTCACTGTAGCAAGTCGAAGTTCACTCATACGAGCACTGGGGGAAGAAGTATAATTGCAATTGAGTAGGGCATTTTGGAGACGGAGCTCCATGGAGCCTTTTATTTTGAAAAATTCAAAATCCATAAATTTGAGTTTAAAAAAATTGAAAAAAAATACACATGTATGCAAGGATGTAAAGTGTATGTGTGAAAAATTTCAGGATGAAATACCTTGAACTGTGAGCTGCACAAAAAAATCATGGACTTTAAAGTTGAACAGTACATATGCTAAAAAGCCCCAGATTTGTCTTTTTTGTGTAGATCACATTTTAATGTATTTAGGCCTGAAAATTTGCACACATGTACATTATGTATCTAAGTATATGTGTATTTATTTTCAGAATTTTTTGAAACTGAAAAGTTTGAATTTTGAATTTTCAAATAAAGGCCTCCATGGAGCTCGGTCTCTGTTTGGCATTTTCGTAATTTAAATATATAAAAAGTTGGTACATGATGAAGAGTCCAACTCTAGGGGGAAAAAAGAGTCCAACTCTAGAAGGAAACTCTTCCTCAGGGAGGGAAAACTTTGCAAACGAAAACGATGTAATTAAAACCAAATTTGTGGCGACCAATGAAAATGATGTGTGCTATGCTCTATGCTACATGTACGGCATAATACTCATTCGCAACACTTTAGTCTATACTATGATTCTCCTAATTGATTACTGCTACTACTACTAACTGAACTTCAAATTCATATATACCAATTTCAAGGAAAATTTCTGGATGTGAATTCACAGCGTTTCTCGGTCAGCATTCAAAGGCGATCCTTCTCCAACAAGAAGCATAACAAACTAGGGAGGAAATGAAGTCATCGTCAGGCAGATAGCAGTTGCAATGATTTATCACTTGTGTTCACGTCATTGGTCAAAACAGCGACGATAACAGCTAGTGGCACTGGAATGCCAACCATTCCGCAACCATAATAACACAGCTCGCAAGCAAGTTGCAGCCGGAAACTTACAAGCGAAGGATGCCTGAACAGTGCAGCTAGATCCTTGTCCATCATCCGATTATTAGCTGGAAAGCGCCGCCCAACAACCTGCTAGGCCCTGCACAACTAAACAAAACGATCAGCCAGAAACACTGAAAAAACAGGGTCCGATTACGTCAAAGTCGAACTAAGAAAAGTTTGGGCTTGAACAGAGGCCTCCAATTGGAAAGGGAAGTCTACTGGCTCTAATTAAACGGGCATTTTGTCAGAGAGATAGTACATGTGGGTCATTTGTGCATTAACAGCAACCGGCCTAAGCATCCTGTAAACTGTCAGTTGGCAAGGCATTGGGCATTTGGTTAGAGGTCACAGATCTCCCAGCAGACACAAAACAACCGCCACCGTACCAGAACTGGTTAGTACTAGTACTTAGTCAATGCATAATGATGTAGATACAGGAGTGCTCCTGTACAAGTGACAAGACCACTGACGAGAAAAGCCAAACAGCATGTTATGGAGGCAAATATGATGGCCTACTTTCCAGTCCAGATATGCACATAATTAAAAAAAGGAGAAAGGAGATAAACCCAATACTAAGAACATGAAAGGCAGAACCTTATATGGAACGACACATTCGTTGCTCATAAAAGATAGAAAGCAAAGACAATCGTTTTGGACAGGTCTTCATAATTGGTGAACTTCTTTTTAAGGCCCAAGAAATTGAGAAAGGTCGGCTCCCAAATCCAGAAATCTCCAATATTCGGTGCATTAACATTATTAGTGTTAGGGCAACCTGACACACAGCATGATTGTCTGGATAAACTTAGTAACCGAACCAACCGAGGAAACTGGAATCAAACAGTGAAAACAGGTACAGTGCTGAAGACAATCTTGATAAAGGTACAGTGCTGAAGGAACATGAATTGTCAAGGCGTCTAAAATAACACCATTGTCTGCACTGTCATGTCAAGACACACAAGCCTATGTTTCTCCCAGTTTGAAAATATTGGTGGCAAGACTTCATTGTTCATTGACCTAGCAAAATGGCAGTGTCCATAGCTTTCTCCTGGTAACACACTTAGAAAAACAGAGCACCTCAGGTAACAATATTATTTTGGAAAGGTTAAACGGAGAACTACTGATCATTGGAGAAATCTGTGTGAAGCGTAGAAGTAATTTATATAAATAGCACCATCCTAGATTAAACCAAGAGTATATAAGCCCACAGCAACCTAGTAAAAATTTACTATCATTGAAATAAAACACACGTTATTCCTTGCAAAAAACAAAACAGTTGATCGACCAATGTCCACAAACTTATTTTGAAATAGCACAACACGCATGCAACAAATTTGAAAACAAGAATTATTTCAGCAAGAATCTGGCTAAGAAACATTGGTTAACCGATGTCCACAAACTTCATCCAAATCAAGAACGGCTGTATCGAGTCTCGAGACCTTTATCTCAAGCCAACTTCAAAAATCAGAAATGAACTACATATCTAACTTTCTTAAGTGCACAGAAAAACAATATCCAACAGTAATGCTCCTCAAAAGCAGTTTGGTGGGTTAAAAATCCCCCTTTGTAAAGGGTGTTAATATGGCAGACTACTACATTTCCATATGCAGTTTTTAACCCCCCCTAGAAATGATTCTTCAAAACATACATGTCATGAATCCATGCAATACTATTTCTAGTAAGTCATGGCTGTCAACCTGTCATCCACAATGCAATAATTTTAACTCTGAACTAGTGTACTATATCTAAACCCTAAAGTGATAAACCTTAAATTATATCCATGTCAAACCCAATACAAAATACTTATCGCATGTCAGGGGTAAGGTAATTGAAGTAGCTAGCCAGTATTAAGATTAGGCATAAGCATAATAAACTGATGCATCCGAAGACGGTCAACCTAGAATAGAGACCGGGTGGGGAAGCAAAATATGCAAGACAGCCTTTTTCCATGGTTAGACTCAACCTAACACTTTACCTGAAGCCACATGATGCATGGGCCAAGAATATACTCCTGTCACATTGGACATAGACCATGAAAGACATCACAAGATGATGAGAAACACACTATTTTCTAATAGTCAAGCTCACATTAGACGAAGATCATGAAGGACAGCACAAGGTGATGAAAAACACACTGTTTTGGTAGTCAAGCTCCAGTGCAAATAAATGCGTTTTCGAGACTTCAAAAACTAGATCATAATATCTAACCGATGAAAGCAAAATTGAACATACCCACTGAAAGGCCATGGCTGAGTTTGATCATCCAGTTATCCATCAATCACTGTGATGGGTTCTGTCTTCTCTTTTTGCTGAAAAAACATTATTCATTTTGTGGGTCTGAAAATGACAACAGTTTGGAAAACAGCATGAAAGCGGGGCCAGAATTACTACACGTACTGAAGAAACAAGACATCCCATGTTCATATGGCTATCTTGTTAAATTTTTCTCGAGCACACCACAAAGTGTGTGTCATGTTTCATTTCAAGAAGAATGCCAAGAAGGCGCAAAGTACAACTACAATGAAACCGGAAAAGAAAAAAAGACAACGCAAACGCAAAGAGAAGAAAGGGTGCAAAAGCATTGAAAATAAGCTAAGTTAAACTAAACTACCAAAAAGAAGACAGAGAACGGCCAAGAAATTCACTCTGGCTATCTGTTTAATTGCCAACATGTACAACTGCTTCAACCCCATAAGTGAAAATATTCCAAAAGCAACTCAAAAGGGGTACGGCTTAAAAAAGGGATAATGAAGTCTCAGCAGAAGGCTAAAAGCTGCATTTCTTAGAACTGCAACATTTTACCACAACTCACAAATAGAAGTATGTATCTCTATGTGTGAAGGCTTTCTTTTTTCCTTTCCAATCGTCTCAATTTGTTCTGCCCACAGTAATTTCTTACTTCCTCCATCCGGGTTTATTGGGGCCCATCATACTTTTGTCGAATTTTGACCATAGATTTGATTAGCAAAATATAGTTGTATGCCATAAAAAACTTATTGTTGGAAAATACGAAGGGAACTAATAAGATGTAGTATTAGTGTTATACCCACTAAGAAGAGGCAAAGTTAGTAAATAATGACAATGTGCTAATAATTTGACTTAGAGCTGTACTATAAACACAAAAATATGGGCAAGCATTTTATTGCTTAGATATTACAAATATTCAGGATAAGTTACAAGTAAGGCTGTAAAGGAGGGCAAAAGGCAACTAATGCACCTCACTCAATCTCAATTTGTTGGGGTCCATCATTTTGAGCTCCCTCATTTGATTCCTCAGCACTATTCTCTTCAGCTATTCCAGAAGCCTCTACCGTTCGAGTTACCCACTCCTTGAGAGGATCCTCATTCAGGTCAAGCCTCAAGAGACCAGCAAACACGCCACCCATGAATGCAACCGGCTCCTACACGCAAGGCAGGCAAAACATAAACACATGTTATTGCTTCAAGAACGACATATTGTAAAATCCAGAGATTATTGTCAATGTGACGACTCCCCAAAACCTCTCAATAGTCATCCAAAATTTTCTGCATTTTGTTTGCTTTTCCTCCTAAACTTCTACCCCCAAATTTGATGGAGCTGGGAGATTTTATGACAGCGAGCAAGAACATTATCAATCAAACATTTACTACACAAAGAGAATCACACACACACACACACATATAAATGGAAGTTATTACTTTTTATCCCCTTCTCTATACTGATGAGAAGATAATAACAAGACAACTGCAGTTAAGAGTGAACCCTATGTATCATTCTTTTGAGCTCCCTCACTCAAAGAACATCAAAGTAGCCAGCTATTTTTAGATAAGAGAAGTAACCAATTATGATAAACTGCCCCTTTTCTATACGCACGCCAAGAAAGGACTCTTCGACGACTAGAATTCTATAAATCTGCAACTGCACGGGAGATTATCTAAGCATAACTGATGGATCTAAATCTAATGGTCAGTTAACAAGCTGATAGAGCAAGCAAGCACATCCGAACCGTATACTCAACTGTACATAAACGTCAACCCGAGGAACAAACTCCACTACCCCAAAATACCAGAGCAGCCTCACACAGAATTTACCTTCAAGGCCTCCCGGAGGATGCGTTCGTCCTCGAAAGGATTGAAGCATGCTCGCACGACGCCCACCGCTCCCCTCCCCCTCCGCTGCCGCCGAACAGCCGCACAGGGAGAGCTCCTCCCGGGAGCCGGACTGGGAAACCTCTGCGGAAACTAGAAAAAACACATCAGCACGGCGCGGCTCAGCTCTGCCTTGAGCAATCGAGGGTTTCTGTGCCAGGCGCTGGAAATTACGGCGGCGCGAGTTCGCGGGACGGGGAGCAGGAGCGCCGAAGCGCCGGATGGGTGGTAGGTGGCCATGGATAGCGCGCCTCGAGGGCTCGGTGAGCGGCGAAATGCGAGTTGCCTTGTTGCCTCGGGGTCGGAGGTAAGGATGGCAATTTTACCCACGGCTACGGGTACCGTATCCGTATGGACACAATTTTATACCACGGGTAATATCCATACCCTATCCGTTAAGTCATAGGCAGGGTATGGGTATAACCTTGTACCCGCGGGTATACCCATACCCTGCCCGCTGGTAAACTAATGTTAAGTTGTCGTCAATTAATCATTAATTTGTCATGTGGCTTGTCTACTTCTATTGACTTATGAGTATGTTGTACTCATCTACCAGTTATTGAGTTGATATGATTGTTTTTTTGTCAAATGTGCTATCAATGAGCGTAAAAATGTGAACAACTCATGTGCTATTTGTTCTACCCGCTGGGTATCCAATGGGTACGGGTATCCGTTGGGTATGGGTATGGGTAAAGTTTCATACCCATGAATACAGGTTTGGCTAGAATTTTATACCCATCGACTATACGGGTATGGGTATGGTATTGCTCTACCCTGCCCGTACCCTATCCATTGCCATCCTTAGTCGGAGGCGGAGGGGATCTTTTCTGGGGCCGCGGGCGAACGCAGAGGTGCAGCGCGAATGCTATGTCTCTCTTATAGCGAGACTCGAGTCCGTCTCGCCTGAAGCTTTCCTGCAGCGCGCAGGCGTATGAGCCGGCCCAACAGAGTGTTACTTGATCTCTTTGCTGACGTGTTCATTTAGAATTTTTTCCTTCTTGTTTTCTTATTTTTCTGTCTTTTTGTTGCTACACTTTTGATTTTTTTTGTTTTTTCTTCGAATTTCTTTGATTTATATTTGTATCTTTCATGGTTTTCGTTAGTTTTTTCTCTCTTTTTTCTTTGTTTTTTGGTTTTCAACGATTTTCTTTTGTTTTTCTTTGTTTCTTTATCAATTTTCACTAGTTTTCCCTTTTTTCTTTGGTTTCCTTTGTTTCTTATTTGGGTTTCATTGGTTTTTTCGTGTTTCTTTGTTTCCTCTGGTTTTCATTTTACATTTTTCATATACGTCAAGAGCCTTTTCTAATACATGCTTAATATTTTTAAATACAAATTTGACAAGTTTTGCATACAAGTTCGATTATTTTATATAAACATTTTTAAATATTTGATTAACATTTTTAATACAATATTAAAATTTTATAATACATGGTCCACATTTTTTCTGTACAAATTTTAGCATTTTCAAATGCTTCATTACATATTAAAAGTACAAGATTTTTTAATAAATGGTAAATATATTTTTATACATATTTAATATATATCTCATGCTTGGTTAACATTTTTTTAAATGCAATATTAACATAACTTTTAATGCATGGTTTCAAATACTTGTTTAACATTTTTTCAAATGCTTGATTACCATTTTTTTAAACACATGATCAAATTTTTTCATAGACATTCTATTTTTTGTATACATGAGAAACATCTTATCTACACACATTTAACATTTTTTAAATGCTTGCTTAAGTTTTTTTTCAAAAAAATTATGCTAATTTTTTTCTGTAATATATTCATTTAGAATATTTGGAAGTATAAACAAAAGTAAATAAATAAAGCAATAAAAACATGAAAAGGAGATTGTGGCCTCCTGTGCACCTGGGTCAGCCTATCTCACACCTCTCTTCAAACGAGGCTCCCCTATGTCTCGTGTGAAGCAAGATATAGAGACCGCCGAGGTGGAGGTTGTAGGTGTTGCCGCAGGGCCCGGACCGTGTGGAGGGAATTATTTCATAGGGGCCTGGTGTGTGGGGCTTACGAAGAAGGGCCGAGTGTGTACGCCAGTCGCCAGGCATGCATCTTGGCCCAACCTGAAGGAAATATGCCCTAGAGGCAATAATAAAGTTATTATTTATTTCCTTATATCATGATAACTGTTTATTATTCATGCTAGAATTGTATTAACCGGAAACATAATACTTGTGTGAATACATAGACAAACAGAGTGTCACTAGTATGCCTCTACTTGACTAGCTCGTTGATCAAAGATGGTTATGTTTCCTAACCATAGACATGTGTTGTCATTTGATTAACGGGATCACATCATTAGGAGAATGATGTGATTGACATGACCCATTCCATTAGCTTAGCACCCGATCGTTTAGTATGTTGCTATTGCTTTCTTCATGACTTATACATGTTCCTATGACTATGAGATTATGCAACTCCCGTTTGCCGGAGGAACACTTTGTGTGCTACCAAACGTCACAACGTAACTGGGTGATTATAAAGGAGCTCTATAGGTGTCTCCGAAGGTACATGTTGGGTTGGCGTATTTCGAGATTAGGATTTGTCACTCCGATTGTCGGAGAGGTACCTCTGGGCCCTCTCGGTAATGCACATCACATAAGCCTTGCAAGCATTGCAACTAATGAGTTAGTTGTGAGATGATGTATTACGGAACGAGTAAAGAGACTTGCCGGTAACGAGATTGAACTAGGTATTAAGTGTTGGGGAACGTTGTAGAAAATAAAAAAAATTACGCTTCACCAAGATCAATCTATGGAGTCATCTAGCAACAAGAGAGAGGAGTGCATCTACATACCCTTGTAGATCGCGAGTGGAAGCGTTCAAGAGAACGGGGTTGAGGGAGTCGTACTCGTCGTGATCCAAATCACCGAAGATCCTAGTGCCGAACGGACGGCACCTCCGCGTTCAACACACGTACGGTTGGGGAAGACGTCTCCTCCTTCTTGATCCAGCAAGGGAAAGAGAGAGGTTGATGGAGATCCAGCAGCACGACGGCGTGGTGGTGGAAGTAGCGGCGATCTCAGCAGGGCTTCGCCAAGCTCAGCGAGAGGGAGAGGTGTTACGGAGGGAGAGGGAGGCGCCAGGAGCAGGGGGTGCGCAGCCCTCCCTCCCCCCTCCATATATAGGGGCCCTGGGGGGCACCGGCCCCAAGAGATCCAATCTCAAGGGGGGTGGCGGCCAAGGGGGGGGGGGAACTTGCCCCCCAAGCCAAGTGGGGCGCCCCCACCCCTAGGGTTTCCAACCCTAGGCGCAGGGAGAGGCCTAAGGGGGGCGCACCAGCCCACCAGGGGCTGGTTCCCCTCCCACTTCAGCCCGTGGGGCCCTCTGGGATAGGTGGCCCCACCCGGTGGACCCCCGGGACCCTTCTGGTGGTCCCGGTACAAATACCGATGACCCCCAAAACTTTCCCGATAGACGAAACGGGACTTCCCATATATAAATATTTACCTTCGGACCATTCCGGAACTCCTCGTGACGTCCGGGATCTCATCCGGGACTCCGAACAACTTTCGGGTTACCGCATACTAATATCTCTACAACCCTAGCGTCACCGAACCTTAAGTGTGTAGACCCTACGGGTTCGGGAGACACGCAGACATGACCGAGATGACTCTCCGGTCAATAACCAACAGCGGGATCTGGATATCCATGTTGGCTCCCACATGCTCCTCGATGCTCTCATCGGATGAACCATGATGTTGAGGATTCAAGTAGTCCCGTATACAATTCCCTTTGTCATTCGGTACGTTACTTGCCCGAGATTCGATCGTCGGTATCCCAATACCTCGTTCAATCTCGTTACCGGCAAGTCACTTTACTCGTACCGTAATGCATGATCCCGTGACCAAACACTTGGTCACATTAAGCTCATTATGATGATGCATTACCGAGTGGGCCCAGAGATACATCTCCATCATACGGAGTGACAAATCCCAGTCTCGATCCGTGTCAACCCAACAGATACTTTCGGGGATACCTGTAGTATACCTTTATAGTCACCCAGTTACCTTGTGACATTTGGTACACCCAAAGCACTCCTACGACATCCGGGAGTTACACGATCTCATGGTCTAAGGAAATGATACTTGACATTGGAAAAGCTCTAGCAAACGAACTATACGATCTTGTGCTATGCTTAGGATTGAGTCTTGTCCATCACATCATTCTCCTAATGATGTGATCCCGTTATCAACGACATCCAATGTCCATAGTGAGGAAACCATGACCATCTGTTAATCAACGAGCTAGTCAACTAGAGGCTCACTAGAGACATGTTGTGGTCTATGTATTCACACATGTATTACGATTTCCGGATAACACACTTATAGCATGAGTATAGACAATTATCATGAACAAGGAAATATAATAATCATTTTATTATTGCCTCTAGGGCATATTTCCAACCGTCTCCCACTTGCACTAGAGTCAATAATCTAGTTACATTGTGATGAATCGAACACCCATAGAGTTCTGGTGTTGATCATGTTTTGCTCGCGGAAGAGGTTTAGTCAACGGATCTGCGACATTCAAATCCGTATGTACTTTGCAAATATCTATGTCTCCATCTTGAACATTTTCATGAATGGAGTTGAAGCGACGCTTGATGTGCCTAGTCTTCTTGTGAAACCTGGGCTCCTTGGCAAGGGCAATAGCTCCAGTGTTGTCACAGAAGAGAGTGATCGGCCCCGACGCATTGGGTATGACTCCTAGGTCGATGATGAAATCCTTCATCCAGATTGCTTCATGCGCTGCCTCCGAGGCTGCCATGTACTCCGCTTCACATGTAGATCCCGCCACGACACTTTGCTTGCAACTGCACCAGCTGACTGCCCCACCATTCAAAATATACACGTATCTGGTTTGTGACTTAGAGTCATCCAGATCTATGTTGAAGCTAGCATCGACGTAACCCTTTACGACGAGCTCTTCGTCACCTCCATAAACGAGAAACGTATCCTTAGTCCTTTTCAAGTACTTTAGGATGTTCTTGACCGCTGTCTAGTGTTCCATGCCGGGATTACTTTGGTACCTTCCTACCAAACTTACGGCAAGGTTTACATCAGGTCTGGTACACAGCATGGCATACATAATAGACCCTATAGCTGAGGCATAGGGGATGACGCTCATCTTTTCTCTATCTTTTGTCGTGATCGAGCATTGAGCTGAGCTCAATTTCACACCTTGCAACACAGGCAAGAACCCCTTCTTGGACTGATCCATATTGAACTTCTTCAATATATTATCAAGGTATGTGCTTTGTGAAAGACCTATGAGGTGTCTCGATCTATCTCTATAGATCTTGATGCCTAATATGTAAGCAGCTTATCCAAGGTCCTTCATTGAAAAACACTTATTCAAATAGGCCTTAATGTTGTCCAAAAGTTCTATATCATTTCCCATCAAAAGTATGTCATCCACATATAATATGAGAAATGCTACAGATCTCCCACTCACTTTCTTGTAAACGCAGGCTTCTCCATAAGTATGCATAAACCCAAACGCTTTGATCATTTTATTAAAGTGAATGTTCCAACTCTGAGATGCTTGCACCAGCCCATAGATGGAGCGCTGGAGCTTGCATACCTTGTTAGCATTCTTAGGATCGACAAAACCTTCCAGCTGCATCATATACAATTCTTCCTTAAGAAAGCCGTTAAGGAATGCCGTTTTGACATCCATTTGCCATATCTCATAATCATAGTATGCAGCAATTGCTAACATGATTCAGACGGACTTCAGCTTCACTACACGTGAGAAGGTCTCATCGTAGTCAACCGCTTAAACTTGTCGATAACCCTTAGCGACAAGTCGAGCCTTATAGATGGTAACATTACCATCCGCGTCCGTCTTCTTCTTAAAGATCCATTTATTCTCTATCGCTCGCCGATCATCGGGCAAGTCTGTCAAAGTCCATACTTTGTTTTCATACATGGATCCTATCTCGGATTGCATGGCTTCAAGCCATTTGTTCGAATCTGGGCCCGCCATTGCTTCTTCATAGTTCGAAGGTTCACCGTTGTCTACAACATGATTTCCAGGACAAGGTTGTCGTACCATTCTGGTGTGGAACGTGTCCTTGTGGACCTTCGAAGTTCAGTAGCAACTTGATCCGAAGTACCTTGATCATCATCATTAACTTCCTCTCTAGTCGGTGCAGGCACCACATGAACATCTTCCTGAGTTGCGCTACTTTCCGGTTCAAGAGGCAGTACTTCATCGAGTTCTACTTTCCTCCCACTTACTTCTCTTGAGAGAAACTCTTTCTCCAGAAAGGACCCGTTCTTGGCAACAAAGATCTTGCCTTCGGATCTGAGGTAGAAGGTATACCCAATGGTTTCCTTAGGGTATCCTATGAAGACGCATTTTTCCGACTTGGGTTCGAGCTTTTCAGGTTGAAGTTTCTTGACATAAGCATCGCATCCCCAAACTTTTAGAAACGACAACTTAGGTTTCTTCCCAAACCATAATTCGTACGGTGTCATTTCAACGGATTTAGACGGTGCCCTATTTAAAGTGAATGTAGCTGTCTCTAGAGCGTATCCCCAAAATGATAGCGGTAAATCAGTGAGTGACATCATAGATCGCACCATATCCAATAGAGTGCGATTACGACGTTCGGACACACCGTTACACTGAGGTGTTCCAGGCGGCGTGAGTTGTGAAACGATTCCACATTTCCTTAAGCGCGTACCAAACTCGTGACTTAAATATTCTCCCCCACGATCTGATCGTAAGAATTTTATTTTTCGGTCACGTTGATTCTCTACCTCATTCTGAAATTTCTTGAACTTTTCAAAGGTCTCAGACTTGTGTTTCATCAAATAGACATACCCATATCTACTTAAGTCATCAGTGAGAGTGAGAACATAATGATAGAAACGACGAGCCTCAACGCTCATTGGACCGCACACATCAGTATGTATAATTTCCAATAAGTTGGTTGCTCACTCCATTGTTCCGGAGAACGGAGTCTTGGTCATTTTACCCATGAGGCATGGTTCGCACGTGTCAAATGATTCGAAATCAAGAGACTCCAAAAGTCCATCTGTATGGAGCTTCTTCATACGTTTGACACCGATGTGACCAAGGCGGCAGTGTCACAGATATGTGGGACTATCATTATCAATCTTACATCTTTTGGTATTCACACTATGAATATGTGTAACATCCCGTTCAAGATTCATTAAGAATAAACCATTGACCAGCAGAGCATGACCATAAAACATATCTCTCATATAAATAGAACAACCATTATTCTCGGATTTAAATGAGTAGCCATCTCGTATTAAACGAGATCCAGATACAATGTTCATGCTCAAAGCTGGCACTAAATAACAATTATTGAGGTTTAAAACTAATCCTGTAGGTAAATGTGGAGGTAGCGTGCCGACGGCGATCACATCGACCTTGGAACCATTCCCGGCGCGCATCGTCACCTCGTCCTTCGCCAGTCTCCTCTTATTCCGCAGCTCCTGTTTTGAGTTACAAATATGAGCAACTGCACCGGTATCAAATACCCAGGAGCTACTACAAGTACTGGTAAGGTACACATCAATTACATGTATATCACATATACCTTTAGTGTTGCCGGCCTTCTTGTCCGCTAAGTATTTGGGGCAGTTCCGCTTCCAGTGTCCCTTTCCCTTGCAATAAAAGCACCCAGTCTCAGGTTTGGGTCCATTCTTTGGCTTCTTCCCGGCAACTGGTTTACCGGGCGCGGCAACTCCCTTGCCGCCCTTCTTGAAGTTCTTCTTACCCTTGCCTTTCTTGAAACTAGTGGTTTTATTGACCATCAACACTTGATGTTCCTTTTTGATTTCCACCTCCGCTGATTTCAGCATTGAATATACCTCAGCAATGGTCTTTTCCATTCCCTGCATATTGTAGTTCATCACAAAGCTCTTGTAGCTAGGTGGGAGCGACTGAAGGATTCTGTCAATGACCGCCTCGTCCGGGAGGTTAATGTCCAGCTGGGACAAGCGGTTGTGCAACCCAAACATTTTGAGTATGTGCTCACTGACATAACTATTTTCCTCCATCTTACAACTGTAGAACTTGTCGGAGACTTCATATCTCTCGACCCGGGCATGAGCTTGGAAAACCATTTTCAGCTCTTCGAACATCTCATATGCTCCGTGTTGCTCAAAACGCTTTTGGAGCCCCGGTTCTAAGCTGTAGAGCATGCCAACTGAACGAGGGAGTAATCATCAGCACGCGACTGCCAAGCGTTCATAACGGCTTGGTTCTCTGGGATGGGAGCTTCACCTAACGGTGCTTCTAGGACATATGCTTTCTTGGCAGCTATGAGGATGATCCTCAGGTTCCGGACCCAGTTCGTATAGTTGCTGCCATCATCTTTCAGCTTGGTTTTCTCTAGGAACGCGTTGAAGTTGAGGTTGACGTGAGTGTTGGCCATTTGATCTACAAGACATTTTGAAAAGGTTTTTAGACTAAGTTCATGATAATTAAGTTCATCTAATCAAATTATTTAATGAACTCCCACTCAGATAGACATCCCTCTAGTCATCTAAGTGATACGTGATCTGACTCAACTAGGCCGTGTCCAATCATCACGTGAGACGGACTAGTCATCATCGGTGAACATCTCCATGTTGATCGTATCTTCCATACGACTCATGTTCGACCTTTCGGTCTCTTGTGTTCCGAGGCCATGTCTGTACATGCTAGGCTCGTCAAGTCAACCTAAGTGTTTTGCATGTGTAAATCTGGCTTACACCCGTTGTATGTGAACGTTAGAATCTATCACACCCGATCATCACGTGGTGCTTCGAGACAACGAACTTTCGCAACGGCGCACAGTTAGGGGAAACACTTTCTTGAAATTATTGTGAGGGATCATCTTATTTACTACCGTCATTCTAAGCAAATAAGATGCAAAAACATGATAAACATCACATGCAATCAAATAGTGACATGATATGGCCAATATCATTTTGCTCCTTTTGATCTCCATCTCCGGGGCGCCATGATCATGATCGTCACTGGCATGACACCATGATCTCCATCATCATGATCTCCATCATCGTGTCTCCATGAAGTTGTTCGCCAACTATTACTTCTACTACTATAGCTAACGGTTTAGCAAAGAAGTAAAGTAATTACATGGCGTTATTTAATGACACACAGGTCATACAATAAATAAAGACAACTCCTATGGCTCCTGCCGGTTGTCATACTCATCAACATGCAAGTCGTGATTCCTATTACAAGAACATGATCAATCTCATACATCACATATAATTCATTCATCACATCCTTTTGGCCATATCACATCACAAGGCATATGCTGCAAAAACAAATTAGACGTCCTCTAATTGTTGTTGCATGTTTTTTTACGTGGCTGCAATAGGGTTCTAGCAAGAATGTTTCTTACCTACGTTAAAACCACAACGTGATATGCCAATTTCTATTTACCCTTCATAAGGACCCTTTTCATCGAATCCGATCCGACTAAAGTGGGAGAGACAAACACCCGCTAGCCACCTTATGCAACTAGTGCATGTCAGTCGGTGGAACCCGTCTCACGTAAGTGTACGTGTAAGGTCGGTCCAGGCCGCTTCATCCCACGATGCTGCCGAATCAAGATAAGACTAGTAACGGCAAGTAAATTGACAAAATCGATGCCCACAACAACTTGTGTTCTACTCGTGCATAGAAACTATGCATAGACCTAGCTCATGATGCCACTGTTGGGGAACGTTGCAGAAAATAAAAAATTTCTATGCTTCACCAAGATCAATCTATGGAGTCATCTAGCAACTAGAGAGAGGAGCGCATCTACATACCCTTGTAGATCGCGAGCGGAAGCGTTCAAGAGAACGGGGTTGAGGGAGTCGTACTCGTCGTGATCCAAATCACCGAAGATCCTAGTGCCGAACGGACGCTACCTCCGCGTTCAACACACGTACGGTTGGGGAAGACATCTCCTCCTTATTGATCCAGCAAGGGGAAGAGAGAGGTTGATGGAGATCCAACAACACGGTGGCGTGGTGGTGGAAGTAGCGGCGATCTCAGCAGGGCTTCGCCAAGCTCAGCGAGAGGGAGAGGGAGGTGCCAGGAGCAGGGGATGCGCAGCCCTCCCTCCCCCCTCTATATATAGGGGCCCTGGGGGGCGCCGGCCCCAAGAGATCCAATCTAAAGGGGGGGGGGCGGCCAAGGGGGGAACATGCCCCCCAAGCCAAGTGGGGCGCCCCCACCCCTAGGGTTTCCAACCCTAGGCGCAGGGGGAGGCCCAAGGGGGGCGCACCAGCCCACCAGGGGCTGGTTCCCCTCCCACTTCAGCCCATGGGGCCCTCCGGGATAGGTGGCCCCACCCGGTGGACCCCCGGGACCCTTCTGGTGGTCCCGGTACAATACCGATGACCCCCAAAACTTTCCCGATAGCCGAAACAGGACTTCCCATACATAAATCTTTACCTTCGGACCATTTGGGAACTCCTCGTGACGTCCGGGATCTCATCCAGGACTCAGAACAACTTTTGGGTTACCGCATACTAATATCTTTACAACCCTAGCGTCACTGAACCTTAAGTGTGTAGACCCTACGGGTTCGGGAGACACGCAGACATGACCGAGACGACTCTCCGGTCAATAACCAACATCGGGATATGGATATCCATGTTGGCTCCCACATGCTCCTCGATGATCTCATCGGATGAACCACGATGTCGAGGATTCAAGTAATCCCGTATACAATTCCCTTTGTCATTCAGTACGTTACTTGCCCGAGATTCGATCGTCGGTATCCCAATACCTCGTTCAATCTCGTTACCGGCAAGTCACTTTACTCGTACCGTAATGCATGATCCCATGACCAAACACTTGGTCACATTGATCTCATTATGATGATGCATTACCGAGTGGGCCCAGAGATACCACTCCGTCATACGGAGTGACAAATCCCAGTCTCGATCCGTGTCAACCCAACAGATACTTTCGGGGATACATGTAGTATACCTTTATAGTCACCCAGTTACGTTGTGACGTTTGGTACACCCAAAGCACTCCTACGACATCAGGGAGTTACACGATCTCATGGTCTAAGGAAATGATACTTGACATTGGAAAAGCTCTAGCGAACGAACTATACGATCTTGTGCTATGCTTAGGATTGGGTCTTGTCCATCACATCATTCTCCTGATGATGTGATCCCGTTATCAACGACATCCAATGTCCATAATCAGGAAACCATGACCATCTGTTGATCAACGAGCTAGTCAACTAGAGGCTCACTAGAGACATGTTGTGGTCTATGTATTCACACATGTATTACGATTTCCGGATAACACGCTTATAACATGAATAATAGACAATTATCATGAACGAGGAGATATAATAATCATTTTATTATTGCCTCTAGGGCATATTTCCAACATTAAGATACCGACGATCGAATCTCGGGCAAGTAACATACCGATGACAAAGGGAACAACATATGTTGTTATGCGGTCTAACCGATAAAGATCTTCGTAGAATATGTAGGAGCCAATATGAGCATCCAGGTTCCGCTATTGGTTATTGACCGGAGACGTGTCTCGGTCATGTCTACATTGTTCTCGAACCCGTAGGGTCCGCACGCTTAACGTTACGATGATAGTTTCATTATGAGTTTATATGTTTTGATGTACCGAAGGTTGTTCGGAGTCCCGAATGTGATCACGGACATGACGAGGAGTCTCAAAATGGTCGAGATATTATGATGACAGTTTCATTATGAGTTTATATGTTTTGATGTACCAAGGACGAGGAGACAATGCGCGTGGGAAATGGTTCCAAAGTCGATGTGATCGCGGTCGGCACGCTACCTCTACATCTACCTTCGGGATTAGTATTAGACGTAATAATTGTTATTTGGTGCCAGCGTTGAGCATGAACATTATATCTGGATCTTGTTTGATGCGAGACGGTTATTCATTTTAATCAGAGAATAATGGTTGTTCTATTTATATGAGTAATATCTTTTATGATCATGCACCCTTGAAGAGTGGTCTACTTTTTATGGATCTCGATAGTAGTGATACACATATTCATAATGTTAAAGCCAAAAGATGCAGAGTTGATAATGATAGTGCAACCTATTTATGGCACTGCCGTTTAGGTCATATCGGTGTAAAGCGCATGAAGAAACTCCATACTCATGGACTTTTGGAACCACTTGATTATGAATCGCTTGGTACTTGCGAACCGTGCCTCATGGGCAAGATGACTAAAACGCCGTTCTCCGGTACTATGGAGAGAGCAACAGATTTGTTGGAAATCATACACACAGATGTATGTGGTCCGATGAATGTTGAGGATCGTGGCGGATATCGTTATTTTCTCACCTTCACAGATGATTTAAGCACATATGGGTATATCTACTTAATGAAGCATAAGTCTGAAACATTTGAAAAGTTGAAAGAATTTCAGAATGAAGTTGAAAATCATCGTAACAAGAAAATAACGTTTCTATGATTTGATCGCGGAGGAGAATATTTGAGTTATGAGTTTGGTCTACATTTGAAACAATGCGGAATAGTTTCACAACTCACGCCACCCGGAACACCACAACGTAATGGTGTGTCCGAACGTCGTAATCGTACTTTACTAGATATGGTGCGATCTATGATGTCTCTTACAGATTTACCGCTATCGTTTGGGGTTATGCTTTAGAGACGGCCGCATTCACGTTAAATAGGGCACCATCGACATCCGTTGAGACGACGCCTTATGAACTGTGGTTTGGCAAGAAACCAAAGTTGTCGTTTCTTAAAGTTTGGTGCTGTGATGCTTATGTGAAAAAGCATCAACGTGATAAGCTCGAACCCAAATCGGAGAAATGTGTCTTCATAGGATACCCAAAGGAAACTGTTGGGTACACCTTCTATCACAGATCCGAGGGCAAGACATTCGTTGCTAAAAATGGATCCTTTCTAGAGAAGGAGTTTCTCTCGAAAGAAGTAAGTGGAAGGAAAGTAGAACTTGATGAGGTAACTGTATCTGCTCCCTTTATTGGAAAGTAGTTCATCACAGAAACCGGTTTTTGTGACACCTACACCAATTAGTGAGGAAGTTAATGATGATAATCATGAAACTTCAGATCAAGTTGTTACTGAACCTCGTAGATCAACTAGAGTAAGATCCGCACCAGAATGGTATGGTAATCCTATTCTGGAAGTCATGCTACTAGATCATGGTGAACCTACGAACTATGAAGAAGCGATGGTGAGTCCAGATTCCGCAAAATGGCTAGAAGCCATAAAATCTGAGATGGGATCCATGTATGAGAACAAAGTGTGGACTTTGGTTGACTTGCCCGATGATCGGCAAGCAATTGAGAATAAATGGATCTTCAAGAAGAAGACTGAAGCTGACGGTAATGTTACTGTCTATAAAGCTCGACTTGTTGCGAAAGGTTTTCGACAAGTTCAAGGGATTGACTACGGTGAGACCTTCTCACCCGTAGCGATGCTTAAGTCTGTCTAAATCATGTTAGCAATTGCCGCATTTTATGATTATGAAATTTGGCAGATGAATGTCAAAACCGCATTCCTGAATGGATTTCTGGAAGAAGAGTTGTATATGATGCAACCGGAAGGTTTTGTCGATCCAAAGGGAGCTAACAAAGTGTGCAAGCTCCAGCGATCCATTTATGGAATGGTGCAAGCCTCTCGGAGTTGGAATAAATGCTTTGATAGTGTGATCAAAGCATTTGGTTTTATACAGACTTTTGGAGAAGCCTGTATTTACAAGAAAGTGAGTGGGAGCTCTGTAGCATTTCTGATATTATATGTGGATGACATATTACTGATCGGAAATGATATAGAATTTCTGGATAGCATAAAGGGATACTTGAATAAGAGTTTTTCAATGAAAGACCTCGGTGAAGCTGCTTACACATTGGGCATTAAGGTCTATAGAGATAGATCAAGACGCTTAATTGGACTTTCACAAAGCACATACCTTGACAAAGTTTTGAAGAAGTTCAAAATGGATCAGGCAAAGAAAGGATTCTTGCCTGTGTTACAAGGTGTGAAGTTGAGTAAGACTCAATGCCCGACCACTGCAGAAGATAGAGAGAAAATGAAAGATGTTCCCTATGCTTCAGCCATAGGCTCTATCATGTATGCAATGCTGTGTACCAGACCTGATGTGTGCCTTGCTATAAGTCTGGCAGGGAGGTACCAAAGTAATCCAGGAGTGGATCACTGGACAGCGGTCAAGAACATCCTGAAGTACCTGAAAAGGACTAAGGATATGTTTCTCGTATATGGAGGTGACAAAGAGCTCATCGTAAATGGTTACGTTGATGAAAGCTTTGACACTGATCCGGACGATTCTAAATCGCAAACCGGATACGTGTTTACATTAAACGGTGGAGCTGTCAGTTGGTGCAGTTCTAAACAAAGCATCGTGGCGTGATCTACATGTGAAGCGGAGTACATAGTTGCTTCGGAAGCAGCAAACGGAGGAGTTCATATCCGATCTAGGTGTCATACCTAGTGCATCGGGTCCAATGAAAATCTTTTGTGACAATACTGGTGCAATTGCCTTGGCAAAGGAATCCAGATTTCACAAGAGAACCAAGCACATCAAGAGACGCCTCAATTCCATCCGGGATCTAGTCCAGGTGGGAGACATAGAGATTTGCAAGATACATACGGATCTGAATATTTCAGACCCGTTGACTAAGCCTCTTCCACGTGCAAAACATGATCAGCACCAAGGCTCCATGGGTGTTAGAATCATTACTGTATAATCTAGATTATTGACTCTAGTGCAAGTGGGAGACTGAAGGAAATATGCCCTAGAGGCAATAATAAAGTTATTATTTATTTCCTTATATCATGATGCATGTTTATTATTCATGCTAGAATGGTATTAACCAGAAATACAATACTTGTGTGAATACATAGACAAACAGAGTGTCACTAGTATGCCTCTACTTGACTAGCTCGTTGATCAAAGATGGTTATGTTTCCTAACCATAGACATGTGTTGTCATTTGATTAACGGGATCACATCATTAGGAGAATGATGTGGTTGACATGACCCATTCCATCAGCTTAGCGCCCAATCATTTAGTATGTTGCTATTGCTTTCTTCATGACTTATACATGTTCCTATGACTATGAGATTATGCAACTCCCGTTTGCCGGAGGAACACTTTGTGTGCTACCAAACATCACAACGTAACTGGGTGATTATAAAGGAGCTCTACACGTGTCTCTGTAGGTACATGTTGGATTGGCGTATTTCGAGATTAGGATTTGTCACTCCGATTGTCGGAGAGGTATCTTTGGGCCCTCTCGGTAATGCACATCACATAAACCTTGCAAGCATTGCAACTAATGAGTTAGTTGTGAGATGATGTATTACGGAACGAGTAAAGAGACTTGCCGGTAACGAGATTGAACTAGGTATTAAGATACCGACGATCGAATCTCGGGCAAGTAACATACCGATGACAAAGGGAACAACGTATGTTGTTATGCGGTCTGACCGATAATGATCTGCATAGAATATGTAGGAGCCAATATGAGCATCCAGGTTCCGCTACTGGTTATTGACCGGAGACGTGTCTCGGTCATGTCTACATTGTTCTTGAACCCGTAGGGTCTGCACGCTTAACGTTACGATGACAGTTTCATTACGAGTTTATATGTTTTGGTGTACCGAAGGTTGTTCGGAGTCCCGGATGTGATCACGGACATGACGAGGAGTCTCGAAATGGTCGAGACATAAAGATTAATATATTGTACGACTATATTCGGACACCGGAAATGTTCTGGGTGATTTCGGAGAAAACCGGAGTGCTGGAGGGTTACCGGAACCCCCCGGGAGAAGTAATGGGCCTTATGGGCCTTAGTGGAGAGAGAGGGGCAGCCGGGGTGGGCCGCGCGCCCCCTCCCCCTCTGGTACGAATTGGACTAGGAGAGGGGGGGGGCGCCCCCCTTTCCTTCTCTCTCCCCCCTTTCCTGCCCCCCTCCTAGTAGGAGTAGGAAAGAGGGGAGTCCTAAGTAGGAAAGAGGGGAGTCCTACTCCTACTAGGAGGAGGACTCCTCCTCCTGGCGCGCCTAGCAAAGGCTGGCCGACCTCCCCCTTGCTCCTTTATATACGGGGGCAGGGGGCACCCTAGACACAACAATTGATCATTGATTTCTTAGCCATGTGCGGTGCGCCCCTCCACCATAATCCTCGATAATATTTTAGCGGTGCTTAGGCGAAGACCTGCGACGGTAGAACATCAAGATCGTCACCACGCCATCGTGCTGACGAAACTCTTCCCTGACATTCTGCTAGATCGGAGTCCGGGGATCGTCATCGAGCTGAACGTGTGCTAGAACTCGGAGGTGCCGTAGTTTCGGTGCTTGATCGACCGGGCCGTGAAGATGTACGACTACATCAACCGCGTTGTTATAATGCTTCCGCTTTCGGTCTACGAGGGTACGTGGACAACACTCTCCCCTCTCATTGCTATGCATCACCATGATCTTGCGTGTGCGTAGGATTTTTTTTGAAATTATTACGTTCCCCAACAGTGGCATCCGAGCCTGGTTTTATGCGTTGATGTTATATGCACGAGTAGAACACAAGTGGGTTGTGGGCGATATAAGTCATACTGCTTACCAGCATGTCATACTTTGGTTCGTCGGTATTGTTGGATGAAGCGGCCCGAACCGACATTACGCGTACGCTTACGCGAGACTGGTTCTACCGACGTGCTTTGCACACAGGTGGCTGGCGGGTGTCAGTTTCTCCAACTTTAGTTGAACCGAGTGTGGCTACGCCCGGTCCTTGCGAAGGTTAAAACAACACCAACTTGACAAACTATCGTTGTGGTTTTGATGCGTAGGTAAGAACGGTTCTTGCTAAGCCCAGTAGCAGCCACGTAAAATTTGTAACAACAAAGTAGAGGACGTCTAACTTGTTTTTGCAGGGCATGTTGTGATGTGATATGGTCAAGACATGATGCTAAATTTTATTGTATGAGATGATCATGTTTTGTAACCGAGTTATCGTCAACTGGCAGGAGCCATATGGTTGTCGCTTTATTGTATGCAATGCAATCGCCCTGTAATGCTTTACATTATCACTAAGCGGTAGCGATAGTCGTAGAAGCATAAGATTGGCGAGACGACAATGATGCTATGATGGAGATTAAGGTGTCGCGCCGGTGATGTTGGTGATCATGACGTTGCTTCGGAGATGGAGATCACAAGCACAAGATGATGGCCATATCATATCACTTATATTGATTGCATGTGATCTTTATCTTTTATGCATCTTATCTTGCTTTGTTTGACGGTAGCATTATAAGATGATCTCTCACTAAATTTCAAGATAAAAGTGTTCTCCCTGAGTATGCACCGTTGCCAAAGTTCGTCGTGCCCAGACACCACGTGATGATTGGGTGTGATAAGCTCTACGTCCATCTACAACGGGTGCAAGCCAGTTTTGCACACGCAGAATACTCAGGTTAAACTTGACGAGCCTAGCATATGCAGATATGGCCTCGGAAAACTGAGACCGAAAGGTCGAGCGTGAATCATATAGTAGATATGATCAACATAGTGATGTTCACCATTGAAAACTACTCCATTTCACGTGATGATCGGTTATGGTTTAGTTGATTTGGATCACGTGATCACTTAAAAGATTAGAGAGATGTCTTTCTAAGTGAGAGTTCTTAAGTAATTTGATTAACTGAACTTAAATTTATCATGAACTTAGTACCTGATAGTATCTTGCTTGTTTATGTTTGATTGTAGATAGATGGCCCGTGTTATTGTACCGTTGAATTTTAATGCGTTCCTTGAGAAAGCAAAGTTGAAAGATGATGGTAGCAATTACACGGACTGGGTCCGTAACTTGAGGATTATCCTCATTGCTGCACAGAAGAGTTACGTCCTGGAAGCACCGCTGGGTGCCAGGCCTGCTGCTGATGCAACTGATGACGTTAAGAACGTCTGGCAGAGCAAAGCTGATGACTACTCGATAGTTCAATGTGCCATGCTTTACGGCTTAGAACCGGTCTTCAACGGCGTTTTGAACGTCATGGAGCATATGAGATGTTCCAGGAGTTGAAGTTAATATTTCAAGCAAATGCCCGGATTGAGAGATATGAAGTCTCCAATAAGTTCTATAGCTGCAAGATGGAGGAGAACAGTTCTGTCAGTGAGCATATACTCAAAATGTCTGGGTATAATAATCACTTGATTCAACTGGGAGTTAATCTTCCAGATGATTGCGTCATTGACAGAATTCTCCAATCACTGCCACCAAGCTACAAGAGCTTCGTGATGAACTATAATATGCAAGGGATGGACAAGACAATTCCTGAGCTCTTCGCAATGCTAAAGGCTGCGGAGGTAGAAATCAAGAAGGAGCATCAAGTGTTGATGGTCAACAAGACCACTAGTTTCAAGAAAAAGGGCAAAGGGAAGAAGAAGGGGAACTTCAAGAAGAACATCAAGCAAGTTGCTGCTCAGGAGAAGAAACCCAAATCTGGACCTAAGCCTGAAACTGAGTGCTTCTACTGCAAGCAGACTGGTCACTAGAAGCGGAACTGCCCCAAGTATTTGGCGGATAAGAAGGATGGCAAGGTGAACAAAGGTATATGTGATATACATGTTATTGATGTGTACCTTACTAGAACTCGCAGTAGCACCTGGGTATTTGATACTGGTTCTGTTGCTAATATTTGCAACTTGAAACAGGGACTACGGATTAAGCAAACACTGGCCAAGGACGAGGTGACGATGCGCGTGGGAAATGGTTCCAAAGTCGATGTGATCGCGGTCGGCACGCTACCTCTACATCTACCTTCGGGATTAGTATTAAACCTAAATAATTGTTATTTGGTGCCAGCGTTGAGCATGAACATTATATCTGGATCTTGTTTGATGCGAGACGGTTATTCATTTAAATCAGAGAATAATGGTTGTTCTATTTATATGAGTAATATCTTTTATGGTCATGCGCCCTTGAAGAGTGGTCTATTTTTGATGAATCTCGATAGTAGTGATACACATATTCATAATGTTGAAGCCAAAAGATGCAGAGTTGATAATGATAGTGCAACTTATTTGTGGCACTGCCGTTTAGGTCATATCGGTGTAAAGCGCATGAAGAAACTCCATACTGATGGACTTTTGGAACCACTTGATTATGAATCTCTTGGTACTTGCGAACCGTGCCTCATGGGCAAGATGACTAAAACGCCGTTCTCCGGTACTATGGAGAGATCAACAGATTTGTTGGAAATCATACATACAGATGTATGTGGTCCGATGAATGTTGAGGCTCGTGGCGGATATCGTTATTTTCTCACCTTCACAGATGATTTAAGCACATATGGGTATATCTACTTAATGAAGCATAAGTCTGAAACATTTGAAAAGTTGAAAGAATTTCAGAATGAAGTTGAAAATCATCGTAACAAGAAAATAACGTTTCTATGATTTGATCGCGGAGGAGAATATTTGAGTTATGAGTTTGGTCTACATTTGAAACAATGCGGAATAGTTTCACAACTCACGCCACCCGGAACACCACAACGTAATGGTGTGTCCGAACGTCGTAATCGTACTTTACTAGATATGGTGCGATCTATGATGTCTCTTACAGATTTACCGCTATCGTTTGGGGTTATGCTTTAGAGACGGCCGCATTCACGTTAAATAGGGCACCATCGACATCCGTTGAGACGACGCCTTATGAACTGTGGTTTGGCAAGAAACCAAAGTTGTCGTTTCTTAAAGTTTGGTGCTGTGATGCTTATGTGAAAAAGCATCAACGTGATAAGCTCGAACCCAAATCGGAGAAATGTGTCTTCATAGGATACCCAAAGGAAACTGTTGGGTACACCTTCTATCACAGATCAGAAGGCAAGACATTCGTTGCTAAAAATGGATTCTTTCTAGAGAAGGAGTTTCTCTCGAAAGAAGTGAGTGGGAGGAAAGTAGAACTTGATGAGGTAACTGTATCTGCTCCCTTTATTGGAAAGTAGTTCATCACAGAAACCGGTTTCTGTGACACCTATACCAATTAGTGAGGAAGTTAATGATGATGATCATGAAACTTCAGATCAAGTTGTTACTGAACATCGTAGATCAACCAGAGTAAGATCCGCACCAGAATGGTATGGTAATCTTGTTCTGGAAGTCATGCTACTAGATCATGGTGAACCTACGAACTATGAAGAAGCGATGGTGAGCCCAGATTCCGCAAAATGGCTAGAAGCCATAAAATCTGAGATGGGATCCATGTATGAGAACAAAGTGTGGACTTTGGTTGACTTGCCCGATGATCGGCAAGCAATCGAGAATAAATGGATCTTCAAGAAGAAGACTGACGCTGACGGTAATGTTACTGTCTATAAAGCTCGACTTGTTGCGAAAGGTTTTCGACAAGTTCAAGGGATTGACTACGATGAGACCTTCTCACCCGTAGCGATGCTTAAGTCTATCTAAATCATGTTAGCAATTGCCGCATTTTATGATTATGAAATTTGGCAGATGGATGTCAAAACTGCATTCCTGAATGGATTTCTGGAAGAAGAGTTGTATATGATGCAACCGGAAGGTTTTGTCGATCCAAAGGGAGCTAACAAAGTGTGCAAGCTCCAGCGATCCATTTATGGACTGGTGCAAGCCTCTCGGAGTTGGAATAAACGCTTTGATAGTGTGGTCAAAGCATTTGGTTTTATACAGACTTTTGGAGAAGCCTGTATTTACAAGAAAGTGAGTGGGAGCTCTGTAGCATTTCTGATATTATATGTGGATGACATATTACTGATCGGAAATGATATAGAATTTCTGGATAGCATAAAGGGATACTTGAATAAGAGTTTTTCAATGAAAGACCTCGGTGAAGCTGCTTATATATTGGGCATTAAGATCTATAGAGATAGATCAAGAGGCTTAATTGGACTTTCACAAAGCACATACCTTGACAAAGTTTTGAAGAAGTTCAAAATGGATCAGGCAAAGAAAGGATTCTTGCCTGTGTTACAAGGTGTGAAGTTGAGTAAGACTCAATGCCCGACCACTGCAGAAGATAGAGAGAAAATGTAAGATGTTCCCTATGCTTCAGACATAGGCTCTATCATGTATGCAATGCTGTGTACCAGACCTGATGTGTGCCTTTCTATAAGTCTGGCAGGGAGGTACCAAAGTAATCCAGGAGTGGATCACTGGACAGCGTCAAGAACATCCTGAAGTACCTGAAAAGGTCTAAGGATACGTTTCTCGTATATGGAGGTGACAAAGAGCTCATCGTAAATGGTTACGTTGATGCAAGCTTTGACACTGATCCGGACGATTCTAAATCGCAAACCGGATACATGTTTACATTAAACGGTGGAGCTGTCAGTTGGTGCAGTTCTAAACAAAGCGTCGTGGCGGGATCTACATGTGAAGCGGAGTACATAGCTGCTTTGGAAGCAGCAAACGAAGGAGTCTAGATGAAGGAGTTCATGTCCGATCTAGGTGTCATACCTAGTACATCGGGTCCAATGAAAATCTTTTGTGACAATACTGGTGCAATTGCCTTGGCAAAGGAATCCAGATTTCACAAGAGAACCAAGCACATCAAGAGACACTTCAATTCCATCTGGGATCTAGTCCAGGTGGGAGACATAGAGATTTGCAAGATACATACGGATCTGAATATTGCAGACCCGTTGACTAAGCCTCTTCCACGTGCAAAACATGATCAGCACCAAGGCTCCATGGGTGTTAGAATCATTACTGTATAATCTAGATTATTGACTCTAGTGCAAGTGGGAGACTGAAGGAAATATGCTCTAGAGGCAATAATAAAGTTATTATTTATTTCCTTATATGATGATAAATGTTTATTATTCATGCTAGAATTGTATTAACCGGAAACATAATACTTGTGTGAATACATAGACAAACAGAGTGTCACTAGTATGGCTCTACTTGACTAGCTTGTTGATCAAAGATGGTTATGTTTCCTAACCATATACATGTGTTGTCATTTGATTAACGGGATCACATCATTAGGAGAATGATGTGATTGACATGACCCATTCCATTAGCTTAGCACCCGATCGTTTAATATGTTGCTATTGCTTTCTTCATGACTTATACATGTTCCTATGACTATGAGATTATGCAACTCCTGTTTGCCGGAGGAACACCTTGTGTGCTACCAAATGTCACAACGTAATTGGGTGATTATAAAGGAGCTCTACAGGTGTCTCTGAAGGTACATGTGTTGGAAATATGCCCTAGAGGCAATAATAAAGTGGTTATTATTATATTTCCTTGTTCATGATAATTTTCTATTATTCATGCTATAAGTGTGTTATCCGGAAATCGTAATACATGTGTGAATACATAGACCACAACATGTCCCTAGTGAGCCTCTAGTTGACTAGCTCGTTGATCAACAGATGGTCATGGTTTCATGACTATGGACATTGGATGTCGTTGATAATGGGATCACATCATTAGGAGAATGATGTGATGGACAAGATCCAATCCTAAGCATAGCACAAGATCGTGTAGTTCGTTTGCTAGAGATTTTCCAATGTCAAGTATCATTTCCTTAGACCATGAGATCGTGTAACTCCCGGATGCCGTAGGAGTGCTTTGGGTGTACCAAACGTCACAACATAACTGGGTGACTATAAAGGTATACTACATGTATCCTTGAAAGTATCTGCTGGGTTGACACGGATCGAGACTGGGATTCGTCACTCCATATGACGGAGAGGTATCTCTGGGCCCACTCGGTAATGCATCATCATAATGAGCTCAATGTGACCAAGTGTTTGGTCACGAGATCATGCATTACAGTACGATTAAAGTGACTTGCCGGTAACAAGATTTAACGAGGTATTGGGATACCGACGATCGAATCTCGGGCAAGTAACGTACCGATTGACAAAGGGAATTGTATACGGGATTACTTGAATCCTCGACATCGTGGTTCATCCGATGAGATCATCGAGGAGCATGTGGGAGCCAACATGGATATCAAGATCCCACTGTTGGTTATTGACCGGAGAGTCATCTCGGTCATGTCTGCGTGTCTCCCGAACCCGTAGGGTCTACACACTTAAGGTTCGGTGACGCTAGGGTTGTAGAGATATTAGTATGCGGTAACCCGAAAGTTGTTCGGAGTCCCGGATGAGATCCCGGACGTCACGAGGAGTTCCGGAATGGTCCGAAGGTAAATATTTATATATGGGAAGTCCCGTTTCGTCTATCGGGAAAGTTTTGGGGGTCATCGGTATTTGTACCGGGACCACCAGAAGGGTCCCGGGGGTCCACCGGGTGGGGCCACCTATCCCAGAGGGCCCCACGGGCTGAAGTGGGAGGGGAACCAGCCCCTGGTGGGCTGGTGCGCCCCCCTTAGGCCTCTCCCTGCGCCTAGGGTTGGAAACCCTAGGGGTGGGGGCGCCCCACTTGGCTTGGGGGGCAAGTTCCCCCCTTGGCCGCCGCCCCCCTTGAGATTGGATCTCTTGGGGCCGTCGCCCCCCCAGGGCCCCTATATAAAGGGAGGAGGGAGGGTTGTGCACCCCTGCTCCTGGCGCCCCCCTCTCCCTCCGTAACACCTCTCCCTCTCGCTGAGCTTGGCGAAGCCCTGCTGAGATCGCCGCTACTTCCACCACCACGCTGTCGTGCTGCTGGATCTCCATCAACCTCTTCCTTCCCCTTGCTGGATCAAGAAGGAGGAGACGTCTTCCCCAACCATATGTGTGTTGAACGCGGAGGTGCCGTCCGTTCGGCACTAGGATCTTCGGTGATTTGGATCATGACGAGTACGACTCCCTCAACCCCGTTCTCTTGAACGCTTCCGCTCGCGATCTACAAGGGTATGTAGATGCACTCCTCTCTCTCGTTGCTAGATGACTCCATAGATTGATATTGGTGAAGCGTAGAAATTTTTTATTTTCTACAACGTTCTCCAACAGTGGCATCATGAGCTAGGTCTATGCGTAGTTTCTATGCACGAGTAGAACACAAGTTGTTGTGGGCATCGATTTTGTCAATTTACTTGCCGTTACTAGTCTTATGTTGATTCGGCAGCATCGTGGGATGAAGCGGCCTGGACCGACCTTACACGTACACTTACGTGAGACGGGTTCCACCGACTGACATGCACTAGTTGCATAAGGTGGCTAGCGGGTGTTTGTCTCTCCCACTTTAGTCGGATCGGATTCGATGAAAAGGGTCCTTATGAAGGGTAAATAGAAATTGGCATATCACGTTGTGGTTTTAACGTAGGTAAGAAACATTCTTGCTAGAACCCTATTGCAGCCACGTAAAAAAACATGCAACAACAATTAGAGGACGTCTAATTTGTTTTTGCAGCATATGCCTTGTGATGTGATATGGCCAAAAGGATGTGATGAATGAATTATATGTGATGTATGAGATTGATCATGTTCTTGTAATAGGAATCACGACTTGCATGTCGATGAGTATGACAACCGGCAGGAGCCATAGGAGTTGTCTTTATTTATTGTATGACCTGTGTGTGTCATTAAATAACGCCATGTAATTACTTTACTTCTTTGCTAAACCGTTAGCTATAGTAGTAGAAGTAATAGTTGGCGAACAACTTCATGGAGACATGATGATGGAGATCATGGTGTCATGTCGGTGACGATGATGATCATGGCGCCCCGAAGATGGAGATCAAAAGGAGCAAAATGATATTGGCCATATCATGTCACTATTTGATTGCATGTGATGTTTATCATGTTTTTGCATCTTATTTGCTTAGAATGACGGTAGTTAATAAGATGATCCCTCACAATAATTTCAAGAAAGTGTTCCCCCTAACTGTGCGTCGTTGCGAAAGTTCGTTGTCTTGAAGCACCACGTGATGATCGGGTGTGATAGATTCTAACGTTCACATACAACGGGTGTAAGCCAGATTTACACATGCAAAACACTTAGGTTGACTTGACGAGCCTAGCATGTACAGACATGGCCTCGGAACATAAGAGACCGAAAGGTCGAACATGAGTCGTATGGAAGATACGATCAACATGGAGATGTTCACCGATGATGACTAGTCCGTCTCACGTGATGATCGGACACGGCCTAGTTGACTCGGATCATGTATTACTTAGATGACTAGAGGGATGTCTATTTGAGTGGGAGTTCATTAAATAATTTGATTAAATGAACTTAATCATCATGAACTTAGTCTAAAAACCTTTGCAAAATGTCTTGTAGATCAAATGGCCAACACTCACGTCAACCTCAACTTCAACACGTTCCTAGAGAAAACCAAGCTGAAAGATGATGGCAACAACTATACGGACTGGGTCCGGAACCTGAGGATCATCCTCATAGCTGCCAAGAAAGCATATGTCCTAGAAGCATCATTAGGTGAAGCTCCCATCCCAGAGAACCAAGACGTTATGAACGCTTGGCAGTCGCGTGCTGATGACTACTCACTCGTTCAGTGCGGCATGCTTTAAAGCTTAGAAGCGGGGCTCCAAAAGCGTTTTGAGTAACACGGAGCATATGAGATGTTCGAAGAGCTGAAAATGGTTTTCCAAGCTCATGCCCGGGTCGAGAGATATGAAGTCTCCGACAAGTTCTACAGTTGTAAGATGGAGGAAAATAGTTCTGTTAGTGAGCACATACTCAAAAATGTCTGGGTTGCACAACCGCTTGTCCCAGCTGGACATTAACCTCCCGGACGAGGCGGTCATTAATAGAATCCTTCAGTCGCTCCCACCTAGCTACAAGAGCTTTGTGATGAACTACAATATGCAGGGAATGGAAAAGACCATTCCTGAGGTCTATTCAATGCTGAAATCAGCGGAGGTGGAAATAAAAAAGGAACATCAAGTGTTGATGGTCAATAAAACCACTAGTTTCAAGAAAGGCAAGGGTAAGAAGAACTTCAAGAAGGACGACAAGGGAGTTGCCGCGCCCGGTATACCAGTTGCCGGGAAGAAGCCAAAGAATAGACCCAAACCTAAGACTGAGTGCTTTTATTGCAAGGGAAAGGGACACTGGAAGCGGAACTGCCCCAAATACTTGGCGGACAAGAAGGCCGGCAACACTAAAGGTATATGTGATATACATGTAATTGATGTGTACCTTACCAGTACTCGTAGTAGCTCCTGGGTATTTGATACCGGTGTGGTTGCTCATATTTGTAACTCAAAACAGGAGCTGTGGAATAAGCGGAGACTGGCGAAGGACGAGGTGACGATGCGCGTCGGGAATGATTCCAAGGTCGATGTGATCGCCGTCGGCACGCTACCTCTACATTTACCTACGGGATTAGTTTTAAACCTCAATAATTTTTATTTAGTGCCAGTTTGAGCATGAACATTGTATCTCGATCTCGTTTAATACAAGATGGCTACTCATTTAAATCCGAGAATAATGGTTGTTCTATTTATATGAGAGATATGTTTTATGGTCATGCCCCGCTGGTCAATGGTTTATTCTTAATGAATCTCGAATGGGATGTTACACATATTCATAGTGTGAATACCAAAAGATGTAATATTGATAATGATAGTCCCACATATCTGTGGCACTGCCGCCTTGGTCACATCGGTGTCAAACGCATGAAGAAGCTGCATACAGATGGACTTTTGGAATCTCTTGATTTTGAATCATTTGACACGTGCGAACCATGCCTCATGGGTAAAATGACCAAGACTCCGTTCTCCGGAACAATGGAGCGAGCAACCAACTTATTGGAAATTATACATACTGATGTGTGCGGTCCAATGAGCGTTGAGGCTCGCGGTGGCTATCGTTATGTTCTCACTCTCACTGATGACTTAAGTAGATACTAGTAGAATGCCCGTGCGTTGCCATGGGCATTTGAAATAGTTTGCTTAAGTTATATACATATAAATAATGCATGTTAAATTTCACTTGCGTAAAAAAGGTGACAATCAGGTAATAATTGAAATCCACTTCACTTGCAATGCAAGTTGATAAAAAAAAGTAATTTGACGATGTATACATAGAGAGCGATGATCGGAGCCGACGGAGGTGACGCCGCCACCGCCATGACCGGAGGCGTGACTCCAGGGATCCATCACCGCCGATTGGCCACATCCTCTCCCGATCCGCCCTCCCGACGATGCCGCCGGAGCAGCACTGAATCACCGGGAAGGACGAACTCCGGATTGGTTCTCGCGTCGCCAGTCACTCTAGACTACGGGCCTACAACCTAGATCCTCGCCGTCCCCCCTCCCCCCGGCGATCGCCCTGGAGGGAGCGAACAAGGGGGTAGGGGAGTGGGAGGTGGCAGCCCCGGAACCGTGTCAGTGGATTTTTTTGAACAACGACAGAATCCATCTCCATCTCACCCATATCCTACAAAATAAAAAATATATAGAGCTGTTGGGACGGTCCAACAACGTCTCCAGGCAGTCCATCTTCGGCAAGAGCAGAGCGGGCTGCTGAAGAAGGCGCAGGAGCTCGCCATGCTCTGTGAGGCGAACCTTGGCGTCCTCATATTCGACAGCGCCGACAAGCAGATGGACTACTGCAGCCCCTCCACCATGTCCAATACTTTTCCTTCATCAACGTGCGTACATCTCGATTCATCCCGGTTGCAAACTTATTTTGGATATTCTGTAATGCCATGTCTAGCTAGGTGCCCCTCTGCGGATCTGACGTGCATACTTTTAGATTGTTCTATTTTTAGTACAAGAGTACATGTGTGTGGTGAACTGATAGATTCATTCCAGAAGATGAACTTATTAAAGTCACTTGAAATCCTTACAATCATCTAATGCCACGGGCCTTTTATTTATTTTCTTGACCACACCTATAAATACATTGCATATATGTTTCTCGCTCCACCACTCAATCTATCACCCTCCATCTCTTTCTCTCTTTCTCTCTCTCTCCCTCTCCCTCTCTCTCTCTCTCTCTCACACACACACACACACACACACACTACCCCCTCTTCCTCGCTAAGTGTTGACATTCGTTAACTACTGTACATCCTAGAAGCTAAAACATTCAAGGGAAACAATGTAATAGAATGAATAAAACAACAGATTAAATAATGGAACCTCTAAGTAACAACAATGATATCTACACATAAGATTAGTACAAAACTCGATGGCTTCCATCACCAAACATCTTCGGGAAGTAGGTGATGACCAAAGTAAACCGAGACATGGCCTGCATTCTCCATTTCAAGATGGTCGGCATAAGAAGATCCATCCACATAATAGTACTTGACTCAAACACAAACTACATATCACGGGCTTACAACATCCACACTTTAACATTTCGTCAAATCGGTAAAAAATAATTGATAGCAAAATGTTGTAGTTTCTCCTTTAAGACCCATCTCCTTGTGGTTCTCAACTTCCAGCGCAGCCACGAGGGCCTCAGCCCACTTGATCTGCTCTTTAATGCCCCCGCCTTCCAAGTGCTCCAACTCTGAAGAGCATTTGTACTGGTGTAAAACAACTGTTAGCTCTTCCATCTTGTTCCAATTAATCCAAAAATAGTATTTCATACCCAGAAGAAATAAAAAGCATGTCATAATTAGTAATCAATTACAGCAGAAAAGGATAAATAACAATAGAATTTTGAAAACAGAACCTCCACCTGCACAAGTAAATTTTACAACTGCAGTTCCTCTCCCACTCCTCACATTTGTTTACAAAATAATTCAGAATATACACTGCCAATCCAAAAATTTGAGTCCAAAAGAACTGGATCCTCCTACATCAGTGGCTAAGTTTCATGCATGCTGTCGAGATACCGACTTCCTCATTCTCATATTTAAGCAGATATCATGCAGAAGGGATACTTTGGTAGGGCCAAAATTGGTAGCATCAACTGGACAACAGAACCTTCTGTCCATTGATCCTACAGTACTACATATTGTTAACAATTATGGTTCAGTAAGAACAGTAGGTGTCAACGAAGAACTAACAATAAGCATATCTTGTATTCTTTAACGATGTTTCTCAAAGAATATTAAAATAGGTAAGATATTGATATTACAATTTTCATTCTCGACATTAAGGTATCTGATGGTCTGCACAGTGTTGGGGAACGTAGCAGAAATTCAAAATTTTCTACGCATCACCAAGATCAATCTATGGAGAGACTAGCAACGAGGGGAAGGGGAGTGCATCTACATACCCTTGTAGATCGCTAAGCGGAAGCGTTCAAGTGAACGGGGTTGATGGAGTCGTACTCGCCGTGATCCAAATCACCGATGATCCTAGTGCCGAACGGACGGCACCTCCGCGTTCAACACACGTACAGCCCGGTGACGTCTCCCATGCCTTGATCCAGCAAGGAGAGAGGGAGAGGTTGAGGAAGACTCCATCCAGCAGCAGCACAACGGCGTGGTGGTGGTGGAGGAGCGTGGCAATCCAGCAGGGCTTCGCCAAGCACCGCGGGATATGAGGAGAAAGAGAGGGAGGGCTGCACCAACAGGCAGAGATCAGATCGCGTGTTATGGGCAGCCCCAGGCCTCACTATATATAGGGGAGAGGGAGGAGGGTGCGCCCCCTCTAGGGTTCCCACCCCTAGGGGGGGCGGCAGCCCTAGGTGGGAAAAGGGGGGCGACCAAGAGGGGAGGAGAGGGAGGCGCAGGGAGTATGGGCCTTAGGGCCCATCTGCCCTTAGGGTTTGCCCCCTCTTCTCTCCCTTGCGCCTTGGGCACTTGTGGGGGGGCGCACCAGCCCACCTGGGGCTGGTCCCCTCCCACACTTGGCCCACGCAAGCCTTCGGGGCTTGTGGCCCCACTTGGTGGACCCCCGGACACCTCCGGTGGTCCCGGTACACTACCGATAAACCCTGAAACCTTTCCGGCGACCAAAACAAGACTTCCCATATATAAATCCTTACCTCTGGACCATTCCGGAACTCCTCGTGACGTCCGGGATCTCATCCGGGACTCCGAACAACATTCAGCAACCACATACAAACTTCCTTTATAACCCTAGCGTCATCGAACCTTAAGTGTGTAGACCCTACGGGTTCGGGAGACATGCAGACATGACCGGGGCGTTCTCTGGTCAATAACCAACAGCGGGATCTGGATACCCATGTTGGCTCCCACATGTTCCACGATGATCTCATCGGATGAACCACGATGTCAAGGACTTAATCAATCCCGTATACAATTCCCTTTGTCTATCGGTACGATACTTGCCCGAGATTCGATCGTCGGTATCCCGATACCTTGTTCAATCTCGTTACCGGCAAGTCTCTTTTACTCGTTCCGCAACACATCATCCCGTGATCAACTCCTTGATCACATTGTGCACATTATGATGATGTCCTACCGAGTGGGCCCAGAGATACCTCTTCGTCACACGGAGTGACAAATCCCAGTCTCGATTCGTGCCAACCCAACAGACACTTTCGGAGATACCCGTAGTGCACCTTTATAGCCACCCAGTTACGTTGTGACGTTTGGCACACCCAAAGCACTCCTACGGTATCCGGGAGTTGCACAATCTCATGGTCTAAGGAAACGATACTTGACAAGAAAAGCTTTAGCATACGAACTACATGATCTAGTGCTAGGCTTAGGATTGGGTCTTGTCCATCACATCATTCATCTAATGATGTGATCCCGTTATCAATGACATCCAATGTCCATGGTCAGGAAACCGTAACCATCTATTGATCAACGAGCTAGTCAACTAGAGGCTTACTAGGGACATGGTGTTGTCTATGTATCCACACATGTATCTGAGTTTCCTATCAATACAATTCTAGCATGGATAATAAACGATTATCATGAACAAGGAAATATAATAATAACCTATTTATTATTGCCTCTAGGGCATATTTCCAACAGTCTCCCACTTGCACTAGAGTCAATAATCCAGTTCACATCGATATGTGATTAACACTCAAAGTCACATCCCTATGTGACTAACACCCAAGAGTTCTGGGTTTGATCATGTTATGCTTGTGAGAGAGGTTATAGTCAACGGGTCTGAAACATTCAGATCTGTATGTACTTTGCAAATTTCTAAGTCATCTTGTAGATGCAACTACTACGCTACCTTTGGAGCTATTCCAAATAACTGTTCTACTATACGAATCCAGTTTACTACTCAAAATAATCTGGATTAGTGTCAAAGTTTGCATCGGCGTAACCCTTTATGACGAACTCTTTTTCCACCTCCATAATCGAGAAAATTCCTTAGTGCACTAGTTACTAAGGATAACCTTGACCGTTGTCCTGTGATCCATTTCTAGATCACACTTGTACCCCTTGACTGGCTCATGGTTTGGCACACTTCAGGTGCGGTACATAACATTGCATACTTTAGAGCCTACGACTAAGCATAGGGGACGACCTTCGTCCTTTCTCTCTATTCTGCCGTGGTCAGGTCTTGAGTCTTACTCAATACTCACATGTGTAATACAGCCAAGAACTCCTTCTTTGCTGATCTATTTTGAACTCCTTCAAAATCTTGTCACGGTATGTATTCATTTGAAAGTGCTTATTAAGTGATTTTGATCTATCCTTATAGATCTTGATGCTCAATGTTCAAGTAGCTTAATCCAGGTTTTCCATTGAAAAACACTTTTCAAATAACCCTATATGTTTTCCAGAAATTCTGCGTCATTTCTGATCAACAATATGTCAACAACATATACTCATCAGAAATTCTATAGTGCTCCCACTCACTTCTTTGGAAATACAAGTTTCCCATAAACTTTGTATAAATCCAAAATATTTGATCATCTCATCAAAGTGTACATTCCAACTCCGAGATGCTTACTCCAGTCCTTAGAAGGATTGCTGGGGCTTTGCATACTTGTTAGCATCTTTCAGGATTGACAAAAACTTCTGGTTGTATCACATACAACCTTTCCTCAAGAACAAGGAAAACAATATTTTGACATCCTATCTGCAAGATTTCATAAATAATGCAGTACCTGCTAATTCCAACAGACTCTTAGCATCGCTACGAGTGAGAAAGTCTCATCGTAGTCGACTCCTTGAACTTGTCGGGAAACACCTTAACGACAAGTCGAGCTTTCTTAATGGTGACATTTACCATCATAGTCAGTCTTCCTTTTAAAATCCATCTGTACTCAACAGCCTCACGACCGTCAAGCCGTTCTGCCAAAGTCTACACTTTGTTTTCATACATGGATCCTCTCTCGGATTTTATGGCCTCGAGCCATTCATCGGAATCCAGGCCCACCATCGCTTCTCCATAGCTTGTAGGTTCATTGTTGTCTAGCAACATGACTTCCAAGATAGGATTACGTACCACTCTGAAGCAGTACGCATCCTTGTCGTCCTACGAGGTTTGGGAGTGACTTGATCCGAAGTCTCATGATCACTATCATAAGCTTCCACTTCAATTGGTGTAGGTGCCATAGGAACAACTCCTGTGCCCTGCTACACACTAGTTGAAGTGACGGTTCCATAACCTCATCAAGTCTCCACCATCCTCCCACTCAATTCTTCCGAGAGAAACTTTTCCTCGAGAAAGGACCCGATTCTAGAAACAATCCCTATTGCTTTCGGATCTGAGACAGGAGGTATACCCAACTATTTTGGGTGTCCTATGAAGATGCATTTATCCGCTTTGGGTTCGAGCTTATCAGCCTGAAACTTTTTCATATAAGCGTCGCAGCCCCAAACTTTTAAGAAATGATAGCTTAGGTTTCTTTAAACCATAGTTCATACGGTGTCATCTCATCGGAATTACGTGGTGCCCTATTTAAAGTGAGTGCGGTTGTCTCCAATGCCTAACCCATGAACGATAGTGGTAATTCGATAAGACATCATGGTATGCATCATATCCAATAGGGTGCAGTTATGATGTTCGGACACACCATCACACTATGGTTTTCCAGGCGGTGCTAGTCGTGAAATAATTTCCACAATGTCTCAATTGTGTACCAAACTCGCAACTCAGATATTCATCTCTATGATCATATCATAGATATTTTATCCTCTTGTCACGACGATCTTCAGCTTCATTCTGAAATTACTTGAACCATTCAATAATTCAGACTTGTGTTTCATCAAGTAAATATGCTCAGTATCTACTCAAATCATCTGTGAAGTAAGAGCATAACGATATCCACTGCTTGCCTCAGCACTCATTGGACTGCACACATCAAAATGTGTTACTTCCAACAAGTTGCTTTCTTGTTCCATTTTACTCAAACCGAAGCTTTCAGTCATCTTGCCCATGTGGTATGATTTGCATGTCTCAAGCGATTCAAAATCAAGCGAGTCCAAACGGTCCATCTGCATGGAGTTTCTTCATGCGTATATACCAATAGACATGGTTCACATGTCTCAATCCTTTTCAAAAATGAGTGAGTCCAAAGATCCATCAACATGGAGCTTCTTCATGCGTTTTATACCAATATGACTTACATGGCAGTGCCACAAGTAGGTGGTACTATCATTACTATCTTATATCTTTTGGCATGAACATGTGTATCACTACGACCGAGATTTCCATAAACCATCCATTTTAGGTGCAAGACCATTGAAGGTATTATTCAAATAAACAGAGTAACTATTATTCTCTTTAAATGAATAACCGTATTGTGATAGACATAATCCAATCATGTCTATGCTCAACGCAAACACCAAATAACAATTATTTAGGTTTAACACCAATCTCGATGGTAGAGGGAGTGTGCGATGCTTGATCATATCAACCTTGGAAACACTTCCAACACATCTTGTCAGCTCACCTTTAGCTAGTCTCCGCTTATTCCGTAGCTTTTATTTCGAGTTACTAACACTTAGCAACCGAACCAGTATCTAATACCCTGATGCTACTAGGAGTACTAGTAAATTACACATTCACATAATGTATATCCAATATACTTCTATCGACAGCCTTCTCATCTACCAAGTATCTAAGGTAATTCTGCTCCAGTGGTTGTTCCCCTTATTACAGAAGCACTCAGTCTCGGGTTTGGGTTCAACCTTGGGTTTCTCCACTAGAGCAACAGCTGATTTGCCGTTTCATGAAGTATCCCTTCTTGCCCTTGCCCTTCTTGAAACTAGTGGTTTCACTAACCATCAACAATTGATGCTCCTTCTTGATTTCTACTTTCACGGTGTCAAACATCGCGAATATTTTAAGGATCATCATATCTATCCCTGATATGTTATAGTTCATTATGAAGCTCTAGCAGCTTGGTGGTAATGACTTTGGAGAAACATCACTATCTTATCTGGAAGATCAACTCCCACTGGATTCAAGTGATTGTTGTACTCAGACAATCTGAGCACAAGCTCAACGATTCAGCTTTTCTCCCTTAGTTTGCAGGCCAAGAAAATCGTCGGAGGTCTTATACCTCTTGACGTGGGCACGAGCCTGAAATCCCAATTTCAGCCCTCGAAACATCTCATATGTTCCGCGACATTTCAAAAATGTCTTCGGTGCCTCAATTCTAAACCATTTATCACTACCGAACTATCATGTAGTCATCAAAACGTGTATGTCAGATGTTCACAACATCCACAGACCACGTTCGAGGTCCAGCACATCGAGCGGTGCATTAAGGACACAAGCCTTCTAATGTCCGCATAATTGCTACTATCAACTTTCAACTATATTTTCTCTAGAAACATATCTAAAACAGTAGAACTAAAGCGCGAGCTACGACATAATTTGCAAAGATCTTTTGACTATCAGGATAATTAAGTTCATCTTATGAACTCCCACTCAGATAGACATCCCTCTAGTCATCTAAGTGATTACATGATCCAAGTCAACTAGGCCGTGTCCGATCATCACGTGAGACGGACTAGTCATCATCGGTGAACATCTTCATGTTGATCGTATCTACCATACGACTCATGCTCGACCTTTCGGTCTCTTGTGTTCCGAGGCCATGTCTGTACATTCTAGGCTTGTCAAGTCAACCTAAGTGTTTCGCGTGTGTAAATCTGGCTTACACCCGTTGTATGTGAACGTAAGGATCTATCACACCCGATCATCACGTGGTGCTTCGAAACGACGAACTTTCGCAACGGTGCATAGTTAGGGGGAACACTTTCTTGAAATTTTAATGAGGGATCATCTTATTTACTACGGTCGTTCTAAGAAAATAAGATGCAAAAACATGATAAACATCACATGTAATCAAATAGTGACATGATATGGCCATCATCACTTTGCTCCTTTTTGATCTCCATCTTCGGGGCTCCATGATCATCGTCGTCACCGGCATGACACCATGATCTCCATCATCATGATCTCCATCATCGTGTCTTCATGAAGTTGTCACGTCAACTATTACTTCTACTACTATGGCTAACACTTTAGCAATAAAGTAAAGTAATTACATGACGTTTATGTTGACACGCAGGTCATAAATAAATTAAAGACAACTCCTATGGCTCCTGCCGGTTGTCATACTCATCGACATGCAAGTCGTGATTCCTATTACAAGAACATGATCAATCTCATACATCACATATATCATTCATCACATCCTTTTGGCCATATCACATCACATGGCATACCCTGCAAAAACAAGTTAGACGTCCTCTAATTGTTGTTTGCATGTTTTACGTGGCTGCTATGGGTTTCTAGCAAGAACGTTTCTTACCTACGCAAAACCACAACATGATATGTCAATTGCTATTTACCCTTCATAAGGACCCTTTTCATCGAACCGATCCGACTAAAGTGGGAGAGACTGGCACCCGCTAGCCACCTTATGCAACTAGTGCATGTCAGTCGGTGGAACCTGTCTCACGTAAGTGTACGTGTAAGGTCGGTCCGGGCCGCTTCATCCCACAATGCCGCCGAATCAAGATTGACTAGTAACGGTAAGCATATTGAACAAAATCAACGCCCACAACTACTTTGTGTTTTACTCGTGCATAGAATCTACGCAATAGACCTAGCTCATGATGCCACTGTTGGGGAACGTAGCAGAAATTCAAAATTTTCTACGCATCACCAAGATCAATCTATGGAGAGACTAGCAACGAGGGGAAGGGGAGTGCATCTACATACCCTTGTAGATCTCTAAGCGGAAGCGTTCAAGTGAACGGGGTTGATGGAGTCGTACTCGCCGTGATCCAAATCACCGATGATCCTAGTGCCGAACGGACGGCACCTCCGCGTTCAACACACGTACAGCCCGGTGACGTCTCCCATGCCTTGATCCAGCAAGGAGAGAGGGAGAGGTTGAGGAAGACTCCATCCAGCAGTAGCACAATGGCGTGGTGGTGGTGGAGGAGCGTGGCAATCCAGCAGGGCTTCGCCAAGCACCGCGGGATATGAGGAGAAAGAGAGGGAGGGCTGCACCAACAGGCAGAGATCAGATCGCGTGTTATGGGCAGCCCCAGGCCTCACTATATATAGGGGAGAGGGAGGAGGGTGCGCCCCCTCTAGGGTTCCCACCCCTAGGGGGGCGGCAGCCCTAGATGGGAAAAGGGGGGCGGCCAAGAGGGGAGGAGAGGGAGGCGCAAGGAGTATGGGCCTTAGGGCCCATCTGCCCTTAGGGTTTGCCCCCTCTTCTCTCCCTTGCGCCTTGGGCACTTGTGGGGGGGCGCACCAGCCCACCTGGGGCTGGTCCCCTCCCACACTTGGCCCACGCAAGCCTCCGGGGCTTGTGGCCCCACTTGGTGGACCCCCGGACACCTCCGATGCTCCCGGTACACTACCGATAAACCCTGAAACCTTTCCAGCGACCAAAACAGGACTTCCCATATATAAATCTTTACCTCCGGACCATTCCGGAACTCCTCGTGACGTCCGGGATCTCATCCGAGACTCCGAACAACATTCAGTAACCACATACAAACTTCCTTTATAACCCTAGCGTCATCGAACCTTAAGTGTGTAGACCCTACGGGTTCGGGAGACATGCAGACATGACCGGGACGTTCTCCGGTCAATAACCAACAGCGGGATCTGGATACCCATGTTGGCTCCCACATGTTCCACGATGATCTCATCGGATGAACCACGATGTCAAGGACTTAATCAATCCCGTATACAATTCCCTTTGTCTATCGGTACGATACTTGCCCGAGATTCGATCGTCGGTATCCCGATACCTTGTTCAATCTCGTTACCGGCAAGTCTCTTTTACTCGTTCCGCAACACATCATCCCGTGATCAACTCCTTGATCACATTGTGCACATTATGATGATGTCCTACCGAGTGGGCCCAGAGATACCTCTCCGTCACACGGAGTGACAAATCCCAGTCTCGATTCGTGCCAACCCAACAGACACTTTCGGAGATACCCGTAGTGCACCTTTATAGCCACCCAGTTACGTTGTGACGTTTGGCACACCCAAAGCACTCCTACGGTATTCGGGAGTTGCACAATCTCATGGTCTAAGGAAACGATACTTGACATTAGAAAAGCTTTAGCATACGAACTACATGATCTAGTGCTAGGCTTAGGATTGGGTCTTGTCCATCACATCATTCATCTAATGATGTGATCCCGTTATCAATGACATCCAATGTCCATGGTCAGGAAACCGTAACCATCTATTGATCAACGAGCTAGTCAACTAGAGGCTTACTAGGGACATGGTGTTGTCTATGTATCCACACATGTATCTGAGTTTCCTATCAATACAATTCTAGCATGGATAATAAACGATTATCATGAACAAGGAAATATAATAATAACCTATTTATTATTGCCTCTAGGGCATATTTCCAACACACAGACCACCAGATTGTTGGAAAATGATTACCTACAAAAATGGTATACTCGTAAAACTCAAGTTCTCACAAAGTTCCACAGGCACACTACCAAATAAATGCAAACCAGGGAAATGTCGACATTTTAAAATACCGCAATCAGCAAGAATTTGTGTATTGTGCTGTATAGTTTAGCTCCACCAAAATCTAAATACTCTTATAGATTACTCAAGGATGTAACTTATTAGCATTCTATGAATATCCGATATCAGCAACCATCCATGATTTATTATGATTAACACATTTACAGGATGATGTGGCCAGTGTGACATCTAATATTGAATATTGATGTTCTGCATAATTACTAAAAGAAAACAAGGAAACATTATGTATGTAGATAACTGAACCTGCGTATTATTATCTCTATATACTCACCAAACACCAAGCTGCATTGAGATCAGGGAGAGGTGCACGGGCACCAGACACAACATTTCTGTTGTCGCCGGCCTTGCTCGCCGCTGCTTGAGCTCGATGAGCAAGGCCATCTTTCTGAATCAACGAAGATTGCACCACAAAGAAAATAGAAAATCATTGTATGACAACAACAAATAGATTGAATGATCGAGCAATTCAAGCAAAGATTCAGACATGGGAAACATCTTAAATAATAAAGTGAGATGCTGACTTGTTTGATTACTTGTCAAAATCATCTGCATAGTAAATGTTCTACTATTTATGGAAGTATTCCTTTATTAGTTCATCTATTCGCTGACAAAAAACAAAGCTTATATATATACAGACGGTCTAAATGAACTAAGGAACAAGATAAGCTTCAGTGTAACCCACAAATAACTTACTACCACATGTGGACACAGCCCCCTCCCACGCGCTGCCCCTCCCGCCAGCGTAACCCTCTTTCCCTCCTCACCGCCACAGGAGAGGCTGTCGCCAGGGAAGCCCGAAGTGCAGCCGGGGATTGTGGCGTTGAAGCTTGTGCTGCTCCTGCCCGACGAAGGAGAACCCTGGATCTGGGGCCGCGGCCCCTCCGGGGAGCGGTGGGAGTTGCGTGGTGGTTGATGGTCTGGTTGGTTCGCAGACGGACCACCGGTGGATTGGGGGCCTTGGGGCCGTGGTGTGGCTGCCCAGGTAGCTAACGACACCAGATCTGGCCACTGCTCGTCTTCCCTGTTCGGTGTGCTTCCTTCCCGCCGGATCTTGGCCACGCTGGAGGGCTGGCCAGTCCTCGGGCTCCGGGCGGGGCTTGGGGTGGGGATCTAGATCAGGAGAAATCCCTGGATGGCTTCGACCGGCCACGATGGCAACAACGCCCGAGGGCACTGGTTTACTTCCTGGAGATGTCGGCCAGGTCTGCACTACCTCTTCCCATCTCCGTGCCTCTCGGGTGAAAACCCTAACTACGGTGGGCGGCAAGGGAGCTCTGGGCACCGTGCCTTTATTGAAGGCCTTGAGATTTTTGTGGTGGTGAGTACGGTTTGTGTTCAGTGGCAGCAGCAGATGGCATACCCTTGTGCATACAAGCTTGTGCTTTTCCTCCGCCGTGTTCTAGCCGTGGGCTATGTGGCGTTCATCATGCTCTTGGAGAGCCTCAGCACATTTGATGTGTCCTGACCCGATCTAAATGACCACCCAGCGGCATCCATCCATGTTCCTGGGGATCTTTCTGATCTTCCGACGGATGCGGTGCCTTGCGATCCAGGAAAGGAGGTTGTGGCCTCCTTCGGAGATTGACTTGGATGGATGTGTCGTGCCAAGGGTCTTAGTGTTTGGTTATGGCATGCAATGACGGTGCATCTTCATTCCCTTTGTAGAGCTGGCATGCTTATGTGTTCCTTGTTCAGTCGTGGTAGAGGACCTCGATGTCTTCAGCTATATGTTTATATGTATATCCTTCCTGCGTGAAGTGTTGACGCTTAGTAATCTACTTTCAAGTGCATCTATATGTTTCTTTTTTCTGTTGTTCTTGTGTTATGTTGGATGTTGCGGCCGTATCATGGTCAGTTAATGGCTTTATTAATTCAAAGTCAGGCAAGGCTAGCTAGAGCCCTTATCAGGCTCGCTGCGTCTTTTCTCTAAAAATAACTTAGTACATACTGAAACAATAAAGCTTATTCAAACAATGAACGGACCTATTCATTCTATTAGCAATGATCAACATGTACTGATTGCTAACAATTATTCGAAGCTTGCGGTGTTAACAATTAAAATAATTCCAATGGAGAACTTAAAGGTAGGTGGGTAGTTAATCAATTTAAGTACTACAGAGAATTCTCTGTTTCTGTTTCCTAAAGGTCAATGTATAAAACGAAGTATCAATTAACCCGGTGTCACAGTTGCTCGTGTTCTGCTTATGTTGAGATGATGTGTTCGGACAAAAAATACCGGTGAGATAAACAACTATATGAATGAAGTGGTTTGCGATAGTTTGATAATTAGACAAAATTACTTAACTAGTATAATGAAGTACATAATCTGACTCCCATTTTATTAGCAGCATGTAAGTGCTTTTATCATGTGATAAAATGTCTTGTCAGGTACATGATTACCTGCGACATGATGAGAATTACAAAGGTTTGTTTGTCATGTGGTTGATTTGTCATCTGTGAATAACAGATCATCTGCTAACATCCCAACTTAGTGAATTTCAATCAAATAATTAGAAGTTGTAAATTATATATCCAGGTTGCAGTAAAAAATAGTTGCAAACAATATAATTTTTTTAGAGTAGCATGAGCTAATTATCTCCATTAATCAATAGAGCCTACCACATGCAAATTTGTTAAGTTGTGAGCCTGTTCGCAGATGGAGATGGCAACAGTGAATGTCCTCCTAATCCATCATGGACATAACAAAAGTACAAAACTCCAGCAAAATCCTAAATGTATTACCCTTCTAGACAAAGTGGCACACAAAATACCAATTACTGTGATCATGTGCAGAATAAGGAACACTAGTTATTGATATGTTGCATTGAGATCAAACCAGGATGACACTTACCCTTCTGGACAAGCTCATGTAGGTGATGTCGAGGACCCAGCCATGCCCTGGCCTGACTGTGCAGCCACGCCGGAGGACGAGCACACAGCCGATGCAGAGGCCAGTAACCCTGCCGAGCATCCTGGCCTAACCCATGTGCAGCAAAGTTGTCCTCTGTTGTAGCCATGGTGTCACCCTCCACCACAGCCGCACATGGGGCCAATCACGCCACATTACTGCCGAACGAACCCTCTGCAGACGAGCCGCTGCCCTTTGACTTAGCGTCTCCAGAGCGCACCAAAGTGACATGGCGCGACCCCTCCGCATTCAAGCCGTAGGAAATTGAGTTGCCCATTGGAAAATTGAGTTACTAAAGAAAGGAAGATGCCCAAAAGAGAGATAATCTATAGCATATAAACATCCATCAGAAGATCCTCATCACTGAAGTAGTATTCCGCCTACAATTTTGGAACATATAAACACGACATTAAAGTGCTAATTTGTACCAAATAAAGACTTAAGACCAGGGCGTTATACTGCTGATAAGCAGTATAGTCTGAATTAATAGTTGTCCAACTAAATTTGGGTACCTGAATCTGAAGGACCAAATTTTCAATCGACGCAATTACCATGTTTCATTTGTTTGTTTCGTAAAATCTGGATACTATAACTATAGAAAGGAGGTAACAGAACATTAAAGGAAGCCCCTGTTCAGCAAGACTTTAGAATGTATCAACAACAGAAGGTACCATTAGCATTTTTTATAGCAACAAACTTTCTGTTAGAGATATATATGATTATAGTAAGCAAAAAAGTCCATTTTACTACCCTGAATAAAGTTGGTGGTTCACTTTAACCCCTGATATATTTTTCTGCTCCTTTTAGCCCATAAACAAAATCATACCGGGCGAAATACCCTGGCTGGTTTGTCTCCCCCTACTGCTGACGTGGCTCAAGTCAACGGTGGTTTTGACCTAGGTGGGGCCCTCTTGTCAGGCACGGCTGAGATAGAGCTGCAGCTTCGTTGGCCTCGCCGCTGCCCCCACTCGGCCCCGACGTCGGCCGGCCGCCAGAGCGTCACCGCCCGAGCCTAGGCCAGCCCTGCGCCGCCCTGCCCTTCTCCCTCCTCTTCCTCCCTGACTCTCCCGTCTCTCTCTAATTCCTCTCTCACGCAGGAGCTTCTTCCGTCGGTCATGGCGCCGCCGCCGTCGATTTGCTCCGTTCGGCGATCTCCGAGCGACGCCACTGCATGGGTCCGAACCCCCATGTCCGGATCCATCCATTCCCGTCGTCTGCCGGCCTCCCCTGCCCGCCGACCGCAGTCGCCGTCGCCGTTAACAGCGCCATGGAGCCCTTCGCGCCGACGCTCGAACGCCAGGGCCGACCGCCTCGGAGCCACACGACGCCGGTCGTCCTTGCGGTGTCCTGCTACCTCCCCGTGTCCGGATCCGTGCCCCTGCGCCGCGCCTCGCCCGGATCCGGCGGGATCCGGCGAGTCGCGCCGCCGATGTCCCGCATCGCGCCCAGCCACATCCAGCTCCAGCACATGGCCACCCGACGAGGGGACCCACCTCCAGGTCAAATATCACCTTTGACCGTGCCCACATCAGCTTCCGGTCTGGGGAAACCACTCAGGGTTTTTTTTGTCCGGTATGGGATTGCTTAGGGGGGTAAAGGGAACCAAAAAAAATGTCAGGGGGTAAAGTGAACAACCAACTTTATTCAGGGTAGTAAAATGGACTTTTTTCTTATAGTAATAATATACAAATTTCATGGGCAACATGACTAAATTAAGTTACAAGGTATTGAGTGGGTTTTAGTGATTGGAGCCGCCGCCACCTATTAGAAACAGGCACAGAAATTTGTGGATATACCCATATGAAATCCTGTCGCATTTGTACATGACAAAGATGTGTTGAAATGGGTACGGCTATGTCCCTAAATTTTCTTCGCCACATATAATTTTCTTGGAATTTTTTCACAAATCTTCACACGGGAGTAGATTGGTCATCCAGATTCTACAAACTTGAATATGCCACCCAACCTTGCAATCTCATGTAGAAAACAACTCAACTTGACAAATTCAAATTTGAAACATAATCAAAAGACAGCAGACACCATAACTATGTACCTAACAGATCTATTTATCAAGATATGGATTGTGGTGCATGGTATGCCATCAGTGAGGAATTTGGAAGGAAAATTAGCATGCGATGAGACATGTGTCAAATATCAATTAGCTAGAGCCAAGACCCACTGAATCTACATAAAATAAAATGATAAACCGAGGCACAATGATTAGAAAGGAAGCAAAAAATGATAATAGCACATCTTAGTTTAACAAAGCAATATCAACTGTTGTCTAGTGTCTAAAACCTACCACAAGAGAGAAGTGGTGGGGTTGCTTCTGTTGACATGACTTCTCCTTGTTACACCACATCCATTAAGCTCTTTTTCTTGGTAGACCACATGTATTAAATTCAAGGACTACTCGGAGTGAGATGTGTCGTGACATGAGCTTGTGACTTCATAAGCACGTCTTGGTTGATGTCTTTGCAAGCTGAGGAGAATTACGTTAGCAAATCCATAAGTGATCTTGATTCCCTCGCCAATGCATGTGCGAAGAATGTGACCATTACGAAAGTTGATTTAAACCAAGTTATGGCGAATCTCTTGTTTGTGCCTCTGTTTAAGTAGTTGCGCGTTGGAATATTAATAAGCCTTTTCAGCAGGAACCTAACCAATGAAAAAACAGGGGAGGGACAAGATTTAGGTTGGTGATTTAAAGATGATTGGATGGGCCACAGAAACCGCTTGCACTAATAATATATTAAACACAATGCAGAAACCACTACTGAATGAGCTGTACTTTAACTGGTCGTATCCAAATCAATTGCATGTGCAGATAACAAGTGAAATTGAATATAATGTCTATTTCCTATCTACTTATAGCTGTGAAATCATCTGCAACATGTACAAAAATGACAGAATTCATTATTCCATTATGCAACTGAGATGTGTCAAATTGAATGAAACTATGTAAATCATCTTACAGCAGGTGCACCCCTTGTGCTTATAAGAGGGAAAATCTGAATAAATTATCTTACAACAGGTGCACCCCTTGTGCTTGTAAGAGGGAAAATTTGAGTTCATGTGCCACTGCCCAGTATAACTGCCACAACCTCGTTTGGATCGGCATAATTCATCTGGAAGGCTGTTCAGAGAACCTGCAATTTTTTGCATTAAAAAGTCTGATATGCTGACGGTATCACCTCCCAACAAGCCAGGCAAGGATCATGAATTCGGAAAACCTCCTGTATGCCCTCTTGTGCATGATGTCGTCATCCCCGAGCTTCAGCCTCTCACACCTGCATCCTTTTTTCTATATGTATAAGCAGCTTTTTTGCTGACCTCAAGTGAACCTACAACAGGCAAGGAAAATACAGTACATCATGTAACTCTAATCTGACAAAACTCGAGTACTATAATACATGGTCTACTCATATGGGCGTCAATGCATCATATTATGCAACTTGGTTTCCAAAATTGAGTGAGATAAGGAAGAGGTCTACACATATAGCAAAATACTATATGCAATTACACATTTGCGTAAGAACAACTAAAATTGTGTCATGATAGCTCACTTTTCTAAACAATATAACCAGAATGATTTGGCTTGGGGATTGAAGAAATGTAATCAGTGTAGTAGCCTACCATCTAACGCAAACGTACCAATCCTTAATCGGTTTCTTTTCCTAAAAAACCCATAGCATGAGAACAAACGAAATTGCACATGCCCTTCGGCTGGAACAAGCTTGCACGCAGGCGGCAGACCGCCATCCCGTTCAGAATACATACCTCAGACAGCTTACTCCGGTATTTTGCCGATCCAGGAACCAGCTCCTCGCTGCCCATAACATGGTCACGCCCTGAACTGCCCCAGGGTTCCGCGGCGGCGGCGGCGTACATAGTTACAATCATCTAATGCCATGTAATGCCCTGTGAAGGCTTGAGAAACGTCTAGCCAGCTGGAAGGCCAAACTCTTGTCTTACGGGGGACGTTTGATCTTGATCAATTCTGTCCTAAGCAACATGGTTCTATATATGTTGTCATTCTTCCACCTACCGAAAGGGGTTCTCCAGCGACTAGACTATTTTAGATCCAGATTTTTTTGGCAGTGCGATAATGAATCCAAGAAATATCGACTGGCTAGGTGGAGCGTATTATGCAGACCTAAGAGTCAAGGGGGGCTGGGAATTCAAGACCTTGAGATAAAAAATATTGCTCTTCTCAGCAAGTGGGTTTACAAATTACTCTCTGAGAATGGGGTATGGCAGGAAATCATTCGCAACAAGTATGTGGGATCCAATGCCATTTCTCAAGTTCATTGGAAACCCGGGGATTCGCATTTTTGGAGTGGCGTGATGAAGTCCAAGGAATTCTTTTCCAATTCGGGACCTTCTCGGTTAGGGATGGTTCTCAGGTTCGATTCTGGGAAGACACCTGGCTAGGGAACAACCCACTAATGGTGCAATATCCGAGCTTGTACAGGATTGTCAGACATAAATTTGTCACGATCAAACAAGTTTTAGGACAACAAAACCCTGATATTTCTTTCCGTAGGGACCTTCTTGGCCCTCGCCTGGCAGCATGGAATGAATTACTCACTCGTCTGGAGGACATTCAACTTTCAGGTGAGCCGGACGTCTTTCGATGGAACTTGCATCAGAATGGCAAATTTTCTGTCAAATCCATGTATGATGCAATGGTTCATTGTGATGTTCCAGTTGATAACAGTAAATTGTGGAAGCTCAAAATTCCTCTAAGAGTGAAGATTTTCCTCTGGTTTTTACATAGAGGAGTCATTCTAACTAGAGATAATCTGGCACGACGAAACTGGCATGGTTCTAAGACATGTATCTTTTGCCAACATGACGAGACTATTAGACACTTATTATTCGAGTGCAAATTCTCTCGGGCAGTTTGGGCCATAGTTCAGGTAGCTTCTAATTTATACCCACCACGTAGTGCACGGAATATGTTCGGCAACTGGTTGCGGGGTATTGATAAACAATTTTCTGCACATATTCTTGTGGGAGCGGCGGCCTTATGCTGGGCACTGTGGCTTACCAGTAATGATGTGATCTTCAATAACAAATGTGTCTCATCTCCTATGCAGGTTATTCATGTTTGTACACGATGGCTCCGTACTTGGTCTATCCTGCAGAGGCCGGAGGACAGGGACCTTTTTATGATGGCGTCTACACGGCTGGAGCGTTCGGCCAGGGAGGTTTTCTACCCCCATGGATGGCGGTGTGATCTACGGATAGGACCAACCGCACCTTAGCCTCGACATGATTTATTTGATTCGCTTTGTACCGAATTATTTTTATTATTTTTAGGGCACTCTTGACTTTTTGGCTATGTGCATCTAGCTATGCAGAGGCCGGGCTTTCTTTCGATGCGATTGTATCACCTCGATATATCTATTCAATGAAAAGTCCTTTATCGAAAAAAATGCCCTGTGAAGGCAAGGTAATTATACAAATTCCGGAAGATTCGTCAGGTGGCAACTTAAATACCAATGATGGCCGGATCTCCATTGCCTATGTAACTAAACCACGAGGTTAATCACCTATGTAACTAAACCACGAGGTTAATAATCTGAACTTCTCTACCAAGCTAGATTATTTTGGTGGCGGGGTCTGACCTTCACGAGATCCAAAATTGTAAGTTGGAACTAAACCACAAGGTTAATCGTTATGATTAAAAAAATAGATGAAGTGACCCCATGTTTCTGCAGACCATGTATCATTTTAAAAAGAACTTCAAGAATGTTAAATAAATCTATATGCATGCTTGAAAAAAACATAGTGACTATTCTATGCAGAAAAGAAAAGTAGCAATTAGATGATACACCGATATCTATAGCACATTCCTTCATTTGTTTGCACTACTTTAGCTTTGACTCGGTGATTTCAAGAAGTAGGGCATTCTACTTGCAAATATGGTAATTAAGATTGTTAACCTGCTCAATTTTTTCAACCTGTAATTAAGATACCTCTTTGCGTTCTCCTTGGTGATTAGTTGTTGCATCAATCCACCTCCAGTCTTGCCTGATGCTAACACAAGCAACAATTTTCTCTTCAAGGCGATTAGTACATGCGCATGAGAAACTACAGCTTTAGCTCCCGCTGAGTGTTGTGAAAGCACTACTTCTACCTGCAAAGATTTGAGATATTTATTATTAGATAGTGTTGATTTTAGAGATGAAGAAACCAACACCTAATATACCAGCTTGAGAAGATTGAAGAGCACACTTCGTGAAACAAGACATGAAATTACCGGATATTCGTGGAAACGTAGTCAAATTATCCTAAAGGACACTTCCTCTAAGAGGTCAACCGTATCAAAGACAAACAAAATTCCTTTAGCTAGTAGCTGGCTTGTATCTTTAGTAATATGCTTCCATCGAAGCACACAAATAAATTCATGCATGAAGCTTGATCTGCAGAAAACAAAGTGTTGTAAGTTGAATTATCCTAACACACTTACAGCCCTAGTTGTATCAACCTTGCGCGCATCTTCGGGGGGTTGAGTTCCGCTCCGACCACAACCGTGGACCAAGAAGGTCGAGCCCTCGGGGTGGGAGTCAATCTGGCTGCCCCGTAGCATCTGCCATTTGAATCCATCAGGCAGAATTCTGATCTACGGCCTGCGCCGCAACGGCAGCAACATCATCAGACAGTGGATCCACTGCAGTATCATGGGCGGACATGGCACAGGAGAACCAATAGCTGCTGCGACCACCCATTACGGGGCGGACATGGCACTCTGACCACAATATGATGCGAATTGATCTACAAAACTAATAGATCCAACTATATCACCACAATTTGCATTTGCGCAAGAGGACGCAGCATGGGGATAAGAATCACATACCTTGTGGTGAAAAGAAGCAGACTTGCCGGCTTGGAGGAGGAGCAAAGCGTGTTGTCTTCTCTCCATCACGCGTATGAGCACTCCCAATCACCCTCAGTGATCTTGTTGGTGGATCCTCAACGGGGATCAGCGCCGGCTTAGGGGATCGGCGTCGGCTCCTGAAGGGGATCGGCGACGTCTCCTGGATCGTCCTCGCACGCGCAGGGATCGGCGGCGGCGAAGGGATGGATCGACGGCTCGACTTATCTGCGAGGGCGGCATCGAACGGATCTGCTGTGCGAGTCGTGGGTGCGAATCATTCTGGCTCGAGGGCACCTGAAAATCTATTATTTGTTTCCTAAATCAAATTGCATTAATGAGAGAGATCCCTTGATTTGGCTAAGGTAGAAAAGAATCTATTATTTGTTTGCTAAAGCAAATTGCATTAATGTGAGAGATCCGTTGATTTGGCTAAGGTAGGAAAGAATCTATTATTTGTTTGCTAAAACAAATTGCATTAATGGGAGAGATCCGTTGATTTGGCTAAGGTAGGAAAGAATCTATTATTTGTTTCCTAAAGAAAATAGCATTAATGAGAGAGATTTGTTGATTTGGCTAAGGTAGGCGGTTTTTGCGGTTCATGGCGGCTCAGTGTAAGGTGGGACGAGGTACCAAAAAAACCATGGGAGGTGGGACGAAAAAAAACCTGGGAGGTGGGAGTTGTCCCTGGTTAACCTATGAAATTTCCTAGATTTTTTTAGGACGAAAAAAACCAGTGGAGGTGGGACGAAAATTGACCGGCGGAGACTACCAACTGCTCTATTAGGAGTAGAGATATGGGTATGTCTATTTGATGAAACACAAGTCTGAGACCTCTGAAAAATTCAAGGAATTTCAGAATGAGGTAGAGAATCAACGTGACCGAAAAATAAAATTCTTACGTTCAGATCATGGGGGAGAATATTTAAGTCACGAATTTGGTACGCACTTAAGGAAATGTGGAATCGTTTCACAACTCACGCTGCCTGGAACACCTCAGCGTAACGGTGTGTCCGCACGTCGTAATCGCACTCTATTGGATATGGTGCGATCTATGATGTCACTCACTGATTTACCGCTATCATTTTGGGGATACGCTCTAGAGACAGCTACATTCACTTTAAATAGGGCACCGTCTAAATCCGTTGAGACGACACCGTATGAATTATGGTTTGAGAAGAAACCTAAGCTGTCGTTTCTAAAAGTTTGGGGATGCGATGCTTATGTCAAGAAACTTCAACCTGAAAAGCTCGAACCCAAGTCGGAAAAATGCGTCTTCATAGGATACCCTAAGGAAACCATTGGGTATACCTTCTACCTCAGATCCGAAGGCAAGATCTTTGTTGCCAAGAACGGGTCCTTTCTGGAGAAAGAGTTTCTCTCGAAAGAAGTAAGTGGGAGGAAAGTAGAACTCGATGAAGTACTGCCTCTTGAACCGGAAAGTAGTGCAGCTCAGGAAGATGTTCCTGTGGTGCCTGCACCGACTAGAGAGGAAGTTAATGATGATGATTAAGGAACTTCGGATCAAGTTGCTACTGAACTTCGAAGGTCCACAAGGACACGTTCCACACCAGAATGGTATGGCAACCCTGTCCTGAAAATCATGTTGTTAGACAACGGTGAACCTTTGAACTATGAAGAAGCAATGGCGGGCCCAGATTCCAACAAATGGCTTGAAGCCATGCAATCCGAGATAGGATCCATGTATGAAAACAAAGTATGGACTTTGATAGACTTGCCGATGATCGGCGAGCGATAGAGAATAAATGGATCTTTAAGAAGAAGACGGACACGGATGGTAATGTTACCATCTATAAGGCTCGACTTGTCGCTAAGGGTTATCGACAAGTTCAAGGGGTTGACTACGATGAGACCTTCTCACCCGTAGCGAAGATGAAGTCCGTCCGAATCATGTTAGCAATTGCTGCATACTATGATTATGAGATATGGCAAATGGACGTAAAAACGGCAATCCTTAACGGCTTTCTTAAGGAAGAATTGTATGTGATGCAGCCGAAAGGTTTTGTCGATCCTAAGAATGCTAACAAGGTATGCAAACTCCAGCGCTCCATCTATGGGCTGGTGCAAGCATCTTGGAGTTGGAACATTCGCTTTAATGAAATGATCAAAGCGTTTGGGTTTATGCAGACATATGGAGAAGCCTGCGTTTACAAGGAAGTGAGTGGGAGCTCTGTAGCATTTCTCATATTATATGTGGATGACATACTTTTGATGGGAAATGATATAGAACTTTTGGACAGCATTAAGGCCTATTTGAATAAGTGTTTTTCAATGAAGGACCTTGGAGAAGCTGCTTACATATTAGGCATCAAGATTTATAGAGATAGATCGAGACGCCTCATAGGTCTTTCACAAAGCACATACCTTGATAAGATATTGAAGAAGTTCAATATGGATCAGTCCAAGAAGGGGTTCTTGCCTATGTTGCAAGGTGTGAAATTGAGCACAGCTCAATGCCCGACCACGGCAGAAGATAGAGAAAAGATGAGTGTCATCCCCTATGCCTCGCTATAGGGTCTATCATGTATGCCATGCTGTGTACCAGAACTGATGTAAACTTTGCCGTAAGTTTGGTAGGAAGGTACCAAAGTAATACCGGCATGGAACACTGGACAGCGGTCAAGAACATCCTGAAGTACCTGAAAAGGACTAAGGATATGTTTCTCATTTATGGAGGTAACGAAGAGCTCGTCGTAAAGGGTTACGTCGATGCTAGCTTCAACACAGATCTGGATGACTCTAAGTCACAAACTGGATACGTGTATATTTTGAATGATGGGGCAGTCAGGTGGTGCAGTTGCAAGCAAAGTGTCGTGGCGGGATCTACATGTGAAGCGGAGTACATGGCAGCCTCGGAGGCAGCGCATAAAGCAATCTGGATGAAAGAGTTCATCACCGACCTAGGAGTCATACCCAATGCGTCGGGGCGGATCACTCTCTTCTGTGACAACAGTGGAGCTATTGCCCTTGCCAAGGAGCCCAGGTTTCACAAGAAGACCAGGCACATCAAACGTCGCTTCAACTCCATTCGTGAAAATGTTCAAGATGGAGACATAGATATTTACAAAGTACATACGGATATGAATGTCGCAGATCCGTTGACTAAACCTCTTCCTCGAGCAAAACATGATCAACACCAAAACTCTATGGGTGTTTGATTCATCACAATGTAACTACATTATTGACTCTAGTTCAAGTGGGAGACTGTTGGAAATATGCCCTAGAGGCAATAATAAAATGGTTATTATTATATTTCCTTGTTCATGATAATTGTCTATTATTCATGCTATAAGTGTGTTATCCGGAAATCGTAATACATGTGTGAATACATAGACCACAACATGCCCCTAGTGAGCCTCTAGTTGACTAGCTCGTTGATCAACAGATGGTCATGGTTTCCTGACTATGGACATTGGATGTCATTGATAACGGGATCACATCATTAGGAGAATGATGTGATGGACAAGACACAATCCTAAGCATAGCACAAGATCGCGTAGTTCGTTTGCTAGAGCTTTTCCAATGTCAAGTATCATTTCCTTAGACCATGAGATCGTGTAACTCCCGGATGCCGTAGGAGTGTTTTGGGTGTACCAAACGTCAGAACGTAACTGGGTGACTCTAAAGGTATACTACAGGTATCCCCGAAAGTATCTGTTGGGTTGACACGGATCGAGAATGGGATTTGTCACTCCGTATGACAGAGAGGTATCTCTGGGCCCACTCGGTAATGCATCATCATAATGAGCTCAATGTGACCAACTATTTGGTCACGGGATCATGCATTACGGTACGAGTAAAGTGACTTGCCGGTAACGAGATTGAACGAGGTATCGGGATACCGACGATCGAATCTCGGGCAAGTAACGTACCGATTGACAAAGGGAATTGTATACGAGATTACTTGAATCCTCGACATCATGGTTCATCTGATGAGATCATCGAGGAGCATGTGGGAGCCAACATGGATATCCAGATCCCGCTGTTGGTTATTGACCGGAGAGTCGTCTCGGTCATGGCTGCGTGTCTCCCGAACCCGTAGGGTCTACACACTTAAGGTTAGGTGACGCTAGGGTTGTAGATATATTAGTATGCGGTAACCCGAAAGTTGTTCGGAGTCCCGGATGAGATCTCGGACGTCACGAGGAGTTTCGGAATGGTCCGAAGGTAAAGATTTATATATGGGAAGTCCTGTTTCGGCTATCGGGAAAGTTTTGGGGGTCATCGGTATTGTACCGGGACCACCAGAAGGGTCCTGGGGGTCCATCGGGTAGGGCCACCTATCCCGGAGGGCCCCATGGGCTGAAGTGGGAGGGGAACCAGCCCCTGGTGGGCTGGTGCGCTACCCTTGGGCCTCCCCCTGCGCCTAGGGTTGGAAACCCTAGGGGTGGGGGGCGCCCCACTTGGCTTGGGGGGCAAGTTCCCCCCTTGGCCGCCGCCCCCCTTGAGATTGGATCTCTTGGGGCCGGCGCCCCCCAGGGCCCCTATATAAAGGGGGGGAGGGAGGGCTGCACACCCCTGCTCCTGGCGCCTCCCTCTCCTTCCGTAACACCTCTCCCTCTCGCTGAGCTTGGCGAAGCCCTGCTGAGATCGCCGCTACTTCCACCACCGCGCTGTCGTGCTGCTGGATCTCCATCAACCTCTCCCTTCCCCTTGCTGGATCAAGAAGGAGGAGACATCTTCCCCAACCGTACGTGTGTTGAACGCGGAGGTGCCGTCCGTTCGGCACTAGGATCTTCGGTGATTTGGATCACGACGAGTACGACTCCCTCAACTCCGTTCTCTTGAACGCTTCCGCTCACGATCTACAAGGATATGTAGACGCACTCCTCTCTCTCGTTGCTAGATGACTCCATAGATTGATCTTGGTGAAGCGTAGAAAATTTTTATTTTCTGCAACGTTCCCCAACAACATGTTGGGGTGGCGTATTTCGAGATTAGGATTTGTCACTCCGATTGTCGGAGAGGTATCTCTGGGCCCTCTCGGTAATGCACATCACATAAGCCTTGCAAGCATTGCAACTAATGAGTTAGTTGTGAGATTATGTATTACGGAACGAGTAAAGAGACTTGCCGGTAACGAGATCGAACTTGGTATTAAGATACCGACGATCGAATCTCGGGCAAGTAACATACCGATGACAAAGGGAACAACGTATGTTGTTATGCGGTCTGACCGATAAAGATCTTCGTAGAATATGTAGGAGCCAATATGAGCATCCAGGTTCCGCCATTGGTTATTGACTGGAGACGTGTCTCGGTCATGTCTACATTGCTCTCGAACCCGTAGGGTCCGCACACTTAACGCTACGATGACAGTTTCATTATGAGTTTATATGTTTTGATGTACCGAAGGTTGTTCGGAGTCCCGGATGTGATCACGGACATGACGAGGAGTCTCGAAATGGTCGAGACATAAAGATTAATATATTGGACGACTATATTCGGACACCGGAAATGTTCTGGGTGATTTCGGAGAAAACCAGAGTGCCGGAGGGTTACCGGAACCCCCAGGAAGAAGTAATGGGCCTTATGGGCCTTAGTGGAGAGAGAGAGAGGGGTAGCTAGGGTGGGCCATGTGCCCCCTCCCCCTCTGGTCCGAATTGGACTAGGAGAGGGGGGGGCGGCGCCCCCCTTTCCTTCTCCCTCTCCCCTTTCCTTTCCCCCTCCTAATAGGAGTAGGAAAGAGGACTCCTCCTCCTGGCGCGCCTAGCAAGGGCCGGCCGGCCTTCCCCCTTGCTCCTTTATATACGGGGGTAGGGGGGCACCCTAGACACAACAATTGATTATTGATCTCTTAGCCGTGTGCGGTGCCCCCCTCCACCATAATCCTCGATAATATTGTAGCGGTGCTTAGGTGAAGCCCTGGGACGGTAGAATATCAAGATCGTCACCACGCCGTCGTGCTGACGAAACTCTTCCCCGACATTCTGCTGGATTGGAGTCCGGGGATCGTCATCGAGCTGAACGTGTGCTAGAACTCGGAGATGCCGTAGTTTCGGTGCTTGATCGGTCGGGCCGTGAAGACGTACGACTACATCAACCGCGTTGTTATAACGCTTCCGCTTTCGGTTTACGGTTTACAAGGGTACGTGGACAACACTCTCCCCTCTCGTTGCTATGCATCATCATGATCTTGCGTGTACGTAGAATTTTTTTTGAAATTACTACGTTCCTCAACACAGCCTATCTAGACAGGAATCAAACTGTGAAGCACCTGTCTCCTTAGTCCCCTCAAAGAAAAAAAAAAGATGAGTCCTCGTATAATTTGATGCACCGTGTTTGACTTGATTATAAAATTTGGTCAGTTACTCAAAAAATAGCCTAGAGTTCTAAATTTGCAAAGAGATAGGTTTCCGTGTTTTAAAGTATGTGAAATGTTAGATTTGTCCTAAGTCAAAATTGTTTAAGTTGGCCAACTTTCATAGAAAAGTAGGCTAAGGTCAACAATACCAAATACACGTGGTACAGGAATATATTTTACAAAGAATCTCATGAGACTAATTTGGTTTTCTAGGTATTACTATATTTTTCCCTAGACCTGGCCAAACTTAAACAAGTTTGACTTAAGACAAACCTAGAACTTCAATTACTTTGAAATAGAGGGAGTACTAGACATTTGGATCTTTATACTAAGATTTTACATGTCCCTGGCTTACTCATAGCCTTTTGAACATTAAAATGTGCCCAAGGCGGACGCGGCTAATCTGCACCCGAGCTCATATGCTCCCGCATGAACAGTAAAATCGAAAAAAAATCAAAAATAATTCAAAAAATTCCAATTTTTTTTTGCGAGAAACATTGACAAAAGTTCTAAGTGCTTGCAAAAATTCGTCATGAAATCACATTCCTAGAAGGCGTGGCAAAAAAAAAAAACAAAAACAGTACTCTGAAAAAGCTACTTTCAAATGCATTTTGAAGCACTGAATTTGTTTTTTTGCCACGCCTTACAGGAATATGATTTCATGATGAATTTTTGCAGGCACTTAGAACTTTTGTCAATGTTTCTCTAAAAAAAATGGATTTTTTTGAATTCTTCTCGATTTTTTTTCGATTTTACTGTTCATGCGGGAGCATATGAGCTCGGGTGCAGAATGGACTTTTCGGCCCAAGGCACCAAATTCATTTAGCTCAAATATAGTTTACAACATGAAGTACAAAACTCTAAAGTTTGCGGAGAAAGCAAGGAGATTACAGGGTATGCCCTATCTCTATGAGCTGAACTGAAGCAGCTAAAAGCAGTTTTTGCGTAACTATTTAGAACATGATGAGCAACATCATGAGCATTGTCATTTGTTTCTCTAGAGATGTGATACACCAAGGATGAAGGTCTTTAGTGATTTTGAAGTAATCTGCTAGAGACCTCCTCATGGACTGATGAATTAATTTTTTGACCACATCCCTAACTGTCGCAACCTTAGCAAGAGTCAGGTTATCAATAAGAAAAGTGGGTTGATTTTGAGTTGCACTTGCATCGCCTACAAGGAGGAGCATTGTTGCTTCTGCTTGTAGAGGAGAGCAAGTATCTGGGGTAGAGGAATGAATCTGGATTTGAATGGTTTTGTCTCCTTACCGAAAAGTGAAGGGAAACTCCTATTCTTGTACTCCTTTGTACTAAATCAGCGACAAGTAATATGAAACGGAGGGAGTAGATGTGATGTCATTTAATCTGAACTTGAATGGTTTTTTTAATCGCAAAATGGGCATAGCTCGGCTGGTTAGAAAAAAAAACATGTTTTTTTCTCTCTCTAGATGATGTGAATTAGTCCCTTCTACAAAAATTAATATAAGAGAGCGTTTAGATAACTATTTACATTAAAAAAAGCCTTATCAACCATTGCACATACCCTAATCATCCCATCCAACTATTAGGATAACAAATAATTTTGAATCTGTCTAGGACACATCTAGATGTAACATAACTAGTCACATCTAAGCTGATGTTCACTCTGTATGTGGTCCTTTTTTTGTCCTATTTTTTTTGTTTCTTGTTGCTACATTATATATTTGTAAAAGGTTAGATGTGACATCCTTAAAAAACATTTACTCCCTCCGTCCCATAATATAAGAATGTTTTTTATACTAGTGTAGTGTCAAAAACGTTCTTATATCATGAGACCGAAGGAGTAGATGTGAATTAGACAAACTGAATAATTTTTGCATAGCATAACCGTGCAGGCTAGCTGTTCGTGCCTGGCTCCGAACGAGGGAACAACCACGCAACGGGAAACCCTTTCACCGGCCGCACCTTGTCCTCAGATACGTTCGAGACCGCGGTTCTCCCATGTCGTGGACGCTGCAATAAAACCAGACCTTCTTCCGGTAGCACGGGTCGGCGTAGCCGCGGGCGGCATGAGCGTCCACGAAGAAGATATGGTCCCCCGCGACGTACTCCTTGCACTGGTCCGGGAAGCGTACAGCTCGGGAGCACCATTGCCCGACGAACAGCACCCGGTCTTCCCCGACGCCGCTCACCTCCGTCCACCGTGATCCCGCCAAGTCCGCCGCGAACACCGTGAACTCGGTCGCCTTCTCCAAGCCCGCGCCTACGTAGTGGAAGTGCCCTCCACCGTCGCCCAAGAACGGGAACGGGTTTATGTTAGGATCCTCTCTGCGGATCAGCAGCAGCCTGCCGTCAGATTCCAGGAGGTATTGCAGCGGCGACTGGATGTAGCCCCATCTAGGGACCTCCATAAGGCTATCCACCCGGGTCACGGTCGGCTCGCCGGTTCTGTCCTCGCCGACGGAGACGGAGAGGAGGTGGCCGCGGGTCTCCTGGAGGACGTAGAGCTTGCCTTGATAGAAGATCATGTCTTGAACTCGCCTCAGCTGGTCGTGGGCGATCACCACCCAGGACGCCGCTCCTGGCCGGCACAAGGCCAGCTTGTGAATCCCTTCCTCACCAACGACCGCAACGACAAGGTTGGGCGAGCACACGACCAGCTTCCTGACGGACGGCTCCGACAAGGTCGGTCCTGCGGACAGCCGAGGGAGCACCATGGTGGTGGCCACGGAGAAAGGGCTCACCAGCGTGTAGGCGCCGTCGATGCGCTCAAAGGCGAGCCACTCGCCGCATGAGCTCTGGGCATGCGGTACCTGGCGATGGAAGTCGAGGCGGAGCGGCAGCGGCCGGAAAGCCGAGTCGGGAAAGCTGTAAAAGGTCTGGTCTGGTAAGGCGAGCCACGGGAATTGCGACGGTGGGCTGTTCCGCCGTGCGCAGGAGCGCCACTGTCGGCAGACGGCGCCGAAGCAGACGCGGTCCTCGTGGCGCCGGAGGCGGCGGAGGATCGAGTCGCCAAGGTCCTCCCGGAGCTCAGACCAAGACATTGGTAATTGGTTTAGCCGCATGCTCTGAGGCTGGCATCTACTTATGGCCCGCAGGGTATGTCGTTATCACAAAACCCACACCACACCGTGCTAGGCTCCAACACGAAGTGCGATTACTAACCGGCTTGGAATCGGACTCTGACTCCCTCTCTCTTCTTTATTTGAATTTATTTCCGTTTTCCGTAATATGTACTGCATGAAGCATATGCTTGCATGCAGTCGCTAATTAGTTAGTACAGCAGATGCAGAGCGCAGCTCAGTAGTCCTCGGCGGGGACGGGCAGCTCACGCCTGGTCGCAGCCGCCGGCTCCTCGGGCTGCTCGGCCATCACAAACTCGTACAGAGCGCCGGCCAGCCCGGCGCCGATCAGCGGGCCGACCCAGTAGACCCAGTGGTGGCGCCAGGTCCAGCCGACGAGCGCCGGGCCGAACGCCCGCGCCGGGTTCATCGCGGCACCGTCGAACGGGCCGCCCGCGAGGATATTGGCGCCCAGGACGAAGCCGATGGCGATGGGCGCGATGGCGCCGACGTTGCCGCCGCGGTTCCGGTCGACGGCGGTGGCGTACACGGTGTACATGAGCCCGAACGTCATGACGACCTCGAGCAGGAGGGCGTGCCGCTCGTGGATGCCGTGGCCGAGAGTGAACCCCATGGGGCGCTGCAGGACAAAGACACATACAAGTGAGACGTGGCGGACATGATGACGTGTATACATATGTATGTATGTGCAGATAACTCTCGCCGAGAGGAAATACGCAACCGCTTGTTTGAATTTGTTGGTAGGCTCAAGAGCATCCAAAATGTAGCCGAGCAACGGTGCCATGCTTAGTAAATGCTTCTAGCTCTGCGATCTGAATACCTGATGGCTCTGAAACTGGCCCAATTTGTGCAACAGTACCAATAGGCGCTGAGCTAGGTGAACTTGTGACCGTAGTGACTTCTTCAGAAAAATGTATTCCCTCGTTTAGATCACTAAAGTGATCTAACCGCTCTTATATTTCTTTACGGAGGGAGTACTTGAACTCGAAACAACTTAATCAAAGGAAACCGGAGTGTAGAAAACAAAAGCGCTTGTTGTGAAGAAAACAGCTTAATTACCACGCCGCCGGAGATGATCCTGAGGAGAGCGGCGGCGAGCACGGCGCCGAGAAGCTGCGCCGCCCAGTAGAGCACGGCGCGCGCAAAGGAGATGCGCCTGCCGACGAGCACGCCGAACGTGACGGCCGGGTTGACGTGCCCGCCCGAGGCGCCGCTCGCCAGCGCCACCGCCGCGGCCAGAGCGAGCGCGTGCGCCACCGCCACCACGAGCAGGCCACCCAGCGTCCCCGTGTCCTTGTACATCTTCCCTGCCACACAAACAGAACCAAATTCATCAGACACATCACCGCGAAATATCCGTGGACGATAGTATGCATGACAACAAACAAGCTGTGTGTTAGCAGGTTCACGTACAGAGGCCGTAGACGGAGCCTTCGGCGGCGAAGACGAACACGGCGGTGGCTATGAACTCCGACAGCACGGCGCGGGAAGCTGCCGGCAGCAGGGTCTCCAGCCCTGCAGCGTTGTCGGCACCGCGGCTAGGGAAACGAGTTGGCAGCATGATCCCCGAGTTCGCGACGAACTGCACTCTTCCGCAAGCTAGTGAAGTGCGGCTGGAGTTGGGGGTTGCTCTTTGCAGCGCTAGGCAGTAGGCGGTGACCCTCGAGGTGGAGGGGACAGGTGGTCAGTGGGGGGGGGGGGGGGGGGGGGGACGCGTGTGGCCGTGTGGGAGCAGTCACATCTGGAGATATACGGTTCCGAAGCTTCGAGGTTCGTGGGAAGAGGAGCCCCCTCCTATGGAGACGCATGCAGTGTTTTTTTCTTCTTCTTTCCAGTAAGCAACGATCATTTTCCTTCGTAATAATCAAACGATGAGCGAGAGGTTGGGGCCCTTTTTTTTTGCCAATGAATGGATTGTATACTAATTTAAAATTCATTCTAATTTATAAAAAAGGCTTTCGTCCCGCTTTATATATAAAGCAAACCACCAAAGCCACATAGTACAAGAAGGTTCACACCACACACAGAGACACAAAAGAGTACATGACACAGGTCCAAAGGTTCTGCTGAGGGTACAACTCAACAAGCCCAAAAGAATAAAAACAAAGCAACAAAGCAGAGACGCCATAAAGACGTCTAATCCGGCTCTGGAGGCACTATTGGAATTAGCTTCTTTGTCGTCCGCTAGCAGACAACAAAGAGGCTATATATCCCCTGTTTTTATTTGAATCCATTTAATTTGACAAGATTTCACACATAGATATACATGCATACATATCCAACATATCCAACAACATATAATAGCATGTCCAACAACATATTTAATCAAATCCAACATATATATCCAACAACATAGTTCAACAAAGTCCAACATATCCATATATACATACATAACCAGAAACAAGTTTCCAACAACATATCCATATAGACATACATATCCAAACAAGTTTTCATAAACAACAAGGAAGCACCAGAAGGATAGTACACTCCATGAATCCAAGCTTCCTCATGTAAAGCAAATCTGCAAATTGGGAAAGATGAAAGTTAGAAGAAGAAGAAGAAGAAGACTAGCTAGAAGAAAAAGGAAGAGGAGGGAAAGAAGAAGAAGAATTTATCTTCTCTTTCTTTCTCTCCTCTCCTATTATTTATCTTCTTCTTTTCTAACTAATGTAGGCAAAAATGCCATTTTTAGGCTAAGGTACGTAAAAATGCTAAGTGTGTAGGTCAATTTAGAGCTAAGCTAGATAAATAGGTCATTTTGGAGCCAACACAGGTTAAATGGATCATATTGGAGCTAACCTAGCTAAACTTGGTCATTTTTGAGCTAACCTAGCTAATTATGCCATTTTTTGACCTAACTAAGCTTATTGTGTCATTTTAGAGGACAACAAGCTAAGTATATGACATTTATGAGGTTAGCAAGGTTATTATGCCATTTACGAATAAAAATAAGTAAGAGGAGGAAAAGAAGAAGAAGAAGAACTTCTTCTTCTCTTTCTTCTTCTTCTTTTCTTCCTATTCCTTCTTTCCTTCCTCTTCCTTGATTTCCTTCATCTTATTATGTTATTTGTGGACTAAATAGGCTAAATTATGTCAAAAATGAACTAAACAGGCTAAATAAGAAGAAAAATACCGTTATCACGGAGGTGTAGGAATGGTCGGGGTTGCGCCAGTGGTAGACGGAGGTGAAGGACCGGTCGGGGTTCCGCCATTGGCAGACGCAGAAGGATTGATCGATTCTTGTCGGGAGCCATGCTGCACCAAAGATCATTTCCAATAATGTCTCGTTAGCATGATGCAAACTGAAATGTGAATACTAGTAACTAACGATCATTCAAATCAAACTCACCGTGGTCGCCGGAGCAATCTGGGGCATCGGCGGAGGGGGCTGACCGTTTTTCTCGCACATGGTCTGCACATTTGGTTCTCACGAGTCAGTCATATTAGTTAGTAATGCGAACATTACGTGCATGATTGGGCTAATATGCACGAGAAACTTACCACGATGAGCTCGTATAGGGCCCGGTTAGACGCCTCGTTCCGGTTCCTCTCCTCCTCCAACAGCTTAGCCGTCCTCTCCTCCATCTCCCTCTCCCTCTCCGCCGCCTCCCTTGTTGCCTCCTCCTAAAGCGCATGGGTGTTCAATCTCTCTTTCTCAACCAATGCCTGCAACACACCACTTCTCGCTAGCATTGTAATCATCGACGGACGCACACACAATGTAATGGAGTAAAGGTGAGAGAGTCCGTATAACTAACCTCCATGGCGAGCTCCACGAGCCGTGAGGCGTTATCTCAGGATCAGAGCTACTCTGGCGCTTCTTGATATGCGTGGGAGTCCTAGGACGTATCGGTCCATCACCAATGGCTATGGAGCCATGGGACCTCCCGCCACCAGATATCATCACTCTGTATCAAAAGGATCCTAGCTCGGGTTAAAGTCCTCCCCTTTCCTCGCCTTCCCCTCGTCTTTGTACTTCACAAGCTTGTGGTGGGAGGATATTTTGATGAAGCTCTCTGGATGATCTAGGTCAGACTCCGTGAATGGCTTGGCCTTCTTGTACGGGGCACTATGGGCCATGCCATTAAGGTCGAACAAATTTGGCGCAGGCTTTTTTGTTGTGGTGCGCCTGAGAGAGAGGAATAAAATATTAGTTAAGGGCTCAAGCTAGCATGAAGAATGATATTGCTATGTAAATATCTCATTTTGAAGCTAAGTAATGTTATTACGTCATTTTCGAGGAAAATAAGCTAAGTTTAGGTCATTTTGGAGGTAACCAAGATTATTATGCCATTTTTTTTACCAAAGTATGCTAATTATGTCATTATTGAGCTATCCAAGGTAGTTATGCCATTTTTTAGCTAACTAAAGCATATTTAGGCATTCTATAGAGCTATCTAAGGTTATTATGTCATTTTAGAGCTAATTATGTCATGAATGAACTAGCTAAGATTAGTTTAGGTCGTTATTGAGCTATCAAAGGTAGTTATGCCATTTTTAACTAACTAAAGCATATTAAGTCATTTTATAGAGCTATCTAAGGTTATTATGTCATTTTAGAGCTAGATATGTCGTAATTGAACTAGCTAAGATTAGTTTAGGTCATTATTTAGCTATCCTAGGTAGTTATGCCATTTTTAACTAACTATAGAATATTTAGTTATTTTATAGAGCTATCTAAGGTTATTATGTCATTTTAGAGCTAATTATGTCATAAATGAACTATCCAAGGTAGTTATGCCATTTTTTAACTAACTAAGCATATTAAGTCATTTTGGAAGGGATAAATGCTAGCATGAAGAATGAAATTGCATGAATCATGTAGCAAACCACATACCTAGTTCTCCCCGTACTCAAACAGGTTGGAGCTCCCTTGATGGTGTGGCACACCTTCCATTTGGCCGCGCTTATCCTTGGCCCTATGGTGTTTGACTAGCCATTGGGGAGAGCACCACGGAGCCACCAACGCCTCCCAACAGTCCATCTTATCCACACACCATCTCGGGGGCACCTAAGTTAGTCAAGAGAAATTTCAGCGCTACGCCTACGAATCAAATCAAGAGAACTAAGTTCAAGGCCTTAAGAATAGGTAATTACCTGCATGTACTTCTCCTTACTCAGAAACTTGCCGCGACACTTCTTCTTGGCCCTCCTAATACCCTTCGAGGCGTAGTAGTCTCGAACAGCCTGCACCCGAGCCTCGTGCCGTAAGTTCTGAAGTAGGTGCTTGCACTCGGTTTCGACAACCATAGATGCGGCCTCCTGCTCTCCCTCTGAAACCATGTAGAAGGTCTGCAATCAAAAAATACAACACTGATTAGTACAATCACTAGGTAGTGTTGATTTCTAATTCTGTAAAGGACAAATTACCCAAAACCGATGGAACACAATGTCGGCCACCGTCTCGCACAAGACACCGGCGACCATCTCCTCCGGCGGGGCCGGGGCAACCAAATACAACTCCCAGCTCAGTGCTAGCTGTGGAACCTGACCCTCACCGGGCAACGTGACCCACCCAGGGAAGTGCTGCTAGCAAAGCACACCAAGGACCTGGTTGGGCCTGCGGACACCACGGGGTGTACCCAGCCCCTTCAGTATGACAAGGCTAACGCATTAGATATTAATTTGAAGGAACATGAAGGCAAAAGGTTAAAAAAATAGTAAATGCACTTACTTCAACCCATTAGGCGCAATCAACCACCTCTGGTCGGGGGTCGTCGGCACGGGCGGGAGCTTTGTACAACCACGCTTGTAGACCTTCTTGCCCTTCTCAACCAGCTCGTCGTCGCTGTAGCTATCATCAGAGAAGGTGTCCTCGCTACCATCAGTAGGGCTACTAGCCTCCAGAGTCTCGTGGGAAGAAGACTCCGGGATCAGAGTCTTCTGGGATGAAGACTCCGGGACCGGAGTCTTCTGGGACGAAGACTCTGGGACCGGACTCACGTGGGGCGAAGGATCGGCGACACGAGTCTGGTGGGGCGAAGGATCGGCGACCCGAGTCTGGTGGGGCGAAGGATCGGCGACCGGAGGCTCATGGACCGGAGTCCGAGATGGGTCCACATCAGATGGAGCAGCCCTGTGGTCGGGTGAATGAGCTGAGGGTGGCGGCGAGGAAGGCGTAGCAGCCTTCCTACCTCTCCCGCTGCCACGTCCACCTCTAGCAGCCTTCTTCGTCCTCCCCCGACCTCTCCCAGCCAAAGAAGAAGCGCTCGTCGCACCTGTCTGCATACTGTCTAGCAGCGCTCTCCGGAGGGGCTGGGCTGGAATAATGGAACCACCCCTCCCAATAGCGCTCGCAGGAGGCTCGGGGCGCTCTGGACCCTTGCCCACCATCCTGTCAACACCTGCAATGACAAAAAGTAAACGAAATTAGTACAACATAAAAATTTTGAATACCTGACATGAATAATATGTATATAATTTAAGTGTATCATCATCATGAACATAATACAAAATTGAATACCTCACATTACTAATATTACTCTGAATCGTCTATATATGCTCCGGGATCATTAAATGCATCATCATCATCACTATCAGTGACGTGCTCATCATCATCATCAATAAATGCATCAACATGTGGAAGGCCTCCTTTACGTAATCATTCAAGCATTGACAAGTCATCTGCAGCATTAACTTCTTCTTGTTCCGGCTCAGGGGTGAAGTCGGATTCACTATCGTTGTCTACTTCAATGTTCTGGCGTGGAGTAGAGCGGTTCTTGAAACGTTTTTTTGGAAAGACGTGTTTCTTGGAAGAATTCTCCTTCGTCATATGTGTCTTGGTTAATGTGAGGTTCATAATCCTCTTCATTGGGAGGAGGTGGTCTAACACGTGGCGGAACTTCATAAATGACATCCCAACCACTGAGATTTGGATCACTTTGACAGGCCCATGGTAGATAGAAAACTTGGGTTGCCTGTTGAGCCGTAATATAGACATCGGGAACATCCAAATGGGTGCTTTGTTTGATTTCGACTAACCCTATAGTTCATGAGTCCTTTTAGTCTCCCTCAGCTGGAACCAATAACATCTGAAGACTACGACGTTTGGTGGGTTTTCATAATAGAATTGAAGTTCATAAATTGCTTCAACTCTTCCATAATACTCGATATCTCCTTCGCTGATAGCAGAGACACAACAATTTGTAGACTTTCGGTCGGCCATAGATAGCTCTTTGCCATAGGTACAAAAGCGATACCCGTTTATGTCGTATTTGTCAAATCAATGGACCTTATAGTCAAAACCATTAGCTACTTGTCTCAATTCGGCATCCATAATCTCTGAATTAGCCTACAAGTTTAATACGAAAGGATTGTTGCATTAGTCGCAAATTAGCCAAAGAAATGAAATGGTCTAATGGAAATTATCGTTGTTTTAACCAAGAGATGAAACCGGGATATTCGCCTCCTTGCTTTGCCAAAAGCTCATACTCTTTGACGGAATCCTTTTGGATCACCGCTCCATACGAGAATATGGCGACGTATCGACTGCATCAAATGTCCAGGAATAAGAGCAGTTCAAAGGAATTAGAAGTTGCGAAACAATGTACCGAGATCTTACTTGATGTACGACCGCACTTCTGTTATGTTGTTGAAGAGATAAAGTGAAATGGTCCGCCATTCTTCAACATCCAACGATACCGGTTTCCAACCACTGGCTGGTGCGAGATTCCCTTTGAATAGGCTAAGGTTGGATCGACCCTTTTTAGGGTCGTTGGCATTGTATGGAGGCTTCGGATTATGCAAATGACGATTTTTGGCTTCGCAGTGTGCTGTCACGAAGTTTTCCGCCTCCTCAGTGATGAATGCCTCGGCCATCAATGCTTCAATTCTATGTTTATTTTTACATTTTGCTCGAAGCGTCTTCTGCATCCTCTCAGTTGAGTAGCACCAACGATTTTGCACGCCCCCCAATCGTGCCTTGGTCCGGAGATGCAAAATCAAGTGTTGCATTGGATTAAAGAAGCTTGGCGGAAAGATCATCTCTAACTTGCAGATCAACTCCGGCGCCAACTGTTCCATTTCTTCTAGGAGGCCAGGCGATAGTTCTTTCGCACAAAGAACACGAAAGAAATAGCTCAGCTCTGCCAGTACTAGCCATTCATCCTCAGGGATGAAGCCACGCAACATCACCGACATTATCCGCTCAATCCATATGTGCCAATCATGACTTTTTAGACCAAATATTTTCAATTTTTCAAGACTCGCTCCCATCTTTAGATTTGCTGCATACCCATCGGGGAACATCAACTGCATTTTCACCCACAAAATAATTTTCTTCATAGCTGGCCTTCCAAGATTGAACCATGCCTTTGGCTTCGTCTAGTTCCGCTTTCCTGTCGGTTCTTGCATGTTTTGTAACGGTCTACCACATAGCTCCTCTTGATTGACTCTAGCCTTAGTATTATCCTTTGATTTCCCCTCTATGCCGAACAATGTACCAAAAATGGCTTCGGCGATATTCTTTTCAGTGTGCATCACGTCGATGTTGTGTGGGCAAAGGAGGTCTTTGAAGTAAGGCAGATCCCACAAGCATGTCTTGTGAGTCCAGGCGTGTTCCTTATTATACCCCTTGAAATAGCCTGGACGCTTTGGATCTGGCTCGAGAGTGTTTAACTGATCTAGGGTCTGTTGGCCTGTCAACGTAGGTGGTGCAGAGTGTTTGACAACTCTACCTTTGATGAAGTTCTTCTTGTCTTTCCTAAACTTATGGCGAGGATCTAGAAACAGTATATGCAAGTCGAAGCAAGTATACTTGTGCCCTGCCGTCAGCCAACGAAACTCAAGAGCTCCCTTGCATGTGGGGCACGAGAATCTTCCATGCACACACCAACCAGCGAATAGCGCATACGCCGGCAAGTCATGCGTCGAGTACATGTACCAGACACGCATTATGAAGTTATGTTTGCTAAAGGCGTCGTATGTCTTGAACCTGTATCCCAAGCTTCTTGCATTTCGTCCTTAAGCGGCTGCATGTACACTCATATTCTTCCCCGGATAGTTGGGCCCTGGAATTACCAACGTCAGGAAAATGTTCTTTTTTTGCATAATCTGCCTGGGGGGGGGGGGATTGAGTGGAATGACAAACACGGGTCAACAACTGTATGGGGCTGCCGCCTGACCAAACACACCGAACCCATCCGTGCTGATGGCGACTCGAGGATGCCTTGGATCTGCCGTTTTTTCCTTATGTAATGCATCGAAGCGCTTCCACGCTTCACCATCCGATGTGTGCAGCATCATCACATTCCCATCTGCATCTAGTTCGGTTCTTTTGCCCGTTTTGTGCCATGTCATCTGTCTGGCCATCTCTTAGACCATGAAAAGACGTTGAAGTCTTGGTACGATTGGCATATACTGAAGAACATTAACGGGTATTTTGGTCTGCGTCTTCTCACCCATACCGTTGTCTACCACAACATACCTGGAAGAATTGCAAATGGGACAATAGTTCAAGTCCTCATACTGAAGCCTAAATAAGACACATCCTTTCTCACAGGCATGTATCTTCTCATAGGGCATCTTAAGAGCACGGAGGATTTTGTCTAACTGGTACAGGGGCAGGTAGCACATGGCCTTTGGTCAGAAATCGTCCGAATATTGTCATCATTGTGTTGTAGCATTCTCTGCCCAAGTTGAATTGAGCCTTCAAAGCCATTATTTGTGAGATGGCATCCAACTGACAAAGCTCAGTGTGCTTGTGGAGAGGATGTTTTGAGGACTCCAACATTTTAGTGAAGGCCTTTGCAGATTCCTCCATCTCCTCGTCCGAGTCCCGAGCATCATCAAAGTCTTGCACCATGTCTTCCATCCCGGTACCATGCTCGTCGGTGCGACGACGAACCACCTCGGCTCTGGCACGTTGGGAAGACTCACCATGAAATGTCCAGACCGTGTAACCAGGCATAAAACCAAACTTCTGCAAGTCTTTACTCATTTCAAGCTCGTCCCTCTTATTATAGTTGTCGCACCGGACACAGGGGCACCAGCTAAATTTTTGGCCATTTGCAAATGCGGCTCTAACAAACCCTTTGGTTTTTGTTAACCATTCCTCGGTCCAAACTTTTTGTCTAGTGTAACCGGTGTACATCCACGCACGATCACTCATATTGACTTCCTACTGGACACACAAGAAATATATACATAAATAAGAAAACCATATCCATCAGTTAATGGAGTTTGTCAGTTTTATTACGTCCATGTAACCTACACGCTAATAGGTAAAGATAGGTCCTAATCCCACCCGAGTATGTGTAGATTGGGTTCGTTTTCCGATGCTCTGCTCCGGATCCGACGCAAAATTTCAGCAACACCTCCTTACTGTTCTCCTGATACATGTCTTGGCAATAAGCAAAGAGGATGTGTACCCAGAGGACAACAGGGAGGCACTGACGAAATTCTGCATCGGATCCAGAGTAGAGCATATGGGAAAACAAACCCAATCTACACATACTCGGGCTGTCCATGGATAACGTTGGACAATTGAAAAGAATCACGATTATAAAATGCAAATGCATGTATATTTATAGATGTAACCCATTTGAACGGGAGACACATAGTGGTTACGCATACTGATGATTGACACCTATAGCTAGCAAGTTTCATTGGCACGACGACCGGGACAGAGCAAGAAGGGGGGAGGAGGAGATGTCATTTGTGCTCACCAACAAACGCAGGGGCGGAGCTCGTCGAACGCACAGGGAGGTCGTTAAACACCACACCCTCGCAGCGACGAAACAACTGCACATTTAAATACACCCGATCAACACAAATATATATGATGTTTTGCATAACAAAATCAGAAAATATACGACCTAACTCATAATTCACAAATATATGACCCTGTCGGCCTCTGGAAGGCCAAAGAGCACCTTTTCGAGAGGTGTCCGGGGTCGGGGTGTCGTGTCGGGGTCAGGGTGTCGGGGTCGGGGTGTCGGGGTCAGGGGGTCAGGGTGCCGTGTCGAGGTCGGGGTGCTGTTTCGGGGTCGAGGTGTCGTGTCGGGGTCAGGGGGTCAGGGGGTCAGGTGCAGTGTCGGGGTCGGGGTGCTGTTTCGGGGTCGGGGTGTCAGGGTCAGGGGGTCGGGGTGTTTCCTTCTCTCCTTCTTCTTCTTTCCTTCTCTTCTTCTTTCCTTCTCTTCTTCTCCTTCTTCTTCTTCTCCTTCTTCTTCTTCTCCTTCTTCTTCTTCTTCTTCTTTCCTTCTCTTCTTCTTCTTCTCCTTCTCCTTCTTCTCCTTCTCCTTCTTCTCCTTCTCCTTCTTCTCCTTCTCCTTCTTCTCCTTCTCCTTCTTCTCCTTCTCCTTCTCCTTCTTCTCCTTTCCTTCTCTTTTTTCCTTCTCTTCTTCTCCTTCTCCTTCTTCTTCTTCTCCTTCTTATTCTTCTCCTTCTTCTTCTTCTCCTCCTTCTCCTTCTCCTCCTTCTCCTTCTCCTCCTTCTCCTTCTCCTCCTTCTCCTTCTTCTCCTTCTCCTTCTTCTCCTTCTCCTTCTTCTCCTTCTCCTTCTTCTCCTTCTTCTTCTTCTTCTTCTTCTTATTTTAATTATATGACTAATTAACTAAAACCCATGCACCAGTCTAATCTAATATAATCTAGCACTAAATCTAACACTAACACATATCTACTCTAATCTAACAATTAAACAACAAAAAACAGAAAAAACAGAAAAAAAAAACTCACCGGAGATGGCGTTGGCCGGGGCTGCAGGGTGGCGGTGGCGACGGGGGCCGCAGGGCTCTGACGCGGTGGCGTCGGGGCGCTGGGCGGGTGGTGGGGGCGGCGGGGAGTCGCGGCAGTGGGTCGTTCGGGCGGTGGGGCGGTGGCGGGTGGTCGGGGCGAGGGGCGAAGGGGCAAGGGGGCGGCGACGGGTGGTGGGGTGGTGGGGCAAGGGGGGGGGGCGACGGGTGGTCGGGGCAACGGGGCGAGGGGTGATGGGTGGGAGGGTGGCGGGGCAAGGGGACGGTGGCGGGTGGTGGGGGCGGCGGCGGGCGGCGGGTGGCGGCGGCGGCGGGTGGGGGTGGTCGTCGGGGAGGAGAGGACAAAAACACACAAAGAGAGAGAGGCGGGGTGGGGCTCGGCCGTTAGTTAGGTCAATTCTTTGCCGTCCGCCCTCTTTTGCCGTCTGCTAGCAGACGGCAAAGAGGGGGGTCGTTAGGTTTTTTCTAAGCAGCTCGTTAGTGGGGCCCACCTCTCTCTTTGTCGTCCGCTAGCAGAGGGTAAAGAATTGGCTGATGGCAAAGACCTTCTTTTCCATCAGCCAGTTCTTTGCCGTCCGTTTTCTGTAAGCGGACGACAAAGACCTTCTTTGCCGTCAGCCAGCAGACGGCAAAGAATTGGCAGACGGCAAATAAGCTAATTCAAGTAGTGAGGTGGAGGAGGAAGCAGCGGCGACAAGCGAAGAGCCATCGAGCGAAGGTCGGCGATGAAGGCGATGACGGCGTCATGATCCAGGGGGCGGCTAAGCGACCGCCAAAGTTGTAGGTAACCACAGAATTTGAATAGAGCGTCAGTAGCACGTTGAAGCGGAATACGTTGAATCACAAGTCTATTTCGAACTATCTAGAGGGTCCAAGCAAGAATCCGGATCTACAACCACCTAATGTGGCAAGCGCGCTGAGGGGAGGCCTGAAGTTCGGAGAAAAGGTCGGGGAAATTGGAGTGACACCAATTACCCCCAACCGCGTCCCGAAAGCAGCTCCAACGAAATTGGGCAGAAGCGCAGGTGAAGAAGATTATTATTTTAATTTCCAATGCATCGATCATCGTACCATGCTAAAATTATTTTTTTGGTGTTAAATAGTGGGTATTTTATTCCTTAGAAATACAGAGTAGTTTACAGTCAGCTAATACAAAACTTTTCACACACTCTGGAGTTTGGTGCAACCAACAGGGGGTGCTACCACCAGATCTTCCTACATTAGCAAGACTAAGAGCAACCTATTTTGATTACGAATAACTTTCAACAGAATAAACCCACAAAGTTGTAGAATCTTCTTTATCTCTCTCATCAAGTGTCCATAGTCAAAGCTATTAAGTTTTTTTAACAGAATAGAGCTATTAAGTGAATCACCTGTTAGAGCAGCGATAGCGACCGAAGATTCAGAGTGGATTATGATAGGCCGATCAGAACGCTCCATGCTCAATGACAATCCTTCTAGACTGGCGCTAATCTCAGCTTCGAGGACGTCCTTGCAATTGAAAAATATATCAGTCGGATGAGAAAATTCATCAGTAGTTTGGAAAGGTATTGTTCATGGACTAGAACTCCTGAAGAAAGGCATTATATGGTGTGTTGGGGATGTCACATTAATCAAGACATGGAGAGATGCTTGGATCCCGCGAGGGCATAACTTCAGGCCGGTCACACCAAAGAGAAACTATCGTTTCAATTGGGTGGCTGATTTTTTAATGAACATGGCGCATGGAATGTACAAAGATTAAGGGAGCATTTTTGGAACTTGGATGTTCGTGAGATTATAAAGATTCGTACTTCACCGCGGAATGGCCAGGACTTCATTGCTTGGTTCCCGGAACAAAGTGGTTAATTCTTAGTCTAGAGTGCCTACCACCTAGCAACGGAGGTTCAGATCTCACTTTGTATGGTCTCGACTAGTAGTAATCCTTCAGGTCAGAGACCCATTTGGCAGTGGATTTGGAGTGCGCAAGTCCCTCTTAAGATGAAGATAATGGCTTGGAAAGCTGTATCTGGTGCTCTTGCAACAAATGATTGCAAAAAATACAAGCATATCTCTACCCGGGATGGCTGTTGAGTGTGCGGGAGGGAGAACGAAACTAGCTTCCATGCCCTTGTGTCCTGCGAGCATGCAAGGTGGGGTTTGGACACAGATGTGTTCTATATGGAGACTACCTCGCCATGAGTTGCTTCAGGATATAGGGAAGGATTGGCTCCTAAATGTCCTGGGAAATTGCACTGATAACATGCGGGGTTGCACGATTATGTTGATCTTGAGAATATTTTCCTTGCGCTCAGACTTAATGCATGGAAAGGAGATTCCACCCTTGGCGACAACGGCCGACTTTCTGCAGAGCTATATGAATTCATTGAATATGTGCAGGAGATTCTCTACAGAAGAAATAATCAGAGGAAAGATGCCAATGATGCAGGAGGCGATCGTCGAGCTTCCTGGTCCGGGCAGTCCATTGACGTGGCCGCGTCCGCCGGCTGACCGAGCTGCTTTATCTGTGGATGGAGCGTTCATGCAAGCTGATGGCTCTGCGGCGGCTGGTATGATACTGCGAAGGCACGATGGGAGTGTGATTTTTGTGGCCTGCAGATGCATATTTAACTGCAATGATGCAGTGGAGGCAGAACTACATGCAATAATGCAGGGTATGGCTTTAGCTCTGCAGCACTGTACCCTTCCGATCGTCGTTCAGTCGGACTCGTCAGTGGCATTGGCGGCTATGACTGGGGAAAATTTAACCAGATCGGCGTATGGACATTTGGTAGCGGAGATTCGGCATCACATGGGTGTACGAGAGTTTATTCCGTCAAAAATCAAGCATGAGCAAAATGGGGTAGCACATCGGTTGGCATTGTATAGCCGTACAGAAAGTACTACTGCTGTATGGCTTGGTAGAAGTCCACCATGTATTGAGGAGTTGGTGCCTCTTGATTGTAACCCTATGCATATGCACTGGTAGAAAAAGGGGCTTCCATACGCCGCCATTAGTCCCCAACAGAACCGAACCGCGACCAAAGGGCTCTTTAGTCGCGGTTCGGGAGAAGGCCCGCGACCAACTACCTGGGCCACCGCGTTCGGTCGATAGCTGGCGGACGGGAGGGTCTTTAGTCCCGGTTGGCCAGGCCAACCGGGATTAAAGGTCCCCGAAGGCCTTTAGTCGCGGTTGGCCAGGCCAACCGGGACTAAAGGCCCATCCAGCTGGCGGACGGGAGGCCTTTAGTCCCGGTTGGCCTGGCCAACCGCGACTAAAGGCCCATCCCTATATGTACTCAGCTCACTCCACTTCACTCAGCTCATCACACTTCACAATTTTCAGAAGGTGGTGGTGGGGTGGTGATGGTTTGCTTTTGGTTTCTCCTATGCACACAAGGTGTTTGATGAAATGCCCGAGAGCCTGAAACAAGCCACACTTGAGCTTTCTCATTTATTTTTCCTTCGCGATCGCGGTTAGCAACTCGAACCTTTCATGTGTCATTGATAAAATACGCATGTGTGTAGTTCATTGTTTAATTAGTATTATTTCTAGCTACTTAGTTTAACAAATGCATGATGGTTAATTATATACTTTATATAATAATAATGCAGATGAATCGGCAATGGATGTACGGTTCCCGACTCTCCGGCGAGTTCACTACGGGTTTGAAAGATTTCCTCGTAGTGGCAAATGCGAACAGGCAGCAAGGTTTTATTATCTGTCCATGTGCTGTCTGTAAGAATGATAAGGGTTACTCCTCGCCAAGAAGAGTTCACATGGACCTGCTTATGCATGGTTTCATGCCAAGCTATTATTGTTGGACCAAGCATGGAGAAAGAGGGGTCAGAATGGAAGACGATGAAGAAGGGGATGATATCGATGACAACTATCGTGATCATTTCGGTGATACTTTCATGGAGGATGATGCTGAAGGTGGGGAAGGGTTAGGTGAAGGTGAAGAAGAGGCACATGATGAGCCCGCTGATGATCTTGGTCGGACCATTGCTGATGCACGGAGACGCTGCGAAACTGAGAAGGAGAGGGAGAATTTGGATCGCATGTTAGAGGATCACAAAAAGTCGTTGTATCCAGGATGCGATAATAGTCTGAAAAAGCTGGGCTGCACACTGGATTTGCTAAAATGGAAGGCACAGGAAGGTGTAGGTGACTCATCATTTGAAAATTTGCTGAAAATGTTGAAGAATATGTTGCCGAAGAATAACGAGTTGCCCGCCAGTACGTACGAAGCAAAGAAGGTTGTCTGCCCTCTAGGTTTAGAGGTTCAGAAGATACATGCATGCATTAATGACTGCATCCTCTACCGCGGTGAATACGAGAATTTGAATGAATGCCCTGTATGCACTGCATTGCGTTATAAGATCAGAGGCGATGACCCTGGTGACGATGTTGAGGGCGAGAAACCCAGGAAGAGGGTTCCCGCCAAGGTGATGTGGTATGCTCCTATAATACCACGGTTGAAACGTCTGTTCATGAACAAAAAGAATGCCAAGTTGTTGCGATGGCACAAAGAGGACCGTAAGTCCGACGGGCAGTCGAGACACACCGCTGATGGAACGCAATGGAGAAAGATCGACAGAGTTTTCAAAGATTTTGCAGCTGACGCAAGGAACTTAAGATTTGGTCTAAATACTGATGGCATTAATCCTTTTGGCGAGCAGAGCTCCAGCCATAGCACCTGGCCCGTGACTCTATGCATCTACAACCTTCCTCCTTGGTTGTGCATGAAGCGGAAGTTCATTATGATGCCAATTCTCATCCAAGGCCCTAAGCAACCCGGTAACGACATCGATGTGTACCTAAGGCCATTAGTTGAAGAACTTTTACAGTTGTGGGCGAAACCTGGTGTACGTGTCTGGGATGAGCACAAAGGAGAGGAATTTGATCTACGAGCGTTGCTTTTTGTAACCATCAACGATTGGCCTGCTCTCAGTAACCTTTCGGGACAGACAAATAAGGGATACAATGCATGCACGCACTGCTTACATGAGACTGAAAGTGTACGTTTGGTTAATTGTAAGAAGAACGTGTACCTGGGTCATCGTCGATTTCTTCCCCGAAATCATAACGTAAGAAAGAAAGGCAAGCATTTCAACGGGAAGGCAGATCACCGGCCGAAGCCTGCGGAACGTACTGGTGCTGAGATATTTGATATGGTCAAGGATTTGAAAGTCATCTTTGGAAAGGGTCCTGGCGGACAATCAGTTCCGCGGGGAGTTGACGGGCACGCACCCATGTGGAAGAAGAAATCTATATTTTGGGAGCTAGAATATTGGAAAGTCCTAGAGGTCCGCTCTGCAATCGACGTGATGCATGTTACGAAGAATGTTTGCGTGAACCTGCTAAGCTTCTTGGGCGTGTATGGGAAGACAAATGATACAAAGGAAGCACGGCAGGACCAGCAACTTTTGAAAGACCCAGATGACCGGCATCCGGAATGGTTTCAAGGTCGTGCCAGCTACGCTCTTACCAAAGAAGAGAAGGTCATTTTTTTTTGAATGCCTGAGCAGTATGAAGGTCCCGTCTGGCTTCTCGTCGAATATAAAGGGAATAATAAACATGCCGGAGAAAAAGTTCCAAAACCTGAAGTCTCACGACTGCCACGTGATTATGACGCAATTGCTTCCGATTGCTTTGAGGGGGCTCCTACCGGAAAATGTTCGAGTAGCCATTGTGAAGCTATGTGCATTCCTCAATGCAATCTCTCAGAAGGTAATCAATCCAGAAGATCTACCACGGTTACAGAACGATGTGGTCCAATGCCTTGTCAGTTTCGAGTTGGTGTTCCCACCATCCTTCTTTGATATTATGACGCACCTCCTGGTCCACCTCGTCGAAGAGATTTCCATTCTCGGTCCTGTATTTCTACACAATATGTTCCCCTTTGAGAGGTTCATGGGAGTATTAAAGAAATATGTTCGTAACCGTGCTAGGCCAGAAGGAAGCATCGTCAAGGGCTATGGAAATGAGGAGGTAATTGAGTTCTGTATTGACTATGTTCCTGACCTTAAACCGATTGGTATTCCTCAATCGCGGCACGAGGGGAGACTAAGTGGAAAAGGCAAGATCGGAAGGGATACCACGATATGTATGGACGGTCATTCTATGACTGAAGCACACCACACAGTCCTGCAAAATTCCAGCTTGGTGGCTCCGTACTTCGAGCAATACAAGAATATTTTACGCTCGGACAACCCGGGGAAGCCTGAATCCTGGATTAGAAAGGCCCACATGGAGACTTTCGGCAGTTGGTTGCGAAAACATTTCATGAATGACAATGATGTTGGAGATCAGCTCTACATGTTGGCCAAGAAACCATCTTCGACTATAACGACTTTTCACGGGTACGAGATAAATGGGAATACATTTTACACCATCGCCTAAGATAAAAAGAGCACCAACCAAAACAGTGGTGTCCGCTTTGATGCAGTAACCGAGAATGGGCAAAAGGTCACATATTATGGTTACATAGAGGAGATATGGGAACTTGACTATGGACCCTCCTTTAAGGTCCCTTTGTTCCGGTGCAAATGGTTCAAGTTAACAGGAGGTGGGGTAAAGGTGGACGAGCAATACGGAATGACAATGGTGGATTTCAACAATCTTGGTTACCTTGACGAACCATTCGTCCTTGCCAAAGATGTCGCTCAGGTTTTTTATTTGAAGGACATGAGTAGCAAACCGAGGAAACGGAAAGATAAGAAAACGATCAGTACATCATGCGATGATCCAAAGCGCCACATTGTTCTTTCAGGGAAAAGAAACATCGTGGGAGTGGAGGACAAGACAGACATGTCAGAAGATTATAATATGTTTGGTGAAATTCCGCCCTTCAAAGTGAACACTGACCCAAGCATTAAATTAAATGATGAGGATGCTCCATGGATACGGCACAATCGTAAGCAAGCAGGGACGTCCAAGGGAAGAATTGATGTGTAATAATGTATAATTGTACCAAACTTTGTATTTGGTCGATGAACTGAATGATGTATCAAACCTTTTGTCAAACCTTCAAGGGATTTTAAGATTTTTTTGATATATAATTGTATTTTTAAGATTTTAAAATGAATTAGTTATATTTTTCTGATTTTTTTGATATATAATTGTATTTTTAAGATTTTAAAATGAATTAGTTATATTTTTCTGATTTTTTTGATATATAATTGTATTTTTAAGATTTTAAAATGAATTAGTTATATTTTTCTGATTTTTTTGATATATAATTGTATTTTTAAGATTTTAAAATGAATTAGTTATATTTTTCTGATTTTTTTGATATATAATTGTATTTTTAAGATTTTAAAATGAATTAGTTATATTTTTCTGATTTTTTTGATATATAATTGTATTTTTAAGATTTTAAAATGAATTAGTTATATTTTTCTGATTTTTTTGATATATAATTGTATTTTTAAGTTTTTAAAATGAATTAGTTATATTTTTCTGATTTTTTTGATATATAATTGTATTTTTAAGTTTTTAAAATGAATTAGTTATATTTTTCTGATTTTTTTGTTATATAATTGTATTTTTAAGATTTTAAAATGAATTAGTTATATTTTTCTGATTTTTTTATATATAATTGTATTTTTAAGATTTTAAAATGAATTAGTTTAAAATATCTGATTTTTTGATATATAATTGTATTTTTAAGATTTTAAAATGAATTAGTTTTATTTTCCTGATTTTTTTGATATATAATTGTATTTTTAAGATTTTAAAATGAATTAGTTATATTTTTCTGATTTTTTTGATATATAATTGTATTTTTAAGATTTTAAAATGAATTAGTTTAAAATTTCTGAATTTTTTGATATATAATTGTATTTTTAAGATTTTAAAATGAATTAGTTATATTTTTCTGATTTTTTTGATATATAATTGTATTTTTAAGATTTTAAAATGAATTAGTTATATTTTTCTGATTTTTTTGATATATAATTGTATTTTTAAGATTTTAAAATGAATTAGTTATATTTTTCTGATTTTTTTGATATATAATTGTATTTTTAAGATTTTAAAATGAATTAGTTATATTTTTCTGATTTTTTTGATATATAATTGTATTTTTAAGATTTTAAAATGAATTAGTTATATTTTTCTGATTTTTTTGATATATAATTGTATTTTTAAGTTTTTAAAATGAATTAGTTATATTTTTCTGATTTTTTTGATATATAATTGTATTTTTAAGTTTTTAAAATGAATTAGTTATATTTTTCTGATTTTTTTGATATATAATTGTATTTTTAAGATTTTAAAATGAATTAGTTATATTTTTCTGATTTTTTATATATAATTGTATTTTTAAGATTTTAAAATGAATTAGTTTAAAATTTCTGATTTTTTGATATATAATTGTATTTTTAAGATTTTAAAATGAATTAGTTTTATTTTCCTGATTTTTTTGATATATAATTGTATTTTTAAGATTTTAAAATGAATTAGTTATATTTTTCTGATTTTTTTGATATATAATTGTATTTTTAAGATTTTAAAATGAATTAGTTTAAAATTTCTAATTTTTTTGATATATAATTGTATTTTTAAGATTTTAAAATGAATTAGTTTTATTTTCCTGATTTTTTTGATATATAATTGTATTTTTAAGATTTTAAAATGAATTAGTTTTATTTTCCTGATTTTAAAACTAAAAATATGCCAAATTCGGACCTTTAGTCCCGGTTGGGGAGGCGGGCCGGGACTAAAGGGCACCCTTTAGTCCCGGTCCGCCTCCCCAACCGGGACTAAAGGGTCGGTCCGCGCGGGAACGAAAACACCTTTAGTCCCGGTTGGGGAGGCGCACCGGGACTAAAGGGTACCTTTAGTCCCGGTCCGCCTCCCCAACCGGGACTAAAGGTCCGTGGTATATATATGGCACTTAGCAGTTCTCTCCTCATTCTCTCTCGATCGACACCGAAGCGCCGCCCCTCGCCGTCGCCCCGCCTCGCCGTCGCCGCGCCGTCCCCGCGTCCCCGCGCCGTCCCCGTGAGCTCCTCCTCCTCCCTTCCCCCTCTGTCGCCGACGCCTCGCCTCGCCTCGCCTCGCCTCGCCGTCGCCTCGCCTCGCCGTCGCCTCGCCCCGCCTCGCCGTCGCCGTCGCCTCGCCTCGCCTCGCCGTCGCCGTCGCCTCGCCTCGCCTCGCCGTCGCCTCGCCTCGCCGTCGCCTCGCCCCGCCTCGCCGTCGCCGTCGCCTCGCCTCGCCTCGCCGTCGCCGGCGCCTCCCCTGCATCCCCCTGCTGCTGCATCCTGCATCCCCTGCGGGCCCCCTGCGTCGCCGCCGCGGAACGAAGACACGTACAGAAGAAAAAGAAAAAGAAGAAGAAAAACAAAGAAAAAGAAAAATAAAGAAAAATAAAGCAAATAAAGAAATAAAGAAAATAAAGCAAAGAAAAAGAAAAAGAAGCAAAGAAAAAGAAATAATGAAATAAAGAAATAAAGCAAATAAAGAAATAAAGAAATAAAGAAAAATAAAGCAAAGAAAAAGAAAAATAAAGCAAAGAAATAAAGAAATAAAGCAAATAAAGCAAATAAAGAAATAAAGAAATAAAGGAAAATAAAGCAAAGAAAAAAAGAAAGAAGAAAGAAAGAAGAAAGAAAAATGAAGAAGAAAAAACAAGAAAGAAAAAGGAAGAAAAAAAAGAAAAAGAAAAAGGAAGAAGAAGAAAGAAAGAAGAAGAAAGAAAGAAGAAGAAAGGAAAAAGGAAGAAGAAGAAAGGAAGAAGAAGAAAGAGGAAGAAGAAAGGAAGAAAAAAAAGAAAAAGAAAAAGGAAGAAGAAGAAAGAAAGAAGAAGAAATAAAGAAGAAGAAAGGAAGAAGAAGAAAGGAAGAAGAAGAAAGAGGAAGAAGAAAGGAAGAAAGAAAGAAGAAGAAAGAAAGAAGAAGAAAGAAAGAAAAAAGAAAAAGGAAGAAGAAGAAAGAAAGAAGAAAGGAAAGAAGAAGAAAGGAAAAAGGAAGAAGAAGAAAGAAAGAAGAAGAAAGAGGAAGAAGAAAGGAAGAAGAAGAAAAAAAGATTTTTTACTTAAAAAATCTTATTTTTTAATTCCTCCTCCTCTATGTCCCCTTAATCTTATTTTTTAATTCCTTTACACTTAAAGAATTTTTACTACATGCAGGAGTGACATATGGCGGACGACAGAACCGAGCCGCTTAGGGATCCGGAGGCTGAACGTTATTTAATGGGCATCATCAACAACGAGATTCCTTATGTGCCGGGCTCAGAAGATGAGCAACAAGAGGATGATGTAGTCTCTTCTTATCTGAACCTTGCCGGTGACGATGATAAAGAAGGTGAAGGAACGGACATTGTCGACGGAGGTCAACCGTCAACAACCGACAATCTCCAATTGCAAGTAGCAACAACCACCTCCGGCGAGGTATTTATATACATTGAGAGCCTCTCGTGATACAAACTTACTGAAATGTGAATACATATGTATTAACGCGCGCGACTCTCTTTCTTTTTTTAGCCCTCCGGATCCGGATCGAGTACGACAAAGCATCGTGGCAAATCCAAGGCGATGAGAACAGGAGAAACATATGCCATTGAGTCTGTCAGTGAAACCGGCAAGCCCCTACAGCACACCTCAAAGTTTGTCAACCAATGCGGAGTCGTTGTTAGAGACAACGTCTCGATCACCGTCCAGGAATGGAATGAGCCAAAGAAGGCACGTCTTGGTTTCAGTTTTGTCGACAAGAGAACGAAAAAGGATTGCTGGAGAAAGCTTATGGAACATTTCATTCTACCTCCGGAATACAACAAAGTCGATGAATTCGGTAACGAGGTTCCGGGTGGACGTCAGAGGAGGAGGCTAGTTAAAGAGTTCGCTCTTCAGAAGATGGCCGATGCATTCCGGAACTTCAAGAAAAATTTAACCCGTGACTATGTCAACAAGGGCAAGACTCCGGATTTCAATGGACAACATGAGAAACTGAAAGATGATTGGCCAGAATTTGTGAGGCAAAAGCAATCGGACCATTTCAAGGAAATATCGAAAAAAAATAAGGATAATGCGGGTAAGAAAAAGTACCATCATGTTATGGGGCCAGGAGGATACCGCATTGCGGACCCTAGGTGGCAGAAGATGGAGGAGGACCTGAGGGTGCGAGGAATCCCTCTAGGTACAGAGGGATGGGACCCAAGGGCCAAAAGCTGGTGGTACGGGCATGGGGGGTCGCTAGACCCGGAGACAGGGGAGTGTGTTCACCGGCATCGACACTTTGCTCCGACCCAAGCCCTTATTGACGCAATGACCCAAGCTCAAGCGGGCTTGATCAAGTTCAACAGAGAGAAAGACGCACTGACTTTAGCCCTCGGGAATGATGAACACGGAGGACGTGTACGAGGCAAAGGCAAAGTTTCGTGGAAAGTAGGGTTTTCCCAGGACAATGACCCGTACGGTTACAGAAGCCGTAAGAGAAAGACGGACCGGGATGCAGATCTTATGACGAAGTTTGCATCGGAACTCCATGAGTTGAAGCAGACCGTGCATGTACTAATGAAAGAAAAATCGGCTGCAGGGCCGCATGAAGATCATGAAGCGGATCGCGAAAGCCAGCAGCGGAGAAGCAGCGTGGCTTCCACGGATGCCCCGCCTTGTGCTAGTGCACCGATGATCGAGACTCGTGCACCGGAGCCTCACTACCCCGTGGATGATGTAAAGGAGATGAAAGACTGTGATCTGCATTATCCCGTGGGGAACATTTCCATGAAGGTAGCTAGCGGCAGTGCTTTACCCTATACACCTGGAGCACTCCACCACAACAACCCCATTGCATATGGCTATGCTCGTGTCACGGTGGAAGACATAGTCCAAGGGTTTGAGGACCTCGAGATTGACAAACCTACACCCGAAGGGGAGAGAAGACTTGGAGATGTCAAGCGCCAGTACATTCTATGGAAAAAGAAGTACATAGTGTTTCCAGGCGAGGCGCCAAGGCCAGCAAGTCCACCCCCCTCCGATGGTGGTGGTGGCGGTGGTGGCGGTGGTGGTGGTCGTGGTGGTTCACCTACACCTCCTTCACGCCATTCGACGTCGTCCCCCGATCCACAACATCCGGCGGGTACGACGCCCCCCAATCCTCCTCTGGCGGGTACGACACCCCCCAATCCACCTCCGGCGGGTAAGCAGACGCCCCCCAATCCACCTCCGGCGAAGAAGCAGAAGCAGGCGGACAGCAAGGAAACCCGCTCCTGGACTATTAACCCGGACCCTTATGTACATAAGACCACAAGGGTACCGGAGCCATCACTGAAGCCTCTCCTCCCAAGGCCTGGGGAACTTAGTGATGCTGACCTCACATTGGCCGCGGCTGCTTATTATGAGAAATGGAAGGCGGATATGAAGGCCAAAAAACAGCCTGAGCCCAAGCAAGTATTCACTGAGAAGCAAAAGAAGTGGGCTAAGGATTTTTTGACGACACCGTCCCAAGCCGAGCTGAATATGCCTGACGACTATGGACATGAACTTCGTAAGCAAGCAAAAATGTTGAAGGAGGAAGAAAGTCGTAAAAAAAGCGGGAAACAAGTTGACCAGCTCGGGATGCAGAAGAAACAATCGATCCCCCCGCTCATAGTGAAAGCCGGTCCGGAAGAGGACCCCGAGATCATAGCAGCTGCGGCAGCACTTGGATTGACTGTAGCGGGTGCCATGCAACAAGCGTCCGAGATGGGTTTGACTCTTCGTGCCTGCTTAGACCTTGAGGATGCGCCTGTAGGTGAGATAGCATTCCAATATGTGCGGAAGGGGCCTCTCGTCGAGCCTGAGCAGGAAAATAGTCTACCACAACAAATGCGAAATCTGCTACGTTGGTACAAGCAATTCATATCATGGACCGACAAAGAATATGTTTATGCGGATGTTACAGAACAGCATCACACCAAACGGTACTCTGTAGAAATTCATATGAGTGAATTGTTCCAGCTGTTCAATCTGCGCGCCCTCGACAAATCTATGCTGAGTTGCTACGTTCTGTAAGTGATTTATTTCTACCTCATCTCGTTCTTCATTATTGCCTGCACTATATATATATATATGTCCTAACTATATTGTTTGGTACGCTATTATGCAGAATGAAGATTTGGGAATGCAAAATAAGAAACATCCATGATGTTGGGTTCATTGACCCACATATCGTCAATGGACATGTGTTACAACATCACCCCGAAGATGTGGAGAAAGACCTGTACAAGTTTCTTACAAAGCATCAACTCAAAAGTCATATTCTATTTCCTTACCATTTTGGGTGAGTGTTTTCTCTCTTGTGCCCATTCTCTTTTGTTTACTCCATGCATGGTATGTCTAATCGATGAGTTATGCATGACTGTGCATGTAACGTGTCCGCAGGTTCCACTGGATTCTGCTAAATATTGAACTTCACACCTCCACAGTTATAATCAGCGACTCTAAGGATTCGGATCCAAAGCATTGGGCCGACATGAGAAAAATGCTGAAAAAGTAATTATTTTCAATCATTTGAGCTCTATATCGATCGGTCTCTTTCGTTCATTTCCTAATATCAACTAACTAATATAACTCCCTTATTCATTTGATTTTCTTTGCCCTGTAGGGTTTGGAGACGGTTTTCAGAAGAAATTGTCGGTGAATTCAAACATGAGCTAGATTTCAGAAAGTTAGTTAATGTGGATCAGCAGCCACCGGCGACCGATCTATGTGGATACTATGTTTGTGAGAACATCCGGAGAGAAACCACTGAGCGGAAGGAATCAACTAGCGTGCGGAACGCGAGGGATAACTTGCGGAGGAGGCTTAGTCCAGAAGCTCGCTTCCGACCAATTCAAGAAGAATTAGCAGGATTTTTAATGAGGGAAGTCATCGATCCTAAAGGACAACACTATACCGAGGACGTAGAAATTTATATGCATACCCGAGATTGAAACTTGTTCGAAGTTGTATATGGTCATCCATCGTAATTGTGTATGGAAACTTGTTCAAAGTTGTATATATATATATATATTATATATTCCTCTTGAATTCTTCTTGTTTGAAATTTCATATGCATGTATATATATAGTAGCGTAGAATATGTGTACTGAAACTTCATCAAAAATAAAATAAAACACAAAATAAAATATAAAACAAATAAAACAATACAAATTAAAAAGAAACCAGGTTTAGGGGGGCTAAAACCCTAAACCTGCGGAGGAGGCCTTTAGTCCCGGCTGGCCACGAGAGCCGGGACTAAAGGTCCTCGGCCCCGACGGACCACGGGCGACCACGTGGCGGGCCTTTAGTCCCGGTCAGCCACAAGAACCGGGACTAAAGCCTTTTGTCGCGGTCCGGAAGAGCCGCGGCTAAAGAGGGGGGGCGGCTTTAGTCGCGACCCTTTAGTCCCGGTTGCACAGCCGGGGCTAAAGGCTGTTGCGAACCGGGACTAGAGGGCTTTTTTCTACCAGTGATGGAGTAAAACTTTCTTACCATCGCAAAAAAAGATGAGAAAATGACTGACCCATCTGTGCTCCTTAAGATCATACCTGCACTAGACACACTTGTTTCCTTTGCAAAGGTGCCGGTGATCCACAGAGCCACCCAGCATTGAGGCGGGTTGGGCCATGGCTTGCTAACCACCAGCATGGGGACATGAGGTATCGGAGGGACAAACATTGGCAACATGTTTGGCAGTTTGAGGGAAAAGGCATGGGAATTTTCATGTGAGAGTTTTTTTAGGCATGGGAAGTAGACTATTAGTCCCAATCCCACATTTGGCTTAGAGGTGGGAGTTAGTCGTGGGAATCTTGTTTCCGTAGCTTGCGGGGTGGGAGCAGCGAACATGGCGATTGCCTTTTTCTCTCTCATTTCCCATTCCCTCATCCAGTTACCAGGCCCCCCGTGGGAAGAGATATGTGGGAGTTTAACTGGCAACTCCCATTCCCCGTCCATCATCAATTCCCATGTCCTCCAATCAAACAAGGGAATTTAAACCCTATGCCCTCCTAATTCCCATTCCCTAATACTACTTCCCCCGAAACAAACATGGTATGGAGGCCTGCCATTTATAATTCCTGCTTTTGCGCTTGAGCGTATGAAGATAGGTAGCCGACGAGGTAAGATCGAGACACCTGCGCCGGCGGAACCTCCTTGCCGTGAACTTCATTGGGCAAACTCCACACTCTCCATAATAACAACATGATTATCATTGCCCTTACTTTCTCCTGCTGATTGGCTAAGATGCCAAATAGCCATTCTGATATAGTGTTCCACAGATCCTCATTCCTCGGCAGAGGCCACTCACTTCTCAACTCCGCCCAAAGGTTCATTTCATAATGAACATAACTTATTTTTGAGTAGTAATGAAATATTTCACCATATTTTCTAGACCAGTGAGTATATTATTATGACTGTAAGAGTTTCCATATGAGTTTTGAGCATTTTGAGGATAAGGCTTAGCATAATTATTACCAAAAATATTCTTGTGAGCATTGCTATTAGAATTTTTTCCAATAAAGTTGACTTCAATTTGTTCAACAAGTTGTACAATAGAAATACCCTTAGGATTAGTAGGAACATGCTTAGTAGCAAGCATAGACATAATCATATCATTTAAGCAGGCAATATCCTCAATAAAGTTTACATTCATTATTTGAAGTTCTTTTAGTGTGCCAATCGACATAATTTGCCATCATCTCATCAAGGAGATGTCTAGACCTTCCCAAAGAGATCTTCTAGCTAATGTTGTGGAAAGTAAATATTGACAATCTTACTGAAAGAACGACAACTATCCCATAATTTATATCCATTTCTAGGGCAACGCTAGGTGTCGGTCAACCGATCGAAAGCCCCGATCGGTCACCTCCCCTACCGTATGATCGTTTATTCATGGGCGATCGTCCTCTTTCACGTTGCATAAACAAACGCCTTCCTCCCATTGCAAAACCACAACACACGTCCTCCCCGCTCTGCCACACCTACACACATTGTTGCTCGCCCCGACTATAGTAGTATGCATCATGCCTTTCCCAATAGCACGCATGGCCGCTCACCACCATGTCAGATAGTTGGCCTCTGCTACCTCTTGAGAGTTGTGTTGGTTTTCCCTTGAAGAGGAAAGGGTGATGCAGCAAAGTAGCGTAAGTATTTCCCTCAGTTTTTGAGAACCAAGGTATCAATCCAGTAGGAGGCCACGCACGAGTCCCTTGCACCTACACAAACAAATAAAACCTCGCAACCAACGCAATAAAGGGGTTGTCAATCCCTTCACGGTCACTTACGAAAGTGAGATCTGATAGATATGATAAGATAATATTTTTAGTATTTTTATGATAAAGATGCAAAGTAAAATAAAAGGCAATAAAAATAGCTAAGTGTTGGAAGATTAATATGATGGAAAATAGACCTGGGGGCCATAGTTTTCACTAGTGGCTTCTCTCAAGAGCGCATAGGTATTACGGTGGGTGAACAAATTACTGTTGAGCAATTGATATAATTGAGCATAGTTATGAGAATATCTAGGTATTATCATGTATATAGGTGAAAGTGCAACTATCCCTAGGTGGTTTTGGTAATTCATAACAACATATAGCTCATTGAGCTAATGCTATTCCAAGATGATTATTTCAGGAAAGCTCAATGATTGGCATGGCATGGATGATGAAAGTGGATCCCTCAAAATGCTAAGGACAAAGGATTCGCTCAAGCTCAAAAGCTCAAGACTCTTCATTTTATATTTTAGTGATCCAAGATCACATTGAGTCTTTAGGAAAAGCCAATACTATCAAGGAGGGATGAGGTGTTTCTTAATGAGCCTCTTGCTTCATGTGCTTAGTGATATGCTCCAAAACCCTCAGCTACTTTCCTATATCCACTCTTGACCTAAACCCAAAGCCAAACTCGGACCTACCGATTCTTTCAATCCGGCGCCACCGAGTTTCACATGTCATAGCCACTGCCAAACCCTAAGCAAATCGGTTCTACCGATAGGGATCTCGGTCTCACCGAGAAGGGATTGTAATCTCTCTGTTTCCTTTTCGTAACTTTTCGGTCTCACCGAAAGAGCGGATCGGTCCCACTGAGATTGCAATGTAAACTCTCTGTTTCCTTTTTGTAACATTTCGGTCTCACCGAAAGAGCAAATCGGTCCCACCGAGTTTACCTGACCAACTCTCTGGTTAGCTTATTACCAAATCGGTCTCACCGAGTTTGTGTAATCGGTCTCACCGAGATTACGTTATGCCCTAACCCTAACCATATCGGTCCTACCGAGTTGCATGTCAGTCCCACCGAAAATCACTAACGGTCACTAGGTTTACTAAATCGGTCCGACCGAGTTTGTTGATTCGGTCCCACCGAGATTGGTAAATTGTGTGTAACGGTTAGATTTTGTGTGGAGGCTATATATACCCCTCCACCTCCTCTTCATTCGTGGAGAGAGCCATCAGAACACATCTACACTTCCAACTCACATGTTCTGAGAGAGAACCACCTACCCTTGTGTTGAGCTCAAGATATTCCATTACTACCATATGAATCTTGATCTCTAGCCTTCCCCAAGTTGCTTTCCACTCAAATCTTCTTTCCACCAGATCCAAATCCTACGAGAGAGAGTTGAGTGTTGGGGAGACTATCATTTGAAGCACAAGAGCAAGGAGTTCACCATCAACACACCATTTGTTACTTCTTGGAGAGTGGTGTCTCCTAGATTGGCTAGGTGTCACTTGGGAGCCTCCGACAAGATTGTGGAGTTGAACTAAGGAGTTTGTAAGGGCAATGAGATCGCCTACTTCATGAAGATCTACCGCTAGTGAGGCAAGTCCTTCGTGGGCGACGGCCATGGTGGGATAGACAAGGTTGCTTCTTCGTGGACCCTTCATGGGTGGAGCCCTCCGTGGACTCGCGCAACCGTTACCCTTCGTGGGTTGAAGTCTCCATCAACGTGGATGTAGGATAGCACCACCTATCCGAACCACGCCAAAAACATCCGTGTCTCCAATTGCGTTTGAATTCTCCAAACCCTTCCCTTTACATTCTTGCAAGTTGCATGCTTTACTTTCCACTGCCTATATACTCTTTGCATGCTTGCTTGAATTGTGTGATGATTGCTTGACTTGTCCTAAAGTTGCTAAAATCTGCCAAACTCTAAAATTGGGAAAAGGTTAAGTTTTTATTGGTCAAGTAGTCTAATCACCCCCCTCTAGACATACTTCAAGGTCCTACAATAGGCATCACATCCGTGACAAGTAGACCGACTCCTGCCTGCATCTACTACTATTACTCCACACATCGACCGCTATCCAGCATGCATCTAGAGTATTAAGTTCATAAGAACAGACTAACGCTTTAAGTAAGATGACATGATGTAGAGGGATAAAATCATGCAATATGATATAAACCCCATCTTGTTATCCTCGATGGCAACAATACAATACATGCCTTCCTGCCCCTATTGTCACTGGGAAGGACACCGCAAGATTGAACCTAAAGCTAAGCACTTCTCCCATTGCAAGAAAGATCAATCTAGTAGGCCAAACCAAACTGATAATTCAAAGAGACATGCAAAGATAACCAATCATACATAAAAGAATTCAGAGGAGATTCAAATATTGTTCATAGATAAACTTGATCATAAACCCACAATTCATCGGTCTCAACAAACACACCGCAAAAGAAGATTACATCGAATAGATCTCCACGAGAATCGTGGAGAACTTTGTATTGAGATCCAAAGAGAGAGAAGAAGCCATCTAGCTAATAACTATGGACCCGAAGGTCTGAGGTAAAATACTCACACATCATCGGAGAGGCTATTGTGTTGATGTAGAAGCCCTCCATGATCAATGCCCCCTCCGACGGAGCACCGGAAAAGGCCCCAAGATGGGATCTCACGGGTACAGAAGGTTACGGCGGTGGAATTAGGTTTTTGGCTCTGTATCTGGTAGTTTGGGGGTACATAGGTATATATATAGGAGGAAGAAGTACGTCAGTGAAGCAACATGGGCCCCACGAGGGTGGAGGGCGCGCCTAGGGGGGTAGGCGCGCCCCTGCCTCGTGCTCTCCTGGTTGCTTTCTTGACGTAGGGTCCAAGTCCTCTGGATCACGTTTGTTCCAAAAATAACATTCCCAAAGGTTTCATTCCGTTTGGACTCCGTTTGATATTCTTTTTCTGCGAAACACTGAAATAGGCAAAAAAAAGCAATTCTAGGCTGGGCCTTCGGTTAATAGGTTAGTCCCAAAAATAATATTAAACTATATAATAAAGCCCATTAACATCCAAAATAGAATATAATATAGCATGGAACAATAAAAAATTATAGATACGTTGGAGACGTATCAGCCTCCGCAACACAGTACACCATCAATTGCAGCGACGTATGTCTCTTCTTCATCACTGGTCGGCTCATGGTAACACGGGTCACCGATCCTAATATAGCGCCCCACCCGTCACAGCTGAGAGTATCGCCAGCTTAGCATCATGATTATGTGTATCTCGTCGTCGACCGACTGGTAGCACCGTGGGTCGCCGGTCCCAACTGAGCTCCTCATCGGCAACACCGCTGTCGTAGTGGGCCTCTTGTTGCCTACCGGCTAGAAGCATCATAGTCCATTGGTCCCATGTGACGCCCGGATAATTAAGCTACAGTAATTCTCTGCTAATGATGCCACGTCACTTCAATTGCTATCGCTAATCCCGTGTTAGTTCGAAACCGATTCAAATTCAAATTCAATTAAAGGCAATTAATAAAAGTTTTCAAACAGTAAAACCAAAATGTTCAAGGCGGGTCAGATAAATCATGTATAAATACGATGAAGAAACCAAACCTTGATAAAATGTCTAAGGGCTCTAAACTAATGAAAACAGTAGTAAAAACAATTAAACAAATACCTATTGGATTTTATAAAATATTAAAAATATTTTATTATGGGTTAAGAGTTGATCTGACAACAGTTTGTTTATAAATACTACTTTAGGTACTAGCGGTGATTTTTGTAACAAAAATAAAGATTAAAAGAAACTAGAAACAAAACAGAAAAGAAAATAAATAAAAAGAAACGGTCTAAACAAAAAAACAAAAAAACAAAAAAAGAAAGCAAGTCCCCCCCCCCCCCCGCTGGGCCTCGGCCCAGCTAGCCTATGGTCCGCCAGGCCGGCCCAGCCGGCCTCCCCTTAACCCCCACCCCAACCGGAACCCTAGCCCGGTCCGCCCGCACGATTCCCACTCCTCCCCCACGTCTCTCTCCCCCTCGTCTCGATCTAGATCGGGGACGCGCCCGATCGCGACGCAGGCGCCCATCCCCGACTGCGCCCTCCCCGCCCGGAGCACGCGCCGCTGCCTGGACCTCGCCAGCCTCCCCGCCGGACCGCACGCCTTCCTCGTCCTCCTCCCCGACGTGCATCACTGAGCCTCGCTGCCCCCTGCTTAACAACGCTGGTAAGGACCCCGGTCCTCCTCCTCCTCCCCGTGCCCTCACGCCGGCGCTCGCCCGCGCCACCACACCGTCCGGTCTGCGCGCCCTAGCACGGACCCTCACGCACGCGCGCCCGCGGTGACCACGCCCCACCTGCGCCTGGCCTCACGTGCTGCCGCGCCTCGCCGCTGGCCCTGGGCTCTCCCCCTCGTTCTGCTCTGCTGCAACGGCTACAACTGCGGGCGCTGCGGCCGCCGTCTGCTCGGCGCCCTCCTCCGCCATTGCGTGCGCCCAGCGCTCGGTGCCCCTCCTTCCTGCTCGCCCGCGAGCCCCACTGATGCTGCGGCTCGCCTGCCGTCGCCCGCCTATGTCGCTAGCTCCGGCACCGCGCCCCATCTCCGGCTGTTGAGCACGCCTACGCCGACCGCATCTGCCTTCAGCCGCGCAGGCAACCGCCCTGTGCCGCCTCTCCTTCTTGGCCGGCGCTGCCGTCCCGCCTCGCCGCTGCGCTGCTCCTCCGCTGCCGCTGCTGCCTCCGGCCGCCGCTGCCGCCAAGGCCGCTCCCCGATCGGTGGCGATGGCCTCGCCCGAGCCAGCTCCCTGGTTCGCCCTAGTTGGGTGCCCACGCACCCATTACCGCTAGCGCTAGTGCCCGGTTTGGCTTATGTGCCCATGACAGCCAAGGCCCACCCCTAGAACGAAAAAATGATGAATTTAATAAAATCAATAATTAATATTTACTTAATTAATATTTACTTAATTAATAAAATAGTGAATTAATTAAGATAATTAATTTTGTTTAACTAACTAATCAAAATTACTTAACCTAATCATTTAGCTAAACGAATTAAACTTATTTAGTTAGTCTTAGCCAATGACGAACGGGACCCACACGTCTGTCGACCCAGTCAACAGACGGTTGACTGATGACATCATGCTGACATCACACTGACATCATAATTGCATTTTATAATTAATTTAATTCTGTTAATTACTGGAAATGGATTAAATCTTTAAAAATTAATATTAAATAATCCATATCTCGGATGACAAAACTTTGTACATGAAAGTTTCTCAGAACGACGAGACGAACCCGGATACGCAGCCCATTCATCCGCCACGCACCCCTAACATATGAAAATCGCAACTTTCCCCCTCCGGCTTCTCTGCCCGAAAACACGAAACACCGGGGATACTTTCCCAGATGTTAACCCCCCTTCACCGTTATCACCTCATACCGCGTTAGGGTACCCCTAGCACCGATACTTGTCATGTCATGCATTGCTATGCATCTGTTTGCTTACATATTTATTGTTTCTTCCCCCTCTTCTCTCGCTAGACACCGAGACCGACGCTGCTGCTGCCCCGTTCGACTACGGAGTTGACGACCCCTCTCTCTTGCCAGAGCAACCAGGCAAGCCCCCCGTGATCACCAGATATCGCCTACTCTCTTCTATACTGCTTGCATTAGAGTAGTGTAGCATGATACTGCTTTCCGTTATTCCTATCCTGATGCATAGCCTGTCCTTGTTACTACTGTTGTTACCTTTACCTGCAATCCTACATGCCTTGTATAGGATGCTAGTTTTCCATCAGTGGCCCTACATTCTTGTCCGTCTGCTGTGCTATACTATCGGGCCATGATCACTCGGGAGTTCATCACGGGTATATACTATATTTTATACATGATACATGTGGTAACTAAAGTCGGGTCAGCTCGAGGAGCACCCGCGAGTGATTCACAGATTGGGGGCTGAAAGGACCTTTGTCCCAACGGCCCTCTGTGTGGATCTTTGTGGCGGAGTGGCAGGGCAGGTTGAGACTACCTAGGTGAGAGGTGGGCCTGGCCCTGTCGGCGTTCGCGGATACTTAACACACTTAACGAGATCTTGGTATTTGATCTGAGTTGGGTCGTTGGCCTTATACGCACTAACCAACTACGCGGGAATGATATGGGCACTCGGCGTCGTGGTATTAGCCGAAGCACTTCGTGACGTCAGCGACTGAGTGGCGCGCGCCGAGTTGGACCGCGTAACATGACTTCCTTTTGTAATGGAGGTTGCTAGGTCTGCTCTCCGGCCGCGTACGCAATGTGCAGGTGTGCAATGGGCGATGGGCCCAGACCCCTGCGCGCATAGGATTTAGACCGGCGTGCTAACCTCTCTGTTGAGCCTAGGTGGGGCTGCGACGTGTTGATCTTCCGAGGCCGGGCATGACCCAGGAAAGTGTGTCCGGCCAAATGGGATCAAACGTGTTGGGTTATGTGGTGCACCCCTACAGGGAAGTTAATCTATTCGAATAGCCGTGATCTTCGGTAACATGATGACTTGGAGTTGTACCTTGACCTTATGACAACTAGAACCAGATACTTAATAAAACACACCCTTCCAAGTGCCAGATATAACCTGGTGATCGCTCTCTAACAGTGCATCGAGGAGGGGATCGCCGGGTAGGTTTATGCTATGCGATGCTACTAGGAGGACTTCAGTCTACTCTCTTCTTTATGCTGCAAGACGGAGGCTGCCAGAAGCGTAGTCTTCGACAGGATTAGCTATCCCCCTCTTATTCTGGCATTCTGTAGTTCAGTCCACTGATATGGCCCTTTACACATATATCCATGCATATGTCGTGTAGCTCCTTGCTTGCGAGTACTTTGGATGAGTACTCACGGTTGCCTTGTTTCCCCTTTCCCCTTTCTCTACCCGATTGCTGCGACCAGACGATGGAGCCCAGGATCCAGACGTCACCGTCGACGATGACTCCTACGCTGGAGGTGCCTACTACTACGTGCAGCCTGCTGACGACGACCAGGAGTAGTTAGGAGGATCCCAGGCAGGAGGCCTGCGCCTCGTTCGATCTGTATCCCAGTTTGTGCTAGCCATCTTATGGCACCTTGTTTAACTTATGTCTGTGCTCAGATATTGTTGCTTCCGCTGACTCGTCTATGATCGAGCACTTGTATTTGAGCCCTCGAGGCCCCTGGCTTGTATTATGATGCTTGTATGACTTATTTTATTTGTAGAGTTATGTTGTGATATCTTCCCGTGAGTCCCTGATCTTGATCGTACACATTTGCGTGCATGATTAGTGAATGATTGAATCGGGGGCGTCACAAGTTCGTATCAGAGCCGACTGCCTATAGGAATCCCCCTTCCACACTTCTTGGCCGAAGTCGAGTCTAGACATTGCAAAAACTTTTACTAACATGGTTGTGTGCCTTACGGGCCCACGTCGCCATTGGGTGGTATTAGGATCTTTTACTCCTCGTCTATACCCTAGGACTCTGAGCTCTCTTCTATTCGAGTTAAATGATTTTGCTAAAAACAAAACTAACTTTAGGTTCTCGTAAACACTTTCTCTCGGAGAGCCCCTTCGGCCCAGATGATCGCCGGTTGCATCAGAACATTTTGAAGTTACTGAGACTTTGTGCCCGTTTCTTTTGCAATTCCCTACCATCGTAATACCCCTATGAAAACTGCATACACTTGCCATTCATACAATCATTCCCCGATGATCTTGTTATTACAAGATGTCCCGAAATACTCTCTGTTGTTCCGAGAATCCTTTGAGCTTACTGCCTTGCAGTTCTTTGCCACCTGAATACCCCTACGGATAATTTCTCACACTTATCGAGTATCCGCTCATCCCCAGTTGATTCTGGTATTTCATAAAAGCTTTTGATATACCATTCGATCTTCGGAAAATCCTGAGCAACCTATTGCTCCTGTAATTCTTGCTTGCTTGCATTATGGTTAATTCCATATGAATAGTAGTCCTTGATAACATCCCTTGTCTTAGTTATTTTGAGCATATTGATTCAATATGTGCGTATGCACACAGTCATCAGGTTATCCTTTTTAAGATCATCTTTCCAGCTCAAGCGTCATTCCGGACATGAGTTGGTTCTCGGCAATTCAAACCTTTATTGATTGTTCAACTAAGTGTTTTCAACTTACCCATCCTTGATCAAAGCGTCTGCTTCTGATCCTTCGTTTTGGGAACCATAATTTCTATCTACCTAAGCATCAGACTAATCAGGTGATTCTTGAATCTGATGCCTCTCCATTCCTTCTTCCTTTGATTGAGTACCGATACTCACATCAGCCCCGTTGTGGACCGCCATACCCATTGCCGGGTTATTATCCGACAATGTCCTTCACAACCAAAATTCTTGTGAGTTCTTTACCTGATACATAATGCCCTTGGTAAATTGTATCATCTGCTTGGCCAACCATGCTCTGCTTTCGGGCTGGTCGTATTTACTATTGAAGCTTGTGGAATATGTTTCCACGGTACCCTGACGGTTTGAACCTATGCCTTCCTTTATATGTGTGAACTTGGAAGTTTTCACAAGTCATACTCATCTGGTATTTCACCAGATAAAACTTTCAACACTAATGCCTTTATCAAAGCGAAAAGTGAATGGAAGGTTATGCATTAAAGAAGTGGGAGTCTACCTTGAACTTTGTGTTCATGCTCATGGACATGATGTAGATCCTATCATGGAAGCTTCTGGTAACAATAACTATTTCCTTGATAAATATCATCTGGTATCTGTGAATTGATCCTTTCCAACTGTGGTTCCGACCATGATTGTTCCCCTTTGATTCTATTTCTCGGACAATATAAAGTACTTGCCTTCTGCAGACCAGTACGCCTTCCCAACATCTATTTTGTTCTACCTTCGAGTATTACCCCCTGGTATCTCGAGGATATCAACGCATTGCACTTCATCTTATGAATTTCCGATGAAGTAGTACCTTTCCCCATCATAGTCACTCCACGGGTTCTGGGTTGTCGTCAACCGAGAACACCGATTTGTGAATCGAATGAACACTGAGATTTGGTACTCCCAGTACTTTGTTGTTGAGAAGTTTAATACTCCATCACGTCACTCCTAGCCTGATCGGCTACATCATTATCGTGCTAATTTTAACTATGCAACCGGGTCCTTAATTCCGGAGCACAACTTTCGATGATGAGCTAACCTTACGCCGATTTCCTCGTCTTATCGTTCCACCTTGAACGACAAGCTTGAATTCGACTTTGTGTCGTACCATTGGTTCAAATAACCTTCTGCTTCATCATTCTTTTGACTTGGTGTCATCGCTGATTGGTTACGTCTACATGAAATCTCTCGACAAATGTGTCGTGGTCATCATCAACCTTATGAGCTCTTACCATCCTTGCTCCTGATGATTTGTCTTATCATCGACCACTCTACTACCTTTTCCTCCAACACAAACTTGTTCTTGTTTTGTGTTGTACCTTGAGTTCCGTGCTATCCAACAGTTGTTCTTCTTTACCTTGGAGTATTACCATCTGTCTTGTCAAGAATGTCATGAGACTTTCACACCTCTTATGAATTATTGATGCAAGCAATACTTCTTACCATAACCTTCCCTTCTTGGTCCCCGTGTTGATTCTAACCGGGATTCCAACAAGTGAACGGTACTGCATGGATTTTGTACTTCTAACAACCCTATTGCTTTGAAGTTGATGGTCGATAGTTTGTTCTTAGACTATTGGTTGTTAAACCACCACTCTAACGTTGATCATGCTACCTAAGCCCATCTTTCGGGTGCACCTTTCAATCAATGTTCAATTGTGTATGCTTTCCTCGGGCATACAACATTATATTATATCATTTGATCTCACAAATGTTATCTCCTTGTTCACATAATTGTGGAAACCCATCCTTTCGAAATCTCAATGAATTGTCACTGAGTTCATCAACTACCTCCTTATTCCTTCATTGGTTTAATGATGAGCTCTTGTTCTGGAACTCCCTTCCATAGTACATTTCCCGAGAATCTTACAATGTCTTCTCGTCAAATTGTGTTGCACCTATTCTTCTCAGGCATCCAAATGTCTGAGGTATCCCGACACCAATTAGATCTAAACCTCAATCAGATATGATGGTTGGGACATATTTTCAAGAGTTATAACATTGGTCCCTATATGCCCCGGTAAGGTGATGTCATGCCTAGCACGTCTGACCAGGGGACCTAGTGTTATAATTTCCTTTTTAACAAGGATAGTCATTTTCCATGAGGAAATGGAATGCCTTGTTTAATAAGTTCATCCTGATGGATCCATTGTGTATCCCAAGTCTGATTTTTGCTTGAAGACCATGTCAATGCTATCCCGAAGCATGTCTGTGGTACTTCGATTTTCAATAAGAGCATTTGAAGCATGATGCTAAATTCTCTTTATCAATTATCCAAACACCACTGTATGGGTAATGTAATGAAATTTCTCTCCCCTACCTAAGGAGTTTTCTACATAATATCCTGTCATGGATATCATGCTCTGCTTATCATTGGGAAGGATATATCCCTGAAATATCTGATATTCATATTTTCCTTTACATTATTTGGTTTAACCTTTCTGGTGATCATTATGGTCTAAGCAGTATTAATTCCCTGCTTATGTAAACCCCTCGGTGTACAATTCTGCCAGTAAGACCCTGTTACTTTTGTTGATGACATCCCGGTAACCACTGATGGACGAGAACTTTGCCTATTGGTCCGCCTCGTTCAACGAGCAGGAAAATGGTTCTCTTCATCCCTTGCCCTTGGTACCAACGTTGTTGCTGACATAGCTGACACGCTATTCACTGACATGCCTCCCTGTCGCGGCTGTGCAAGATGTCACCACCCTTCCTACTTTCAACCCACATGGTGGGCCCATAACCCACAGGTCCACTAGATCGAAACCTGACTCTTCTTTATAACCTGGATTCTAATGTATCATTTTCACCTGGCTTCGTATGTGATTCGCGAGCTGAATGCTATACCATTATTCATCCTAGAATCAGACACCATGTTATTCTCGTTGTTCAAAACCCCCATTCCAGCTTTTGACTAGTCATCGAATGATTGCCTACCCGCTAGAAATTTTGGTACCATCGTATATTGCAATCAACGAATTCACTGAAATACAACTCGTGGGATACCTTGTGTATTTCCCATTGAGTTCACCGTCAGATGCTCAGCTTTGTGGAGATGCGTTCTTCCGGAGTTTTTCCCCTTGGTCACGTTCGTAGGACGATGGAGATCCCGAAGAAAGGATGACAAATTGATCATGGTGACTTGAAGCAGAGAAATGAGGACATCAACGAAAGGGATCAACCTCTTCGAAAGGGCAGCCAAGACCGAGAAGACTCGTTAGATTTTTCGCTACCAACACCTTTCCCCCTTACTCCACCGCTTAAATCTCGGGACGAGATTTCTTGTAGTGGAGGAGAATTGTGACGCCCGGATAATTAAGCTACAGTAATTCCGTGCTAATGATGCCACGCCACTTCAATTGCTATCGCTAATCTCGTGTTAGTTCGAAACCGATTCAAATTCAAATTCAATTAAAGGCAATTAATAAAAGTTTTCAAACAGTAAAACCAAAATGTTCAAGGTGGGTCAGATAAATCATGTATAAATACGATGAAGAAACCAAACCTTGATAAAATGTCTAAGGGCTCTAAACTAATGAAAACAGTAGTAAAAACAATTAAACAAATACCTATTGGATTTTATAAAATATTAAAAATGTTTTATTATGGGTTAAGAGTTGATGTGACAGCAGTTTGTTTATAAATACTACTTTAGGTACTAGTGGCGATTTTTGTAAAAAAAACTAAAGATTAAAAGAAACTAGAAACAAAACAGAAAAGAAAATAAATAAAAAGAAAAGGTCTAAACAAAAAAACAAAACAACAAAAAAAGAAAGCAAGTCCCCCCCCCCGCTGGGCCTCGGCCCAGCTAGCCTATGGTCCGCCAGGCCGGCCCAGCCAGCCTCCCCTTAACCCCCACCTCGACCGGAACCCTAGCCCGGTCCGCCCGCACGATCCCCACTCCTCCCCCACGCCTCTCTCCCCCTCGTCTCGATCTAGATCGGGGACGCGCCCGATCACGACGCAGGCGCCCATCCCCGACTGCACCCTCGCCGCCCGGAGCACGCGCTGCCGCCTGGACCTCGCCGACCTCCCCGCTGGACCGCACGCCTTCCTCGTCCTCCTCCCCGACGTGCATCACCGAGCCTCGCCGCCCCCCTTCTCACCAACGCTGGTGAGGACCCCGGCCCTCCTCCTCCTCCTCCCCGTGCCCTCACGCCGGCGCTCGCCCGCGCCACCACACCGTCCGGTCCGCGCGCCCTAGCACGGACCCTCACACACGCGCGCCTGCGGTGACCATGCCCCACCTACGCCTGGCCTCACGCGCTGCTGCGCCTCGCCGCCGGCCCTGGGCTTCCTCCCGTTCTGCTCTGCTGCGGCGGCTACAAATGCGGGCGCTGTGGCCGCCGTCTGCTCGGCGCCCTCCTCCGCCATTGCGTGCGCCCAGCGCTCGGTGCCCCTCCTTCCTGCTCGCCCGCGAGACCCATTGATGATGCGGCTCGCCTACCGTCGCCCGCCTATGCCGCTAGCTCCGGCACCGCGCCCCATCTCCGGCTGTTGAGCCCGCCTACTCCGACCGCATCCGCCTTCAGCCGCGCAGGCAACCGCCCCGTGCCGCCTCTGTTTCTTGGCCGGCGCTGCCGTCCCGCCTCGCCGCTGCGCTGCTCCTCCGCTGCCGTTGCTGCCTCTGGCCGCTGCTGCCGCCAAGGCCGCTCCCCGACCGGCGGCGATGGCCTCGCCGAGCCAGCTCCCTGGTTCGCCCTAGTTGGGTGCCCACGCACTCGTTACCGCTAGCGCTAGTGCCCGGTTTGGCCTATGTGCCCATGACAGCCAGGGCCCACCCCTAGAACGAAAAAAATGATGAATTTAATAAAAACAATAATTAATATTTACTTAATTAATAAAATAGTGAATTGATTAAGATAATTAATTTTGTTTAACTAACTAATCAAAATTACTTAACCTAATCATTTAGCTAAACGAATTAAACTTATTTAGTTAGTCTTAGACAATGACGAACGGGACCCACACGTCTGTTGACCCAGTCAACAGACGGTTGACTGATGACATCATGCTGACATCACACTGACATCATAATTACATTTTATAATTAATTTAATTCTGTTAATTACTAGAAATGGATTAAATCTTTAAAAATTAATATTAAATAATCCGTATCTCAGATGACAAAACTTTGTACATGAAAGTTTCTCAGAACGACAAGACGAACTCGGATACGCATCCCGTTCGTCCGCCACGCACCCCTAACATATGAAACTCGCAACTTTCCCCCTCTGGCTTCTTTGCCCGAAAACACGAAACACCGGGATACTTTCCTTGATGTTAACCCCCCTTCACCGGTATAACCTCATACCGCGTTAGGGTACCCCTAGCACCGATACTTGTCATGTCATGCATCGCTATGCATCTGTTTGCTTACATATTTATTGTTTCTTCCCCCTCTTCTCTCGCTAGACACCGAGACCGACGCTGCTGCTGCCCCATTCGACTACGGAGTTGACGGCCCCTCTCTCTTGCCAGAGCAACCAGGCAAGCCCCCCCTTGATCACCAGATATCGCCTACTCTCTTCTATACTGCTTGCAATAGAGTAGTGTAGCATGATACTGCTTTCCGTTATTCCTATCCTGATGCATAGCCTGTCCTTGTTACTACTGTTGTTACCTTTACCTGCAATCCTAGATGCCTAGTATAGGATGCTAGTTTTCTATCAGTGGCCCTACATTCTTGTCCGTCTGCTGTGCTATACTATCGGGCCGTGATCACTCGGGAGTTGATCACGGGTATATACTATACTTTATACCTGATACATGTGGTAACTAAAGTCGGGTCGGCTCGAGGAGCACCCGCGAGTGATTCACGGATTGGGGGCTGAAAGGACCTTTGTCCCAACGGCCCTCTGTGTGGATCTTTGTGGCGGAGCGGCAGGGCAGTTTGAGACTACCTAGGTGAGAGGTGGGCCTGGCCCTGTCGGCATTCGCGGATACTTAACACACTTAACGAGATCTTGCTATTTGATCTGAGTTGGGTCGTTGGCCTTATACGCACTAACCAACCATGCGGGAAAGATATGGGCACTCGGCGTCGTGGTATCAGCCGAAGCACTTCATGACGTCACCGACTGAGTGGCGCGCGCCGGGTTGGACCGCGTAACGTGACTTCCTTTTGTAATGGAGGTTGCTAGGTCTCCTCTCCGGCCGCGTACGCAACATGCAGGTGTGCAATGGGCATGGGCCCAGACCCCTGCGCGCATAGGATTTAGATCGGCATGCTGACCTCTCTGTTGAGCCTAGGTGGGGCTGCGACGTGTTGATCTTCCGAGGCCGGGCATGACCCAGGAAAGTGTGTCCGGCCAAATGGGATCAAGCGTGTTGGGTTATGTGGTGCACCCCTGCAGGGAAGTTAATCTATTCGAATAGCCGTGATCTTCGGTAACAGGACGATTTGGAGTTGTACCTTGACCTTATGACAACTAGAACCGGATACTTAATAAAACACACCCTTCCAAGCGCCAGATACAACCCGGTGATCGCTCTCTAACAGGGCATCGAGGAGGGGATCGCCGGGTAGGTTTATGCTATGCGATGCTACTGGGAGGACTTCAGTCTACTCTCTTCTTTATGCTGCGAGACGGAGTCTGCCAGAAGCGTAGTCTTCGACAGGATTAGCTATCCCCCTCTTATTCTGGCATTCTGCAGTTCAGTCCACTGATATGGCCCTTTACACATATATCCATGCATATGTAGTGTAGCTCCTTGCTTGCGAGTACTTTGGATGAGTACTCACGGTTGCCTTGTTTCCCCTTTTCCCCTTTCTCTACCCGATTGCTGCGACCAGACGATGGAGCCCAGGATCCAGATGTCACCGTCGACGACGACTCCTATGCTGGAGGTGCCTACTACTACGTGCAACCCGATGACGACGACCAGGAGTAGTTAGGAGGATCCTAGGCAGGAGGCCTGCGCCTCGTTCGATCTGTATCCCAGTTTGTGCTAGCCATCTTATGGCACCTTGTTTAACTTATGTCTGTACTCAGATATTGTTGCTTCCGCTGACTCGTCTATGATCAAGCACTTGTATTCGAGCCCTCGAGGCCCCTGGCTTGTATTATGATGCTTATATGACTTATTTTATTTGTAGAGTTGTGTTGTGATATCTTCCCGTGAGTCCCTGATCTTGATCGTACACATTTGTGTGCATGATTAGTGAACGATTGAATCGGGGGCGTCACATCCCAGCAAAGCGCCTTACCAGTCACACCATCACGGTATTGAGTGTCGCATCCCCAACACCGGTCCTGCAACACTAAGCTGTTGCCATCATCTCTAGCATCAATACCACACCCTTGCAACACCGACTATGGACTCACACAAAACACCACGGAGATCACAATAACACGTACGTGTCCTATCGGCAGTCGACCTTCGTACCACCAACGCCTGCCTTTGTAGATCATGTGCCCAATGAGGGAGTCCTGGATTAAGGGGTCCTCAAGCGTCCGGACTATGTAACATGGGCCAGACTAATGGGCTATGAAGGTACAAGACAGAAGACTTCTTCCCGTGTCCGGATGGGATTCTCCTTTGCGTGGATGGCAAGCTTGGCGTTCGGATATGTAGATTCCTTCCTTTGTAAATCGACTCTGTACAACCCTAGTCCCCTCCAGTGTCTATATAAACCAGAGGGTTTAGTCCGTAGGGGAAATCATAATCATACAGGCTAGACATCTAGGGTTTAGCCATTGCAATCTCGTGGTAGATCAACTCTTGTAATCCTCATATTCATCAAGATCACTCAAGCAGGAAGTAGGGTATTACCTCCATCAAGAGGGCCCGAACCTGGGTAAACATCGTGTCCCCCGCCTCCTGTTACCATCGACCTTATACGCACAGTTCGGGACCCTCTACCCGAGATCCGCCGGTTTTGACACCGACATTAGTGCTTTCATTGAGAGTTCCACTGTGACGTCATCAGAAGGTTCGATGGCTCCATTACTCATCTATAATAAGGCTGCCCCGGGGGAGGTTTTCCTCCCCGGCCAGATCTTTGTGTTTGGCGGCTTCGCACTGCGGGCCAACTCACTTGGCCATCTAGAGCAGATCGATAGCTACGCCCAGGTCACCAGATTAGTTTTGGAAATCTGGACTATGTCGCTGATATCCGAGGAGACTTGATCTTCCAAGGGTTCACAACCCCAACCTCCGCTCTGGCCTTAGATCCGGAGCGCATCGCCAGGTCTGAAGACGGGATTACTGAACCCACCAGACTATCTGCGGCCACTAAGCCCAGCACGGGAGAGTCGGAGGAAATAGTGTTGCTGGCAACCATCATGAAGCCGGGCTCTTCTCCGGACACTGGCTCCGAACCCTTGGAGTCAGCATCGTGTGAGTTCGGCCAGGGAGTCTCCCTCCCGCCGTACTCCATGGACTCCCTTCCCGTGGCCAAACCTCACCTTTAAGCGAGGCTCTAGACTTGATGCGATCCCTCGTCATTATAGAGGAAGCAATGTTCGAACTATGCCCAGCCCGGACTAGGGGCTGAGAGAGGGGAATTTTACTTCCCACCCACCACCCACTTCATAGCCACTATCGAGGACCTAACTGACATGCTCCACTATGGCTCCGAAGACATCGACGATATGGACGATGATGCCGGAGAGGAGCAGGCCGAAAACCCGCCGTTTACCGGATGCGGGACAGCCACCTCTTCATATGACGTGTACATGGTGGATACACCCAAAGAAGGTAACGGCGAGGACAAAGAAGATCCACTTGAGGATAAACCTCCTGAGATACAGCCAAAGCGCCGACATCAACGATGCCGCTCTAAATCATACCGTGGAAAAGATAGCAATACCGGCATAGGAGACAACAACACTCCGGACGATGCCGAAGACAAAGAAGACCCCGTCGAGCCAACTTTCGAACAGGACGATCGGGAAGATGGGCAAGTTAGCCCTGATGAACAGGCCATAAACGAAGACTCAGAGGACAGTAATTATCCCCCACTCTCCGTGGACGAGGTGAGCCTCGGTGACGAAGAATTTATCGTACCCGAGGAACCTCTCGAGCAAGAGCGCTTTAAGCGCCGGCTAATTGCCACTTCAAGGAGCCTGAAAAAGAAGCAGCAGCAGCTTCAAGCTGATCAAGATCTGCTCAACGGTTGGTGGACTAATGTCCTGGCAGCCGAGGAATATGGCCTCGAGCGCCCAACCAAAAGTTACCCGAAGCGTAAACTGCTACCCCAATTTGACGACGAGGCCCTCGAGCCCGTACCATCAACATGTAATGCAGCTGACCGACCACCACGTGGCCGGGACAAAACGCCAACTCAAGCCGAACACCAGCCCATACTATCTCGCCGTAAAGGTAGAGATTTAATAGCTCGGGGATATACATATGACCTACGGCAGGACCTGGACACTAGAGCAAGTCAGAACAAATCGATCTACGGATCGCGGGCGCGTGCCCAGACGCGCGACGACGGCTATCTAGCCGGACCGGACAAGCACAATCATGTCCGGGCCAAAAACCGCAGACGGACTCCATCCGAGCTACGTCACGACTTGGCCCGATATAGAGGCGCCGCACACCCCCTCTGCTTCACTGATGAAGTAATGGAGCATGAATTCCCAGAAGGGTTTAAACCCATGAATATCGAATCGTATGATGGAACAACAGATCCCGTAGTATGGATTGAGGATTTTCTTCTCCATATTCATATGGTGTGACGCCCGGGTAATTAAGCTACAGTGATCCTCTGCTAATGATGCCATGTCACCTCGATTATAGTTGCTAATCTCGAGTTAGTTCGGAACAAATTCAATTTCAAATTTAAAATATAGGCAAACAACAAAAGTTTTCGAACAATAAAACTAAAATGTTCGGGTTGTGCCAAATAATGTGTAGGTAATTATGGTGGAGAAACCACACTTTTATAAAAAATAAGATGAATAAAACTGTAGATAAAACAATTAAATTAAATGCCTTTTGTATTAGGTAAAATACTAAACTGTTCTGTTTAGGGTAAATCTTTTTATGACAGTGGGTTTAGTGGCAATGCTAAATTTAGGAGTTGAAATTATATTTTTACAAAATTAAAATAAAAAAGAAAAGGAAAAGAAATAAAAGAAAAGAGATTGCAAAAATAGAAAACCAAAACTAACAAAAAAAAGAAACAACACCCCCACTGGGCTCCGGCCCAGCTGGCCTGCCCAACTGGGCCAAGGCCCACCCCGCCGCCTTAACCCCCCACGCCCCCGAAACCCTAACCCCTACACGCCACTCCCCCGCGTTGCCCCACTCCTCTCCCCCTCTCCCGATCCGATCTGGGGGCGGGATCGAACCCCCCCAGCGCCCGAGGCCGCTACCCCTGACGCCGCCCCGACGGTCGCGCCCCGCCACCCGGTGCTGCCCGACGCCGCTTGCCGTTGCCCGCCGGCGTCGCCTCCCCGACCCCGTCGCTGGTGCCGTCCCAGGCCGTCGTCGCTGCTCGCCGGAATCACGCCACCACGACTCCGTCGTCGCCCGTCGTCCCCGACTCCTCCTCGACCCCCACTGCCACAGACCCTACTCCCCGCCGTGAGGAGCCGCCTTTTCCCCTCCTCCTTCTCCTCTGTGCCGCCTCGCGCGCACGCACACCACCTCGTCGGCCACGCCGCCGCCCCCTAACGGCGCCCGCGTCCCTGGCCGCCCACCTGCGCGCCAGGCCGAGCCCCTGGCTCCACCGCGCGCGCCCCTGCCTAGAGTTCTGCCCCCGCGCGCGCCCGCGTCGCTGCTGCAGCCGCCGGAACCGGCGCTAGCCTCCACCGCCGTCCCGCGCCCGCCCTGGCCTCCCTCGCACCCACTCTCGCGGCCCCTGCTTCTCCTCCCCGCCGCTGCTCGCCGACCATGACCGCGGCCGTGCACGCGCCCACGGCTGCACGCGCATGCGCACACCTCCCCTGCTCACTGCCCGCGTCGGACTCGTCCTTTCCCGGACCGCACGCCCCGCCCTTGACCACCGCGTGCGCTGCCCGCCACTGCCTAGGGCCACCGCTCGCCACTTCTGGCGTCTGCCGGCGCCCCGCCGCGCCTGGCGGCCTCGCCCCATGCCCGGGCGGGTTACGCTGCCCCGGGTTCGCCCCGCCAGGCGCCCACGCCCGCACGCCCGGCACCCGCCCAGTTTGGCCTCTGTGCCACTGAACGCCAGGGCCCACGCCCCTGTACTGTTTAAAAAAAAGAGAAGGAATTAAGAATTAAAATAAAAATATTAGTTAATTAATTAAATAAAATAATTAATTAACATAATTAACACTATTTAGTTAAGCTAATTAACTCTAATTAAACCTGCTAATTAAATGTTAACAAATAATTAGTCTTCAGCCAATGACATGCGGGACCCGCCTGTCAGTTTGACTAAGTCAACTAACTGGTTGACTGATGACATCACGCTGACCTCATGCTGACATCATAATGGCATTTTCTAAATTAAATTAATTCTGTTAATCCTAAAAATGGATTAAAAACTTTGAAAATTAATATTAAATAATCCGTAATTCGGATGAAAATACTTTGTACATGAAAGTTGCTCAGAACGACGAGACAAATCCGAATACGCAGCCCGTTCGTCCGCCACGCGTCCCTAGCATAGTGAACCTGCAACATTTCTCCTCCGATTCATCTGTCCGAAAACGCGAAACACCGGGAATACTTTCCCGGATGTTTCCCTCCTTTGCCGGTAACACCCAGTACTGCGTCAGGGCACACCTAGCACCGTTGTTTGCTCTGTCATGCATCGTCATGCGCCTGTTTTCAATGTATTTACTGTTTCTTCCCCCTCTTCTTCTCCGATAGACACCGAGACCGACGCTGCTGCTGCCCTGTACGACTACGGAGTTGACGACCCCTCTCTCTTGCCAGAGCAACCAGGCAAGCCCCCCCCTTGATCACCAGATATCGCCTACTCTCCTCTATACTGCTTGCATTAGAGTAGTGTAGCATGTTACTGCTTTCGTTATTCCTATCCTGATGCATAGCCTGTCTTTGATACTGCTATTGATACCTTTACCTGCAATCCTACTTGCTTAGTATAGGATGCTAGTGTTCCATCAGTGGCCCTACACTCTTGTCCGTCTGCCATGCTATACTACTGGGCTGTGATCACTTCAGGAAGTGGTCGCGGGCATATACTATACTTTACACTATTACATTACCTGTGATACTGTTTGGAGTTGGGGGCTGAAGGGGCAGGTGGTTCCACCCAGGTAGTGGTGGGCCTGGGTTCCCGACGGTCCCTGACTGTTACTTTGTGGCGGAGCGACAGGGCAGGTTTGAGACCACCTAGGAGAGAGGTGGGCCTGGCCCTGGTCGGCGTTCGCGGATACTTAACACGCTTAACGAGATCTGGGTATTTGATCTGAGTCTGGCCATTTGGTCTATACGCTCTAACCATCTACGCGGGAGTAGTTATGGGTATTCCGGCGTCGTGGTATTAGCCGAAGCCTTCGTGACGTCAGCGACTGAGTGGCGCGCGCCGCATTGGATCGTAAGCTCGCACTTGTATTAAGGGGGCTAGATCTGCTTCCGGCCGCGTTCGCAACATGCAGGTGTGCTCAGGGCGATGGGCCCAGACCCCTGCGCGCTTAGGTTTAGACCGGCGTGCTGACCTCTCTGTTGTGCCTAGGTGGGGCTGCGACGTGTTGATCTTCCGAGGCCGGGCATGACCCAGGAAAGTGTGTCCGGCCAAATGGGATCAAGCGTGTTGGGCTATGTGGTGCACCCCTGCAGGGAAGTTAATCTATTCGAATAGCCGTGATCGTCGGTAACAGGACGATTTGGAGTTGTACCTTGACCTTATGACAACTAGAACCGGATACTTAATAAAACACACCCTTCCAAGCGCCAGATACAACCCGGTGATCGCTCTCTAACAGGGCATCGAGGAGGGGATTGCCGGGTAGGATTATGCTATGCGGTGCTACTTGGAGGACTTCAGTCTACTCTCTTCTATATGCTGCAAGACGGAGGCTGCCAGAAGCGTAGTCTTCGACAAGATTAGCTACCCCCCTCTTATTCTGGCATTCTGCAGTTCAGTCCACCGATATGCCCCTTTACACATATATCCATGCATATGTAGTGTAGCTCCTTGCTTGCGAGTACTTTGGATGAGTACTCACGGTTGCCTTCTTCCCCCTTTTCCCCTTTCCTCTACCCAATTGCTGTGACCAGGCGATGGAGCCCAGGATCCAGACGCCACCGTCGATGACGACTACTACCCCCGGAGGTGCCTACTACTACGTGCTGCCCGCTGATGACGACCAGGAGTAGTTAGGAGGATCCCAGGCAGGAGGCCTGCGCCTCTTTCGATCTGTATCCCAGTTTGTGCTAGCCTTCTTAAGGCAAACTTGTTTAACTTATGTCTGTACTCAGATATTGTTGCTTCCGCTGACTCGTCTATGATCGAGCACTTGTATTCGAGCCCTCGAGGCCCCTGGCTTGTATTATGATGCTTGTATGACTTATTTTATTTGTAGAGTTGTGTTGTGATATCTTCCCGTGAGTCCCTGATCTTGATCGTACACATTTGCATGCACGATTAGTGTACGATTGAATCGGGGGCGTCACATATGGCCCACGGTGATGATCTTTATGCCGTCAAATACCTCCCACTAAAATTAAAGGGACCAACCCGGCACTGGCTAAACAGCCTCCCAGAAAACTCTATTGGCAACTGGGAAGACCTGGAAGACGCCTTTCCCGACAACTTCCAAGGTACATATGTCCGGCCTCCGGATGCCGATGACCTCAGTCACATCATCCAGCAGCCCGGAGAGTCAACCGGGAAGCTCTGGACTAGGTTCTTAATTAAATAGAACCAAATCGTCGACTGTCCGGACACCGAAGCCCTAGCGGCCTTTAAACATAGCGTCCGAGATGAGTGGCTGGCCCATCACCTCGGCCAAGAAAAACCAAAGTCTATGGCAGCTCTTACCGCACTGATGACCCGCTTCTGCGCGGGAGAAGATAGTTGGCTGGCTCAACGAAACAATAGCACCAGCGATCGTGGCACCTCCGAGGCCAGGGACGGCAATGGCAAGCCTCGCCGCCAATAATGTAGGAACCCAAGACACGGCAGTCAACGCCGGATTCAGTGGTTCCAAATCCGGTCAACGGAAGAAGCCATTCAAGGCAAACAAAGATGGCCCATCCAGTTTAGACAGGATACTGGATCGGCCCTGTCAAATTCATGGCAGCCCTGACAAACCCGCCAACCATACCAACAAAAATTGTTGGGTTTTCAAACAAGCAGGCAAGCTCAACGCCGAACACAAAGGGAAGGGGCCGCCTAGTGACAGCGAAGACGAGGAGACTCGCCAGCCAAACACCGGGGGACAAAAGCAATCCCCCCGAAGTAAAAACAGTAAACATGATATCTGTGACGCATATCCCTATGAGGGAGCGCAAGCGCGTACCACAAGACGACTACGCCATAAAGCCGGTCGTACCAAAATTTAATCCATGGGCAGCCTGTTCAATCACTTTGGATCGCAATGACCACCCAATAGGTATCCGTCACAAAGGTTCGGCAGCTCTGGTCCTTGACCCAATCATTGATGGATTCCATCTCACACGAGTCCTTCTGGACGGCGGCGGTAGCCTTAATTTGCTCTATCAGGACACTGTTCGCAAAATGGGCATTGATCCCTCAAGGATCAAGTCCACCATAACTACCTTCAAAGGGGTAATACCCGGTGAAGAAGCTCACTGTACGGGCTCAATCACACTGGAAGTTGTCTTTGGTTCGCCAGACAACTTCCGGAGCGAAGCCTTGACCTTCGATATTGTTTCGTTCTGCCGTGGATATCATGCACTGCTTGGGCGGACCGCTTTTGTTTGTTTGAATGCGGTCCCACACTACGCCTATCTAAAGCTTAAGATGCCCGGTCCAGGCGGCGTCATAATGATCAATGGAAACATGGAACACCCCCTCCATTCCGAAGAGTATACCACGACCATCACAGCCGAAGTACAAAGCGGCCTCGTTAAACCGCATACCTCATCGGCCATTAAGCCACTGGCCCCTACTACACAAGACCAGTCAATTTTAGTGTTGGATTAGCAGTTCCGCCTCTGTCGTTTGCCGCATATACCCGCGAAGTTCACATTGCGCATGCATAACTATGCACTTAAAATACCTTGGTCGTCGGCGGAGGCACAATGCGGACATGCGTACAACACGGTTCGTCCTCCTACAGCTTTTCTCCCTTCCTTTGAACTATTTCTTATCTTTTGTCATAGATGAATCAAAACCTGTTCGTCCTATGGACCTGCAAGGACTCTTTCGGAGCCCAGTTTCGTCCAGGCAACCAAAGATTGCTCCTTTTAAGGAATCCTTGTCGGTGTTCTGGGAACAGGGGTCCCCAGACTTCCCTGCCTGCGGACCACAGCATGGCCAAGCAGCAGGCTGTACAACCCATCTTCGTCAACAAGGCACCCAAGACCCTCGCGAGGGTCCAAGCCTCGCGAGGCGGACGAAACAAGACCTCCTCTGGAGTGGCCTAGCCACGCAGGCTCACGAGGAGTGGAGATATCAAGGCGAGGCAAACTCACGAGGCTCCCGTGACGTGAGCCATGACGAACGGTGCCAGGCGGGTGCCAAGCGGGCGCCAGCGCGCGCAGCGTCCCTATTTCCTCTTTGGAGCTAAGGAGGCCAGCGCAGGCGAGAAGTACCGAGGCATCAGGCAAAGGTTGCCATATTGGTGCAACGAGACCAAGACCAGGAGGACGGCAAGGCGAAGGTCATCGTGGAGCCCAAGACGGCGTCACCCCAGAGCTTTTCGCAGGTGAAGACCGCTTTTGTCAGGATAGCTTGTACTAGCTGTCCCCCTTCAAATTTGCCCGCTGTTGTTGGCTCCCTTCCCGCTCGATATTTGGGAAGAGGACTAGGGCCTCTATAAATAGGACTAGCCACCATAGTAGGAGGCAACTGATCCCGAACTGGTTCGGATCATCCTTAACTACACAAGCACAAGAACACCTCAACCTCAGGAGGCTGTTCTTCCCTTGTACTGTTCATCATCAGCCCAAGAGGCAATCCACCACCACCACACTGGAGTAGGGTATTACACCACAACGCTGGCCGAACCAGTATAAACCTCACGTCTTTCTATGTTGCGAGTTCATTGATTTCGTCCGCGAGATCTTAGCGAGCTAGAGCATAGATCGATAGGAGGGAGAGACTTCGCGCGCACCCCAGTGTTCGAACCTTAAGGGTTTGCCGGAACTCCACATCCGACATTTGGCGCGCCAGGTAGGAGTGCACCATAGTTTCCCTTCCATCAGTTCGTTGCTCCATCGCTCCGTCGTCTCTATGGCGGACGCTCGCCGTGCTCGAGCTGAGCGTCGGGCTGCCCTCTCCGCCTGCATCGCTCAGACGGCTCCCGTAGGCGGGTCACCTCGTCGTTCTCCATCTCCCGCCGCCAACGCTGCCACCGGCCCGGCGGGGAACGAACAGCAGGCCTCCTCGCTGCATCCTTCGGTGCGGCAAGATGGCCGCACCGCTACTCCATCGCTTACCCCTACCGGTTCTTCGTCTCACGCGCACCGCGCTCCCATGGAGGCATGGGCCGCGCTCATCGCGGCGAACGAGCTCCTGCGTTACCGCCCCGTCGACGACCTCTACGAGGAGTGGCTCGACAGCGCCGCGGGGGGCTCTCCGGCGCTGTCCCACTCTCTGCCTCCCCCTCAACCAGCCACAGGAGACGGGGTTCATGGCATGCCTCCACCACCTCAACCCCAAGACGGTGCCTTGGCACCAAGGCGCGCGCCACCGTGACGTGATCCACCGCGCCCGGCGCCCGCGCGTGAAGAAAGAAGCTGCCAAGAAATCCCGCGGCCGTGAGAGGCAGCGCCAGCGCTCCCGCGCCACCTCGTCAAGACCGCGCGCCGCCTGCAGTGGCGTAGCGCGGACCTCGCCAAGACCAAGCTCCACCTCAGAAGCGGGCCCCGGCGACCACGGCCGGCTGCCGCGCCTTCACCCCCGAGCTGCGTAGCGTCGCCTGGCCAGGCAAGTTCAAGCCAGATCTGCCTCCTCGCTACGACGGCACCATCGACCCCGTGGAGTTCCTGCAGCTCTATGAGCTGAGCATCGAAGCGGCCAACGGCGACGAAAAAGTCATGGCAAAATGGTTTCCCATGGCTCTCAAGGATGGGGCCCGCTCCTGGCTCCTGAACCTGTAGCACGGCTCGATCTCCTCCTAGGACGAGATGCGCGACCGTTTCGTCGCCAACTTCCAAGGCACTCGCGACCGCCCACCGGCCGCGGGTGACCTACGCCACATCAAGCAACAACCAGTGGAGAGCCTCCATAAGTACATCCAGCGCTTCAACAACACCCGCCTCAAGGTCCCCAAGGTCATGAACGAAGCCATCATCTCCGCGTTCTCGGACGGCGTCCGTGACATCAAGATGAAGGAAGAGCTCGCTATCCACGAGGAGCTCTACACATCTCAGGAGCTGTTCAACCTAGCGACCAAGTGCGCAAGAGCTGAGGAGGGACGCCTCTCTCTCCTTGAGCTGCCAGCTGCAGGAGCGGAGGAGAAGAAGGCCAAGGCCGAGGACATGAAGCGCAAAGAGGTAGTAGTGCTTGCAGCGGAGCCCGACACCAAGCGAGGCGGAGATCAGCCCGGGTCATCCAAGAACGGCTGACCGTTCTGCGCCTTCCACAACCCAAACACCCACAACACCAGCGACTGTCAAGAGCTCAGCGCCATACGGGAAGGACGCTACGGTCGACGACCTAAGCGCAACGACCGGGGCTACGGCCACAGAGGAGGACGCGGAGGCGGACGCTGGGACGACCGTGGCCCGTGCCAGGAGTGGCGCGACCGGCCTCATGAGGACCGCTGGCAGGACCAACCTCGCGAGGGCGCCTGGAGGGATCCGCCTCGTGAGGATCGCCCCCAGGGCAACGCCGGTCTTCCCCCGCTGCCGCCACCAAGAAGGAACGACAACCACCACCAGGACGAGGGGGTTGGGGGCTTCCAGGAGCCGCGTGCGATCGCCTGCATCTTGGGCGGTGCCCAGGCCCTAGCCTCCCAGCGCATCTTCAAACAGTTCGCTCGCGAGGTGAACGCTGTGCTCCCCAAGCTCGAGGCCACGCGCCCGCTCAGGTGGCCCCAATGTGCCATCACCTTCAACTCAGCAGATCAGCTCAAGTGCGCAGCCACCGCTGGTGCCCTCCCTATGCCGTGCTCCCCTGTCATCAGCAATGTGCAAGTCACCAAGACTCTCATCAACGGTGGCGCAGGGCTCAACGTCCTGTCTGTCGACACGTTCGACAACCTCCAAGTGCCATATGAGCAGCTCCAGCCAACCAAGCCTTTCTCAGGAGTGACCGACGGTTCCACCACACCGATAGGGAAGGTCCGCCTGCCTGTCACCTTCGGGGAGCGCAAGAACTATCACATCAAGCTCATCGAATTCGACGTCGCGCACATCCGCCTGCCGTACAATGCCATCCTCGGGTATCCAGCCCTGGCCAAGTTCATGGCAGTCACCCATCACGGCTACAACATTCTCAAGATGCCGGGAAGCAGAGGAATCATCACGGTCCCGTGTGAAGAGAGGGATGCGGTGTGCTCCCTCGAGCGCGCCTTTCAAGCCGTAGCAATCGATGACCCTGACAGCAGAAGTGAAGGCTTCCGGAGGCCATCCCCAAGAAGAAACAGCCGTGCCGTGCAGGACCTCAGGAGGATGGCGTCACGGCAGGAGCCTCGTCAGGATCAGTGCCCGCTCCAGGGACGCCTCCCTCCATCGCATAGGAAAGTGCGCCCGGCGCCCTCCTCGGGCAGGGCTCGGGGGCTCTCTTCTGGAGGGCCTCAGACCTTGCCAACCTCATGAGGGAGGCGCTTGGGCAGCACTTGGAGGCGTGCTTCGCGGCACGTGACCCTCAGGACAAACAGGGCAAGGAGTGCCCATCGCTCAAGAGTTCATCACCAAGAACACCCAGGAACTGCAAGAAGCAAGAGCCATGCGCGGCGACAGCCGCCCACGAGGCGCAGCTCCGCATCCTGGCGAGGATGCTGGGCTGCGTGTCTGCATCGACGTCCTAGGGCTCAACAGTGCCGCATCTCAGGAGCTCTTCTGGCCATCGCGTGTGGGCTGATGCGAGGGCCCACCACACAGCTACGTTCGCATGCCCTTCGGCCTGCCGAGCATGGCGTTGGCCTATCAACGCAACCCGTGGCGTGTCCTGGCGGCTCAGGAGGCCAGGTACCACGCCGTTCTGGAGGAGATGGAGACGGTCTTCAGGGAACCTCCCGAGCCCCCAGAGCCTCCCGAGGCTTAGGGTTCTGGCGGCTCATGAGGAGTCATCTTCAACGCACGCCTTTAGCTGCACCAACTCTACTTCGTCTACAGAACCAGGTGACATCTTCCAAGCTCGTTTAGCTGGGAGCGCCCCTCGGGCTGCATTATTCCCAGTCCACATGGGTCCGTCCCTGTGGCATGTATCCCTTTTGCTTATGCCTTTAGCTTACCTTGTTGGGGGCGCCCCTCGGGCTGCATCATCCCCAAGCCGCTCGGGCCGGACCCGGTGGCATGTATCTTCATGCATTTATCCAAGTTGATCTGCTCTCCATGCTTAACCTGCCAACTGCTATCGCCCGCTCGATTATCGCCTCCCCCGAGGGCCTCCACACAGGCACGGTGCTGGTGCATGGGTCTGTCCCTGTCACGTCGACAAATCTGAGCGGGCGACCTCTGGCTCGCGACACGCCCTGCGCACGTCACCTCACTAGGCCCTCAGTGCCTTCACCTCATCCAGAGCAACCAACAGCAGGCTAACAGCTATAACGACAAACCATGTTTCTTCTTGTGCCTGCTCACAGGGATCCCGAGGGGAGGATAGCAGGCGGCACCGCGAGTCTCCTTTTCTCTCGTGCAATTCGCTTACGCGTTAAAAGGGGGTCTCCTGAGCATTGCGACTCAGGAGCTCTTACCGGCTCTCCAGCCCTCACCCCCTGGCCTTGACCACGGCATCGCAACCTGACATACCAGTGGCGGCTGAGCTCGCTCGTGGGCCGGGACCTGAGTACGTAGAGCACTAAGGAGAGAGTGAGGGGAGGGAAACTCGTATGGGCCGGCCTAGCTATGCCGCACGAGTAGGCGCGCAACCCTAGCGCAACGTCAGGAGTCGCCACGAAGTCAACAAGATAAGTTTCGCCCTAGGATCGACTGAATATCTGGGCCTAATGGTCATTCGCGCCATGCCGCAGCCCTGTTGTGGCCAAGTCATTTTCCTTTCTTGCCTTACCATGGCTGCTTGATCGCTAAGGGGGACCTCCTGAGCATCGCGCCTCAGGGGCTCTTACTGGACCTCGGGCCGCACACCTCCTGGCCTTGACCACGGCACGCGACCTGGCATACTAGCGACGGCTATAGCCTACCTGGGGACCGGGACCTGTCAGCGTAGAGCAATAAGCCATCGTGAGGAAAGAAAGGGGGGACCAAGACTTAACGGGACATGCGCTCACCAAGTTTTCATAACAAGGGAGATAAGCACCAAAGACATTACAGACCCTTACATGCCCCCATGGGGTGATTCATGATTCTTTGCAAGGAACAAAAGCTAATACTAAGGGGAATCCTATCTACACCCTTCCGTGGCAGACGCCATCATCAACAGTGGGCCACGGGAGGCCGGCGCCAACCCCATCCAGATCAGCGGCGGAGACGGTCGGACGCCGCAGCCCTGCTCCAAGCGCGGCGAGAGCTCGGGGGCACGTAGCTATCGTCGCTCATCTCCGGAGTCTCGTCAAGCTCAGGAGAGCTGCCGGACTCCCAAGGGCTACTACTATTGGAGTGCGCTCCTCCCCAGGGCAGCACTCCAGGCCGCGGCCCTTGGCGTCGAAGACCTTGAAGAAGAGAGTGGAGGCGTCGTCGTACTCAAGGTGGATCGCGAGGACTCCCCTCGCACGACAGACCCGCGCGATCTCGCCCCAGCCACGAGTCATGAAGATCTTGCCGGTGGGGACCGCTTTGATCTCCGCTCCGGTTGCCGGAGCGCTGCAGTCGGCGTGCTGCAACCAGAGCTCGAGAGCCCCCCTCGGCGGCATCACGGCGGAGAAGAACCATGGGAAGCGGATCCAGGAGCTTGGAGGCATCGGCGCCCACAGCACCAACTCGCACGAGGAGTCCGCGCGTGGACCCCAGGGGCGATGGCGCGGCGGCCCCGCACGCGGCGCGGGCGGCGCTGCTCGTCGCTCTGACCTCCCGAGCCCTCGGCTCAGGCGTACAAGGGTAGCGGGTACCCTGGAGGAGGCCGCTCGCACCAAGGCCTCGTCACCACCTGCATCGCCGCTTCGTCACGGCGATGGATCGACCTCTTCTTCGGTGGAAGTGGCCCCAGATAGTCAGGGGGAGCTTTTCCTTTCTCTTCGGCGGAAAACCTTCTGATGGGCGCCATTGTTGTCAGCAGTGGAGCAAGGAGGAAGGAGCGAGCAAGCAAGGAAGAAATGGGCAACGGGGGCTCCGCCCCCTCCCCATTTATAGCAAGAGAAGGCCAACCGACGTCTCCCACGATCGCAGGTAATGATGGTTTTCCTTGCATGCAGGGATTTGTCAAGTTGTGCAGCTGCCGAGGCAGCATGAGGAAGCGGAGACACCCACGTCCAATCAACCGCCACGCGTCGACCGAGGCCGCATGCTTTTGGGGCCCGCGGTTCTCCGAACTTGGCCCTTGGCTTTGCTGCGAAGCCAAGCCCGAGTGCACCTTGGGCCCGGGGGCTACTGTCGGCGTTCTGGGAACGGGGGTCCCCAGACTTGCCTGCCTGCGGCCCACAACGTGGCCAAGTAGCAGGCCGTATGGCCCATCTTCGTCAACAAGGCACCCAAGACCCTTGCGAGGGTCCAAGCCTCACGAGGCGGACGATGCAAGACCTCCTCTGGAGTGGCCTAGCCAGGCAGGCTCATGAGGAGCGGAGATATCAAGGCGAGGCAAACCTCACGAGGGACGTGAGCCATGACGAACGGTGCCACGCGGGTGCCAACGCCCGCAGCGTCCCTATTTCCTCTTTGGTGCTAAGGAGGCCAGCGCAGGCGAGAAGTACCGAGGCATCAGGCAAAGGTTGCCATATTGGTGCAACGGGACCAAGGCCAGGAGGACGGCAAGGCGGAGGTCATCGTGGAGCCCAAGACGGCGTCACCCCAGAGCTTTTCGCAGGCGAAGACCGCTTTTGTCAGGATAGCTTGTACTAGCTGTCCCCCTTCAAATTTGCCCGCCGTTGTTGGCTCCCTTCCCACTCGATATTTGGGAAGAGGACCAGGGCCTCTATAAATAGGACTAGCCACCACAGTAGGAGGCAACTGATCACGAACTGGTTCGGATCATCCTCAACTACACAAGCACAAGAACACCTCAACCTCAGGAGGCTGTTCTTTCCTTGTACTGTTCATCATCAGCCCAAGAGGCAATCCACCACCACCACACTGGAGTAGGGTATTACACCAGAATGGTGGCCCGAACCAGTATAAACCTCTTGTTTTTTGTGTTGCGAGTTCATCGAGTTCGTCCGCGATCACCCAGTGTTCGAACCAGTATAAACCAGCAAGCTAGAGCATAGATCGGTAGGAGGGAGAGACTCCGCGCGCACCCCAGTGTTCGAACCTTAAGGGTTTACCTGAACCCCACATCCGACAATCCTCTTCTCTAAGGCAAAGGCAGCACAGACGTGCGACAGGAGGTCCAAAAGGTTTTTTGTAGACCAAACACTCTATTTAAAACCTGGATATATCCTTTTTCCTCAGCCTTTGACCCCTAGCATGTAAAATGACCTAAAAAGGGGTGTTATAATCTGTAAGATTGCGTTCAACGTATCAATCAGATTCCAGTGAACAAAATCCGTCTTTAGTATTTAGTTTTCCTCATAGAACTATGTTTTACCTCTTCGGTGGTTTCACATACACACCTCGACACTAATCGCCAGGGGCTCGATACGGCAAATATTAGCCGCCAACAAGTCCGAACAACTCTACAACATACTTCGGCGTCATGAGTTTGGCATTATATGCATCAGCTCCGATCATGTCTTTGGTCAATAGTTGGGTTGCCCGGCTCCTGTGCTTACTACCTTACGTTCTGTTCTATCGGCTAGGGTAGTAAAGGGAGAACTACTGCGATTGTGTTTCCGGTTCACCTGGTTAAACACCTCAGTAGAGAAAGTCGAAAACTGATTGTCATGATACGGCGAGAGTTGGTCAACCACTCGGCGACTTATTAAAATCTTTTGCGATTTCTTCTGTATAACACGAAGGACTATTTTCCGGTCACCTATCTAGCGCAGCCGTATTCGGATAAACACACACATACAAGGGGCTATATCGTAGACCCACCGTCAAACTCCTATGGCTAAGTGAAGGTGTTAAAGCCCTATAGTCCGACTGCCTAGTTCACCACATTGACACCTCCTTCATGGACCAAGACGTTGGGTCAAGTGTAGTCAGTCGCTATTCCGAACATCCCGTCATTATATGCGAGGGGGCTGAAGCCGACGACTGGCAAACTTTCAGATTACAGAAAACGGCCGCACAGGAGGAAATACCTTTCAGGCAAAAGGCATAAATATAACACAACCTTAATATATCATAATATTGTTATCACAATTCCGATACATTCACTCGAACATAATATCTTTCGAGCACTGACCCTCTATCAAGTGGGCGCCGTCTAGGACATCCTCAAAATATTGCTCCGGCGTGCGATGGTCCTTGCCCTCGGGTGGGCTCCTCGCTGCAACACCGGCGGCCTTCATCTTTGCCCAGTACATCTTGACGCGGGCAAAGGCCATCCGTGCACCTTCAATGCACGCCAACCGCTTAACAGCGTCGATACGCGGCACTGCATCAACAAGTCGCTGCACCAAACCGAAATAACTGTTCAGAATTGGATCAGGTGGCCACAGCCGGACCACGACGTGTCCTTCATGGCAGCTTCGGACATCTTGTGGAGCTCAGCTCACTGGGCCATCTGTTCATTCAGCAACAACGAATGCCTGGGCACATTGAATTGTGACCAGAAAAGCTTCTCCACTGCACGTCCTTGTTGCGCTTGGTAAAACTGCGCCGCATCGGAGACACTCTTGGGCAGGTCCAAGAATGTGTCTAGAGAACTCCACAATTGATTAAGAAGGGCATACTTAAGGTCGCCGAATTTAGTCTGTAATAGAAAGGGCTTACCAGCCGCTATCTCCCCAGCTTGCCAGATCTCCTGCCGAGCCGCTCTAGCCTCGGACCGTGCCCCTCGCGCCTCTTGTAAAGCCTTGTCGAGTTCGGCTGCCTGGGCTTTGTTATCCTGCTCGAGTGATTCGTATTGGCCAGTGGCATCCTTTAGTTCTCGCACCAGGGAAGATATTCTCTCCTCGCACTGGCACTGAGCGGCCTGTTCGGCCTTTAACTCAGCAACTGCCTTCTAGACAACCGCATTGTTCACTCTGGCTTGCTCCTTGGCCCGAGCAAGTTCAGCCCGAAGGGTCTCAATCGCAGCAGCACCATGTGCAATTGTGCATGTCCCAGTATATAAGTCTCAGCTTTGTGCTCATATTATACATGCATAAGCTGATTGCCCCAAAACATACCTTGTGCCTCGTCGAGCCGCCTATTAACAAGAGTAATGTCCTCATCCGCTGACTCAAGTTTCTGCTTTAAATCTGCAACTTCCGCAGCGTGCGCAGTCGTCATTGACATAACAGCCTGTCTTCAAATTAATCATGTCATTTCCTGAGCATATCTTTTTGATCCTCTGATTGCCTTCCTGTGGAAGCCGACCAGAGTCTCAGGGGCTACTATCTATACACAGGCGCATTCTGCATGTAAAGAGTGGTTAAGATATTACATTGCATACCTCAAAGCCTCTTAGTAGGCCTGTGAAGGCTTCATTCGATCTGCTTCTTCCGGACATAATCCTCTCAACTACCATACCCATTAAGGTACGATGTTCCTCTGAAATGGACGCATTTTGCAACATGCCCATTAATGTATCCGGCGCCTCCGGATTCCTGGAAGCGGTTGCGGGAGTACGAACTCCCTTCGAAGGGATATTACTCCCTTCGAAGGGATATGTTTACTCGACCCTAGAGTCGTCTTCAGTTGTAAACGGATAGTCCGGGGCCTTTATTTTTGGTCCCCGTAGGGGCTGCACACCCCGGACCCTTGACGACTGAAGTATCACCTTCGGGCGCTGTCTTCATTGCCCCCCACACCACTTGATGATCGGGGGAGACCCTCTGGGACGACACCTCGAAGTCGTCCGCCCTAAGGGGCGAGGAAGCCTGTGGAGGCGTCTCGCTTTCCATCATCTCCGGAAGCAGGTCACCCGAGGAGGAGGACTGTTGAGGAAGACTGCGGGCTGGACTGCAAACATATATTTAAGATGTTACCCTTGTAACCTGAAAAGAACGGGATATGTCTAGAATGCCCTTGTTCACTTATGATTCGGTGAAAGGCTTGTCCTTATGGAGGAACCGTGCAGCAACGTCATCTTCCGAAGCCGAACCGTCTGACATGGACATCTTCCCTCTCTTGGGAGCCTCCACCTCCAAATCTTCGGAGGCGGTCCTTTTCTTCCCATGGGGAGAAGGGATTTCAGCTTCTTCTTCCCCTTCCCCGGACATAGCGTCCGGTGTACCTTTAGAGTGGAGGCCACCTTCGGCCTTTTTGCTCTCCTCTTTGTCCTCCTTCGCCGGCACTTGATACGGTGCTGGGGCTAGCATCCTTGTCAACACAGGATCAACTGAGTCTTCAGGAAGTGGAGCCGAACACCTAATTTGTTCTGCCTTCTTTATCCATCCCTGGTCGAAGAGGTTTCTCAGTATATTGATACGGGATAATCAACTAAGCTGTGTTCAGGAGTCGAGTGCTTACCGAGGTATCTGGATGGTTGCAGTCGAGGCCGATCTCCTCGGTTGTATCCGGCCACTACTTTCGGGTCCCGGAGAATAACTTCCACATCCCTTTGTGTGTTGTGCCGAAGAAGTGTTGAAGGGTCCGTGGTCCTTCTGGATTGAACTCCCACATGCGGAGAGGCCGTCGCTGGCATGACAGGATCCGGCGGACTAGCATTACCTGGATCACGTTGATGAGGCCGGTGTCATTTTCAAGGAGGCTCCGGATACGGCTTTGTAGCGTCTGCACTTCATTAATTGATCCCCAGTCCAGCTCCTTATTAATCCATGATGCGAGTCGTAATGAAGGGCCAGAGCGGAACGCAGGTGTAGCTGACCACTTGGTACCGTGGGGTTCAGTGATGTAAAACCACTCCCGCTGCCATAGGTTGGAAGTTTCCGTGAAGGAGCCTTTGGCCAAAGAGTATTGGCGAGCTTGCTCACCATAGCACCGCCACACTCCGCTTGCACCCCGTCGATCACCTTCGGCTTCACATTAAAGGTCATGAGCCATAAGCCAAAGTATGGGGGAATGCGGAGAAAGGCCTCGCACATGACAATGAATGCCGAGATGTAAATAAAGGAGTCCGGAGCTAGATCATGAAAATCTAGCCCGTAATAGAACATGAGGCCACGAACGAAGGGGTGGAGAGCGAACCCTAGCCCCCGGAGGAAGTGGGAGATGAATACGACCCTCTCACCGGATCTAGGTGTAGGAATAACCTGCCCCTTAGCAGGGAGCATGTGGAGGATTTCCGCGGTCATGTACCTTGCCACCCGGAGCTTCGCGATATCCTCCTTTGTGACAGAGGAGGCCACCCACCGGCCTTGAGGGCTAGGTCCGGACATGACTGGGAGGCTTGGAGCGATTAAGTTGAAACCTGGGTGCTGGAGCTCAAGGTTGGAAAAGTTGAGGAAGAGGTAGGCGTAGAGGAGAAAGACGGGTCTATGCCCCTTTATAAAGGTGATGAATATCGAACGCCTCCTCATGGGCCTTAAAACTTGCCTATTCCCAAGGAATCGTGCCAACGGGGCGGTTGGATTACCCATGCCCGTATTGATGAGAATCCCGTAATAAGGGGACACGATCTCTGCTTTGACAAGACGTGTCAATAAAACCACATCTCAAAACGTGGAGCGGGAGGCTAAAAATGGTTCGAATAATGACCGGGCAGGGCCGTGATGTCACGCTACAAAAGTTGTCAGTAGATTGGACTCGTGAAATATTATAACCCCTGCGTGTGTGTGTGGTACTTGTTTTGCAGAGCCGGACATGTTTCCTATGTTCGAAGGCTGTTTTGGCGTATTCGGAGGAACCCGCCTTGCAATGCCGAAGATAATCTACGCGTCGGACACATTGATAACCCACAAGTATAGGGGATCACAACAATTTTTGATAAGTAAGAGTGTCGAACCCAACGAGGAGCTAAAGGTAGAACAAATATTCCCTCAAGTTCTGTCGACCACCGATACAACTCTACACATGCTTAACGTTTACTTTACCTAGAACAAGTATGAAACTAGAAGTACTTTGTAGGTGTTTTTGGGTAAGCTTGCAAAAATAAAGACTGAGAAAATAAAAGCTAGTGGCTGTTGTAAGTAAAGAAGGAACAAAGTAAATATAGCGAGTGTGGAAAAGTGGTGGTAGGAGTTGTGAAATTGTCCCTAAGCAATTGACTAGTTTACTAGACCGATAGCAAGTTTTATGTGGGAGAGGCCATTGCTAGCATGTCATCCCTTACTTGGAATTTTACGCACTTATGATTGGAACAATTAGCAAGCATCTGCAACTACTAACGTTCATTAAGGTAAAACCCAACCATAGCTTTAAGATATATTGGTCCCCCTTCAATCCCGTATGCATCAATTTCTATGCTAGGTTGAAGCTTCTGTCACTCTTGCCCTCCAATACATAGTCTTATCAACATACAACTAACCCTAAGGTGTGATCCACGCGCGCGCTCATATGATGGTCACCAAAGGACAGCAACATAACCACAAGCAAATTAAATCAATCATAGTAATTCATCAACAAACAATAGGACAACGAAAATCTACCCAGCCATCATAGGATGGCAACACATCATTGGATAATAATATGAAGCATAAAGCACCATGTTCAAGTAGAGGGTACAACGGGTTGCGGGAGAGTGGAGCGCTGTAAATAGAGGGGGGAAGGTGATGGAGATGTTGGTGAAGATGGCGGAGGTGTTGGTGAAGATCGCGGTGATGATGATGGCCCCCGGCGGCGTTCCGGCGCCACCAGAAGCGGGGGGGGGGGGAGCCCCCCTCCTTCTTATTCTTCCTTGACCTTCTCCCTAGATGGGAGAAGGGTTTCCCCTCTGGTCCATGGTCTCCATGGCGTGGGAGGGGCGAGAGCCCCTCCGAGATTGGATCTGTCTCTCTGTCTCTCTCTGTTTCTGCGTTTCGTTTTCTGGCCCTTCACCGTTTCTTAAATATCTGGAGATCCGTAACTCCGATTGGGGTGAATCTTTCTCCCAAAGCTTTCTCATAAAATTAGATTTCTTGCAGAAAAAGAAGAGCGTCAACCGCCTTACAGGGTGTCCACGAGGGTCAGGAGCGCGCCAGACACCCTGGGGTGCGCCCCCCTACCTCGTTCCCCCCTCGGACACCGTCGCACGTTGATTTTACTTCCCAAAAATCATAAATATTCCAAAATAATTCTCCGTCCGTTTTTATCCCGTTTGGACTCCGTTTGATATTGGGGTTCTGCGAAACATAAAACATGCAACAAACAGGAACTGGCACCGGGCACTGGATCAATATGTTAGTCCCAAAAATAATATAAAAATTTGCCAAAAAGTATATGAAAGTTGAATAATATTGGCATGAAACAATAAAAAATTATAGATACGACGGAGATGTATCAGCATCCCCAAGCTTAATTCCTGCTCGTCCTCGAGTAGGTAAATGATAAAAAAGATAACTTTTGATGTGGAATGCTACCTAGCATAATCTTGATCATATGTCTAATCATGGCATGAATATTAAGACACTAGTGAATCAAAGCAATAGTCTATCCTTTGACATAAAAACAATAATACTTCAAGCATACCAACCAAGTAATTATGTCTTATTGAAATAACATAGCCAAAGAAAGATCATCCCTACAAAATCATATAGTCTGGCTATGCTCCATCTTCACCACACAAAATATTCACATCATGCACAACCCCGATGACAAGCCAAGCAATTGTTTCATACTTTTGACGTTCTCAAACCTTTTCAACTTTCACGCAGTACATGAGCGTGAGCCATGGATATAGCACTATAGGTGGATTAGAATATGATGGTGGGGGTTATGTGGAGAAGACAAAAAAGGAGAAAGTATCACATCGACGCGGCTAATCAACGAGCTATGGAGATGCCCATCAATTGATGTCAATGTGAGGAGTAGGGATTGCCATGAAACGGATGCACTAGAGCTATAAGTATATGAAAGCTCAAACTGAAACTAAGTGGGTGTGCATCCAACTTGCTTGCTCATGAAGACTTAGGGCATTTGAGGAAGCCCATCGTTGGAATATACAAGCCAAGTTCTATAATAAAAATTCCCACTAGTATATGAAAGTGATAACTCAAGAGACTTTCTATATGAAGAACATGGTGCTATTTTGAAGCACAAGTGTGGTAAAAGGATAGTAACATTGCCCTTTCTCTATTTTTCTCTCTTTTTTTGTTTCCTTTTTATTTTATTTTTATTTTTTGTTGGGCTTCTTTGGCCTCTTTTTTTATTTGGGCTTCTTTGGCCTCTTTTATTTTTCATAAAGTCCAGAGTCTCATCCTGACTTGTGGGGGAATCATAGTCTCCATCATCCTTTCCTCAGTGGGGCAATGCTCTAATAATGATGATCATCACACTTTTATTTACTTATAACTCAATATTACAACTCGATATCTAGAACAAAGATATGACTCTATATGAATGCCTCCGGCGGTGTACTGGGATGTGCAATGATCTAGCGTAGCAATGACATCAAAAAACGGACAAGCCATGAAAACATCATGCTAGCTATCTTACGATCATGCAAAGCAATATGACAATAAATGCTCAAGTCATGTATATGATGATGATGGAAATTGCATGGCAATATATCTCGGAATGGCTATGGAAATGCCATGATAGGTAGGTATGGTGGCTGTTTTGAGGAAAATATAATGAGGCTTATGTGTGACAAAGCGTATCATATCACTGGGTTTGGATGCACCGGCGAAGTTTGCACCAACTCTTGAGGTGAGAAAGGGCAATGCACGGTACCGAAGGGGCTAGCAATGATGGAAGGGTGAGAGTGCGTATAGTCCATGGACTCAACATTAGTCATAAAGAACTCACATACTTATTGCAAAAATCTATTAGTTATCAAAACAAAGTACTACGCACATGCTCCTAGGGGGATAGATTGGTAGGAAAAGACCATCGCTCATCCTCGACCGCCACTTGTAAGGAAGACAATAAATAAATAAATCATGCTCTGACTTCATCACATAACGGTTCACCATACGTGCATGCTACGGGAATCACAAACTTCAACACAAGTATTTCTACAATCCACAACTACCCACTAGCATGACTCTAATATCACCATCTTTCTATCGCAAAACTATTGCAAGGAATCAAACATATCATATTCAGCGATCTACAAGTTTATGTAGGATTTTATGACTAACCATGTGAATGACCAGTTCCTGTCATCTCTTTAAATGGATATAAGTGAAACAAGAGAGTTTAATTCTTTCTATAAAAGATATGCCCACGCTCTAACAAGTATAAGTGAAGCAAAAGAGCATTCTACAAATGGTGGTTGTCTATGTAAAGAGAAACATGCAATGCAAGCTTCAAATGATATAAGTGAAGCACATGAAGCATTCTATAAAGCCATACTCAAAAGATATAAATGAAGTGCAATAAGAATTCTATAAATCAACCAAGGACTATCTCATACCAGCATGGTGCAAAAAGGAAAAAGGAAAACTAAAGCAAAAGACGCTCCAAGATTGCACATATCGCATGAACGAAACGAATCCGAAAACATACCGATATTTGTTGAAGAAAGAGGGGATGCCTCCCCAGCATCCCCAAGCTTAGACGCTTGAGTCTCCTTGAATATTTACTTGGGGTGCCTCGGGCATCCCCAAGCTTGAGCTCTTGCCTCTCTTCCTTCTTCTCACATCGAAACCTTCTCAATCATCGAACACTTCATCCACACAAAACTTCAACAGAAAACTCGGTAAGATCTGTTAGTATAATAAAGCAAATCACTACTCTAAGTACTGTTGCAAACCAATTCATATTTTGTTTTTGCATTGTGTCTACTGTAATATAACTTTTTCATGGCTTAATCCACTGATATAAATCGATAGTTTCATCAAAACAAGCAAACTATGCATCAAAAGCAGAATCTGTCTACAACAGAACAGTCTATAGCAATCTGAACATTCACCATACTTATGATACTTCAAAAATTCTGCCAAAATTAGGAAAAATAAACAATTTGTACATAAAGACAGTGCAAAAATAATTAGAACCATTTGACGTTACAGTAAATCATTAAAAATCATGCACTACAGCCAAAGTTTCTGTCCTGCACCGCACAAACCAACAAACATTGTAACCATCCTAAAGGCAAACCTTGGCACATTATTTTTATAATACAATGGAATTGTACAAGGGGATAATTTTTTTGAAAAGTTTTTGTAATAAAGATTCACAAAGTTGCCGTGAGCATGAACAAAGTTCAAGGAGCTCTCCCACTTCAACATTGCTTGTCTTTCTCACTTTCACTTTCCTTTTAGAAAAGTTTTGGGTTCCCCTTTTTATTTTTGTTGTTTTTAAACTATATGAAAACACTCAACAGAAATAAATGACTCTCTAAAACTTCCAGGTTGTCTCCCTGGCAGCGCTTTCTTTAAATCCATTAAGCTAGGCATATAGTGCTCAAGTAGTGAATCCACCTGGATCCCAAGGTATATCAAAGCCAATTTTAATTAGCAATGATTTGTAATTAAGTAGTGAGCACAAAGCAACATATATCATGTAATGACAAGGTCTAACTCTTTTCCTATGCATCGGCATGTCATAAAACAACAATTCATGCACACCTAGTAAAGGCCAATGCATAGTATAAACAGTTCCTTGCAATTTTATCGTGTTGGAAACATAGAGAAGTGGAGATATAGTTCCTCTCTCATAATAATTGCAAGTAGGAGCAGCAAGCACATGCATATTATACTCATCAAAATCATCATGTGCAACGGTAAAAGGCAACCCATCAATATAATCCTTAATAAAAGCAAACTTCTCCGGTATAGTGTAGTTGGGATAATTCAAAAAGATAATAGGACTATCATGCGTGGGTGCAATAGCAACAATTTCATGTTTAACATAAGGAACTATAGCAAGTTCATCTCCATAAGCATAATTCATATTGGCATCTTGGCCACAAGCATAGCAAGCATCATCAAAAAGGGATATTTCAAAAGAATCAACGGGATCATAGCAATTATCATAGCATTCATCCATCGTTAAGCACAAAGGGAAATTAAACAATGTATGAGTTGAAAAGTTACTCTCATTAGAAGGTGGGCACGAGTGATCAATCCGCTCTTCCTCCTTTTGTTCTTCACTCTCCTCCTCATCTTTTTCATCCAATGAGCTCATAGTTTCATCAACTTCTTCTTCCATAGATTCCTGCAAAATATTAGTCTCTTCTTGGACAGCGGATACTTTCTCAATAAGTGCATTAATTTCGTAATTGTATTCATAATTCTCATAACAATATTTCAGGATAGCTAAATTTTCAGGTCTATAAACAGCATCATCAGAATCTTCAAACTCTTTAAACATAGATTCAATTTCATAAGCACCCATAAAAGCAACAAATTCTTCTATTTGCTCCACATCATAGTAATCATATATACCATTAGCATAAGAAGCTAAGGTTTTATTATCATTAAATTTGCATGAAAAGGGAAGGTGTGGAGCCTTCATCCTAGAGCAACAAGTATAATCATATTTCAAGCATAGTTGCCTAGCATACCACTTCAATATATGAATTTGATCCCATAATAGTTTCCCTTTTGGTGTCAAGCGATAATACCTAAAGTATTCACGTTGATCCAACGTTACTCCCATAACATAATTGAATGGGGTTCTCTCAGGATTATCAAAGTAGTACATAATATTTTTCACATAACCAGCATCGAGGGTTTTAGGAGGTTCCCCATCTCCATGAGTAGCAAGTACACCTAATTTTTTTGGTATTTCGTGTTCCATATCCATAACTAAAGATAGAAAACAACTAAGAACAACAAATAAAAATTACTTAGTGATAAAGCAAACAAGCACACACGAGAATATTCACCCCACGCTATTGCTCCCCGGCAACGGCGCCAGAAAAAGGTCTTGATAACCCACAAGTATAGCGGATCGCAACAGTTTTCGATAAGTAAGAGTGTTGAACCCAACGAGGAGCTAAAGGTAGAACAAATATTCCCTCAAGTTCTATCGACCACCGATACAACTCTACGCACGCTTAACGTTTACTTTACCTAGAACAAGTATGAAACTAGAATTATTTGTAGGTGTTTTTGGGTAAGCTTGCAAAAATAAAGAGCGAGAAAATAAAAGCTAGGGGCTGTTGTAAGTAAAGAAGCAACAAAGTAAATATAGAGAGTGTGGAAAAGTGGTGGTAGGAGTTGTGAAATTGTCCCTAAGCAATTGACTAGTTTACTAGACCGATAACAAGTTTTATGTGGGAGAGGCCACTGCTAGCATGTCATCCCTTACTTGGAATTCTATGCACTTATGATTGGAACTATTAGCAAGCATCCGCAACTACTAATGTTCATTAAGGTAAAACCCAACCATAGATTTAAGATATATTGGTCCCCCTTCAATCCCGTATGCATCAATTTCTATGCTAGGTTGAAGCTTCTGTCACTCTTGCCCTCCAATACATAGTCTTATCAACATACAACTAACCCTAAGGTGTGATCCACGCGCGCGCTCATATGATGGTCACCAAAGGACAGCAACATAACCACAAGCAAATTAAATCAATCATAGTAATTCATCAACAAACAATAGGACAACGAAAATCTACTCAGACATCATAGGATGGCAACACATCATTGGATAATAATATGAAGCATAAAGCACCATGTTCAAGTAGAGGGTACAGCGGGTTGCGGGAGAGTGGACCGCTGTAGATAGAGGGGGGAAGGTGATGGAGATGTTGGTGAAGATGGCGGAGGTGTTGGTGAAGATCGCGGTGATGATGATGGCCCCCGGCGGTGTTCCGGCGCCACCGGAAGCGAGGGGGAGAGAGCCCCCCTCCTTCTTCTTCTTCCTTGACCTTCTCCCTAGATGGGAGAAGGGTTTCCCCTCTGGTCCATGGTCTCCATGGCGTAGGAGGCGCAAGAGCCCCTCCGAGATTGGATCTGTCTCTCTGTCTCTCTGTGTTTCTGCGTTCCGTTTTCTGGCCCTTCACCGTTTTTTAAATATCTGGAGATTCGTAACTCTGATTGGGGTGAATCTTTCGCTCAGATCTTTCTCATAAAATTAGCTTTCTTGCGGCAAAAGAAGAGCGTCAACCACCTTACAGGGTGTCCACGAGGGTCAGAGGCGCGCCTGACACCCTGGGGCGCGCCCCCGTACCTCGTGCCCCCTCGGACACCTTCTCACGTTGATTTTACTTCCCAAAAATCATGAATATTCCAAAATAATTCTCCGTCCGTTTTTATCCTGTCTGGACTCCGTTTGATATTGGGTTTCTGCGAAATATAAAACATGCAACAAACAGGAACTGGCACTGGGCACTGGATCAATATGTTAGTCCCAAAAATAATATAAAAAGTTGCCAAAAAGTATATGAAAGTTGAATAATATTGGCATGAAACAAACAAAAATTATAGATACGACGGAGACGTATCACACATCGTCATTGAAGCTTAGTTCAGGGGCTACTGAGGGAGTCCTGGATTAAGGGGTCCTCGGGCGTCCAGACTATGTAACATGGGCTGGACTAATGGGCTATGAAGATAAAAGACAGAAGACTTCTTCCCATGTCCGGATGGGACTCTCCTTTGCATGGACGGCAAGCCTGGCATTCAGATATGTAGATTCGTTCCTTTGTAAACCGACTCTATACAGCCCTAGGCCCCTCCGGATTCTATATAAACTGGAGGATTTAGTCCGTAGGGGCAATCATAATCATACAGGCTAGACATCTAGGGTTTAGCCATTATGATCTCATGGTAGATCAACTCTTGTAATCCTTATATTCATCAAGATCAATCAAGCAGGAAGTAGGGCATTACCTCCATCAAGAGGGCCCAAACCTGGGTAAACATCATGTCCCCCGCCTCCTGTTACCATCGACCTTAGACGCACAGTTCGGGACCCCCTACCCAAGATCCGCCAGTTTTGACACCGACACCCAACCTTTGCATCACTGATACGACTCCATCGTATCTACTTTTCCAAACACTTTTGCCCTTGTTTTGGAATCTAACTTGCATGATTTGAATGGAATTAACCCGGACTGACGCTGCTTTCAGCAGAATTGCCATGGTGTTATGTTTGTGCAGAAATAAAAGTTCTTAGAATGACCTGAAACTTCACGGAGAATATTTTTGGAATTTATAAAAAATAATGGCGAAAGAATCAAGGCCAGGGGGCCCACACCCTGTCCACGAGGGTGGGGGGCGCGCCCCCTGCCTCGTGGCCCCCTGGAGCTCCACCGACCTCAACTCCAACTCTATATATTCATGTTCGGGAAAAAAAATCATAGAGAAGGATTCATTGTGTATTACGATACAGAGCCACCGCCAAGCCCTAAACTCTCTCAGGAGGGCTGATCTGGATTCCGTTCGGGGCTCTGGAGAGGGGAATCCGTCGCCGTCGTCATCATTAACCTTCCTCCATCACGAATTTCATGATGCTCACCGCCGTGCGTGAGTAATTCCATCGTAGGCTTCTGGACAGTGATGGGTTGGATGAGATTTACCATGTAATCGAGTTAGTTTTGTTAGGGTTTGATCCCTAGTATCCACTATGTTCTGAGATTGATGTTGATATGACTTTGGTATGCTTAATGCTTGTCACTAGGGCCCGAGTGCCATGATTTCAGATCTGAACCTATTATGTTTTCGTGGATATATGTGAGTTCTTGATCCTATCTTGCAAGTCTATAGTCACCTATTATGTGTTATGATCCGTTAACCCCGAAGTGACAATAATCGGGATACTTACCGATGATGATCGTAGTTTGAGGAGTTCATGTATTCACTAAGTGTTAATGCTTTGGTCTGGTACTCTATTAAAAGGAGGCATTAATATCCCTTAGTTTCCAATAGGACCCCACTGCCACGGGAGGGTAGGACAAAAGATGCCATGCAAGTTCTTTTCCATAAGCACGTATGACTATATTCGGAATACATGCCTACATTACATTGATGAATTGGAGCTAGTTCTGTGTCACCCTATGTTAGAACTGTTGCATGAGGAATCGCATCCGACATAATTATCCATCACCGATCCAATGCCTACGAGCTTTTCACATATTGATCTTTGCTTAGTTACTTCACCATTGCCACTGTTACAATTACTACAAAACTGCTACTGTTACTTTTGCCACTGTTACCGTTACTTCCATACTACTTTGCTACTAAATACTTTGCTGAAGATATTAAGTTATCCAGGTGTGGTTGAATTGACAACTCAGCTACTAATACTTGAGAATATTCTTTGGCTCCCCTTGTGTCGAATCAATAAATTTGGGTTGAATACTCTACCCTTGAAAACTGTTGTGATCCCCTATACTTGTGGGTTATCAAGACTATTTTCTGGCGCCGTTGCCGGGGAGCATAGCTCTATTCTTTGAGTCACTTGGGATTTATATCTGTTGATCACTATGAGGAACATGAAAGACAAAAAAACTAAGATTTTCCCCTCAACTACGAGGGAAGGTAAGGAACTGCCATCTAGCTCTGCACTTGATTCACCTTCTGTTTTGAGTAAGCTTGCGACACCTAAACCTGCTTCTGCTATTAATTCTGATATGTCGCATGTTATTGATGATGCCACTTCTGCTATGCATCATACTTATGATGAAACTACTTCTATGCTTGATAATACTGTGGCACTATGTGAATTTGTTGATGAACAACTTGCTAGGGCTAGAGAGAATGAAATTATTAAAACTGATAATATTGATGAAAGTGATGATGAAGATTCTCCCCATAGATATGAATTGCCTGTTGTGCCTGAGGGTTATGTTATGGATGTAGAAACTGCTAGATACTTTCTTACTTGCAATGATAGATATGATCTTAAGAAATTATTAGCTAAGCTGAAAGAAAATTCTTTGAATGCTAGAATGAAATATGACCCTGCTTTTGCTACTTCACCTATCTGTATTTCCGATAAGGATTATGATTTCTCTGTTGATCCTGAGATAATTACTTTAGTTGAATCTGATCCTTTTTATGGCTATGAATCTGAAACTGTTGTGGCACATCTTACTAAATTAAATGATATAGCCACGCTATTCACTAATGATGAGAAAACTCGTTACTACTATATCCTTAAGATATTTCTGTTCTCATTAAAGGGTGATGCTAAAACATGGTTTAATTCTCTTGATCCTGGTTGTGTGCGTAGTCCCCAGGATATGATTTATTACTTCTCTGCTAAATATTTCCCCGCTCATAAGAAACAAGTTGCTTTAAGGGAAATATATAATTTTGTGCAAATTGAAGAAGAGAGTCTCCCACAAGCTCGGAGGAGGCTTCTCTGATTACTTAATGCTTTTCCTGATCATCCTCTCAAGAAAAATGAAATACTTGATATCATTTATAATGGACTAACCGATGCTTCCAGAGACCACCTGGATAGTTGTGCTGGTTGTGTTTTCAGGGAAAGAACAGTTGATCAAGCTGAATTGCTATTGAATAATATGTTGACTAATGAAAATAATTGGACACTTCCTGAACCAACTCCTAAGCCAACTCCAAAGAAAAGGGGTATTCTATTTCTCAGTCCTGAAGATATGCAAGAGGCAAAGAAATCTATGAAAGAAAAAGGTATTAAAGCTGAAGATGTTAATAATTTACCACCTATTGAAGAAAACTTGATAACCCGACACAGGTAGTAAAGGTAAATTCTCTCTATAGATTTGATGAAGGTGATATTCCTCGTTATAAGTTTGCTAACCAATGCTTAGATGAGTTTGATAATTTTATTGTTAAACAAGAAAACTTCAATGCTTATGTTGGTACACAATTGAAACAAAATTCTTATATGATTGAACACTTGAATGATTATATGTCTAGAGTTAAAGGTGAACTTAAACTCATTAGTAAACATGCTTCTATGGTTACCACTCAAGTAGAACAAGTGCTTAAAGCTCAGAATGATTTGCTCAATGAATTAAATAATAAGAAAAATGACAATGCTGTTAGAGTTATGACTAGAGGGGGTAAAATGACTCAGGAACCTTTGTATCCCGAGGGCCATCCCAATAGAATTGAGCAAGATTCTCAGAGAACTAATGTTGATGCACCTAGTCCTTCTAAAAAGAAGAAAAAGAAAAATGATAGGACTTTGCATGCTTCTAGTGAACCTGTTGTTGACACACTTGAGAATCCCAATGATATTTCTATTTATGATGCTGAAACACAATTTGGTGATGAACATGAACCTAGTGATAATGTTAATGATGATGTTCATGTTGATGCTCAACCTAGTAATAATAATGATGTAGAAATTGAACCCGCTGTTGATCTTGATAACCCACAATCAAAGAATCAACATTATGATAAAAGAGATTTTGTTGCTAGGAAGCACGGTAAAGAAAGAGAACCATGGGTTCAGACACCCATGCCTTTTCCTCCTAAACCATCCAAGAAAAAGGATGATGAGGATTTTGAGCGCTTTGCTGAAATGATCAGACCTATCTTTTTGCGTATGTGTTTGACTGATATGCTTAAAATGAATCCTTATGCTAAGTATATGAAGGAAATTGTTACAAATAAAAGGAAGATACCGGAAGCTGAAATTTCCACCATGCTTGCTAATTATACTTTTAAGGGTGGAATACGAAAGAAACTTGGAGATCTAGGGGTGCCAACTATACCATGCTCCATTAAAAGAAACTATGTTAAAACTGCTTTATGTGATCTTGGAGCCAGTGTTAGTGTTATGCCTCTCTCTTTATATCATAGACTTGATTTGAATAAGTTGACACCTACTGAAATATCTTTGCAAATGGCCGATAAATCAACCGCTATACCTGTCGGTATTTGTGAGGATGTGCCTGTTGTGGTTGTAAACATTACTATTTGAACGGACTTTGTTATTCTTGATATTCCAGAGGACGATAGTATGTCGATTATCCTTGGTAGACCATTTTTGAATACTGTAGGGGCTGTTATTGATTGCAACAAAGGCAATGTCACTTTTCATGTTAATGGTAATGAGCATACGGTACACTTTTCGAGGAAACAACCTCAAGTCCACAGTATCAATTCTATTGGAAAAATTCCATTGATTACCTTTGGAGGATTTGAATTTCCTCTTCCTACTGTCAAGAAGAAATATGATATTCTTATTGTTGGGGATGTGAATATCCCCGTTGAGGTAACCTAGTGCTATTCGAAAAATTCTCCGGTTTCATGCGATTCGGAATGAGTTTGTCAACATGACTTGATCAACCTTGTTAGTGGATTTGTTTTGATGAGCATGAGATGGATGAAGTTAGAAAGCACAACCTTCTGTACCCTTCTTTTACTTTCTGTTATTTAGATTAAATAAAGCAAAAATAGTATTTTCTGTCTGTTTCTGAATTATCTGTGCAATAAAAAAATACCCCAAAAATAAAAGTTCTCCAAATGCCCTAAAAATGAAATATGATTTTTTTAGAATATTTGAGAATATCTGGCACTGAGAACACATCAGGGGGAGCAAGCACCTAGCCACGAGGGTCCAGGCGCGCCCACCCCCCTGGGCGCGCCCCCTGCCTCATGGGCCCCTAGTGCCCCCCTCCACTTATTCCTGCACCCACACACTTCTTCTTCCTCCCAGAAAAATCACCAACCAGCTCAAGCACGAGTTCTAGCTCATCTTGCTTCCATTGTCGATCTCCTTGCTCAAAGCTCCACTCACAAAATTGTTTTGGGGGATTGTTCTTTGGTATGTGACTCCTCCAATGGTCCAATTAGTTTTTGTTCTAGTGCTTTATTCATTGCAAATTTTTGCTGCTTAGGAGACCCTGTTCTTGAGCTTGCATGTCAAATTTATTTGGTTCCAAGTAGTTTTAATGCATGATATAGTCTCTAGGCACTTGCGGGAATAGTTGCTATCAATTTTGTTGAGTTTGGTTCACTTTTATCTTGAGTTACTAAAATTTTCAGAAATTTTTCAGAGGAAGAAATATGTTCAGGAAAATGTACCAAGGTGGTTCTTCAAGGAAGCAAGGACCCAGGCCAGAAATACGTGAGCCGGACCATGAACTACCAAGAGAAGCTCAAGTAAGGCATTGTCTATGGCCGTCAGAAGATTTCATAGTCCGAGCAGAAATTAAGGAGGAATTTGACGCATATGTGCGTAATGCTGAACTCGAGGGCTCATGCTAGATAAGTGCCCTCAGTATTATCACCTAACTGATTCCTTTGTGAGAAGGTTAAAATTTACATCTTCACGCAATTCGCACACTGTCTTGTTTGATCTTTATAATAAATCTTATACCATGGACTTAGAAGATCTTAATATTGCTTGTAAACTCCCGCAATGGGGTAGTGCTAGTGAACCTTGCAAATATGAGTTTAAAGATTTTCTTGCTAGTATCACTATGGGGGAATCTAGAGAAATAACACAAGCTACCATAGGGAGCATTCATTTTCCTTCTATACATTATTTTGCTCTCTTTATAGGTAGATGCATAAATGGTAAGGATGAGGCATGTTACATGTGTGTTCCAGATCTTAGTGTTCTCAAGAGTGCTGTGTTAGGAGATAAACAATATAACTTGGGGGCCATTGTTGCACGTAGGTTGCATAATAATAGTTTAAGTGGAGACTTGTTTGGTGGGATTTATGCAACCCGTGTGGCTAATTTTCTTGAGATACCCATACATGAAAATGATATGGAATTGCCCCTGCTTATTTAGATTATAATGCTATGGTTCGCCATCAGTTTATTGAGAGGAATGAACATCCTCTCCAATACCGACTAATGTTTGAGAGGCGCCGCACTGTCCATGTTGCTCTCCCTGCTCCTACTTTCTATGACTTCCAGTGAAAAAGGAGATATATTATAACCAGGGAGGAGGCGAACGAGTATGAGAGGAGGACGGAGGTAGCTCGCCTCCAAACTGCAACTCATGAGGCAATAGCTGCTGCATCTCAGTATGAACCCAGCTACAACTTTGATCCATGGGCATAGACCAACTTAGGCCAAAAGCCTAAGCTTGGGGGAGTATGTATTTCTCACCGACATTACATTCATGTTCACACACTCATTCCAGTTGTCAGTGCTCATACTTTTTCATTGTAATATCAATGCTAGTTTATTTTCCTTTTTATCGCTTTCTTCTTGTGTGTTTGAAAAGCTTAAGAAAAACAAAAAAAATTAGTTTTAGCTTTTAGCTAGCTTACTTTCCATGCCTGTAGTAGTAATAATTAAAAGAAAAGCCCAAAAACATTTCTCGTTCTTCTTTTGCTTGTTGGGAGCTTTCCCGTGTAAATAGTTTTATTTTATTTCTTTTCTTTGGGGGTCGAGAGGAGAAGACTATGATGAAAATGTTGAAGTGGCTCTTATATGCATTATTGTTGATTTAACAAAGAGCCCATATTACCTTGTCTTCTCCTTTGTATCAGATGCTTGCAGATTCCAGCTTAGTCCAATGCACGTGCACTATTATTATCATTATCACACCGTTCAGTCGTGCAAGTGAAAGGCAATAATGACGATATATGATGGACTGATTGAGATGAGAGAAGCTGGTATGAACTCGACCTCTCTTGTTTTTGTAAATATGATTAGTTCATCGTTCCTGATTCAGCCTATTATGAATGAAACATGTTTGCAATGACAACTAGAGATTATAGTTGCTTATGCCATGCTTAATTAGCTAGGAGTTTATAATGGTTTACCTTGCATGCCAACATGCTATTAAAATGGTTGTGATGTGGTATGATAGGGTGGTATCCTCCTTTGGATGATTCAAGTGGCTTGACTTGGCACATGTTCACGCATGTAGTTGAAACAAAATCAACATAGCCTCCACGATATTTATGTTCATGGTGGATTATATCCTACTCATGCTTGCACTCAATGTTTATTAACTTTAATGCATGTTCATGACTGTTGTCGCTCTCTAGTTGGTCGCTTCCTAGTATTTCTCTAGCCCTCACTTGTACTAAGCGGGAATACTGCTTGTGCATCCACTTCCATAAACCCCAAAGTTATTCCATATGAGTCCACCATACCTTCCTATATGCGGTATCTACCTGCCGTTCCAAGTAAATTTGTATGTGCCAACCTCTAAACCTTCAAATGAAATTTTGTTTTGCATGCTCGAATAGCTCATGTATCAACTAGGGCTGTCTGCATCTTCCATGCTAGGCGGGTTATTCTCAAGAGGAGTGGACTCCGCTCCTCACTCACGAGAAAATGGCTGGTCACAGGGATGCCCAGTCCCATGCTCAAATAAAATCAAAATAATTGCAAAAAAAAGTCCCCCAGGACTGTTGCTAGTTGGAGGCACCCGTTGTTTCGGGCCAGCCATTGATTGATGCTTGTTGTTGGTGGTGGGGGGGTATAAACTTTACCATTCTGTTTAGGAACCGCCTATAATGTGTGTAGCATGGAAGATATTGAGATCTCTCGGTTGTTATGTTGACAATGAAAGTATACCACTCAAAATATTATTTATCTCTATTTCAAAATCGAGCTCTGGCACCTCTACAAATCACTACTTCCCTCTGCGAAGGGCCTATCTATTTACTTTTATGTTGAGTCATCATCCTCTTATTAAAAAGCACCAGCTGGAGAGCACCACTGTCATTTGCATCCATTACTATTAGTTTATATTGAGTATGACTATGATTGGATCTCTTTTACCATGAATTACAATGTTTAGTCAGTCCTTGATCTGCACAGGTGTTCTGCATTTATGTTTTGCGGTCTCAGAAAGGGCTAGCGAGATACCATCTTGTTATATCATATTATGATTGTTTTGAGAAAGTGTTGTCATCCGAGATTTATTATTATTGCTCGCTAGTTGATTATGCCATTGATATGAGTAAACATGAGACCTAAGTGTTATTGTGAATATGGTTAGTTCATAATCTTAGCTGAAAATTTGAATGCTAGCTTTACATATTTACAACAACAAGAGCAAACAGAGTTTGTAAAAGTTTTTCTTTATAACTTTCAGTTTATCAACTGAATTGCTTGAGGACAAGCAAAGTTTTAAGCTTGGGGGAGTTGATATGTCTCCATCTTATCTACTTTTCCAAACACTTTTGCCCTTGTTTTGGAGTCTAACTTGCATGATTTGAATGGAACTAACCCAGACTGACGTTGTTTTCAGCAGAATTGCCATGGTGTTATTTTTGTGCAGAAATAAAACTTCTCGGAATGACCTGAAACTTCACGGAGAACATTTTTGGAATTAATAAAAAATACTGGCGAAAGAATCAAGGCCAGGGGGCCCACACCCTGTCCACGAGGGTGGGGGCGCGCCCACCCCCTGGGCGCGCCCCCTGCCTCGTGGCCCCCCTAGAGCTCCACCGACCTCAACTCCAACTCTATATATTCACATTCAGGGAGAAAAAAATCAGAGAGAAGGATTCATCGCGTTTTACAATACGGAGCCGCCACCAAGCCCTAAACTCTCTCGGGAGGGCTGATCTGGAGTCTGTTCGGGGCTCCGGAGAGGGGAATCCGTTGCCGTCGTCATCATCAACCTTCCTCTGTCACCAATTTCATGATGCTCACCGCCGTGCGTGAGTAATTGCATCGAAGGCTTGCCGGACGGTGATGGGTTGGATGATATTTACCATGTAATCGAGTTAGTTTTGTTAGGGTTTGATCCCTAGTATCCACTATGTTCTGAGATTGATGTTGCTATGACTTTGCTATGCTTAATGCTTGTGACTAGGGCCCGAGTGCCATGATTTCAGATCTGAACCTATTATGTTTTCATGAATATATGTGAGTTCTTGATCCTATCTTGCAAGTCTATAGTCACCTATTATGTGTTATGATCTGTTAACCCCGAAGTGACAATAATCGGGATACTTACCGGTGATGACCGTAGTTTGAGGAGTTCATGTATTCATTAAGTGTTAATGCTTTGGTCTGGTACTCTATTAAAAGGAGGCCTTAATATCCCTTAGTTTCCAATAGGACCCCGCTGCCACGGGAGGGTAGGACAAAAGATGTCATGCAAGTTATTTTCCATAAGCACGTATGACTATATTCGGAATACATGCCTACATTACATTGATGAATTGGAGCTAGTTCTGTGTCACCCTATGTTATAACTGTTGCATGAGAAATCGCATCTGACATAATTATCCATCACTGATCCAATGGCGACGAGCTGTTCACATATTGATCTTTGCTTAGTTACTTTACCATTGCCACTATTACAATTACTAAAAAACTGCTACTGTTACTTTTGCCACCATTACTGTTACTTCCATACTAATTTTTTACTAAATACTTTGCTGTAGATATTAAGTTATCCAAGTGTGGTTGAATTGAAAACTCAACTCCTAATACTTGAGAATATTCTTTGGCTCCCCTTGTGTCGAATCAATAAATTTGGATTGAATATTCTACGCTCGAAAGCTGTTGCGATCCCCTATACTTGTGGGTTATCAATCACCAGCTGTAGGACCGAAAGTATGTGTAGAGGGGGGGTGATTAGACTACTTGACCAAATAAAAATCTATCATTTTCCCAATTTTACTTGTGGGTAGATTTTAGCAATTATGACAAGTCAAGCAATCAACCTACACATGCAATTCTAAGAGTATAGCAATGGAAATTAAAAAACATTACACATGAAGGTAAAGGGAAGGGTTTGGAGAAGGCAAACACAATGGAGACACAAATAATTTTGCGTGGTTCCGATAGGTGGTGCTATCAGACGTCCACGTTGATGGAGACTTCAACCCACGAAGGGTAACGACTGCGCGAGTCCACGGAGGGCTCCACCCATGAAGGGTCCACGAAGAAGCAACCTTTTCTATCCCACCATGGCCATTTGCCACGAAGGACTTGCCTCACTCGGGTAGATCTTCATGAAGTAGGCGATCTCTTGCCCTTACAAACTTCTTGGTTCAACTCCACATCATGTCGGAGGCTCCTAGGCGACACCTAACCAATCTAGGAGACACCACTCTCCAAAAAGTAATAGATGGCGTGTTGATGATGAACTCCTTGCTCTTGTGCTTCAAATGATAGTCTCCCAACATTCAAAACTCTCTCTCTCTCACACACACACACACAGATTTGGCTATGGTGGAAGAAGAATTTGAGGGGAAAGCAACTTGGGGAAGACTAGAAATCAAGGTTGAAATGGTTGGAATGGAATCTCTTGATCTCAACACATGAGTAGGTGGTTCTCTCTCAGAAAATGAATGATGGAAGTGTTGGCATGTTCTGATGGCTCTCTCCACTTATGAAGAGTGGATGGAGGGGTATATATAACCTCCACACAAAGTCCAACCGTTAGACACTTTTGACCCATCTCGGTTGCACCGATTAGTAAACTCGGTGGCACCGATCTGTACAAAAATATGAACGTTGGGAATCTCGGTGGGACCGTTTGAAACAACTCGGTGGGACCGATGTGCTAGGGCTTAGGGCAAACTTCATCTCGGTGGCGTCGATTGCATCAACTCGGTGGGACCAAAGTGAATAAATAAGCAACAGAGAATAAGTCAAGCCAACTTGGTCAAATTGCAAGAACTCGGCGAATCCGAAATAATTGCAACAAGTCACAGAGAGATTGCAACACCATCTTGGTGAGACCGAGATCCGTATTGGTGTGATCGAACTGTTAGGGTTTTGGCAGTGGCTATGTCAACGTGAACTCGGTGGCTCCGGATGAGAAGTATCGGTGGTGCCAAGTTTGGAGTTAGGTTTTGGACATATTTGGATGAAGAAAGTGGCTGAGGAATTTGGAGCAATATCACTAAGCACTTGAGCAAGTAGACCATTAAGCAACACATCATCCCCTTTTAATAGTATTGACTTTCCTATGGACTCAATGTGATCTTGGATCACTAAAATAGAAATGAAGAGTCTTGAGCTTTTGCCAATCCTCGTCCTTATCATTTTGAGGGGTCCACACCTCTAGTCCATGCAATGCCAATCATTGAACATCCTGAAATATTTATCGTGAACAGATATTAGTTCAATAAGCTATATGTTGTTATGAATTACCAAAACCACCTCAGGATTAGTTGCACACTTAATCTCCCCCTTGTTGATAATTGATGTCATCATATAGATCAAAGCTTTGATAAATGATTAAATGAATGAAATACATCGTCACTTTGAGAGGTATGTGATAAGCAAGAGCTCCCCCTAAATTTGTGCATTATTAAGAATTTGCGTTTGAATGCAAATGCACAATCGATTAGGATAATGGGTCACTCTTCCATGTCACATACATTTTGGTGGAGCGCGCAAAATGATATGAGTGAAATAACATGCACACGACACCAAAGACATAAGTGAAAGATCATACACAAATAATGATAGAGATAGACATAAAACATCACATGAAGCATAGTATGATCAAACACATATGATAAACGTAGTATCTCACAAGCATAGTAATCAAGTAGCACAAATCAAACGAACATAGTAGAAAAACTCGAGAAAAAAACAAAGGGCCAAAAGCGAGACACTCTGTTTCTCTAAGCCTAGTGATCTATACAACTTTCTCCCCCTTTGGCGATAAGTACCAAAAATCTCGAAAAAGTATAGAGCTATGCGTCTCTCTAAGCACGATCCTCGAGAGCTCCTAAAGGTGACTTTTGGCTGGTGGCTTCGGTGTGCATAGATGGCGTTGAGATGAGTGCGTCAGCAAATGCTTTTGATGAGGTCTGCTAGACTGGTGGAGTAGACACTGGAGTTGGTGCCGTGGCTATAGCGGCAGGTGCAGAATAAGTGGTCCTCGTGTCTGCAATTGGCACGGCTGAAGATCTGGCTGCCCTGGGTACCGTCTGAAATCTCTCAATAGTGGGTTTCTCATCTCCACATCCTCCGAAGTGACTATGGCTGCCTCGACATCATCTTTGAGCTTCGGTACGATAGTCTGAACCTCTGTGATCTTCACATCAAGATCATGAACCTTTGTCTCAACAATTCGCTCTAGACTCTCCTAGTTCTTGGAAATGTTGGCCAGACTCTTCTCAATCTTCAGGGTTGTCTCTAGCAGATATGTCATCTGGTCATTCTTGGACTTGAGGTTGGCTACTGGAGCATTGAGTGCAGTGGCCTCTTGAGTGGCTTTTTCTTCTTTTACTGCCTGGATCTCCTCTTGAGCCTCAACCGATGTGGGGTGTGAAGCATCCTTCACCACCACATTATCTTCAAACTCAGGCTGAAGTGGAAGATGCTCTCAATCAAGAAGATAAGTGCTTGTTCCAACTTTGGAGTTGATAAGCATCTGAATATGTGGAGCATATCCACAAGATCTCTTCTGATCGGCGGCTGTCCTCTAGATTGTCTCAACTATCAAACTCATGAATTTGAACTTCTTAGGGTGTCAAACAAATTAAACAAGTTAATGGAGTGGCCACAAATCATCTTATCATCTCCAGACTTGGGCAAAAGAGTGTGCCTCAAGATACACTATTGCAGGATGCTGCTAACGTGATACTACGGTCAGAGACCCTTCGACAAAACTATGTGTGATGCAGTAATCGCAAACGGTGGTGTAAAAGAACCATCAAAAAAGGTGCAAAACATTTGCAATGGCGGAGCCATCAAACACGGTTCAGATTTTAGTTGTGTGTGGGATGCAGGGCATACGGTTCAGTTTAATGAACTGTTTGCGATGAGGAGGAACAATAGAAACGACAACTAGATAAAGGTGTGTGCGATTGAGGGCATACGCTTCAGAAGGATTAACTGTTTGTGATTAGGCAACATAACAGAAATGGGTCAGCCAGATCAAAGTGTCTGTGATTGATGGCATACACTTCACACAGATGAACTATTTGTGATTAGCCACAACAAACATAAACAGTTAGATAGATCAACGTGTGTGCACTAGACGGGCACACACATTCTAATTAAAATAAGCGTGCGCGATGGTAATAACGAGTCCGCACGGTTGTTGGAACAAGACGTGTGCTGACATTACCTATTGCGGTGCACCCTATGGTGCAAACGCCATGTACGCGACCGAGAAGGCGTGCCCACGTTACGCCTTCTGGGAATAGTGTCGCACTTATAACTGTCAATAAATTTTGAGCCTGCATCCTGTCACATTCCAAATTGCAAACCTGTTCACACTGATCAAAACCTAAACGGTTTCCCACTTAGGAGCGTATTAGTACTCGGTTATAAATACTACTACTCCAAGATGAATGCACATTCCTCCTCAACTCCTCGTCCACAAAAACAAACAAGTCATTCATCATTGTTCTCTTGCGCCTGCCATGGCCAGTGTGAGTTCTGGGTCGAGAGATTGCCACCAGGGAGATTCGAGCATGGAAACGGAAGCACGATAGATGTCCCGCCTCACCACGAACGCAGCCAGCATGTCCCGTCGCGCGGCCATAGCAGCGCAGAGGTCCTGCCGCGCCACGAAAGTAGCACGGAGGTCCCGCCGCACCGTCAATGCACCAGACCGGTTCGGCCGCGCCGCGGAAGCAGAAGAGATGTCCCACCGCGCCGCGAATGCAGCAGAGATGTCCTCCCGCGCCGCAGCGGCCTGGGAAAATGTCTCGCGGGCAGGCGAGGACTCTTACAGGCGCATGCATGTGATCGTCCATAACCAGACGGATCAGATCTCCGGCTTGGCGAGGTTGTAGGATGACATGAAAGCCTCTTTTGAATAGGATACCGACATCATCCGACAACTAAATGAGAGCAATGCGAAGCTCCTGGCCGAGCCCGACCTGCTGAGGGCGAAGATCGTTGGAAGTGCGGAGCAGCAGGAGGAGACCACTACCTTGTTGAAGAGGACCGGCGTCATCGTCGAGAAACTTACGGACGAGAATGCCATGCTGCGCATCGAGCGCTGAAGGCTGGTGGAGCAATCCGTGGATGCTGCTACCTCTTGAGCATGCGTTGGTTTTCCCTTGAAGAGGAAAGGGTGATGCAGCAAACTAGCGTAAGTATTTCCCTCAGTTTTGGAGAACCAAGGTATCAATCCAGTAGGAGACTACACGCAAATCGCCTAGTACCTGCACAAACAATCAAGAACCTTGCAACCAACGTGATAAAGGGGTTGTCAATCCCTTCACGCCCACTTGCAAAAGTGAGATCTAATAAAGATAATAAGATAAATATTTTTGGTATTTTTGTTGTATAGATTGGATAGTAAAGATTGCAAAATAAACAACGACAGAAATAGCCAGTTGACGATAAACTAATATGATGTAAAATAGACCCGGGGGCCATAGATTTCACTGGTGGCTTCTCTCAAGATAGCATATCTTATGATGGGTGAACAAATTACTGTCGAGCAATTGATAGAAAAGCGCATAGTTATGAGAATATCTAGGCATGATCACGAACATAGGCATCACGTTCGTGTCAAGTAGATTGAAATGATTATGCATCTACTACTATTACTCCACACATCGACCGCTTTCCAGCATGCATCTAGAGTATTAAGTTCACAAGAACAGAGTAACGCATTAGGCAAGATGACATGATGTAGAGGGATAAACTCAAGCAATATGATATAAACCCATCTTTTTATCCTCAATGGCAACAATATGATACATGCCTTGCTGCCCCTGCTGTCACTGGGAAAGGACACCGCAAGATTGAACCCAAAGCTAAGCACTTCTCCCATTGCAAGAAAGATCAATCTAGTAGGCCAAACCAAACTGATAATTCGAAGAGACTTGCAAAGATATTAAATCATGCATATTAGAATTTAGAGAAGAATCAAATATTGTTCACAGATAATCTTGATCATAAACCCACAATTCATTGGATCTTGACAAACACACCGCAAAAAGAATTACATTGAATAAATCTCCAAGAAGATCGAGGAGAACTTTGTATTGAGATCCAAAGAGAGAGAAGAAGTCATCTAGATAATAACTATGGACCTGAAGGTCTGTGGTAAACTACTCACACATCATCGGAGAGGCTATGGTGTTAATGTAGAAGCCCTCCATGATCGAATCCCCCTCAAGCGGAGCACCGGAAAAGGCCCCAAGATGGGATCTCACGGGTACAGAAGGTTGCGGCAGTGGAAAAGTTGGTCCGTGTCTCCCCTCGATGTTTTTAGGGTATAAGAGTATATATAGGCAAAAGAAGTAGGTCGGTGGAGCTACGAGGGGCCCGCGAGGGTGGGGGCGCGCCTACCCCCCTAGGCGCGCCCTCCTACCTCGTGGCCGCCTCGTGGCTTTCTTGGCCTCCACTCCAAGTCTCCTAGATTGCGTTTGTTCCAAAAAAAGATCCTCGCGAAGGTTTCATCCCATTTGGATTCCATTTTATATTACTTTTCTACGAAACACTGAAATAGGCAAAGAAACAGCAATTTGCATTGGGCCTTCGGTTAATAGGTTAGTCCCAAAAATAACATAAAAATGTATATTAAAGCCCATTAAACATCCAAAAGAGATAATATAATAGCATGGAACAATCAAAACTTATAGATACGTTGGAGACGTATCAGATGCTCTCGAGCAGCATCTTGAGGACAAGAAAGAGCTCATCGCCGCTCGCCGCGGAGACTAGTTCCCGTGGCCTGCAACAACGCATCAAGAAAGTAGAGATCAGTGAGCTAGATCGTTGTCTTCCTTCTTCTTTTGCCCTTGTGTATTTCGGGCGTTGCCACATGTGCCCTTTTTTAATTATGTTCCTAAATATGTAAGACAATTATTATCCACTGTCATCGTCCTTATATTCATCATGCTTGCTATAAGTCGCAGTCGATGCTATATAGGTCCATGGGATCTTACATCAAGATCCGTGCAAAACTTTCTTTTCAGATTTCATTTTTCTCTCTTAAGTCTTAGTCCAATGAAACATATACCCACGCCATAGAACAGGGGCTCGGGCGCCATTAATGGACACGTTGGGAGGGAGGTGCGCGGCGGGAAGAGGTCAAAGGGCTCTCCTCCCGATGAGCACGCGTAGGGGTCTGATCGGACGCCTCCCGTACTCAAATAGCTACCCCACACGACACCTCCTAGCTAATAAAAAAGGGGACGCGTGGCGGCACGTAATTGGTAAGTAGAACGCCCATGGTTTCAATAATACTTGTGTTTTCGATTTGTAATGTGACAACACTAGTTCCAAAATGACTTTGTTGATTGTTAACGTGTGTCGCATCGCAAATCGAACTGAAAAATTACCAGAGCATGTTGGAGCCATATCATGACACCATGCCAAGTTTCAAGATTTTCAGGCGTGTTTTGGATTTACAGGAATTAAAAAACCAAGTTTCTTAATCTTTTCGGCCGAGCCACGACACCCAGATGTTTGAATTACATTCCCATTTCTTGCATGGGACCTAGAAATTCACCCAAGGACACACATGTGATTTTTCAACCAACTTTGGTGCACTGGAGCATGTGCTTGTAGTTCAAATTTGAATTATGCACATTAAATGCCAAGAAACTCAATTAATGTATAAAAAATGCCAAACGAACTCAGAATAATTCCAAATTTTAGCACAATGCTTCTATTTGGTCTAATCTGCATGTGTAAAAAATTAAGGTGGGAGAAGGCAATGTACGTATGTCATTTCGCACACGGAGGTGACACGTTCCCTCTCAGAACCACAAGCCTTCTTGAGGAAAGCTCCGGTTTGCAAGAAGCTTACATCAAAGCTTGTCCCAATTCGGCCAAAAAAAATTACCGCATCATGTTGGTGCCATGTCATGACGCCATGCCAAGTTTCATGATTTTCAGACGTGTTTTGGATTTACATGAATTAAAAAACCAAGTTTCTCAATCTCTCCGGCTGATCCACGACGCCCAAATGTTTGAAATTCATTACCATTTCTTGCATGGGACCTAGATTCACCCAAGGACACACATGTGATGTTTCAACCAACTTTGGTGCACTGGAGCATGTGCTTGTAGTTTAAATTTTAATTGTGCACATTAAATGCGCAGAAACTCAATTAATGTATAAAAAGGCCAAACGAACCCGGAATAATTCCAAAATTTAGCATGATACTTATATTTGGTCTAATCTACCTGTGTAAAAAAATTAAGGCGGGAGAAGGCAGTGTACGTATGTCGTTTCGCACATGGAGGTGACACGTTCCCTCTCGGAACCACGAGCCTTCTTGAGGAAAGCTCCGGTTTGCAAGAAGCATACACCAAAGCTTGTCCCAATTCGGCCAAAAAATTTACCGCAGCATGTTGGTGCCATGTCATGACACTATACCAAGTTTCATGATTTTCAGGCGTGTTTTGGATTTACAGGAATTAAAAAACCAAGTTTAATCTTTACGGCCGAGGCACGATGCCCAGATGTTTGAATTTCATTCCCATTTCTTTCATGGGACCAAGAAATTCTCCCCAAGGACACACATGTGATTTTTCATCCAACTTTGGTGCACTGGAGCGTGTGCTTGTAGTTAAAATTTGAGTTATCCACATTAAATGCCCAGAAACTCAATTACTGTATAAAAAAGGCTAAACGAACCCAGAATAATTCCAAAATTTAGCATGATACTTCTATTTGGTCTAATCTGCCTATGTAAAAAAATTAAGGCGGGAGAAGGCAGCGTACGTATGTCGTTTCGCACACGGAGGTGACACGTTCCCTCTCGGAACCACGAGCCTTGTTGAGGGAAGCTCCGGTTTGCAAGAAGCTTACACCAAAGCTTGTCCCAATTCGGCCAAAAAATGACCGCAACATGTTGGTGCCATCTCATGACGCCATGCCAAGTTTCATGATTTTCAGGCGTGTTTTGGATTTACAGGAATTAAAAACCAAGTTTCTCAATCTTTTCGGCCGAGCCACGACGCATAGATGTTTGAATTTTATTCCCATTTTTGCATGGGACCTAGAAATTCACCCAAGGACACACATGTGATTTTTCAACCAACTTTGGTGCACTGGAGCATGTGCTTGTAGTTCAAATTTGAATTATGCACATTAAATGCGCAGAAACCCAATTAATGTATGAAAAAGGCCAAATGAACCTAAAATAATTCCAAAATTTAGCATGATACTTATATTTGGTCCAATCTACCTGTGTAAAAAAATTAAGGCAGGAGAAGGCGGTGTACATATGTCGTTTAGCACACGGAGGTGACATGTTCCCTCTCGGAACCACGAGCCTACTTGAGGGAAGCTCCGGTTTGCAAGAAGCTTACACCAAAACTTGTCCCAATTCGGCCAAAAAAATTACCGCAGCATGTTGGTGCCATGTCATGACACCGTGCCAAGTTTCACGATTTTCAGGCATGTTTTGGATTTACAGGAATTAAAAAACCAAGTTTCTCAATCTTTACGGCCGAGGCACGACGCCCAGATATTTGACTTTCATTCCCGTTTCTTACATGGAACCTAGAAATTCACCCCAAGGACACCCATGTGATTTTTCAACCAACTTTGGTGGACTGGAGCATGTGCTTGTACTTCAAATTTGAATTACGCACATTAAATGCCTAGAAACTCAATTAATGTATAAAAAAGGACAAAAGAACTCGGAATAATTCCAAAATTTAGCACGATACTTCTATTTGGTCTAATTTGCCTGTGTAAAAAAATTAAGGCGGGAGAAGGCAGTGTACGTATGTCATTTCGCACACGAAGGTGACACGTTCCCTCTTGGAACCACGAGCCTTCTTGAGGGAAGCTCTGGTTTGCAAGAAGCTTACACCAAAGCTTGTCCCAATTCGGCCAAAAAGTTTACCGCAGCATGTTGGTGCCATGTCATGACACCATGCCAAGTTTCATGATTTTTAGGCGTGTTTTGGATTTACAGGAATTAAAAAACCAAGTTTCTCAATCTTTTCGGCCGAGCCATGACGCCTAGATGTTTGAATTTCATTCCCATTTCTTGCATGGGACCTAGAAATTCACCCAAGGACACACATGTGATTTTTCAACCAACTTTGGTGCACTGGAGCATGTGCTTGTAGTTCAAATTTGAATTATGCACATTAAATGCCCAGAAACTCAATTAATGCATAAAAATGCCAAACGAACCCGAATAATTCCAAATGTAAACACGACACTCATGTACTAGTTGCATGTTCACTATATATATAAATGTTCTAGCAATTCAAACACCATTCTTTCCCTCCGTAACACCATTTTGTCTTTCAAAACATAATGAAAAAATCATTTATACCACAAACAGTTTACTAGAAATAATCGTGTGGGATGTGATATAAAATATCTTGGCGCACTGTCTTGTCTGGCTTACGCAGGAAGCTTCGTTGTCTACAGTCCACCGCCCCACTTGAACCACACTTGCGCGCTAGTTTCTCGCGGCACCGAGCAAAAAGTTTTTGCCACCGCGGAAATATCTATCTCCCCGCCCCTCCCTCCCACCAAAAGCCACATTTCCACTATTCCTCCTTGATTTCCAAGTTAAAACCTTCACTGCTGCTTACTGGCAGCTCAGCCTCGTCACCGGTGACCCTTCTTCTTGCAGCGCCGCCTCCTTGCATGCTACCCTTCTTCTTGCAGCGCCACCTCCTCGCCGGGGACCCTTCTTCTTGTAGCGCCGCCTCCTCGCCGGGGACCCTTCTTCTTGCTACGCGGCCTCCTCGCCGCCGACCCTTCTTCTTGCTGAGTGGCCTTGTTGATATGGTCAGGTAATCCACACCCCACCCACACCATCCTCCCCCTTTCCCGTCCCACATGCCCCGACCGACGGCGCTACACCTTCCACCGAAATCACTGTCCCCCTCCTCCAATTAAGCGTCGCACATAGCCATTTCGCACGCAGTTTAACGTGGAGCTCAGTAGCATGCGGCCGCACGCGCGCACGAGGTCGCTATGGATGCCATGCGGGCCGACTGCCAGATCTTGGAGGAGCACCTCGTCTGCGAGGCCACCGTCGACACCGTTATGTGGTTCTCTACTTTAAAATATAGTTCGTGTTGTTTTCTCGAGGCCACCGCCAGTGCCTTCTAGTGATTTGTCCTCTGTAATGTTAATATGCAATCTGATGTTCAGTTAACTGTTTGGTCCTCTGAAATGTAATGTTCAGTTAACACTTTGGTCCAACAATAGCTACATTTTGTAGTACTGTTCTCAAGCATTCTTTGTGTTGTTAACTGTCTTATCTTCTAGTACATGTCTGAAATGTCGTGCTTAGTTAACTATTTTGGTTCATTTGGTCCGTGTCCATTTAACTATTTGGTTCAATTCTGCAATTTGATTTTCATTTGTTGTGGGTACAATTTTGTATTGTTATACATGTGACACCAATCGGATTTGGCTGTACTCAATACATATTCTACTGATAGTATGTCAACTCTTAGTTAACCATCTTGCTTACGTGTGTTGTAGGGAAACAATGGGAGACATTGCGGTTTACCATCGAGGTTTGTTCAAGCATGGTCCTTTGGCTAATAGCACATTATTGTGCGGTTGCAGGAATCATTCTAATATTTAGGTTTCTTACAATTTGGTCTTGCACATGTAGGTCCTGCTATCAGAGGCTTAGACCCACTGTTCGACCCATTTTGCATATGGGGAAATGAGATGTCCATGAATATCAGTCAAGTCAAGAAACTCAGAAAGATTGTTAGGATGAAGAAACTTGCGACGAATAACAACAAGATCTCTGTTTGCACAATGAAGAAGACATCAGTCAACTATAGGATGGTACTAACTCTTTTACCTTGTTTTTACCCCTTGTGCCATTTCAAAATTTATAACGGTGATTTATGCATATCTTTGTTTTCAATACTTTTCAAAGCAGTTCATCGATGATTACCTCTCAAACCACCTGCATGGTCAAGAGGCGAGGAAGGTATTCATTCAACACCCACGATACAATATTGATGTCTTGCTGAAGAGGACAAATGTTGGGTGGGCAATTATCCATAGCCACTAGCCTAAAGTTGCAAGGACATTCAACATCACTGAAGGCTCAATATTTTCCTTCCGCTTCTGTAGTTTCCCAGATGAGATTCATCTATCTATTTACCGTGTATGATGCTACTTTCCAAAGGTTTTTTTTATGTTGCATGTGAAACTTGGTGCTGTTGTGTAATGGTGTAACTGAGTGCCGAAGCTATCCGATGTAATTCGATTATGAAATCCTGGTTGTTGTTATATGGATACGAAATATCTTGTGTGTTTTATAAAAATATCAATTTGATTAGTACATGGATTATCAATAATAGTCTAATTACCCTGCTTATTGGGGTTTTCTATTACAGATGGTTACTCAGACAGCACCCTGGGTGATGAACTCGAACAACCCGCACGGTTTCTAGAAAGTAGGCGTGTTCGATCAACTAACAATCACACACGGCTTCCGGCAGCGAACTGTTTGCGTTAGGCCACCTTGCACAAACGTTTCCACACAAAGAACTGTGTGTGATATGTGATATAAATACGAACGGAAATGATTTTCTGGGATTCACCATGTGGGATGTACATATGAACGGAAACAATTGGGTTTCGATGCCCTGCCAGATCGCACACGAGCTCATTTTGCCCCAGCCAGTGAGCCATGAGGGCCTATCCCCAACGGTTTCTCGGTCGTGTGGGAAGGGCCCCCCTATCACCCACACTCACTTGGCGACGGTTCCAAACGCTGTTGCGGAAAGGGGTTAAAAACCATTTGTATAGCATGTCGCTGTACCAGTGATAGTATTGTGTGACACCCTGGTTTTCCCCCTTTTTCTTTTTCTGGATTTTATTGCATCTTCGATTTGAATTTGATTTTTGAATCAACTCATTTGGACTTAATCACTTGGGCATTTCATTGATTTTCACTCAAGTGACTCATATCACTCTCAAACTCATCTCTCTCTCTCTCTCTCTCTCTCTCTCTCTCTCTCTCTTTGCTATATCAAAATATGGCCATAGGAATATTTTTCTTAAATGAAAAATATTCATTTTCTCTCAAAAACACCACTTCAGTCACTTCTACTCCAAAGAAACCCTCATTTTTCTTGTCCACAAAAATCTGAGAAAATTCCTGAATATTGTTTGGACCTTGGCACACCTCCCTGTGCAAAAATATTTCATGGTTATTTGGAATATTTTTGCTATAGAAAATCTTTTCTGTTCTGGCCGGAAAATGCGTGTTGTGAGGGAAGTGCATTTTTCCATGATCCAATGGAGCTGAAATTTTTAGGGCTTCATTGCCCTCCTAAGAAACCCTTAACCACCAAAACTCAGCTCTTAATTCTCTCTAGATTCTTCTCTATTAAGCCCCAAAGTTTCTGTCCATAAACTTGCCAAGAGGCTACAGTCTCACTCAGTCGACCTAGCTTCAACTGAAATGCTTGGATCGACCTAGCATTGCATGAGCAACACCCCAGACATGAATTTAATGCTCGGCGTCGCATGGTGACAGAGTTCACGCGGTGACCACACATGGACATGGTGCCAGGCAGCTACTCGATGCGCTCTAGGTGCCGCTGATGCCTCTGTTTCACTCGTGTGCGTGCCCGAGGACAAACCACTTTGCCACCAAGCGCGTGCTGCCTCGACTCATCGCCCTTAACCTCTCCCTACCGCTCGTCGATGCCGAAGCTCGCCGCAGTGATCTAGCATGTCATGCCCGAGCGCACCGTGAGCCCGTGCTCACTGTTATTGTCTCCTCCCGCGCCCTGTGCTCATCCCCGTCCTCCCATAGTGGCTACATGATCCCTAGCCCCCTCTCTCACTGGCGCGTCTCGTCGCCGTGCGCCGCTTCCAGAGCCTCCGGCGAGCTCACGATCCCCGCCTTGGCTCCACCTATAAATAGATCCCCTCCCTTGCCCTTCCGAGCATCCCACCTCACTCGATCAACCACCACCACACCGTAGATAGCCGCAGCCCGGCCAGGCACGCCTCTGGCCGCCGTCCCCGTCATGAGCTTGCCGGCGATCCTCTTCCTCTTCCCCTTCCACTCCACTGCCTCTCGAGCTCCACCAACTACCCCGGTGTGTTCCTGGTGGTCCACTGGTCCGAGCTGGTGCCTTTGGGCCACTGGAACAACCTCATGACACTGGCGTCTTCCTCTCCGACGAGCTCTGCCCGCTGCAACCACTGTAGACGACCACGCCGACCTCGTTCGACCACCCCTCGTCGCATTTCGGGTACGTGCGGGTTCGCCATAGCCTTGCGCATCCTCCCATCCCTTCCACGGTGGCCGCCGACCTCTCCTCGCCGGAGAAACACCGGCGATGCACTGCCCCTCCTCTGTTTCTCTCCTCCTCTCTCTAAACCCAACGGGAGGGGCCCACTGTCAGCCTCACCACTCGTGCCCGAAGCGATATGAGTGGAGGCGTATTCTCCAAAATACGCCTTCGACGTCACCCCTCTCTTATTTTCTGAAGAACAAATTTAAATTCAGAATATTGACTGAACTTTGACCAGCTATAACTTCTATTCTATAAGTCCAAATGACACGATTCTTTTTGCACTGGTTTTGTGTTGAGATTTTCTATCAGCATGCAAAAGATGAGATTTTTGCTTGCTGTGATTATTTTCTGGTGAATTAAATAGTGTTATGTGACATTTCCTTTTTGCTATTTTAATTATTTTCAAAATGGATTTCTTGCCTTGAAGTTCACCACAGGGAGTGTGACCCTCCTCTGCACTAAGGTAAGACATCACAAATATTTGCAAGAGTGTCATTTCAATAACTATTGTTTTTACTTGAATATGATCATTTTAAGTGCATATAGAAAATTCATATAAAGTTAATTAATGATAGTTTCATGTTCATGCTATATTCTTCTGTTATCAGTAGCATTTTAGTTGAATAACTAAGTCTATGCAGTAGAGCAATGTGATGTTATGCTTGAGCTAATTCATATCGGTATTATGGTTAAATGATGCATATATGGTTCATTGCATTTTCATGGCATACTATGACTCGGTAAAATTATTTGCAAGTTGAAACCTGATAATAAACCAACTTGAACATGTTGTTGATCGAGTCATGGTGCCACCGAATCAAGCTTCCCTATGTGCAACCACATTTACCTTTATGAGGGGGGCCCTTTCTTGGTCTGTTGTTATGCCTCTCACCGGTGCCACCAACTAGGGAAGGTTATTCACTAGCGCTACCCTGGCTCGGTAGGCAGGTATAACCTTGTGTGCCTGTAGTTGTTTTGGTACCATGTCCCCGTTTGGGATGATTGTTTTTCCACGACGGTGGTCGTTGGATGTCTGGAGTGGCATCGGGGCCACCCATGACTTAGCCCAAAGGGGAGTTGGTCAGAGTGGCTGGGAGAGTGTCATGGTAATAGGCTGGTTCTTTCGGAACACTGTTGGTCCACCTGAATGGGAGTCCAAGGCCATGGGTTCTGTCGTGGGCTTAACACGGCAGATGCCCAAGAGAAAGGACTTAGGCGTGGAGCTATCGCAGCTAGGTTAGCTTGAAGGGGTTAAAACGGGACAAAGGACACAGAGGGTTTACCCAGGTTCGGCCCCTCTCAACGAGGTAAAAGCCTACTCTTGCTTTAGGTTGTATTGCTTAGGTTTCGAGGACCAGGGAGCGAATACGCTTGACCTAGTTGCCGATGAGTTGTTTCTTGTCCTAACCCGCCGCTGGGTCACCCCTTTATATACACAGGCTGATGCCCAACGACTTACAGAGTCCCGGCCGGTCATACACAACGTGTACGACTCCGTGACCAACAAAGCTGCCTTACAATACAAGTTTAAGCATATGGCAGTTCATACCCGTGGGCCTCAAGTCGTCCCCGGGTCTTGGGCCTTCAATAAGCTTGCTCTATGGACCGCCATCTTCACATCTTCTTGGGCTTCCTCATCTTAAGCTGCTAGTGGCATGACCTGGCCCCTCCTGGGCGGGTCATACCCAGTAGTTATATCCCCAACATTAGGCCCCATGTTGATTTGAACTTTTCATATCAATCTTTAGTGCTTGACTTAGCAAAATCTTCCATCGTTAACTTTTATGAAATTGTTATAACCCGCCATGACGTCAGCTCACAGAATTGTATTAACCCGCCATGACGTCATCTCGCATTAACTACGCACGAAGCCCAGAACATCTCAGTATATCTTTATCTTTAATGTACCTCCCGAAAATCGAGTCGTCCATGCAGCCACATAATCATTTTTTGGCCTCCTCGATTCTCGTGCATGCCTTTTATCTGTCTCCTTACAAATAGGGACGGGGGCTCCTTATTTTCATTTCTCCACCCTGCCCCCTCGTCTTCGTCTTCCTCCTCGCGACGCCCTAGCAAGTCTGAGCTCTGCCGCCGCCGTCTCCGTCCAGCGTCCTCAACTCCGGCCGCTGCATCAACCAGATTGGACCAGAGTACTGCAATGCACCTCTGCTGTTCAACAGCCTCAGTAAGTACTCCTCCTTCTATAAAATAGATCTGCATTAGGGTTTGCCCCAGTTTGTTGGAGTTCCTCTCTGTTCTTCTCTAGATCATGTAGTTGAATCTGAACATGATACTAAAGATGCACGGCATTAGTTTTAGCATCCTTTTTCCAATAGCAGTAGATACTTTTTCTCCATAAGATCCGTCCGAACACATGAGTTCTTCCACTGCCTTCACTTTAGGTCTAGAATTTATTTTATTTCCAAACTGCTGTAGATCTGAAATTATAGCACTAATCTGTATAGCATGTTTGTCCATCACTTAGCAATTCCTCACTTATAAATCTGAAATATGGCAACTGTTCGGGCGGCTTAACTGATAAACCATAACCCACCATATATCATTAGTCCCCTTTTATCCCGCCAATATATTTATCTGCATAACATAGTGTTATCTACCGACTTAACACGTTGGCTTTTTATAGCACTTACTTTTGAATCAATGGCCGGCTTAGTATTCATAATCTTAAATCGGCAATATTTTCTTTTTAGACCTTCTTCCTCAAAAATGACCAAGACCGTCACCTCCCGCAATTGGGTTGCTTCCCGGGTTACCGAGCAAGCATTGGATGAACATGTTCAAGTAGGCGTTTTAGCCGCAAAGAATGTCATTCATTGGAGAGCCCTAGGAGCAGAAACCATCCACGAACCCAAGGAGGGCGAAGTTGTTGTCTTCACTGATCACATGCTCCGGGGGTTCACTTCGCCCGGTTCAAAAAATTTCCGTCATGTACTGCACTTCTTCCAACTCCATCCTCAAGACATCGGACCCAATTCTGCCACAAATATCTGCAATTTTCAAGTGTTTTGCAAAGTATACCTTCAGCAGGAACCCACTGTGAAACTATTAAAAGAGTTCTACTACTTAAACCGCCAGACTGAATTTACGGACGGGCCCAACCTAGAATTATGCGGCATTTCAATTCAGAGGCGGAAAGATGCCACCTTCCCAGCCGCCAAACTGTCCAGTCACCCCAAGGTCTGGAACCAAACTTGGTTTTACTGTTAAGACACCTCTCTAGAAGGGGGAAAATCCTCTGTCGGGTTATCGTGAGAGCCAGCTTAGCAACAGGCATGCCCTCCCCGATCGGATCAACATAGCAGAACGGGCCAAATATATGCCCGTCTTTTCGAATATTAGAGCCTTAATGGCCAATGGTTTGACCGGAATCAACCTGGTTCAATGCTGGGTTGCCTGGAGAATTTTGCCCTTAAGCCACCGCCCCGGTTTGATGTGCGAGTACACCGGCGACTTAAAAGATCCGCAACACCACTGCCAGATATAGCTGACTGATGATGACATCAATGACATGACCAAGTCTCTACTGAATGAGAGTTTGCACGATTATAGAAAAACTAGACTGATTCCTTTCTGCACTCTCAACAAGCCGCCAGCTGTAAGCTTTAAGCAATTTCTGGTTTAATCATTTCTTCACTTAAACTTCCCTTTTATACCCATTTGATTTCTGCAGGCCAATTCTCCTTTTTGGAATAGGAAGCTGCAGGATAAGCAGACCAAGAAGACCCGGACGAAGAATAAGGCTAAGCCTGCCAAGAAGAAGACCACCCCCTCCGAGTTATTTAACTTGGATGATTATGAGTCGGAGGTTGAACTTGACTCCCTTGGCTCATTTTTTGTACATCTTATTGACAATGATCACTATCAGGATGATGCGGAAGGGAGCCACGTAGATGGTGAAGAGGTAACTATCCTTTCCTCTGACTCAGAACCTCTGCCAAGACAGCAAGCCGAAAGTAAGGTTTTCTCACCCTTTAGCTTACTTGGATCCCAACTTTATTTTGAAGAAGTAGCAGCATGAAGCTCACCCCACAACCCGCAACAACGGTGGTGGGGTTCTGTCCTCCGGCTTACCCAACACGCCGGCTCCTCGCAAGCGTCGTCCAGAGGTTTCGCAGATTTCCGATTTAGTTTTTCCACTAGCGGGTCTCATTCCGCTTAACTCTTCCAACTCAAATTATCAGGGAACGTCTCATTCCTCTTCCGGCGACTCTACTGGGACCCAAATCCCACTTTTAAGATTGTTGCCGGGTGAGAATGTTAAGTCTATTTTCTTTCAATCATGTACTCAATTGTCATATTAACCCTGTCTTGTGCTTATATTTTCAGCGCTATGGCCAAGCCCAGCAAGAGGCTGAAGGTGAACAAAACGGCCGAAGATTCAAATACCTCTGAGCCGGAGACGCAAACAACCGAAGCTTTTCACCAAGCTGCCGAGGCCACAGTTTATGAGCGCCACCAAAGGAACACCATGTCCTTATGGACTCCATGGATGTTGACCCAGCCGCAGCCATAGCCACGCCACCAAGTCCCATCAAGCCTACTAAAGAAAAGGCTGATGATGTCGTAGTCACTGAGACCCATTATGTAGAACCGGGCTACCCCACAGTGTTAGCAAAACACAGTGCCAAGGAGGAATTTTCCACCGCTGGCAAAGGCAAATGGAAGCAGGACTTGGAAAGCCATGCCCAGTTCAACACTCAAGGAATTCACTCCGGTTACTTAAACTGCCTTCATACCTGTCGTGACTTTGAAGCCGGCCTGGTCAACCTTATGAAGGAAGGTTTTGAGGTAAATGCTACAATCTTCTGCATAAAAATATATCACTGCCAGCCGCCAAGTCTACTGGATATGATAAAATGAAATATGTTGTAGACTTTGAAGTAGCCTCTTTATCCTGATATCCATATCATAGCATTTGAAACTGCATAATGAACACAAGTAGCCCCCAAGGGCCGACTTAAGCTGCATAGCTAAAGCCGGGACTTCAATTTGTAGTTCTCAACTTTGCATATGTAACTCCCAATGGCCGGCTTAAACTGGCAAGTTAAGCCGGGACTTCAAATAATAGTGCTCAATTTTGCACCTGTAGCCCCCAATGGCCGGCTTAATCAGCATGGATAAGCCGGGACTTATCACCATAAGTGTAAATAAAATCCAAGTATGTAGCCCCCATGAGTCGGCTATAGTCATAACAGTTTAGCCGGGTCATCATAGAATTGTCTTCAAAGAAAGAGCAATTGTGCATTAGCCCCCAAGTGCCAAGTGAAATAATTGTATTGTGCTTGGGACTTCAAATAAGATGATTATAATGCTTCCTGTCATTTGCATACCGCAGGCGGAGCTAAATATGAAAGAATCCCAAGTCGCCGATCTGCAGCAAAATATCAAGTCTCAACAATCTGAAACTTCCAAGGCCAAATCAGAACTGAACACCGCCTTGGAAGAGATGGAGAAGTTGAAAAGGGACTTCAAAGCTGACAGGACGAGCTAGGAGACTGAGAAAACAGCTCTGTTGAAAAGAGCCGAGGAAGCTGAGGCTGCCCTTAAGCTGGTGGCTGATGAACTTTCCAGCTTAAAGCGTCAAATTCATATCATGACAGCCGCCATCTTTGGTAAGTAATACTGCACTTCAATCTTTCCGCAGCAATTGATATGTGTCATTGCCCAGTTTATCAATACTTTTTCATTGATACAGGCCCCAGAAGCTCCAGCCTGGGTCAAGATATGCATGTGAAACTCAAAGCCACATATACTCTTGTGGAGTAGTTGTACATTGGCGCTCAACGAGCCATCTCTGCCGCCTTACACAAAAAATCACCACCTTCTCTCATCAAGGAAGTGCTAGAGAAGTTATCTGTGCTGCCATAAAGGATGGAAGAATTGAAGAGATCAGCCATCAAGGCCGGGGCCATCACCGCGCTGAGCCGGGCAAAGGCGTGGCAAGCAGAACTTCACCCAGAAGAACTGGCCACCGGCTGCCCAAGCTTAAAAGAAGACGGGTCTCCCTTCAGTGCTGAAGACTTCACAAAAATAGTAAGGGAGATGCATCCTTTGGCAAGCAAACTGGCGGAGGAGACTGGTCTGTCCAACTATCAAGCGGTTTATGATGCTGAGAACAAGAAATTGAAGGCGTCAGTTCATGAGGCCATGGATATCATCCCACCAACAGGTAAGCACACCTTTGCTCCTGACATTGACCCGTCTAAACTTATCAATGATGAAGCTGAGTTTCAAGCCTTGATTGGCATCGGTTTTTCATCGCCTAACTTCCAGACGACAGAGGAAGAAAAAGAACCGACGTATGATGACCCGGAAGCCTCAACCCGCCATGACTAGGAGACTTGATCCATGGGGCAGTTCTTTAATCTGCATCACCGTACTGTGCTTTGAAAAACACTATCATTTGGGCTCAGGGAGCCATGTAATAGGCTAGATGAAAAACCATGATCTGTCATGCCATCGTGCATGTTTATGCGTATAACATTTTGAGCCGCCCGATCTGACTTTGAAGATCCGCTGTTTATTCTCATAATTATTGTCAATCATGCTGATCATGTTATCATAAGCCATGTACACAAGTAAACAACATGTGCCCTGGCGGTTTACCCCAGGGCGGGTCATAATACCCCATATAAAATCCACTGGTGACTATATAGTCCATAACCAGGGCGGGTTTATCAAAACCTCGTATATTCATAACAAGTAAATATCATACCTGCGATATTTGTTCATACTGTCGGCTTACCACGCCATATGCAGTAAGGGTAACATCCCAAAGACTTAGAGCACAATGTCATGGGCATTATATTCATGCTGCCTGCTTACAACGCCTTATGTAGCAAGGATAACATCCCAAAGACTTAGAGCGGAGAACTCCAAGCACATAATCAAAACACACTGGCGACTTAACGTCCAAAGCCAGGCCGGGTTACCAAAACTCCGGATAGATTCAACTATGAATCATAAGGATCAAGGCTACATGGCCCGAACCAATTTGAAACCAGATATCAATACGGTACACAAGACGAACCCAAAAAATGTTCAAATCAAATACAAATCAGAAAAACAAGGCCTTCATAGGCTGCCAAGCCTCAATATCAAGTGTTATTCAAGGGCCGCACAGCCACTGAGTTAATCCTTAATTCAAACCTGTAAGCCGGGCCTCGCATGACCAATCACCGTTTTAACTTTGACAAGTTCAGGGTCTTTGTAAGATTGACTGTCAAGAGTACGGTGAGTCATTCTAGGATTACCTGGTCGGAGTGGCAGGCATACAAAGGCAGGATAACCCGGATTTTTGGTGAATACACCTGGCGTACAAGCCAATTAAAAGGGGAAACAAAGCTCTCTTCATTAAATAGGAAGCCCCCAAATAATATTTCAATCTAGGCGTACAAGACGGATCAGTAGGGTAGTCATACCTATGCTCAATGAGCAGGAAGCCCCCAAGTAATTTGCAAACAAGTCGTACAAGCCGGATCAAGAGGGTAGTCATAGCTATGCTCAATGAGTGAGAAGCCCCCAAGTGACCTTATGAATTGACAAGAAAGACTCAGATTCTCAGAAATGAAATGACAGAGGCCCTGAATTATCAGGGATGCCGACTTTATTATACTAATCATAATATATACATTGGTAGAAGTATGTGTTAGTGTCAAAACCGGCCGATCTCAGGTAGGGGGTCCCGACCTGTGCATCTGAGGATTGAAGGTAACAAGGGACACAGGGAACACGATGTTTACCCAGGTTCGGGCCCTCTTAATGGAGGTAAAACCCTATGTCCTTCTTGAATATATTTGATGAGTATAGGGGTTACAAGAGTTGATCTACCTCGAGATCGTAACAGCTAAACCTAGATGTCTATCCTATATGAATTCTGATAGCCTCTATGGACTAAACCCTCCGATTTACATATACACCGGAGGGGCCTAGGGTTGTATAGAGTCGGCTTGCATAAGAAGGAAATTACATATCCGGACACCAATCTTGCCCTCCACGCATAGAAGAGTCCTATCTGGACATGGGGAAGGTCTTCTACCTTGTATCTTCATGACCCATCAGTCCGGCCCGTATCACACAGCCCGGACACCCGAGGACCCCCTAATCCAGGACTCCCTCAGTAGCCCCTGAACTAGTCTTCAATGACGATATGTTCGGCATGTAGATTGTCTTCGGCATTGCAAGGCGGGTTCCTCCTCCCGAATACTTTAAAGCAATCTTCTGAACAAAAGAACTGTATCCGGGTCTGCCTGAAAGTCACAACTCTCAACCATGAAGGAAAAACATTTAATCAGTATAATGTCTGTCAACTGACAACTTTTTGGTGAAACGCCACATCTGTCCTCTTTAACATTTTGAACCGTTTTCGCCTCCCGCTTCATGTTTCGAGGTGCAGCCTCTATTAACACGTCTTGTCAAAACAGAGATTGTGTCCGCTTATTGCGGGATCCTCATCAATACGGTTTTGGGTAATCCAACCGTGTCATTCGCATGACCCCTTGGTAACAGGCGAGTTTTAAGGCTTGAGGGGGGCGTTTGATATTCACTGCTTATATAAGAGGACAAAGATCCCTCTTTTCTCCCCACGCCTTCTTCCTTCTCCTGTTTTCCATCCTCAAGCTCCAGCGCTCAAGCTTCAATCTTTTCCACTTCCACCAACCTATCCAGCCATGTCCGGATCTGGTTTGAAGGGCAAGTGGGAGGCCTCCTCCGTCACGGAGAAGGACGCAAAGGAGCTCCGGGAGGCAGGATATTTGTCTGCGGACATCGCCCACAGGCTCCCTGCCAAGGAGCAAGTCATCCCCATCCCGGAGCCCGGCGAAAGGGTTGTGTTCATCCCTCACTTCCTCCGCAGGCTAGGGTTTCCCCTCCACCCCTTTGTCCGCGGCCTTATGTTCTACTATGGGCTAGATTTCAATGATGTAGCCCCAAATTATTTCCTCCACATCTCGGCGTTTACCGTCATGTGCGAGGCGCTACTTCGCATCCCCCCACACTTCGGCCTATGGCTAAAAGTCTTCAATGTGAAGCCGAAGGTGGTTGACAGGCAGCATGCGGGCTGCGACAGCGCCATGGTGAGCAAGCTCCCCAACACTATTTGTCCCAAAAGGGCCTTCGTGGAGACCATGAAGGTGTGGCAACAGGAGTGGTTCTACATCACCAAACCCCGTGGCGCCAGGTGGGCGGCCACTCCTGAGTTCAGATCCGCCCCCCATGCGGCTCGCGTCGTGGACCAACAAGGGTCTGGACTGGGGATCGACTGTGGAAGTGTTGATGGTGCAAAAGCGCATCACAAACATGATACGCAAGAACACCAGTCTCACTAACGTGATTCAGGTGATGCTCTTCCGCCGGATCCTCCCCTGCCAACTCCGGCCCCTCCACATGTGGAAGTTTAATCCAGAAGGCCCGCGGACCCTGCAACACTTATTTGGCACAACACACGAAGAGATCTGGAAGCTGCTCTTCAAGGCCCACAAAACGTGGCCGAAGAAAACCGAAGACATCGGCCTTGACAACGAGAATCCAGTCACTCTAGTAAGTGTGTTATTTCCGAACATACACTCGGTCCATAAACTCTTAGGCATAATGGGTTTTCTATCCCTCGCACAGGGGTGGATAGCGACGGCGGAGCAGATCAAGTGTCTGACACCGCTGCCTGAAGATCCGGCCACACCCCAGCTTATGAAGATGCTGGTTCCGGCGCCCTATCAGGTGCCGGAGAAGAAGGCCAAGAAGAAGAGCAAGGAGGCCAAGGGCGGCCTCCGCCGTAAGGGTACTTCGGACGGAGTGTGCGGAGAGACCGAAATACCCTCCTCCCACGAGGGAGATGAAGACGAAGAGGAGGAGGAGGCGGAAAGTGACTCCCCTCTCAAGGGGAGGAAAAAGAAAAGGGTAGCCTCTGTAGACAAGGAGGAGGGGGCATCCAAGAGGGGGAAGATGACCCTCTCGGATGGTTCAGATTCAGATGCCGATCCCATCCCCGATAGGCTTTCCAGGGCGAAGCCCCTGGCCGCATTGTATGTATCAAAGGACACATTACCAGTATTTGGTCCCTTTATGTTTTCAATATATCATATTGTGTTATGTGTATTTCAGTCCTGCTCGCGACCTCCCCAACCCATCGCTATCTGAGGGGAGTTCTCTAGCACCAGAGATGGCAGAGAGTGAGACGCCTCCGCGAGCCTCTCCGCCAACCATCGCGGACGGCACCGAGGTGTTGTCCCGAAGGGCCTCTCCGGGCCATGGAAGGGTGAGTGAGGCTATCAAGACAACACCTGAGGGTGATGCCTTGGCCGCCGAGAACATGGGGGGTGCAACCCACATGGAGAACGACGGCAGGGGCCCTGATCAGTCCGGGCCCCAGCCGAACACTATTCCGGAGACCCATATGGCTCCAGAATTGAGCGAGCAACCCCCTTTGAAGGAGGGGGGAGCATCGGCTCCGATGGCGATCTCCACTAATCAGGAGGCGCCGAACGCTCTGGTGGAGGCACTACGACGTGCCTCCATCGTGGAGGAGCACCGCACCCTGATGGGTGTGGTGGTTGAGAAGGTTCAGTCCGCCAAGAGCGGGTTGAACGAAGCCTTCACCAGCCTGCTAACAGGCTTCAAGGTATGCGACATAATACTCTTAGATGCTTTTTGTATGAAGGAAATATACATGTATATAGATAGCAGCCCCTGAGACTGTGTTCGGTTTTGAAAAAAAGCCGAATAGAGGATCACATAGTATTCGGAAGAGGTGACATATTTTTGTATGTTATAACAGGCTTCCCTGTTGGTGGCAACAGCCCAGGCCGCTGAGGTTTCCAACCTCAGTCAGAAACTGAAGCTGGCTGATGATGAGATCGACAACATTAACAAGCGGTTCAATAAGGCGCAAGGTATGCGTGTACTTTAAAAGAGTTTGACCGCATATCTTAGGCAAACTCATAGTGTAACTCATGTACTATTGTGTTTATGAGTGCAGGTAGCGCGACTGAGTTTGAAACTCTCAAGAGCGCCCTTGCACAAGCCAAGAAGGAGGCGAGGGAAAATAAAGCAACCGCTGATAAAGCGGCTGCGAAACTAAAGACCGAACTGGTCGCCCACCGCCAGCACGAGGAGAGGGTGGCCGAGGTGGAGCAAGAGCTGAAGGACGCTATTGGCAAGTGCGAGGCCTTGGAGGAGAATAGTACGACCCAAGCGTCCGATCTCGCCAAGGCCCTCCAAGAGGCCAAAGAGGCGCGGACCGAGTCCCGGAGTGCTCGGGAGGAGATCCGGCAGGCCGAATAGATAACGGTTGGTAAGCCCTTTCTCTTGCAGAGTATATTTGGGGTTCAGAGATATGCCTTTCTCACTCGACTGTGGAGTTCTCCAGACGCCTTTGTGGATCTTCCGAGGAGTGCCGCCAACACCGCACAGTTCTTCTGAGCACAGGAGGGGAGCTCGATAGAGAAGCTGTTCTGGTCACAGTTCCTGGCATCGGAGCACCCGGTGCTTTTGAACAACCAGATGAAGCAACTGGTGGAGCTGCACAGGATGTCCGGTTTGGCCATGAGGGACGTCATAGTCCGGCTATGGCCGTCTGAACCCATTCCGAGCAGCTACTTCGGCTTGGTGAGGCGACTCGTCGATGCGCTGCCCCGAGTTGAAGCCGTAAAGCGCTTGGCGTGCATAGAGGGTGCCCGGATGGCCTTTTCCCGTGTCAAGATGCACTGGATAAAGATGAAGGCCACCGTCATGGCGACCGAGGGCCCACCTGAAGGCAAGGACCACCGCAAGCCGGAGTGGTACTTTGACGACGTCCTGGAGGGTGCCCGAATAGTAGAGGGCCAATGCTCAAAGGATATCATGTTCGAGTGAATGTAATATGTTTATCAAGACTTTGTGTTATGAACCAAGGCCTGTAATATATGTATTATTTTATCTGAAATTATTTTCCTCCTGTGCGACCATTTTTAATTCTGAGAATTTGCCAGTCGTTGGCTTCAGCCCCCACATAGATGCTACGGGGCTGTTCGGAATAGCGCGCGATCACACTTGACCCAACGTATTGGTCCGTAAAGGAGGTGTGTGTGCAGCGAACCAGGCAATCAGACAATGCGGCTTTATCACTTTCACTTAGCCATAGGAGTTTGATGGTGGGATGAAGTAATAACCCCTGGTGCGTATGCAGCCATCCGAACAGGGATGTTCTAGACGCATGACTGGGAGAAGACCAGTCCTTCGTATAATACGAAGTAAATCGCGAAAGATTTGTAGCAAGTTACTGAATCGTCGACCAGCTCTCGCTATAGCATGAAAGTCAGTTTTCGGCTTTCTCTACTGAGGTGTTTGACCAGACGAACGAGAAACACAATCGCAGTAGTTCTCCCCTTACTACCCTAGCCGAACGAGCGGAATGTAAGGTGGTAATCACAGGAGCCGGGCAACCCAACTATTGACCAAAGACATGATTCAGAGCTGGTGCATATAATGCAATATTCGGGACGCCAAAGCATACTCTAGAAGTGTTCGGACTTTTGGAAATTGTCGTGGCCGGATAGAGCCCCGGGCATTTAAGCCGTACCAAAGTATGTATGGCAATCTGAAGCGAAGAGGAAATACAGATTATGAAATAAACCAACACCGAACAAGGGTTGGCAGCCAGAAACTGTTTCCATTATAATCTGTTTGATACGTCGGAACGTTTTATTAAAGATAATGCCTAAAAATCAAGGCTATTTTACATGCAGAGAATTTGTAAACAAGGGGAAGATGTATACAGGGCTGAAAAAGAAAAAGGTATTCTTTAAGATTCCCTTGACACCCTGCCGCATGTATGCTCCGCTGTCGCCATGGTGTCGGATCCTTTGATAGGAGAAATCGGAGATCGCTTATATAAAAATGTTGGAGAACTTTGCAGAAAACAAAAAAAATTCCTACGTTCCACCAAGATCAATCTATGGAGTCAACTAGCAACGAGAGGAGAGCGCATCTACATACCCCTGTAGATCGCGAGCGAAAGCGTTCAAAAGAACGGGGATGATGGAGCCGTACTCGCCGTGATCCAAATCACCGATGACCAAGTGCCGAACGGATGGCACCTCCGCGTTCAACACACGTACGGAGCAGAAGACGTCTCCTCCTTCTTGATCCAGCAAGGGGGAAGGAGAGGTTGATGAAGATCCAGCAGCACGACGGCGTGGTGGTGGATGCAGCAGTGATCGCAGCAGGGCTTCACTGAGCTTCTGCGAGAGGGAGAGGTGTAGCAGGGGAGAGGGAGGCGCCAAGACTTGGGTGTGGCTGCCCTCCCCCCCCCCCCCATTTTATATAGGCCCCCTGGGGGGCGCCGGCCCTAGGAGATGGGATCTCCTTGGGGGGCGGCGGCCAAGGGGGAGGCTTGCCCCCCAAGGCAAGTGGAGTCCCCCCCCCCCCCACCCTAGGGTTTCCAACCCTAGGCGCAGGGGGGGCCAAGGGGGGTGCACCAGCCTACTAGGGGCTGGTTCCCCTCCCCACTTCAGCCCATGGGGCCCTCCGGGATGGGTGGCCCCACCCGGTGGACCCCCGGGACCCATCCGGTGGTCCCAGTACAATACCGGTGACCCCGAATCTTTCCCGATGGCCGAAACTGCACTTCCTATATATAATTCTTCACCTCCGGACCATTCCGGAACTCCTCGTGACGTCCGGTATCTCATCCGGGACTCCGAAAAACTTTCGGATTACTGCATACTCATATCTCTACAACCCTAGCATCACCGAACCTTAAGTGTGTAGACCCTACGGGTTCGAGAGACATGCAGACATGACCAAGATGACTCTCCGGTCAATAACCAACAGCGGGATCTGGATACCCATGTTGGCTCCCACATGCTCCACGATGATCTCATTGGATGAACCACGATGTCGAGGATTCAATCAATCCCGTATACAATTCCCTTTGTCAATCGGTACGTTACTTGCCCGAGATTCGATCGTCGGTATCCCAATACCTCGTTCAATCTTGTTACTGGCAAGTCACTTTACTCGTACCGTAATGCATGATCCCGTGACCAACCACTTGGTCACATTGAGCTCATTATGATGATGCATTACCGAGTGGGCCCAGAGATACCTCTCCGTCATACGCAGTGACAAATCCCAGTCTCGATCCGTGTCAACCCAACAGATGCTTTCGGGGATGCCTGTAATATACCTTTATAGTCACCCAGTTACATTGTGACGTTTGGCACACCCAAAGCACTCCTACAGTATGCGGGAGTTACACGATCTCATGGTCTAAGGAAATGATACTTAACATTGGAAAAGCTTTAGCAAACGAACTACATGATCTAGTGCTAGGCTTAGGATTGGGTCTTGTCCATCACATCATTCTCCTAATGATGTGATCTCGTTATCAATGACATCTAATGCCCATAGTCAGGAAACCATGACTATCTGTTGATCAACGAGCTAGTCAACTAGAGGCTCACTAGGGACATGTTGTGGTCTATGTATTCACACATGTATTACGATTTCCGGATAACACAATTATAGCATGAACAATAGACAATTATCATGAACAAGGAAATATAATAATAATCCTTTTATTATTGCCTCTAGGGCATATTTCCAACAGTCTCCCACTTGCACTAGAGTCAATAATCTAGTTACATTGTGATGAATCGAACACCCATTGAGTTCTGGTGTTGATCATGTTTTGCTCGCGGAAGAGGTTTAGTCAATGGACCTGCGACATTCAGATCTGTGTGTACTTTACAAATATCTATGTCTCCATCTTGAACATTTTCACTGATGGAGTTGAAGCGACGCTTGATGTGCCTGGTCTTCTTGTGAAACCTGGGCTCCTTGGCAAGAGCAATAGCTCCAGTGTTGTCACAGAAGAGAGCGATTGGCCCCGACGCATTGGGTATGACTCCTAGGTCGGAGATGAACTCCTTCATTCATATTGCTTCATGCGCTTCCTTCGATGCTGCCATGTACTCCGCTTCACATGTAGATCCCGCCACGACGCTTTGCTTGCAACTGCACCAGCTTACTGCCCCACCATTCAAAATAAACACGTATCCGGTTTGTGACTTGGAGTCATCCAGATCTGTGTCGAAGCTAGCGTCGACGTAACCCTTTACGATGAGCTCTTCCTCACCTCCATATACAAGAAACATGTCCTTGGTCCTTTTCAGGTACTTCAGGATATTCTTGACCGCTGTCCAGTGTTCCATGCCGGGATTACTTTGGTACCTTCCTACCAAACTTACGGCAAGGTTTACATCAGGTCTGGTACACAGCATGGCATACATGATAGACACTATGGCTAAGGCATAGGGGACGACACTCATCTTTTCTCTATCTTCTGCCGTGGTCGGACATTGAGCTAGCTCAATTTCACACCTTGCAACACAGGCAAGAACCCCTTCTGGGACTGATCCATATTGAACTTCTTCAATATCTTTTCAAGGTATGTGCTTTGTGAAAGACCTATGAGGCATCTTGATCTATCTCTATAGATCTTGATGCTTAATATATAAGCAGCTTCCCCAAGGTCCTTCATTGAAAAACACTTATTCAAATAGGCCTTAATGCTGTCCAAAAGTTCTATATCATTTCCCATCAAAAGTATGTCATCCACATATAATATAAGAAATGCTACAGAGCCCCACTCACTTTCTTGTAAACGCAGGCTTCTCCATAAGTCTGCATAAACCCAAACGCTTTGATCATTTCATCAAAGCGAATGTTCCAACTCCGAGATGCTTGCACCAGCCCATAAATGGAGCGCTAGAGCTTGCATACCTTATTAGCATTCTGAGGATCGACAAAACCTTCCGGCTACATCATATACAATTCTTCCTTAAGAAAGACGTTGAGGAATGCCGTTTTGACGTCCATTTGCCATATCTCATAATCATAGTATGCGGCAATTGCTAACAAGATTCGGACGGACTTCAGCTTCGCTACGGGTGAGAAGGTCTCATCGTAGTCAACCCCTTGAACTTGTCGATAACCCTTAGCGACAAGTCGATCCTTATAGATGGTAACATTAACATCCACGTCCGCCTTCTTCTTAAAGATCCATTTATTCTCTATCGCTCGCCGATCATCAGGCAAGTATGTCAAAGTCCATACTTTGTTTTCATACATGGATCCTATCTCGGATTGCATGGCTTCAAGCCATTTGTTGGAATCTGGGCCCGCCATTGCTTCTTCATAGTTCGAAGGTTCACCGTTGTCTAACAACATGATTTCCAGGACAGGGTTGCCGTACCACTCTGGTGCGGAACGTGTCCTTGTGGACCTACGAAGTTCAGTAGCAACTTCATCTGAAGTTTCATGATCATTATCATCAACCTCCTCTCTAATCGGTGGAGGCACCACAGAAACATTTTCTTGAGCTGCGCTACTCTCCGGTTCAAGAGGTAATACTTCATCAAGTTCCACTTTCCTCCAACTTACTTCTTTCGAGAGAAACTCTTTCTCTAGAAAGGACATGTTCTTGGCAACAAAGATCTTGTCTTCGGATCTGAGGTAGAAGGTATACCCAATGGTTTCCTTAGGGTATCCTATGAAGACGCATTTTTCCGACTTGGGTTCGAGCTTTTCAGGTTGAAGTTTCTTGACATAAGCATCGCATCCCCAAACTTTTAGAAATGATAGCTTAGGTTTCTTTCCAAACCATAATTCATACGGTGTCGTCTCAACGGATTTAGACGGTGCCCTATTTAAAGTGAATGTAGATGTCTCTAGAGCGTATCCCCAAAATGATAGCGGTAAATCAGTGAGTGACATCATATATCGCACCATATCCAATAGAGTGCGATTACGACATTCGGACACACCGTTACGCTGAGGTGTTCTAGGCGGCGTGAGTTGTGAAACGATTCCACATTTCCTTAAGTGCGTACCAAATTCGTGACTTAAATATTCTCCCCCACGATCTGATCGTAAGAACTTGATTTTTCTGTCACGTTGATTCTCAACCTCACTCTGAAATTCTTTGAACTTTTCAAAGGTCTCAGACTTGTGTTTCATTAAGTAGACATACCCATATCTACTCAAGTCATCAGTGAGAGTGAGAACATAACGATAGCCACCGCGAGCCTCAACACTCATTGGACCACACACATCAGTATGTATGATTTCCAATAAGTTGGTTGCTCGCTCCATTGTTCCGGAGAACGGAGTCTTGGTCATATTCCCCATGAGGCATGGTTCGCACGTGTCAAATGATTCGAAATCAAGAGAGTCCAAAAGTCCATCTGTATGGAGCTTCTTCATTCGTTTGACACCTATGTGACCAAGGCGGCAGTGCCACAAGTATGTGGGACTATCATTATCAACCTTACATCTTTTGGTATTCACACTATGAATATGTGTAACATTACGTTCGAGATTCATTAAGAATAAACCATTCACCAGCGGGGCATGACCATAAAACATATCTCCCAGTCTCGATCCGTGTCAACCCAACAGATGCTTTCGGGGATGCGTGTAATATACCTTTATAGTCACCCAGTTATGTTGTGACGTTTGGCACACCCAAAGCACTCCTACGGTATCCGGGAGTTACACGATCTCATGGTCTAAGGAAATGATACTTAACATTGGAAAAGCTTTAGCAAACGAACTACACAATCTAGTGCTAGGCTTAGGATTGGGTCTTGTCCATCACATCATTCTCCTAATGATGTGATCTCGTTATCAATGACATCTAATGCCCATAGTTAGGAAACCATGACTATCTGTTGATCAACGAGCTAGTCAACTAGAGGCTCACTAGGGACATGTTGTGGTCTATGTATTCACACATGTATTACAATTTCCGGATAACACAATTATAGCATGAACAATAGACAATTATCATGAACAAAGAAATATAATAATAATCCTTTTATTATTGCCTCTAGGGCATATTTCCAACAAAAAGGGGCCTGGGAAAGAGCCCTTGTGTGACCATAAGGTGATTAGGTTTTAAAGAACCTGTAATATGAGGAAGAAAGGAAAATAAAGAAAAAGAAAAAGGAACAAGTTGAGGTAAAAATAGGGTTGAGCCGCACTATAGGCCCTACAAGCAGTGTGCCTCCGTCGTTGCCCCAAGGTATTTTAAGTGCGTAGTTATGCACATGCGGTACATATGCTGCAGTTAGATGGGGCGATCAATGGAGGCGGAACTCCTGGTCCAGCTCTGGATTCGCTAAGTTTTCGTTTTGAAGAGTAGACTAGACTCGTTTAACAGTGTCCGGGGGCTTGATGGCCGATGAAATGTTCGGCTTGATGAGGCCTCTCTGTACCTCGGCTGTGAGGGTCGTGGTATGCTCCTTAGTACGGAGGGAGCGCTCCATATTCCCATTGACTGTTATAACGCCGCGCGCTCCGGGCATCTTGAGCTTTAAGTAAGCATAGTGCGGGACTACATTGAAGCTGGTGAAGGCGGTTTGTCCGAGCAGTACGTGATAACCACTGCGAAAGGGGCCAATGTCGAGGATCAAGTCTTCACTTTGGAAGTTATCTGGTGAACCGAAGACTACTTCCAATGTTAATGAACCCTTGCAGCAGGCCTCTACTCCCGGTATCTCTCCTTTAAAGGTGGTGTTACTAGGCTTGATTATTGACGGGTCAATACCCATTTTATGAACAGTGTATTGATAAATCAAGTTAAGACTATTGCCGCCATCCATAAGGACTCGGGTGAGATGGAATCCGTCGATGATTGGATCGAGGACCAGGGCTACCAAACCTCCATGATGGATACTGGTCGGGTGGTCCCTGCGATCGATGGTGATTGGACAAGCCGACAAGGGTTGAATTTTGGGGCGACCAGCTCTACGGCGTAGACGTCCCTTAATGCACGCTTGCGCTCCCTCTTGGGGATATGAGTGACGTATATCATATTCACTGTTTTTACCTCAGGGGGAAATTTCTTCTGCCCCCCTATGTTCGGTGGGCGGGGATCATCATCGTCCTTGCTTGGCGGAACTTTCCCCTTATGTTCGGTATTTAGCTTACTGGACCGTTTGAAGACCCAACAGTTTCTATTGGAATGATTTCCAGGCTTGTTGGGGGTACCATGAATCTGACAAGGTCGGTCGAGTATTTTGTCCAAATTGGATGGGCCGTCCCGGTTTCCTTTGAATGGCTTCTTCCTCTGACCGGGTTTAGAGCCGTTGAATCTGGCGTTGACCGCTGTATCTTCGATTTCTTCATTGTTGTTCTGATGCTTGTGCTTATTACGTCGCGGCCGTCCGTTGCCGTCCGTGTCTTTGGAGGTGCCGGGGTCACTGGTACTGTTGCTTCGACAAGCTAACCAGTTGTCTTCTCCTGCGCAGAAGTGGGTCATGAGTGTGGTAAGAGCTGCCATAGACTTCGGCTTTTCTTAGCCGAGGTGCTGGGCAAGCCATTCGTCGCGGACGCTATGTTTAAAGGCCGCTAGGGCTTTAGCCTCCGGACAGTCGACGATTTGGTTCTTTTTAATTAGGAACCGAGTCCAGAGCTTGCAGGCTGACTCTCCAGGTTGCTGGACTATGTGGCTAAGGTCATCGGCATCCCGTGGACGGACATAAGTGCCTTGGAAGTTGTCTCGAAATGCATCCTCCAAATCTTCCCAGCTGCCAATAGAGTTCTCTAGGAGGCTGTTTAGCTAGTGCCATGCTGGTCCCTTTAGCTTTAGGGGGAGGTATTTAATGGCGTGGAGATCGTCACCGCGAGCCATGTGAATATGGAGAAGAAAATCTTCAATCCATACCGCGGTATGCTTCAATGTTTATGGGTTTAAACCCTTCTGGAGCTGGTGCTGCATTACCTCATCGGTAAAGCATAAGGGGTGTGCGGTGCCTCTGTATCGGGCAACGTCACGACGAAGTTTGGATGATATCCGTGTTCGGTTTTCAGCCCAAGTGAGGTTATGCTTATCGCTCCACGCTTGATGGTCGTCATCTCGCATTGGAGCACGCCCCCTTGATCCATAGATTGATCTAGCCTGACCGGCTCTATTGTCCAGGTCCTGGCATAAGTCATAGGTGTAGCCCGGAGCCACTACCTCTTTGCCTCGATGGCGAGGTGGTGCGGGCTGGTGTTCGGCATAAGCAACCGCTTTGTCTTGTCCACGTGGTGGTCGGTCTGGTTCATCAACGTGATTATATCTTGACGCTATTGGCTCAAGGGCCTCATCATTGAATTGTGGCAGTAGTCGATGCTTTGGATGACTCTTTGTTGGGCGCTCGAGGCCGTATTCCTCGGCAGCTAGGACCTGGGTACATCTGTCATTGAGCGTATCCTGTTCGGCTTGAAGTTGTCGATGTTTCTTTTTTAGGCTCCTCGCAGTTGCGATTAGCTGTCGCTTAAAGCGCTCTTGCTCGAGGGGTTCCTCTAGCACGATAAATTCTTCGTTGCTGAGGCTGACATCCTCCTCAGAGATCGGTAGATAGTTACTATCCTCCGAATCCTCATTCTCATCCGGCTCGTCGAGGTTAACTTGTCCCTCCTCCCATTCATCCTTCTCGGAGGCAGGCTTGACGGGGTCTTCGGGATCTTTGGCATCGCCCGGAGTGTTATTGCCTCCGGTGCCGGTATTGCTTTCCTTTTCGCGATGCTATTTTGAGCGGCGCTGCTGACGTCGACGTTTTCGTGGTGCCTCGACGGGCTTGTCCTCAATCGGATCCTTCCTGCCGTTGTCGTCATCGTCCTTTTTAGGTGTATCCACCATATACACATTGTATGTGGAGGTGGCCGTCCAACACACGGTGATATGCGAATTCCATCATGGTTCATCTCCGGCATCGTCGTCCATACCATCGATGTCTTCGTAGGCGTAATCTAGCATGTCGGTCAAGTCCTCGACAGTGGCTATTAAGTGGGTGGTGGGTGGGATGTAAAATTGCCCGCTCTCAGCCCCTATTCTAGGCTGGGCATGGTTCGGAGGTGATACTTCCGTAATGGCGAGAGATCACATTAAGTCCAGGGCCTCGTTTAGGAGAGAAGGCTGGACGGGAACTGAGGGCCTGCAGAGCTGGGCATGGTACACTCTACCTGGCCGTGCTCATTGGACGCAGACCTTGAGAGTTCGGAGTTAGCGTGCAGAGGTGAGTTCGGCTCCCCGATGACAAGGAGAGTCTTGTTTGATTACAGGCCTGCCGAAAATATAGTCGCCTCTGGGTCTCCGGCAGAGAGCTCCATAGTAGGAGAGAGTCCGGTGGGTTTCAACCTCCCATCTTCGGACGAGGTGGTTTGTTCTGGATCCAAGGCCAGGGCAGGGATGACTGTTGTCTCTTGAACGAGCCAGATGGCGAATCCGACAGGTTTCCTTCTTGGGGGTGAGGAGCAGTCGGGGCCGAGATCCCTTCGAAGATCAAGTCTCCTCGAACATCAGCGATGTGATTCAGATTTCCGAACCTGATCTGATGACCAGGGGCGTAACTATCGATCTGTTCGAGGTGGCCAATTGAATTGGCCCATAGAGCGAAGCCGCCAAACATAAAAAGTTGACCAGGGAGAAAAGTTTCCCCGGAAACGGCATCGTTGTTGATGATCAATCGAGCCATCGAACCTTCTGCCGACGACACAGTGGAACTCTCAATGAAAGCACTAATGTCGGTGTCAAAACTGGCCGATCTCAGGTAGGGGATCCCGACCTGTGCGTCTGAGGATCGAAGGTAACAAGGGACATAGGGAACATGATGTTTACCCAGGTTTGAGCCCTCTTAATGGAGGTAAAACCCTACGTCCTGCTTGAATATATTTGATGAGTATAGGGGTTACAAGAGTTGATCTACCTCGAGATCGTAATGGCTAAACCCTAGACGTCTAGCCTATATAAATTCTGATAGCCTCTACGGACTAAACCCTCCGGTTTATATATACACCGGAGGGGCCTAGGGTTGTACAGAGTCGGTTTGCAAAAGAAGGAAATTACATATCCGGACACCAATCTTGCCCTCCACACATAGGAGAGTCCTATCCGTACACGGTGGAAGGTCTTCTACCTTGTATCTTCACGGCCCATCAGTCCGGCCCATATCACACAGCCCGGACACCCGAGGACCCCCTAATCCAGGACTCCCTCGGTATGTACATCACAAGTGCCGGTGGCTCGGGTGTAATAAGCCAAAGATGAGCAACATTCCACGGCCGGAGGGTCTCCTCCTCAGATTTGCGTGAGTCCTTGTGCTCTCGAACATCAATGAGGTAGTATGACCCGTTGTTCAGATTTTTGCTGACCACAAAAGGCCCTTCCCAAGGTGGGGACAACTTGTGCATGTCAGTTTGATCCTGGATGAGCCGGAGCACCAAATCTCCTTATTGAAAGGTTCGGGTTTTAACCCGGCGGTTATGATAATGACGCAGATCTTGTTGGTAAATCGCCGAACGAGCCACCGCAAGGTCATGCTCCTCATCCAAAAGGTCAAGAGCATCCTGACGTACTTTTTCATTATCAGCTTCAACATAAGCCGCCACACGGGGCGAGTCGTGACGGATGTCACTAGGGAGAACCGCCTCTGCTCTGTAAACCATGAAGAAAGGCGTGTAACCCGTAGATCTGTTGGGGGTAGTATTGATACTCCATAGCACTGAGGGCAACTCCTCCTCCCAACAACCCGGTGTCCTCTGCAAAGGGACCATAAGTCGGGGTTTTATACCTCTCAAGACTTCTTGATTGGCTCTTTCAGCTTGACCATTGGACTGGGGTGGGCCATGGATGAAACATCAAGACGAATATGTTCACGTTGACAAATTTTTTTCATAGCATCTTTAGACAGGTTAGTGCCATTATCAGTAATGATGTTGTGTGGGTAACCAAAACAAAAAATCACCTTTTTGATGAATTGAACCGATGTTGCCGCATCAACCTTGCTGACCGGCTCTGCCTCAACCCACTTTGTAAACTTGTCAACTGCCACCAAGAGGTGAGTCTTTTTATCCTTGTATCTTTTAAAAGGTCCAACCATATCCAGCCCCCAGACTACAAATGGCCAAGTAATTGGAATCGTCCTCAATTCTTGAGCCGACACATGAGCTTGTCTTGAAAATTTCTGACAACCATCACATTTGCTGACCAAATCCTCTGCATCAGCATGAGCCGTCATCCAATAGAACCCATGACGAAAAGCCTTAGCCACGAGAGACTTAGAGCCAGCATGATGGCCACAATCTCCTTCATGAATCTCCCATAGAATCTCACGACCCTCGTCAGGAGAAACATAATGTTGAAACGCCCCTGTGACACTGCATCGGTGCAACTCTCCATTGACAATAGTCATTGACTTAGACCGCCGGGTTATCTTCCTGGACAAAGTTTCATCTTCACATAACTCACCCCGGGTCATATAAGCCAAATATGGAACTATCCAATCAGGAATAGCATGAAGAGCCGCCACTAATTGTGCCTCCGGGTCAAGAACGGCAAGATCTTCCTCCGTAGGCAATTTAACTGAAGTATTATTCAAAATATCAAGGAAAACATTAGGTGGTACCGGCTTATGCTGGGACCCACCAGCTTAAAGCATCAGTCGCCTCATTTTTCCTGCGATCAACATGTTCCACTTGATAACCTTTGAAATGACCAGCAATAGCATCAACCTCTCAGTGATAAGCCGCCATGAGTGGATCTTTGGAATCCCATGTTCCTGAAACTTGCTGAGCCACCAAATCTGAGTTGCCAAAACCCCTCACCCGGCTTAGATTCATCTCTTTAGCCATCCGAAGACCATGGAGCAAAGCTTCATACTTAGCTGCATTATTAGTACAAGGGAACATCAACCTTAAGACATAACAAAATTTATCACCTCGTGGGGAAGTCAAAATAACTCCAGCCCCTAAGCCTTCCAACTGCCTGGATCCATCAAAGTGAATAGTCCAATATGTGATATCCGGCTTCTCCTCAGGCATCTGCAACTCTGTCCAGTCATTGATGAAATCCACAAGTGCTTGAGATTTGATAGCTTTCCGAGGCATATACTTCAAACCATGGGGTCCAAGCTCAATGGCCCATTTGGCTACCCGACCCGTGGCTTCTTTGTCTTGAATAATATCCCCCAAAGGAGCAGAACTGACCACAGTGATGGGATGACCGAAGAAATATTGCTTCAATTTACGACTACCATGAACACCCCATAAACCAACTTCTGCCAATGTGGGTACCTCTTCTTAGATTCAATGAGTACCTCACTGCATAGTAAACCGGCCGTTGAACCAGATGTTCCTTACCTGATTCCTTCCGTTCCACAACAATTGCCACACTGATGGCTCGGCTATTAGCAACCACATATAACAGTAAGGGCTCCTTATCAATAGGAGCTGCAAGGATTGGCTGCTCAGCCAACTGCTTTATCAATGCCTCACACGCCTGATTGGCAGCATCACTCCAGACAAAGTGATATGTCTTCTTCGTCATCTGATACAGAGGGATAGCCTTTTCGCCCAAACGGCTTATAAACCGGCTTAAGGCCGCAATACGACCCGCCAGACGCTGGACATCATTAATACACGCCGGCTTAGCCAAAGAAGTGATAGCCTTGATTTTCTCCAGGTTAGCTTCAATGCATCTTTCAGAAACCAAAAAACCCAAGAGCTTGCCTGCTGGCACACCAAAGACACACTTGAGCCCAAAAGGCATAGACACATAGCAGAAGGCTCCAAAGGGAGTGATAAAAGTTGTATTCTCCTAGTCCTTAACTGCCATTTTGATCTGATGATACCTAGAATAGGCATCCAAAAAACTCAAATGCTCACAACCCTCTGTAGCATCAATGATCTGATCAATATGAGGGAGAGCAAAGGGATCAGCCAGACAGGCCTTATTAAGGTCTGTGTAATCCACGCACATGCACCGGGTGCCATTTTTCTTAAGTACCAGCACTGGGTTAGCCAACTATTCAGGATGAAAACCTTCAATGATGAACCCAGCCGCCAAGAGCCGGGCCACTTCTTCACTAATGGCCTTGCGCCATTCTTCATTAAAACAACGAAGGAATTGCTTGACCGGTTTAAATTTTGGATCAACATTGAGAGTGTGCTCAGCGAGTTCCCTCGGTACACCTGGCATGTCTGAAGGCTTCCATGCAAAGATGTCCCGGTTTTCACGGATGAACTCGATGAGCGTGCTTTCCTATTTCGGATCCATATTAGCACTGATACTGAACTATTTGGATGAGTCACCAGGAACAAAGTCAACCAGCTTAGTGTCATCTGCTGACTTAAACTTCAACAACGGGTCATGCCCTGTGGTTGGCTTTTTCAAAGGTGTCATATCTGCCGGGTCGACATTATCTTTGTAGAACTTCAACTCCTCCGTTGCACAAGCCGTCTCAGCATAAGCAACATCACCTTCTTCACACTCCAAAGCTATCTTCATGTTGCCATGTACTGTGATGGTGCCCTTATGAGCCGTCATCTTAAGCTGCAGATAAACGTAACAAGGTCGTGCCATGAATATAGCATAAGTCGTCCGTCCAAACAGGGCGTGATAAGGGCTTTTGATCTTGACTACTTCAAAAGTCAACGTCTCAACTCTGAAATCACAATCATCTCCAAAGTCCACTTCCCAAGCTATCTTACCCACTAGGTATGCCGACTTACCGGGAACCACCCCATGAAAAACAGTAGATGATGGCTTAAGATCTTTGTTAGTTAGATTCATACGGTGAAAAGTATCATAATAAAGGATATTAATGCTGCTACCTCCATCCATAAGCACCTTGGTAAACTTGTACCCTCCATCCTAAGGAGCAACCACCAAAGCCAATTGACCCGGATTGTCAACCCGAGGCGGGTGATCTTCATGGCTCCATACAATTGGATGTTCAGACCATCGCAAGTAATGAGGGACTGCTGGCTCAATCGCGTTCACCGCCCGCTTATGGATTTTTTTGATCCCGTTTGCACAAGCTTGTGGTAAACACATGATACTGACCACTATTTAGCCGTTTCGGATTGCTCTGATAACCAGACTGCTGCTGTTGATTCCCTTGGCCAGATTGCTGATTAAAACCACCTTGATTGCCTTGGCAAAACCGGAGCTTGGGCCGCCACCCCCAAAGCCAGGTCCGTGAGAGCCGGATCCTGAGCCGCCATTCGGGCCATGACTATTCTGGAAAAAAACAGGAGTTTCTGTACTCCCTCGTGATGAAACAATCCTTTCATAGATGACTGGCCGGCTTCTCTTGCTGAGGCAGCCTGGTTTTTGCCCTCTTCTGTTTGTTTGAGTTTTCATTTGAAAGTTTTTGAAGCTTGGAGTTTTTGAATCTTTTCATTTGGACTTAAGCACTTGGGCATCCTTGTCTTTCACCCAAGTGTTTCACTTCTCTCCCAAACCATCATTTCACTTCTGATCCACCACAAAATAATCTTTGGAAAAGAAAAATATTCATTTTCTCTCTAAAACCCTAAGCCAAATCTGTTTGCTCCAAAGCAACCCTAATTTTTATGGTTCAGAAAATTCTAAGATAATTCACAAATATTCTAGGTACCCTAGGGCACCTCCCTGAGCAAAAATATTTCATCACTTTTGGATTATTTTTGCTACAGAAAATCTTTTCTGTTCTGGACAGAAATGGTGGTTTCCACAGCAACTACCATTTTACTTGCTCCATCTGACCTGATCTTTCTTGTGCTTATTTACCTTAGTAACTCTAAGCTAGCCTCCAAAGCACAGCTCCAAACTCCCAGCCATTTGACCACAGTAACATCACAAAGTTAATGTCCAGAAACTTACCAGACTTGTAAAATCTTCTCTACTGCATATGGAGCCAAACAAAATCATGGTAACACTCTAAACTACCACTAACAACATGCCAGACATCGATTTTACGCTTAGATCGACATAATTTCATAGTTCACGCGGTGACCGCGTTCGTCCAAGCATGCTGGCATGCAGCCGACGCGCTCTATGACGCGCCCGAGCCTCTGTTGCTCGCGTGCTCGCTTCCCCGCCTGCCCAACCTTGCCAAAACTCGCCACAATCATCGTCTCGACACCCTTAACTCCGCCCTGGCACTCGCAGGCGCCGGAGCTCGCCGCAGCGAGCACGGCAAGGTCCGGCCAGCCCAACAGTGCGGGCGCACTGTGCTCGTCGTCACCCCCCTTAATCATGTGCTCGTCTCCACTCGCCCACAGTGGCCGCGTGACCTCCGTCGCCTTCTCCCCCTCTCACTGACGCCGCTCGTCACCGGGCGCCGTGGACAGGTGTCCACCGGCACAGCCCGAAGCACCCTCGCCGCTGGCCTGTATATAGAGCCCCTCCCCAACCTCCTTGAGCATCCTCCAGCACTCACACACACTCCACGATCGAGTAGGAAGCCGTTACCCGGCCGGGCAGGCCTCGGGCCGCCGTCCCCGTGCTCGAGCTCGCCGGCGACCCCCTCTGGTCGCCACGGCAGCTCCAACCCCTCCCAGGCCTGGGCAACCCCTCCAGGGCCTCCGCCTCTCTCCGGTGAGGCCGTCTCGCCTGCTAGGAGCCCCTGGAGTGGCCTCTGCTCGCCGTCTTCCTCGACTCCGGCGACCTCCTTGTTCTGTCTCCGCTCGCGAGCTAGATTACGACGCCGTCCGACCACCCCTAGCCACGCTACGGGTACGGGCAGGTGCGCCTCGACCTTCTCCTACCATCCCTCCCTCTCGTTTTGGCCAAAGAGCCCTCGTCGCCGGCGAGAGCTCCGGTGAAGCCGCGGCCGTCTCTGTTTCTCTCTCCCTCTTCCCCCACCTGACTAGCGGGGCCCGCTAGTCAGCCACTCAGTACGCGTGCGAAGCGGTACGAGTGGTGGCGCCCCTGGGCTTTACGCCTTCGACGTCACCCCCCCCCCCCCCAGTCTTTTTCTTTTTATTCAAATTCATTTGAATTTACAAAACACTTCAAACAGCTATAACTTTTTAACCATAAGTCCAAATGAATTGATTCTTTTTGCATTGTGTTCTTTGAAAGGAAATCTAGCAGCTCACCAAAGATGAGATTTTTCTGAGCTGTTTAGAATTTCTGCTGAATTTTAGAAGGGTTCTTGATATTTTCTTTTTGTGTTTAAATTTATTTTCAGAAGGTAAGGCTTGTCTTGAGGATCACCAGGAGGCTTGTGAACCTCATCTGCACTAAGGCAAGCAACAGCAACATTTTTATGATGCCATTTCAATGTTTGTGATTTCCTCACTTGAATGAAATGATTAACCCATGCATTTAGATAATTATTGAGTTATTTGTATTCTGTTAAATGTTGAATAGTTGTTATGCTTGATTTACAGAAGGGTTGAAATTAGTTTAGTGGATAAAGCAAGTTAAGATTTATTTGAGGTGGTGTTAGAAATAATTTTGCCATGCATGTTAGTAATTATTTTAGCTATGTTTTTTTGTCTTCCTAAATTGATAAAAAAAATAGAAAATATTCTGTAAAATACTTGTTAAATCATATTACTTGTTTTACAGAATGTTTGAACCTAACTTAGTGATAAAGAAATTAAGAGTTATTTATAGTAAAATCCTTTGTCAAGCATATAAGAAATTTATCGGAGTTACTTTCTTGCGTAAGAAAATTAGTGAAAATTTGTGGCAAAATACTTTTGGTTAAGTTGTGAGCCATTTTGAGCAAGTAGAGTAATATGAGTTGTTGACGTTAATGATTGGTGTGTATATGGGTGACATCGGTCATTTTGATCATTATATGATGCATGTGTAGTTTCATGGCATGCTATGACACCGGTCATTGTTAGTTTAAAGTTGAAACTGAAAATAACTCAATTTGAATACACCGTTGACTGGGTCATGGTGCCGCTGAATCGAGTTCTTTCCGGTGCAACCACATTTGCCTTTATGGGGGGCCTTGATTCGGTCCATTGACACGGCCTCTGGCCGGTGCCTCCATCCAGGGAAGGTTATGTCATGTTTGCCGTGGCCCGGCAAGCAGACATAATCTTGTGTGCTCGTTGATGAGATTATGGTACCGAGTCCCCGAGTGGGAGTGTCCCTGAGTGGGAGTTTGACCACAACGGTGGTCGGGATGACTTGGGTAGACACGGGGCCACCCAGGACCAGCCCGTTGGGGATTTGGGTCGGAGTGGCCAGGAGAGTGTTGTGGCAATGGAGGGGTTTCATTGGAATGTCGTTGGTCCACCCGAATGGGAGTGCGAGGCCATGGGTTCCGTGGTGTGGGTACAGTGTGCTACCTCTGCAGAGTGTATAAAATATTGATTGTCGCGTCCACGATTACGGACACCTCATAGTAGGTCCCACCATGAGTCAACGAATAATAAAAACTGCACACTAAGATGTAAACTTTGCATTGTCGAGGATGGCAGAAAGGCCATCGAGGAATTTGGGACCAGATATTGGTCGTGGTTGTGATCGCCGTAAGGATCATGAGTCATGTTGTTAAAGACCATGTTGGTGGTGTGTTTTACCACATTGGTGGTGTGTTTGTGATCTGAGGATGGTCACGGTTGGTAAGTCGTCCCGAGGGACGTTCAAGCATGATCACATCATGTCGACATATAGTATTGCATTTTAGTTGGTTAAATTTCATGATGTTGTTTGTCATTATGATTATGCTTGTTGTGAGCTTGCAAGTACATTCATTGTACTGACCTGGCGTGTCATGCCAGATTTCAGGAAAGTCCCGTTGGAAAGGAGCGTTGTTCGAGTCTACATCGTGTCCATATCGGTGTCCCTGTGATATGGAGCTTCCGCTACGACGTTATTCCGCTGCCACATAGTTGTTCGGATCAAGGCCCCTTTATGTTCACTAAATAATGTACATATTGTTCAGACGCACCGAGTGTGCCGCTTGGCCTCGACCATTGTTATAATATGAACTCTGTTCCACTAGCATCAATAAAGCGGTTGTTTTCTATACCGATATGTTGTGTGTTGCCAGAAGACATGGTCTCTGGGATGGCAATACATGGTAAACCGGTCGCTCTGAGCCGGGGTGCCAGAACGATTGGTATCAGAGCCGCGCTGACTGTAGGCCACGCTAGACTACGATGTGTTAACTGGACGCTAGGCGCAAGTAAATTTGAGTGCCGTTAGCAGTTATAGCTAGTTGTTGCATTCTAGTCATTTGATTATTATTGTTATGCTAACCTGCTAATGGTTTTGAGTGTAGATGGCTCCGGTGCCGTATCCGTGCCAGTTGAAGCTGATGTCGTACACGTCACCGCACCTTCTCCGCAACGTGTGGCGTCGGTTGTACCCTCACGGAGACGAACCAGTCTACCATGTGTACCGTGAGCGTCTAGCTGACTCAGTGTCTGGGTATCACGCAGTGGTTACTCTATGCACCAGTTCCGATTCCGGCTCTTACACTCGCACTTCTCGAAGCGGTTACGCCTCCACCGCTTCTCAGGCTATCCAGTTTGGCGCATTTGAGGTCCTTGTCGAGCTTCGTTGTACCGAGGTTCAAATGCAGCACCACCCAGGTTTCTATTACTACCCATCTCTGCACGACAACGGTCGTGTACGTTTTCCTCTCGTTGACCCGGAGTCTGATAGTGTCGTTAGCCATCTTGCTCGCTATATCACTGCTAGCTATCTAATGATCCACGAGCTGACTCGTGCCCGTACTGCTTTAGCCGCTACCCTGGTCACTACTAGATCCACCACTACTCCGTCCTCACTGGGATTTACCCCTTATGTCCCAGTTAGCTCTAGCTCCCCTATTTCGTCGGTTACTCCCCCGAGTAGCACAGGCGTCTCGGCCGTGAACCCTCTCAGTGCTCCTGCCGAGTGGATCTCACTTCTTGCTACTCCTGTAGCCCCGATGCTTCATCCTACCCCTGCCCCTGAGGGAGAGCCCTCGAGGCAGCATCGTCGCGTTACCTTGAACCCAGAGGTTTCCGTTAACCACGTCAGTTCGGGATCTGAGACCGCTTCAGGGGAGGACACTGCAGCACCAGCAGAGCAGTAGTGTCTTTGAGTATTCGCAGTCATCTAGATGATGTACGGATGTAGTTGTACGAGTCATGATGCTTCATGTATGAGAGTAGTGGAACCAATCAGGTTGTTTAATTTTCATGTATGAGTCTATGTATAATTATGTTGGGATTTAATCGTCGTATTTTCTTCGCTCTTTTGTCTTTTCGAGTTTTGTTGCTGGCTTTTCCCCAATTTTATTCTTGGATGTCTCTCATCTCGATTGCGTTGCCTTGGGAAAAATACTCAATAGGATGACGCGGGGAGGCAGCAGTAGCCACGTTCGTGAGGGAACTCTTGTTCATCATTCTGCACGACAGGCAGGATATTCTCCCGAGCCGTACGTTCAGCCACCACCTCCACCGCATGATCCTCCCTCCACCGAGCAAGTTCTGCGTATGTTTGAAGAGAAAAGGACCAGTGATCTGATCGAAATATTGAGAAGTGTGCAAGCTATAGTTGGACAAAATGGAAATCAGAATGGTCATCACTCAAAGCTGTCAGATTTTGAGAGGACCAATCCACCCAGTTTTAGTCAGGTTGTTGACCCATTGGATGCAGACGATTGGTTGCGCACCGTGGAGAAAAAGCTTGAGATCGCCCGTACTGAAGGAAATGATAAAGTCCCATTTGCAAATCATTACCTTGAAGGCGCAGCTGCCATATGGTGGGAAAATACAAAAGCCATGTGGTCAATTGATGAGGAAGTCACTTGGGAAAAATTTAAGGATAAGTTCCGCAAGTATCAAATCCCTACTGGAGTTATGAAGGCCAAGCATCGTGAATTTCTCGCGCTCATCCAAGGAAATCAATCTGTGGCCGAGTATCTGCAAAAATTCAACCATTTGGCCCGTTATTCTCTGTATGACGTGGCCACTGAAGACAGGAAGATTAACAGATTTCTTGGAGGTCTAACTCCGCAATTCCGGTGTGCTCTCAGCATGTTTGATTTCACCGATTTCCAAACTCTGGTAGATAAGACGTTCATTGCTGAACGGGAGCACAAGCTTATATCAGATAGTAGGCATGCTAACAACGACAACAAGCACAAGTTTGAGCCAAAGAAGGATGGACAACCTGTGCAAAAGGCTCGTACCTAGCAGCAGACTCAGGTGGAATACAGGCCAAATTGGCAGCAAAATGTTAACCGGACCACCACTCAGGTCAAGAATATTGTAACCAGTCCAACACATGAGGAGCGATAGCACAATAATACTTGTTTCAATTGCGGGCAGCCTGGACATTATGCCAAACAGTGCCCCAAGAACCACAAGGTGAATGCTCTAAGCAGGCCACAAGTCAACTTTATGGAGTCAGGGCCAACCCAGCAAAACTTCACTGGGCATGTGAATCATATCTCCGCCGATGAAGCCCAAGAGAAGCCAGAAGTCTTCATTGGTATGTTTTCCGTTAATGACATACCTGCAGTAATTTTATTTGACTCTGGGGCTTCCCATTCTTTTATTTCTCGGAGTTTTGCCGCCCAAAACAATTTTCCTTGCATAATTTTGGGCAAAAATATGCTGGTACAAACCCCGGGATCTATAATCAAGAGCGATCTAGTCTGCCATGATCTGGAGATCAATATCAACGGGGTCCACTTTCCAACATCTCTAATAATCATTGAGTCTGAACAGTTGGATATTATATTGGGTATGAATTGGCTGACCAAATATCAAGTTTGTATAAACTGCGCAACCCGAGAAGTCAATTTGACCAGTCTGAATGGGCAGCACACCCAATTCTATGCTCGCAAGCATGTACCCAAGCCAGAACTAATTTGCACCGCTGTGGTTGAATTGGAATTTATTCCTGTGGTCAGTGAGTACCCTGATGTGTTTCCAGAAGAACTGTCAGGCATGCCACCAGATCAGAAACTGGAATTTGCCATAGATCTTGTGCCCGGAACCGCACCAATATACAAGAAGTATTACCGGATGCCCTCATCAGAATTAGTGGAACTAAAGAAACAGCTTGACGAATTACTCCAGAAGGGCTATATTCGTACCAGCTCTTCACCGTGGGGGTCACCTACAATTTTTGTGGGCAAAAAGGATGGCAGTCTCCGTATGTGCATAGATTACCGTCAGTTGAATGAGGTCACCATCAAAAATAAATACCCACTACCAAGGATTGATGGTTTGTTTGATCAGCTCAGTGGGGCTAAAGTATTCTCAAAAAATCGATTTACGAATTGGATATCATCAACTCAAGATTAAAAAGGAAGATATTCCTAAGACCGCTTTCACTACACGATACGGTCTTTACGAATATACTGTGATGTCCTTTGGTCTCACCAATGCCCATGCCTTCTTCATGCACATGATGAACAAAGTGTTCATGTACTTCCTCGACAAATTCGTGGTAGTCTTTATCAACGACATCCTCATTTACTCCAAGAGTGAAGAAGAGCATAAGGATCACCTCCGAGCAGTGCTACAACGGCTCCGCAACCATCAGTTATATGCCAAGTTCAGTAAGTGCGAATTTTGGCTCAAGCAAGTTGGGTTTCTCGGACATGTACTATCCGCCGAAGGTATAGCTGTGGACCCGAGCAAAGTAAAGGATGTGCTCGATTGGGTACCGCCCATGACTGTAACACAGATCCGGAGTTTCCTCGGATTAGCTGGATACTATCGTCGTTTCATTGAAGGGTTTTCCAAAATTGCTAAACCTATGATGGAACTGCTCAAAAAGGATACAAAGTTTGAGTGGACAGAGGACTGTGAGAAGAGTTTTAATGAGCTAAAGACGCGTCTGACGACCGCACCAGTATTGACTCTTCCATACATTTATCGCAGCTTTGATGTGTACTGCGATGCCTCCAGACAAGGTATTTGTTGCGTGCTGATGCAAGACGGCAAGGTAGTAGCATATGCCTCACGACAGCTACGGCCACACGAGGGAAATTATCCTACTCATAATTTGGAATTGGCTGCAGTGGTTCATGCATTAAAATTTTGGAGACTCTATCTCATTGGAAAAAGGTGCCAAATTTTTACCGACCACAAAAGCCTCAAGTACATCTTCACTCAGCCAGATTAAAATCTCTGTCAGCGAAGGTGGTTAGAGTTGGTCAAGGATTATGACCTTGGAATAAATTACCATCCCGGCAAAGCCAACGTCGTTGCCAATGCGCTCAGTCGAAAGCCCGTCAGCTTAAATGGCAAGTTAAAATCATTGCCTACCGAACTTCAGGAGGAGCTCGCTCAGCTCAACTTGGTCATAGTGGATGCTGGCCTCACTAATATTTTGGAAGTTACCCCCACACTTGAGATGGAAATCCGCAAGGCCCAGCCAGATGACGTCGATTTACAAAAACATGCAAGGAAGTCCCCAGATTTCTTCAAGGACAACTTCGGTGCCCTCCGATTCCATGGACGAATTTTTGTACCAAATCAACCGGACTTGAAGAAGAAAATCTTGTCAGAAGCACACGAATCCTCATATTCCATTCATCCGGGAGGTACGAAAATGTATGAAGACCTTAAACAAATATTCTTGTGGGATGGGATGAAGAAAGACATTGCCTATTTTGTAGCCTATTGCGACATATGCTACAAGGTGAAAGTAGATCATCAGAAGCCAGCCGGACTTCTCCAACCACTACCAGTTTCACAATGGAAATGGGATGATGTTTGCATGGATTTCATCACCGGATTGCCTAGGACTCAGCGAGGCAAAGACGCAATCTAGGTTATAGTGGACACCATCACCAAGGTTGCTCACTTCATCCCGATCAGCACCAGATATAGAGCAGATGAACTTGCACAATTGTATGTATCCAGAATCGTGAGTCTGCATGTAGTACCCCGGACTATCACTTCCGACCAAGGTTCTTTGTTTACCTCCGCTTTCTGGTCCCGTCTCCATCAAGCCTTGGGGACAACACTAAAATATAGTACTGCTTATCACCCTCGGACTGATGGTTAGACAGAGCGAGTAAATAAAATACTCGAAGATATGTTGCGAGCCTGTGTGCTAGCCAACGGGGCGAAATGGGAAGATTGCTTGCCATACGCTGAGTTCTCGTATAACAACAGTTTCTAGACCAGTCTAAAGATGTCACCATATGAAGCTCTATATGGTCGTAAGTGTCGCACTCCTCTAAATTGGTCTCAAGCTGGAGATAGCCATATCTTCGAAACCGATCTCATGATGGAAGCTGAGAGACAAGTCAGGGAAATCAGAGACCGACTGCAATTGGCCAAATCCCGTCAGAAGAGTTATTATGATGCAAAGCACCGGCAGGTCAGTTTTGAACCCAGAGAACGCGTGTACCTCTGAGTCACTCCTATGAAAGGAGTTAAGCAATTTCAGGCTCGTGGAAAGCTGGCACCCAAATTCATTGGTCCATTCCCAATTATGTCTCGAGTAGGTACGGTTGCATACCAACTGGAACTACCCCCGGAATTGTCAGATATACACAATGTGTTCCATGTTTCGCAATTGAGACGATGCATATCCCCACCTGAGAAAAAGACAGCAATGGCTGAGATAGAATTGGCAAAGGATTTAACTTATGAAGAAAGACCGTTCAAAATTTTGGATCAAGTGGAAAGGGTCACTTGCAGCAAAGTCAGAAATTTTTTCAAGGTTCAGTGGGAGCATCACACAGAATCAGAAGCAACTTGGGAGCAGGAAGAATTCCTTAAGGATCAGTATCTAGAGTGGTTTTCCCAAGCAACTGAATCTCGAGGACGAGGTTCATTCTAAGTGGGGGAGGTTTGTGACAGCCTGGTTTTTTCCCTCTTTTGTTTGTTTGAGTTTTCATTTGAAAGTTTTTGAAACTTTGAGTTTTTGAATCTTTCCATTTGGACTTAAGCACTTGGGCATCCTTGGCTTTCACCCAAGTGTTTCACTTCTCTCCCAAACCATCATTTCACTTCTGATCCACCACAAAATAATCTTTGGAATATTTTTCTTAAATGAAAAATATTCATTTTCTCTCTAAAACCCTAAGCCAAATTTGTTTGCTCCAAAGCAAACCTAATTTTTATGGTTCAGAAAATTCTAAGATAATTCACAAATATTCTAGGGACCCTAGGGCACCTCCCTGAGCAAAAATATTTCATCACTTTTGGACTATTTTTGCTACAGAAAATATTTTCTGTTCTGGATAGAAATGGTGGTTTCTACAGCAACTACCATTTTACTTGCTCCATTTGACCTGATCTTTCTTGTGCTTATTTACCTTAGAAACTCTAAGCTAGCCTCCAAAGCACAGCTCCAAACTCCCAGCCATTTGACCACAGTAACATCACAAAGTTACTGTCCAGAAACTTACCAGACTTGTAAAATCTTCTCTACTGCATCTGGAGCCAAACCAAATCGTGGTAACACTCTAAACTACCACGAACAACATGCCAGACATCGAGTTTACGCTTAGATCGACCTGATGTCATAGTTCACGCGGTGACCGCGTTCGTCCAAGCATGCTGGCATGCAGCCGACGCGCTCTATGACGCGCCCGAGCCTCTGTTGCTCGCGTGCTCGCGTCCCCGCCTGCCCAACCTTGCCAAAACTCGCCACAATCATCGTCTCGACACCCTTAACTCCACCCTGGCACTCGCTGACGCCGGAGCTCGCCACAGCGAGCACGGGCAAGGTCCGGCCAGCCCAACAGTGCCGGCGCACTGTGCTCGTCGTCACCCGCCTTGATCCTGTGCTCGTCTCCGCTCGCCCACAGTGGCCGTGTGACCTCCGTCGCCTTCTCCCCCTCTCACTGACGCTGATCGTCGCCGGGCGCCATGGACAGGTGTCCACCGGCGGAGCCCGAAGCACCCTCACTGCTCGCCTATATATAGAGCCCCTCCCCAACCTCCTTGAGCATCCTCCAGCACTCACACACACTCCACGATCGAGTAGGAAGCCGTAGCCCGGCCGGGCAGGCCTCGGGCCGCCGTCCCCGAGCTCGAGCTCGCCGGCGAGCCCCTCTGGTCGCCACGGCAGCTCCATCCCCTCCCAGGCCTGGGCAACCCCTCCAGGGCCTCCGCCTCTCTCCGGTGAGGCCGCCTCGCCTGCTTGGAGCCCCTGGAGTGACCTCTGCTCGCCGTCTTCCTCGACTCCGGCGACCTGCTCGTTCTGTCTCCGCCCGCGAGCTAGATTTCGACGCCGTCCGACCACCCCTAGCCACGCTACGGGTACAGGCAGGTGCGCCTCGACCTTCTCCTACCATCCCTCCCTCTCGTTTTGGCCAAAGAGCCCTCGTCGCCGGCGAGAGCTCCGGTGAATCCGCGGCCGTCTCTATTTCTCTCTCCCTCTTCCCCCACCTGACTAGCGGGGCCCGCTAGTCAGCCACTCAGTACGCGCGCAAAGTGGTACGAGTGGTGGCGCCCCTGGGCTTTACGCCTTCGACGTCACCCCCCTAGTCTTTTTCTTTTTATTCAAATTCATTTGAATTTACAAAACACTTCAAACAGCTATAACTTTTTAACCATAAGTCCAAATGAATTTATTCTTTTTGCATTGTGTTCTTTGAAAGGAAATCTAGCAGCTCACCAAAGATGAGATTTTTCTGAGCTGTTTAGAATTTCTGCTGAATTTCAGAAGGGTTCTTGATATTTTCTTTCTGTGTTTAAATTTACTTTTAGAAGGTGAGGCTTGTCTTGAGGATCACCAGGAGGCTTGTGAACCTCATCTGCACTAAGGCAAGCCACATCGACATTTTTATAATGCCATTTCAATATTTGTGATTTTCTCATTGAATGAAATGATTAACCCATGCATTTAGATAATTATTGAGTTATTCGTATTCTGTTAAATGTTGAATAGTTGTTATGCTTGATTTACAGAAGGGTTGAAATTAGTTTAGTGGTAAAGCAAGTTAAGATTTATTTGAGGTGATGTTAGAAATAATTTTGTCATGCATGTTAGTAATTATTTTAGCTATGTTTTTTTGTCTTCCTAAATTGATAAAAATTTGTTAGAAAATATTCTGTTAAATACTTGTTAAATCATATTACTTGTTTTACAGAATGTTTGAACCTAACTTAGTGATAAAGAAATTAGTTATTTATAGTAAAATCCTTTGTCAAGCATATAAGAAATTTATCGGAGTTACTTTCTTGCGTAAGAAAATTAATGAAAATTTGTGGCAAAATACTTTTGGTTAAGTTGTGAGCCATTTTGAGCAAGTAGAGTAATATGAGTTGTTGACGTTTATGCTTGGTGTGTATATGGGTGACATCGGTCATTTTGATCATTATATGATGCATGTGTGTTTTGCATTTCATGGCATGCTATGACACCGGTCATTGTTAGTTTAAAGTTGAAACTGAAAATAACTCAACTTGAATACACCGTTGACTGGGTCATGGTGCCGCTGAATCGAGTTCTTTCCAGTGCAACCACATTTGCCTTTATGGGGGGCCTTGATTCGGTCCATTGACATGGCCTCTGGTCGGTGCCTCCATCTAGGGAAGGTTATGACGTGTTTGCCCTAGCCCGGCAAGCAGACATAATCTTGTGTGCTCGTTGATGAGATTATGGTACCGAGTCCCCGAGTGGGAGTGTCCCTGAGTGGGAGTTTGACCACGATGGTGGTCGAGGTGTCTTTGGTAGACACGGGGCCACCCAGGACCAGCCCGTTGGGGATTTGGGTCGGAGTGACCGGGAGAGTGTTGTGGCAATGGAGGGGTTTCGTCGGAATGTCGTTGGTCCACCCGAATGGGAGTGCGAGGCCATGGGTTCCATGGTGTGGGTACAGTGTGCTACCTCTGCAGAGTGTATAATCTATCGATAGCCGCGTCCACTCTTACGGACACCTCGTAGTAGGTCCCACCATGAGTCAACGAATAATAAAAACTGCACACTAAGTTGTAAACTTTGCATTGTCGAGGATGGCAGAAAGGCCATCGAGGAATTTTGGACCAGATATTGGTCGTGGTTGTGATCGCCGTAAGGATCACGAGTCATGTTGTTAAAGACCATGTTGGTGGTGTGTTTTACCACATTGGTGGTGTGTTTGTGATCTGAGGATGATCACGGTTGGCAAGTTGTCCCGAGGGACATTCAAGCATGATCACAGCATGTCGACATATAGTATTGCATTTTAATTGGTTAAATATCATGATATTGTTTGTCATTATGATTATGCTTGTTGTGAGCTTGCAAGTACATTCAATGTACTGACCTGGCGTGTCATGCCAGATTTCAGGAAAGTCCCGTTGGAAAGGAGCGTTGTTAGAGTCTAGATCGTGTCCACATCGGTGTCCCTGTGATATGGAGCTTCCGCTACGACGTTATTCCACTGCCACATAGTTGTTCGGATCGAGGCCCCTTTATGTTCACTAAATAATGTACACATTGTTCAGTCGCACCGAGTGTGCCGCTTGGCCTCGACGGCTGTTGTAATATGAACTCTGTTCCGCTAGCATCAATAAAGCGGTTGCTTTCTGTACCAATATGTTGTGTGTTGCTAGAAGACATGGTCTCTGGGCTGGCAATGCAGGGTAAACCGGTCGCTCTGAGCCAGGGTGCCACACTTGCGTACCGTGCTTCGGGCAAGGCTGATTCATCATTGCCTCAAGGTTGAATTTTGGCCCGCCAAACCGGGGCACTGATGATTTCCCCTTCCGACGTTGATTATTGTTATGTGTATTGGTGTTAGCCACAAAGTCTAAACCGCCATCGTCTTTGCGCTTACCATTGCCACTTTGACTCGCGTATGATGTTGTTGTCCATTTGCATTGCCACTCTTCTTCCCCTTACCAGGCTTCTCCTCATCAGACTCGGGGTCTTAGTACTATCAAAGTCAGCGTATTTAACAAGAGCCGCCATGAGCTCTCCCATATCATTACAGTGGCGCTTAAGCCGCCCCAGCTTCTGTTTTAGGGGAAGGAAACGTCAATTCTTTTCCAACATCAGGATGGCTGAACCGGCATTGATACTGTCTGATGAGTGGATAACGGCCAAGATCTAGTGCACCCAATTGGTTGTTGACTCGCCCTCACCCTGGACGCAAGAGTCTAAATCAAGGATCGACATAGGTTGTTTGCACGTGTCTTTGAAATTTTGGATAAAGCATGTCTTCAACTCGGCCCATGACCTGATGGAATTAGCAAGCAATCCTTTCAGCCAAGTGCGGGCCGGCCCATCCAACATCATGGTGAAGTATTTAGCACATGCAGCGTCACTCACATCCAACATCTCCATGGCCATCTCATAGCTCTCAATCCAGGCCTCTGGGGGATGATCTGCAGTGTAATTAGGCACCTTGCGGGGGGCCTTGAAATCCTTAGGCAAACGCTCATTACGTAGAGCCGGCACTAAACATGGCACACCAAGGGTTCTAGAGGTCACTCCTGCCTCCACAGACGACGATGGGTAAACTAGAGATTGTTGTTGAGCCGCCAACTGAGCCGTCAGCTCAGCCTCCCGATGCACCCTGCCCTAATCCACCGAAGCCTGAGCATCGTTACCAGCACACGGCGGGTCATGCCTACGAGGTTGGTTATGGTGCCTCTCACTGCTTGAAACTGCTAGCGAGTCAATATGCCTGCTATAACTCCGGCTTGGATGAGGGGTTGAATGAATCCGTTCACGGCTGTACGAATAAGCCGCCTGTTGAGCCACTGCTGTCTGAAGAAGCTCTCCGGCCCTTTGTATCTCCATCGCGGCTGGAGACTCGCCTTCCATAGGGAGAGCCGCCAATCGCGTAGCCGCAACAATCATATTGTCCAGAGGGTTAGAATAATGACCCGGCGGTGTCGGAACATGCTGAGGCGGAGTCAAATTTAAACGAGGCGGGTCTGCCGCATGTGGCTGAACCTGCACTCATGTCATGGGTGTCTCAATGACCCGGTTCACCACGAGCGGGTCACTGGTCCCTGCCCCAGGCGTGTTGAAGAGGTATCCTAGCCTCAAACTCTGTAGGTAGACGGGTCTGGTGCCTCCTCCTCATAATAGCGTTCGAAGCGTTCTGGTCCAGGGTGAGCCAGAACGACTCTGCCTGAATCCATTGTGATTACGCGTCCAAGGCGGCTCGCTCCACCGCCATCCTAGCATTCTCAGCAGCAAGTTCTTCCTTGGCTTGGGCTATCTCATCTCGCAGCTTCGCGACATCCACTTTCTGTTGTTCTTGAATCTCCAGGGTTACCTCTGCCCCCATTAAAGTCGCCAAAGCATCCAACAACTCAGTCAAAACCTCAGCCGGCGGGCGCGCAGAGCCGCTTGCTCTGGCCATCGCCGCAACTGTTGAACTGGAAGTCATGGCTGCAGCAGTTGGCGAACTGAGCACTGGTTGCTTACAAGCCATGAAGATCGCGACCCGGTTCGGCGGCTCATAAGGGTCTAGAATATAGTTGCCATCGGAATAGCCCCAAGCCCGCCATCTTGCAATTGATATATTGAATCGGTCTCACCAGTTGAAGACTCACCATCAGAGCAGATTACCGTCTCTCCCCTTGATACAGATCTTTCCTCAAGATCCGCCCCATGGATGAAACCAACAAAGGCGTGCTTTACGGCGGCTTGAACCTTGGAGGGTCGTGCGCGCTGAGTCGTCTCGACGATGTCGGTGCAGGTGTCCGGCTTAGGCCCCAGCTCGCCGACCTTGCCAATGAAGACGTGGATTCCGCCGAAGGGGACCCGATACCTGTACTCAATTGAGCTGGCCTCGGGGCCCCAGCTAGCGTCATTGATGTAGAGTTTGCCGTGACGACTCTTGGTCATCCGGCCCACGGCGTATCCCTTGATCCCTGCGAAGCTGCCCTTCAAGAACTCGAAACCACCGTGTGTTGGCCCCACGGTGGATGCCAACTATCGTGGACTTAACACGACAGATGCCCTAGCGAAAGGACTTAGGTGTGGAGCCATCGCAGCTAGGTTAGCTTGAAGGGGTTAAAATGAGACAAAGGACACAGAGGGTTTACCCAGGTTTGGCCCCTCTCAACGAGGTAAAAGCCTACTCCTGCTTTAGGTTGTATTGCTTAGGTTTCGAGGACCAGGGAGCGAATATGCTTGACCTAGTTCTTGATCAGTTGTTTCTTGTCCTAACCCGCCGCTGGGTCACCCCTTTATATACACAGGCTAATGCCCGGTGACTTACAGAGTCCTGGCCGGCTCATACACAATGTGCCCGGCTCGGTGACCAACTAAGCTTGCCTTACAATACAAGTTTAAGCATATGGTGGTTCATACCCATGGGCCTCAAACCGTCCCCGGGTCTTGGGCCTTCAATAAGCTTGCTCTATGGACCGCCATCTTTCACATCTTCTTGGGCTTCCTCATCTTAATCCGCTAGTGGCATGACCCGGCCTCTCGTGGGAGGGTCATACCCAGTAGTTATATCCCCAACAGGTTCGGTGGTGTGGGTACAATGTGCTAACCTCTGCAGAGTGTGTATAATCTATCGATAGCCGCATCCTCGGTCATGGACACAAGTTTGTAGTAGGTCACATCATGGATCAACAAAAATATTAATCTTGCACACTAAGTGAATACTTGTGGCACTGGTTATGTTGGTGAAGTTGTTGAGACCATCGAGATGGTTTTGTTTGTGATCTGGGAGTGATCACCATGATATGATGAGCTTCGTGGTTACAAGGTAACCAAGATGGTAAGCGGGTCTGAAAGGCCCTGTTATGAGCACAATCACTTCATGAAAAGCATGTTGAATTCTTGCATTAAACCTGCTTAAATATCATTGTTGTTGTTTTCCATTGTTGCTTTGTTTGTGTGAGCTTGCAAGTACATTCAATGTACTAACCTGGCGTGTCATGCCAGTTTTAGGAGAAATCTTACTGGAGTTGGAGTTGCATATCGCATCGCAGTCTAGACCGAGTCCACATCAGTGTCCCTGTGATATGGAGTCCTTCTACGTCGTTGTTCCGCTGCTGTGTAGTCTTATCGTGATGTCGAGGCCCCTGCTCATGTCTACTAAATAATATAAATATGTTCAGCAACACCGAGTGTGTCGCTTGGCCTCGCTATACTTGACGTAATATCAAACTCTATGTTCCGCTAGTACCAATAAAGCGGTTGTATTTCTGTACCAATCTGTTGTGTGTTGCCAGAAGACATTATCTCTGGGTTGGCAATGCAAGGCAAACCGATCGCTCTGATCCGGGGTTCCACATATTGGTTATGGCTAACCCAACAAGCAAATGCTTCACATGACCAAGTTTGTGACTCTCAAGATCCTTGGGAGGCATTTTCTTGTACATGTTGGCCATAAAGTTGTGGTCCATCCTGGGCTTCCCGTACACATCAATGTCATTTTCAGCTTCCTAAGGGGCACCAATAAGCTCAGCCCACTCAGAGATCGATGACTGGTATCGGTGTCCCTCAGTCATCCACACGATCTTCCCATTTGGATAGAAATGAGCCGTGGAATAGAATTGCATGAGCATCTCATCATTCCATTTGGTGAGCTTCTGACTAACAAACTCATCAACACCTGCAAGTCTGAAACTCTCATGAACATGGGGGAAATAGTCTTCATTTGCATCAATGTATTTCCAGTCCGCCCACTTCATGTGACTGACTATGGGCTTCTTATCAAGCAGTACTGTCTCACAGAAATCATGTTGCTCCCTGGTGTGAAAGTGATAGTCACAAGTTGTCCTCCTCCTGATAGAATATGGATCTTCTTTCATCCACTCTCGCAAACCCTTGCTTGTCTTTCCTAAGAAACATGTTCTTAGCTACAGGATGGGAGTTGTCATGATCTGGAATATTTGGCTTCAACTTTTTGAGCACTAGTGGCTCTTCGTCAACATCAGATTCAAGCACTGGGGCCGTATTCTTCTCAGCAACAGAGATGTTCCTAGTAGATCTCTTTGGAGTATGTGCTTTGGGCTTGGACTTAGGCTTGGAGGGAGCAGCATCTGACATTAGCTTCTGAGTCTTAGTTGGGGGTGCAGAAGGTTCCTCCTCATCATCATCATCATCTTCCCTCATGGAAGGCTTCCCAATGACATGTGTTGTTGTCTTCCTAGCCCTCTTCCTCTTCTTACCTGCAGCAACCTCTGCATCACTTGTTTCTTCAAGTGTGAATGTCATAGTTTTTTGTGGAGCTGAGGACTTGTCAGGTTTTGACTTGGGAACTTTCCTCACTGTTGTTCTGGCTTTGGCACTTGGCCTGGTGCTAGCAGAAGTTCCATACTCTTTCCTTAGCACAACCTTTTTCTTTGAGGTGGCCTCACTAACCACAAAATCTTCATCCTCACTGTCTGAGGTTCTCTTCTTCTTAGTTCTAGTGGCAGCCTTTGGCAAATTGCTAGGAGTGCTCATGTTGCCTTCGTCATAGCTCTCATTGGGACTAGAACCCTCATTGAGATCAACGTTTTGGTCAGACTGATTCTCACAATCACTTGCACTTGACATCTTGCAAACTGACCATGTGAATAGATGGGTATGGGCAGAGTAGATGAGTTATCACAAAAAATAGATAGTTTTAAAAAAATGAGTTCAAACTCTAGTTCTAAGTTTTCACATAATGCATTTCGGAGCTGCCTAGTTGATCATTTTGGTGACACTAAAGCACTCACAGAACCTGAACACACCATTTCAAATGGACCGAGATGTGGTTCGATTGCTCCGAGTTGCTAGGGTTTCACAGAGACTTTACTTTCGATCTCACCGATCAGTACGTTTTGGTGGAACTGAGTTGTACTTGTGCAATGGCCAGGGCCAAATCGGTGGGACCAAAAATTCCAATTCGGTCGGTTCGAGATGCGTTCGCCGGAAACCTAAACCAAATTTTTGTGCTCGAATCTATTATAAGGAACTAATCTGGTGGATAGAGGCATTGCAATTGTGGCAAGATACATCGCAAAATCCTTGTGCGTTGAATCGGAGGAAAAAAGCATGAGGAGATAGAATCTCACCCTAACTCGGTGGAGATCCTCCATTGCAGTTGACGGTGAAGCAAGGTGCACAAGAGACAATGACGATGTTCCAGAGACCAAGGGGGTGGCAGCAATGAGGCGCGGGTTCGAGACGTTTGAAGTAATTTTCAACCGTACGACCACTGGATATATATATACACCCGTGTGCTGTCAGTGGCACCGAGTGGAAGAAATCTGTGGCACCGAGATGTGCAACTGCATGCAGTTACAACAAATCGGTGGGACTGAGTTGGTCTAATTGGTAGCACCGAGATGAAACCTAAACTAGTTGTTGTGGTTTTGTCATTGCAGATGTCCTAGTGCGAGGACTTAGACGTGAGGCCATCTCAAATGGTGATTAGCTAGCTTGTCGGGGTTGAGCGGGACGAGAGACACGGGTTTCCAGGTTCGGCCCCTCACGGTGGGTAAAAGCCTACTCCTACTCTTGTTGCTTGTTTATTGAGTATCGATTACAAGGGAGCCGATTCGCTTAACCTAGCTATCGATTGATTGTAACTTGTCCTATTATGCGCCGGGGACTCGCCTTTATATACAGGTCAAGGCCTCTGGCTTACAAGAGTCCAGGTCGGGTCATGACACATGACCGAGCCTAACTCTAAGTCGCCTTGCCTTTCACGACAAGTCACCATATGGCGGCTTACACCTCGGGTCGCCCGCCGCCTTCTGGCTTTGGGCCCTAAGCCGGCCCATCTTGTGAGCCGCCCATCTGGTCCTGTGTCTTGATCGTCCTAGTTCATCTGAAGTCCAGCTCCGAGAGTCGCCAGTAGTTTAACCCGACCTTCACAGGGCGGGTTACACCATGGGGTTATATCCCCAACATTAGGCCCCAGATTGATTTCAACTCGTTCATGTCAATCTTCCATCTTAGTCTGGCAAGTCTTTCCTCCGAGTCTCATGATCTCAGCTTGAAAAACTTCATAACCCACCATACCGAATTATGATGTGACCTCCATAAATTTAGGGGCTTTTCTCATGACGTCATAACAAATCTTGTGCATATCCATTTATTTTGAAAATCGAGGCACCCTTTTCGTTCCAAAAGTTACTACGCCTCCTTGGGTCTTGCACCTACCATTTACTGTTACCCCCCTATAAATACGCATGGGATTCCTCTTTTATTCATTTTACCTTGTCTCCTTCACTTCTACTTTTGCAGAGCCAAAGCCAAATCCAAGAAAAGGAAAACTATCGAGTCTTCGACAACTCCCATAATTCCTGAGTCAGAAGAACAAGTATTGGTGACTCCCGTTACCAATACTGAACAACCCGAAGAAGGCCATGAAGACCAGTGTAACCCGCCCCCACAAACTGAAGTCACGACTTCCAATGCTATGGACGCTGATGCCAACTTGGCAGGCAATCTTAACCCGCCGAGTCTCATTCCTTCAAGTCCTGGCAAAGCAACTAAAGTGAATCCTCCTGATAAAAATGATGATGATATTAGCATTACTGGGGTGGGTTATAAAGCACCCAGAATTTCCACCGTGCTAACGAGGCACACAGCCAAGGAGGAGACATCCTTGCTTGAAAAAGGCAAATCAAAACTTTAACTGCCAAATTATGAGGGCCTCGGTGCTGAAGAATTACATGATGGCTACATGAGCCGCCCGGCTACAAGCCGGGACATGGAAGCTAGCTTAGTAAATATGATGGAAAAGAAATATGAGGTACACTCCCTTTTCTCCTGTTATATACCCTTATGTAGCCCCCAAGTCTTGATCATAGGAAAAACTTGAGTATGATTAAGGATTGAAGAAATAATCTGTAGAGTCTGAGGTGTAGCCCCCAAGGGCCGGGTTACCATGATAATGATAAGCTAGATCTATAAGCATTCCTTTAAGGAAAACCTCATGTAGCCCCCAAGGGCCCGCTTATCTTCCTGAGATGAGTCGGGTCTTTTAATATGACCACTTTAAAGAATTATCCCGCAACCCCAAGGGCCAGGTTATCTTCCTAAGCTAAGCCGGGTCTTGTATGTTTTAAAATGACATGAATTAGCCCCCCAAGTGCCAAGTATATTGCTTGCAATCTGCTTGGGACTTGAAAGAATTTACAGTGCAAGAGATAACCTACAAGTGTCAGTCTAACCACTGTTGCCGACTTAACCAATAAATCTGATATTAAAAAATCTTCTATCTTGCAGGAAGTATTATTGTTGGCCGACTTAAATGTCGCTAGCTTGAAGAAATACTTGGAGTCGGAACAAGTCGGACGATCCAAAGCTGAAACAGCCTTGGAATCTTCATTGAAAGATTTGGAAAAAATCAAGGCGTTTGAATTAGAAAGATCCGCCTTTGAAACTAAAAGGGCTGCTCTGATAAAACGAGCCTAGGACGTCGAAGACCAGCTAAAGCCGGTGGCTGAAGAGCTGTCAGGCTTAAAATGCCATATTTCTCAGATGACTGAAGCAATCTTTGGTAAGCAAAATCTTAAACCAATTCAAATAACTCACCTAGCGACTTGAAATACTTGAATGTAACTTGGCTGGCGACTCTTGTGTTAAATGTTTGACAGGTGCCAGGAGCTCCAACCTTGGGCAAAATATGTTGATGAAGCTAAAAGCCATTTATTCCTTGACGGAAAAACTATATGCTAAAAGTCACCGTACTCTTGTGGCTGCATCAAATGGCAAGAAACCTCCACAACTTATTAAATATGTACTAGATCAACTGTCAACAATGCCGAAACAAATTGAAGAAATGAAGATGCCAGCCGCCCTGCAGGAGCGATAACTGCGCTAAGTCGGGCAAAGGCTTATCAAACAGAATTGGACCCTGAAGAGATGGCCGGCGGGTTTTCGGAATATAAAGACGACGGGTTTGTATTTAGCGAAGCAGATTATGCTAAGTGTGTCAGAGAGATGCGACCATTGGCATGTCACTTGCTCAGGAACTTGATCTAAAGAAGTAACAGTCGGCTTATGACGACAACAATACTCGAATCAAGGCGAATTTATTCGATGTTGTAGACCTGACTCCTCAAAGGCGTAAGCATATTTTTGCCCCTGATATCGACCCTTCCTCTATCATCAACGATGAAGAAATGTTTGAAGCTTTAACAGGTATCGACTAGACCTCGGACAACCTTATGATAGGAAACGAAGAGCCAGCTCAAGATAACCCGAGGACCGCTACTTCAGGGCGCCAACGAGATGTTAACCCGGAGGGTACCAACGCAGACGGCATAGAGGCCAGTTTAAAGGAGTAACATAACTCCTAAAAACCTTTGCTTAAATTTTTTTGGCTGAGATGAAGCCTTGTAATAGGCTTAGTTAAAAACACTTGGTTGCCTTGTCATGCCTTCGTGCGTGTTATTTAACTGATGATCCAACAGCTATATTACCAATTCTCTTTGGATGTTTGATCAAATCTGATATGCATCCTTGCTTTACACCGCCTTTGAATAACGGTTCCCATCTGATATTATGACATAGAAGCTATAAGGAGTTGTAATAATAACACAATAATTTCCATACTGGTGACTTATAGTCGAAAGCCATGGCGGGTTAGTAATCCAATGACTCATGGTCATGAAAATCTTGAGGTGACCACCCGGTGGCTCATGGCCACAATAAACTCAATATTTGATCAATACTAACCCGAAGTCTTCATAACTCAGTGACATATATTTTGAACAAAAATATGATTGAGTGCGAAGAATTTCTGAAAACACAGAAATGAAAAACACAAGCATATATCGAATTTAATTAGAAGTTGGCTTATAAAGCTCAATAAAAAGACCGGCTTTCAAAGATCGAGTCTTGCCTCGATGAAGCTTGGCGTAAAAGCCTTGGTTTATCCTTGCTTTCAGTAAACTTGCTCTCACATGACTTAAATCGGCGTCTTAACTTTGACAAGTTCAGGGTCTTAAAGATTGACTTGTCAAGAGTACGGCGGGTCATCTTATTCGAAGTAACATCAAGCATACGGGCAGGTTTAACCAATAATGTAGCATTCTTTGCCTAGTCAAGTGGGTGAGAAACCTAAACTCGTTGAGTTGGAAGCCCCCAAGTGACCTCATGATCAATTAATAAAAGACTCATGCACAATATATGAGATGAAACAACAGAGGCCCCGAGTTTCCGGGATGCCGGCTTTATTATTTTGGTCATAAAAATAAATACATGATATATATGTACAACGATTGGAGCCAGTGGATCAAGTGTAGTAAGGCCTCAGATGAGCAATATTCCAAGGCATGTTGGTCTCCTCTTCAAAGGTACGTGACTTATTGTGTTCACGTATATCAATGAGATAATATGACCCATTATTGAGGTTTTTTCTAACCACAAAGGGTCCTTGATAAGGAGGTGAAAGCTTATGCATGCCTGTCTGATCCTGAATCAAATGGAGCACTAAGTCGCCCTCCTAGAACGTCCGGCTTTGAACTCTGCGGCTATGATAGCGAAGCAGGTCTTGCTGGTAAATCACCGGTCGAGCCTCCGCAAGATCACGTTCTTCTTCCAAGGCATCCAGGGCGTCTTGACGTGTTTTTTCATTATCTGCTTCAACATAAGCCGCCACCCTGAGCGAGTCATGATGAATATCACTTGGAAGAACTGCTTCTGCGCCATAAACCATGAAGAAGGGCGTGTAGCCTATTGATCTGTTGGGGGTGGTCCTGATGCTCCAAAGTACTGCAGGAAGCTCTTCAACCCAACAACCTGGAGTATGATCCAAAGGTACCATGAGGCGGGGTTTGATCCCTTTCAATATCTCCTGGCTAGTACGCCCAGCTTGGCCATTGGACTGTGGATGAGCTACCGATGACACATCAAATCGGATATGCTATCTCTGATAGAACTCTTTCATACCATCCTTGGATAAATTTGTCCCATTATCAGTGATGATACTATGAGGATAACCAAAGCGGAAGATCAACTTTTTCACAAACTGAACTGCAGTCGCCGCCTCACTATTACTCACTGGCTCTCCTTCAACCCACTTGGTAAATTTATGAACTTCCCCAGTAGGTGAATTTTCTTGTCCTGAGACCTCTTAAAGGGTCCAACCATATCTAGACCCCAGATAGCGAACGGCCAAGTTATGGGGATCATCTGCAACTCTTGAGCCGACACATGAGCCTGTCTTGCATGAGACGTCAACCAGAAAAACCCATGTCTGAAAGCTTTAGCCACTAAAGATCTTGACCCGACATGATGACCACAGTCCTAGCATGGATTTCTTGAAGAATCTCATGACCTTCCTCACGGGAAACACAACATTGAAACACGCCTATTACGCTACACATGTGTAACTCGCCATTGACAATTGTCATAGACTTAGACCGCCGGATTTTCCATGCCAAGAGATCATCTTCAGGTAACTCACCTCTGGTTAAATAATTCAAATAAGGCAGAGTCCAATCTACAATACCATGTAAAGCCGCCACCAGTTGCCCCTCCGGGTCAGGAATAGCGAGGTCTTCTTCCGAAGGTAACCTGATAGACGGGATATGCAGCACATCTAAAAACACATTAGGAGGGACTGGCTTACGCTGAGATCCAAGCCGAGACAAAGCATCAGTCGCCTCATTATGCCGCCGGTCAATGTGATCCACCTGATAACTCTTAAAATGACCAGTAATATTGGTGACTGCCTGACGATAAGCCGACATGAGGGGGTCCTTTGAATCCCACTTCCCTGAGACTTGCTGTGCAACGAGGTATGAATCGCCCAAGCACCTGACCCGGCTCAAGTTCATCTCTTAGGCCATGCGGAGCCCATGTAGCAAAGCCTCATACTGAGTTGCATTATTAGTACGGGGAAACATAAGCCTCAAAACATAACAGAACTTGTCACCTCGCAGGGAAGATAAAATAACTCCAGCCCCCGAGCCTTCCAATTGCCTAGAATCATCAAAGTGTATTGTCCAGTATGTGTTATCCGGCTTCTCCTCAGGTGCTTGCAACTCTATCCAATATTAATGAAATCCACCAAAGCTTGAGACTTGATGCCATCCCTGGGCACATATTTAAGATGATGTGGCCCAAGCTCAATTGCCCACTTAGCAACTCAGCCTATAGCCTCTCTATTATGTATGATATCTCCCAGAGGTGCTGAACTGACCACCGTGATTGAGTGTCCAAGGAAATAGTGCTTCAACTTGCGACTCGCCATGAACATGCCAAATACCAATTTCTGCCAATGTGGGTATCTCTGCTTGGACTTTGTTAAGACTTCACTGACATAATAAACCGGCCACTAGACTGGGTATTCTTTCCCTGCCTCCTTGCGCTCCACAACAACTGCTACGATGAAAGCTTTGTTATTAGCTGCCACGTACAGGAGCATAGGCTCTTTGTCGACCGGAGCAGCCATGATGGGCGGCCCCGCCAATGATACGTCTCCAACGTATCTATAATTTTTTATTGTTCCATGCTGTTTTATTATCAATCTTGGATGTTTTATAATCATTTTATAGTCATTTTATATCATTTTTTGGTACTAACCTATTGACATAGTGCCAAGTGCCAGTTGCTATTTTTTCCATGTTTTTTACATCGCAGGAAATCAATATCAAACGAAGTCCAAATACCATGAAACTCCATGATGATATTTTATGGGCCAGAAGAAAGGCAATGGGCCCTGATTGCACCTGGGAGGTGCCCTGACGGGGGCACAACCCACCAGGGCGCGCTAGGAGGCCCAAGCGCGCCCTGGTGGGTTGTGCCCACCTCGGGTGCCCCCCCCCCGGACCGCCTCTTTGCTCTATAAATACCACAATATTCCAAAAACCCTAGAACAAGCGTCAAAATATTCATACAGCCGTCGCAGAGTCCAGAACCACCAGATCCAATCTAGACACCATCACGGAGGGGTTCACCACTTCCATTGGTGCCTCTCCGATGATGCGTGAGTGTTCCTTGTAGACCTTCGAGTCCGTAGTTAGTAGCTAGATGGCTTTATCTCTCTCTCTCTCTCTCTCTCTCTCTCTGAATTCTCAATACAATGGTCTCTTGGAGATCCATATGATGTAACTCTTTTGCGGTGTGTTTGTTGGGATCTGATGAACTATGAGTTTATGATCAGTCATATCTTTTTATATCCATGAAAGTTATTTGAGTTTCTTTAATCTCTTATAGCCTCGTATTTCTTCTCCGATATTTGGGTTTTGTTTGGCCAACTTGATCTATTTATCTTGCAATGGGAAGAGGTGCCCGGTAGTGGGTTCGATCTTACGGTGCTCGATCCCAGTGACAGAAGGGGAAACGACACGTATGTATTATTGCTACTAAGGATAAAAATATGAGATCTATATCTACCGCCATATAGATAAACGGATCTTGTCTACATCATGTCATCATTCTTATTGCATTACTCCGTTTTTCCATGAACTTAATACATTAGATGCATGCTGGATAGCGGTCAATGTGTGGAGTAATAGCAGTAGGTGCAGGCAGGAGTCGGTCTACTAATCTTGGACGTGATGCCTATGTAATGATCATTGCCTGGATATCGTCATAATTATTTGAAGTTCTATCAATTGCCCAACAGTAATTTGTTTACCCACCGTTTGCTATTTTTCTCGAGAGAAGCCACTAGTGAAACCTACGGCCCCAGGTCGTCTTTCTCATATATTTGCTTGCGATCTACTTTCCCTTTGCATTTTTATTCAGATCTATTAAACCAAAACTATAAAAATACCTTGCTGCGCTTTATTTCATTTGTTATCTATTATTTCAATCTACTACAATTAATCTCATGTCCGCTTGCCAATTTCTGGCGCCGTTACCCGAAAGGGATTGACAACCCCTTTAACGCGTTGGGTTGCGAGGTGTTGTTATTTGTGTGCAGGCGCTGTTTACGTTGTGTTGCTTGGTTATCCTACTGGTTCGATACCTTTGTTTCATAACTGAGGGGAATACTCTACCGTCGCTGTGCTACATCATCCCTCCCTCTCCGGGGAAATACTGACGTAGTTCCAGCTACCATCAAGGAGAATTTTTTGCGCCGTTGCCGGGGAGGATCTTCAACATAACCAGGTTCCTAATCAAAAATCTCATCTCCTTGCAATTTACATTATTTTCCATTTTCGTCTCATTTTCCTCTCCCCCACTTCACAAATTCGCAGTTATTTTTCGCCCTCTTTTTCGTTCGCCGTTTTCTCATCAAATCTATTTGTGTGCTATCTTGTTTGCTACCTTTGCTTGTATTACCATGTGCCTTCTATTTGCTTGCATCTTCGCTTGCTAAAAATCTATTGATATGGATCCTCATCCACTTGCTAATCTTTTCAAAAGATCTGATTATATTGAACCAATTGCTAGTGAGTTGAGTGCACTTGATTATCTTTATGAAGTTTTGCTTGAGAATCGTGAATCTGAAAATTCTGATGAAAAAAATTTATGAAGTGATTCATGATAGCTCCTTGAATGAAAAGCATGATCGCAATAATTTTACTATAAATTCTATTAATGTCAATTGTTCTAATAATATGCAAAACCACAAGCTTGGGGATGCTTGTTTTGTCATGTCCGCTACTTATTGCAATGATCGTGATTGGGGTGATAATGTTTCTTATGATCTTGAAAATTTGTTTAAGCCTCATGATGAATATGTATGCGATAATATTGAAAGTGGGTTTATAAGAGTGTCAACTTCAGCTAAAAATAATCCCACATATTTGGAGAGTGTTCAATCTTATGAAATTTGGGATGAAAGTGGGCTTGGAGAGGTCATGAATTTATTTAATGATAATCCCACTATTTTGGAAGAGTGTCAACTTTGCATCCATGTGGATCAAAAAGAGAAAATTTATATGATAGTTATATTATTGAATTTGATTATGATCCTACATATAATTATTATGAGAGAGGAAAATATGGTTGTATAAATTTTCATGTTATTAAATTTCCTCTGGTTGTGTTGAGATTGTCATTGTTTTATTCCTCTCCTTTGCATATGCTACATGTTTCTTGTTTTGATAATTTGTTTTTCTATAAAATTCCTATGCATAGGAAGTATGTTAGACTTAAATGTGTTTGTCACATGTTTCATGACGCTCTCTTTGTGTTTCGATTATTATCTATCGTGTGAGCATCGTTGAAATATTATGCCTAGCTAAGGGCGTAAAACTCTAGCGCTTGTTGGGAGGCAACCCAATGAATAAAATTTATTTTTTCTTTTTGTTTCTGTTCTTGAGTGTTAGCACAATTATGCTACTGTTATGATTGTGTTTTTTGTGTTTTAATTATTGCTTGTGCCAAGTAGAACCAATAGGATCTTCTTGGGTGATAGTTGTTTGATCTTGCTAAAAAAGACAAAAACTTTGTGCTCACAAAAATAATTGTTAAAATTCACTAGAACGTGATAAAATGCTAATTCTTTTTTCAGAATATCAATATACAAATTATCAAGGTCTTCCAAGTTTTTCAGAATTTTTCGTGTTCCAGAAGTATTCGAACAAATCAGATTGCTACACATTGTTCTGTTTTGACAGATTCTGTTTTCTTTGTCTTGTGTGCTTATTTTGATGGCTCTATGGTTTTCTTTGATGAGTTTTTGCCATAGAAAAGTTGGAATATAGTAGATATATACAAAAACAAAATAATAATTGGTTTGATACATCACTTATAGTAGTGGTTTATTTTTCTTACACTAACGGATCTCACAAAGGTTTTGTTGAGTTTTGTGTGATTGAAGTTTTCAAGTTTTGGGTTATCTTACGATGGATGAAGGAAGGATGTAAGAATCTAAGCTTGGGGATGCCCCCGAGTGGCATCCCTGCTTTCTTCCAACAACTATCGGTATTTTACTTGAGGCTATATTTTTATTCGTCACATGATATGTGTTTTGCTTGGAGCGTCTTGTATGATATGTGTCTTTGCTTGTTTTATTTTGTGTTTTAAGTCATCAGTCCTTACTGGACACACCTATTTGAGAGAACCAAAATTATATCATGACTTGTTAGAATTGCTCTCTATGCTTCACTTAAATCTTTTATGAGCTAGGACTTGCTCTAGTGCTTCACTTATATATTTTTTAGCACGGTGTGCTTTGTTAATTTTGAAGAAATGATATCTTGCTTCACTTAGATTTATTTGAGAGTTAGTAAAATTTTGGATAAATTCTCTCTTGCTTCACTTTAAATTATTTTGAGAGAAAGAAAATTTGTTATGCTCATGATCTTCACTTATATTTGTTTGAGCTTATGAAAAGCAACACATGAAAATTAGTCCCAAAGTGATAGATACCCAAGAAGGATAAAGTAAAAAAATGTCATGAAGATCATTGGACAAAATAAACTTGATTCTTAGTAATAGTTTTGAGATATGATGATGTGATATGTGAGTTATGTTGATGAGTAATTGTGCTCTAGTAGGAATATTGGTGTTAAGGTTTGTGATTCCCTATGCATGCACGAAAGTCAATAATCATGCAATGAAAATTATATCCTACTTGTGGTGCATTATTCGGTGTTAATTATGCTTAATGCTTACTTATGAGATTATTCGTTTCTTGGTTGGTCGCTTCCCAATCTTTTGCTAGCCTTCATTTTCCACTAAGTATGACCTCTACTTGTGCATCCAAAATCCTTCAAACCAGTTTTGCCACATGAGTCCACTATATCTACCTATATGCGGTATTCTTTTGCCGTTCTAAGCAAATTTGCATGTGACATCTCTAATTTTCAAAAATAAACTTCTCTTTTGTGTGTTTGTTTCGCTCGCGGAACGGTAACGGGTGGCTAATATTTTCCATGCTAGATGTGTTATTCTCAAGATGAGTGTTTATTCACTTGTCATATCATGAGAGTACGGCAAAGATCTTAGGGATGCCCAGTCCCGAAATGCAAAAAAATTGAATTTACTTTATGTTGTCAAATAATAAATTCCTTGGAAAGTGTTGGTATGGAGGGCACCCGTGGATACGGCTAGCCATGGAAACTGAAAGAATGGTGGAAAAAGGATTTCTATTTGGGAACCGCCTATGGCATATCTAGCATGGAAAGTGTTCGGAACTCTAAGTCGTTTTCGTTAGTGGATTGGATACACCTCCCAAAATGTTTTTATCTCTAATTTTTTGCTTTGAGCTCTGGCACCTCTACAAATCCCTACTTCCCTCTACGAAGGGCCTTTCTTTTACTTTATGCAATTTTTATTTTGAAATTTGAGTCTCCATCTTCTCTCATAAAAAGCACCAACTAGGAGGCAATATGATCGTGCTCTATCAATTGCCTGGATATCGTCATAATTATTTGAAGTTCTATCAATTGCCCAACAGTAATTTGTTTACCCACCGTTTGCTATTTTTATCGAGAGAAGCCACTAGTGAAACCTACGGCCCCTGGGTCTTCTTTCTCATATATTTGCTTGCGATCTGCTTTTCCTTTGCATTTTTATTCAGATTTATTAAACCAAAAATACCTTGCTGCGTTTTATTTCATTTGTGATCTACTATTTCAATCTACTACAATTTATCTCACGTCCGCTTGCCAATTTCTGGTGCCATTACCCAAAAGGGATTGACAACCCCTTTAACACGTCGGGTTGCAGGTGTTGTTATTTGTGTGCAGACATTGTTTACGTTGTGTTGCTTGGTTCTCCTACTGGTTTGATACCTTGGTTTCATAACTGAGGGAAATACTCTACCGTCATTGTGCTACATCGCCTCAAACACCTCGTTAGCAGCATCATTCTAGACAAAGTGGTCAGTCCTTTTCATCATCTGGTACAAAGGAACCGCCTTCTCACCCAGGCGGCTTATAAACCGGCTCAGGGCTACAATACGACCCGTCAGGCGCTGGACATTGTTGATACAAACCAGCTTAGACAGGGTGGTGATGGCTTTGATCTTCTTTGGGTTAGCCTCGATGCCCCGTTCTGAAACTAGAAACCCCAGCACTTGTCGGAAGGTACACCAAAAACACACTTAGCCGGGTTAAGCAGCATCTTGTAAACCCGAAGATTTTCAAAGGTTTCCTTCAAGTCAACGAGCAAGGTCTCTTTCTTCCTTGATTTAACCACAATATCGTCCAGATAAGCTTGAACATTGTGCCCAATCTGACTATGAATACAATTTTGGACACAGCGCTGGTAAGTCGCCTGGGCACTCTTGAGCCCAAAAGGCATGGAGACATAACAGAAAGATCCAAAAGGTGTGATGAAAGTTGTTTTCTCCTGGTCTTTGACTTCCATCTTGATCTGATGATATCCATAATAAACATCCAGGAAGCATAAACTCTCACAAGCCGTCGTTGCATCAATGATCTGGTCGATACGTGGGAGAGCAAATGGATCAGCTGGGCAAGCCTTGTTGAGGTCTGTGTAATCAACACACATACGCCATGTGACATTTTTCTTGAGCACGAGCACAGGGTTAGCCAACCACTCAGGGTGAAAAACTTCAACGATAAACCCGGTCGCCAAGAGCCGGGCTACCTCTTCTCCAATAGCCTTACATCGCTCTTCATTGAAATGACAGAGGAACTATTTGACCGGCTTAACTGTGGGATCCACATTAAGGTGGTGCTCAGCGAATTCTCTCGGTACACCCGACATGTCAGAAGGTTTCCATGCAAAGATGTCCCGATTCTCACGGATGAACTCGATGAGCGCACTTTCCTATTTGGGATCCATCCCAGCACCAACAGTGGACTACTGAGAAGAGTCGCCAGAGACAAAATCCACTTGCTTTGTGTCATCAGCCAACTTGAACTTGAGTAGAGGATCATGTTCAATAGTAGGCTTCTTTAGAGG